>OZ001651.1:7779388-8979388 GCA_963924145.1 Pyrausta purpuralis
TGACAGCAACGCGTCTCCCTAATATGAAGGGCTTACTGCTGTCATTTTATGTATGAAATTGACAGCAGCGCGACTGCCGCGCGACTGTCGCGCTGCTATAAACGCCTAAGTGTGAAAGTGGTTTATTATGTATGTTTCATTTATGGAGATTTATTATGTATGTTTCATTACATCATAAAACTAACTTGTTTTAATTTGCTATGCACATACTATTTTTAGTCGTCCTAAACTGATTGCAAATATAGAGAAACCTGTTATTGGCTTAACTTTATATAAGAACTAACTACTTTGTACAACCTATTATTAAGCTGTTGGTTTTCTTAATAAATAAAAGTAAAATAAAATAAATACCTAAATAAAGCGCTTTTAGTATTGAGACTGTGCGCGACGTCGCCACAAACTATTGGGGGACGTTGAAATTGCAAATGGCTGGCTGTCATAACGAAAAGTAGTTAAACTAAAGTTATTTTACTGAAATATTTTATTTAGGAATCTATTACATTTAATAAAGTTAATCTGTATTCAATGTTTACTGATTAGTAAAATAAAATGCATGGATTTGGTACTAAAATTGTTGGAGAAATGGTGACAGATGTCCCCCAATGTTGTATTTTTTGTTCGCTGTCGGGTTTCTCCACCATGCAGCACGCAGCGTTTTTTTATATACTAAAAATTTATATGCAAAAGTTAATTATGATTGTTTCAACAATCAGATCGTTTCGGAAAAAAAGGTTCGCTAGATAGCTACAAAGAAACTCTAATACTAAACACAGTATCAGTGTTATCACAAACAACAGTGTTGATTAGGTCTCCGTTTTTATGCCATCCACAGATAATATCTAGCTAGTTTACAATGCAACTAGCTCGGGAAACATAATAAGGCCAGCTTAGCTACAGGCTATTTGCATTGTTATAATCTTTTGCACTTAAACGATATGGTGGGGCAGTCTGAACCAGTTTAGTCGAACACCAATGGCGTTCGAAAAACGCTAAACAATTTTCGTGTTTTTATTGATTGAAAATTACAACGATTGTAATTATTTTGAAAGGTAGGTACAATCATAAATCACGAACACATGAATTTTACCTCAGCACTTACTGAGCGCCATCTAATGTTCGACGGTAAAATAGTGGTCGAGACTGCCAGCCGTAGCTCCAATCTCTGCTCTTTTCTTTTGTTGAATAAAATTGCACAATGCTTTCTGGAGGATGACACAAATTAATAATGTACCCTGTAGTTCATTTCTTCACCGTTAATTTTTTTATTTTCCTTCTTACTTAAAAGCAGTTTATTTCATGCCCTGACTAATAGGCCGCTCTGATTTTATTACTATTTCGTTACGAATATATTTATACTATTATGTAAATATGATTATTGGTAGCGACTTAGAGAAAACCTCTTTAAGAGCCGATTTTACCAAAGTTAAATAAGACTTATCCGACTGAATGGGTATTATATGACCGATTTTAAAATGTCATATACTATTTATGTACATAAATGATTGCTGACAAAGAGGTGACGTTTTCAAATTTGGCGTTTTGTATTATATTCGACAAATATTGGTTAAGGGGCTCCCCGAATTTTTGACGCGCTCACTAGCGCCACTCTATTTAAATAATTATTACTCCTTAAATACAAAAACTATCAAAAATCTGGTAGACACGATTGTAGTTTGTAGGTTTGGCGCAACTGGGTTAGAAAGGCAAAGGGAAGCGCTTTCTACCGACTGGGTGTTATGGCCGGGGACCAAGGACCAATGATCACCGTCTTGGTTTGTACATATGTAGTAAGTCCGCTTAAAATCTTTGATATCGCGGTTCAGTCTCCATACTTCGACTATAGCGCCATCTAGTCGCGTCGAGCCGAGTCAGCGTATTGCGTTGAAATGTAGTGACAGTGGTTGCTCATAGATGTCGCTACACAGGTTCTATAGTTTATTTAGTACGTTTGAATTGTTTCAAAAGTAGTTTACTGTAGTTAGAGTTAGAAAAACTGTTAAATATGGCCGTTTTTGGCAATTTTTCTAACTGTAACTGCAGATAACTCTGTTTTATTGAACTTAAACACTGTATCTAAACAACTTAACCAGAGCTACAATTGCATCAATCAGATTTACGATTGGTCTTTTATTTAACGAATTATGATTTTTCTACTAAAGTGGCGCTAGTGTGCGCGTTAAAAAAACGGGAAGCCCCTTAAATTGGGATTTAATATTATAATTTTTGTAAACTTTCATGGTCACAATGACTTGCAACGGTGCCGAAATATCGGAAGCTCATAAATAATAAGGTACATGTAGCAATCCGACCAGTCACTTAAAAATATAAGTTTTTTTATGTAATATCGTGTTGTTTTCGTGTTTATTTGAGTATCAAAGTGTTCCGAGAGTTTTACCTTACAAATTGCGAGCAGCACCTATTTTTAAATGACAGACGTAAAGCAAAAACCGCGTCCAGATTGATGAATTATATAAATCATTCTTTCAACTTTATCAATATATTTCGTAATTCTAACTTTCCTCATTTCTTGTTGTCGGGTGTGATGATATATTTACGAAGTTACGGCAAGTTTTCGGCGCGACAAAATATTTCTGTTCAGTTTGCGGGTTACCGCGTATTCCCATGGTGTGTCTAAGTCGTACTAATAAGGTCTACACGCAAATTCTGAGGCTTCAGAACTTTTGATAGAGCTCTTTAATTAAGCTGGATGTTTAATTACCTGTCATATACCTACTTACAGCATGTTCGTTTGTGTAGTTTGAACTTAATTAGTATGTTTTTGAAACTATAATATTATTTAAGGCATTCTCTAAGTATGTACTTTTATACAACATTACAATTACAAAGTTAACCTCTGAGGAATCCCAACCTTTTGCACGTCCCAACAAATTACACAAATTCAGGCGGAATCCTTATTTACTTAAAGCAGTTAATCGATTTAATGCATGTCAGTACAGTCGCCGTCAGATATATTGGAGCAGACAAAGTGACCAAATATTTCTGAACAGTTTAAAATCTCAATAAGTTCCATACACTACAAGTTACCATTAATATCAGAACATTCATTACTTCATTAATATCTGAGCAGATGTTAGTCAATAACTTTTATATGCACAAGTAACCAATAATATCTGAACACTCACTTTCCTGAATTTATTTAATGCATGACACTTTCGTGACAGTGATGACAATACTGAAAACTACAAAGCGTTACAAACTGCCAGCGTCATCTTACCATATTATAAAACATGAAAAGAGTTCCTATTTTTAAATAGTATTTATAGTTAAGTTGGAAGCACTTCCTTTTGCAATTTTCCTCGATTGCTCAGATATTAAAGACCGACTGCGTAGATACATTTGACGTTATGAGTGTTCAGATATTATTGGTTAGCTGTGTGTATAGAAGTTATTGACTAGCTTCTGCTCAGATATTAATGAAGTAATAAATGTTATGATATTAATGGTTACTTGTAGTGTATGAATCTTATTGACATATTAAACTGTTCAGAAGTATTTGGCCACTTTATCTGCTCCTATATATCTGATGGCGACTGTACACCAAAATTTATTTGCTTTGTACTTATAAGTCAGGTTAAGCAACAATTATCTAACGTCTTTTTTGAATGCTTTTGTAAATAAGCTTTATAAATTTATGCGACAAGTTATTGATTTGATAGCGCTTTTTATATTTAACAGACCTATCAATAGACCCCCACACGCATAGGTTTGACAAAAAAATCGGTTTTAGTTTCATGTATTGGAGCCCCCCTCAAAAATATCATCTTTTTTTTGTATGAGAATCGTAAAGCGGCTAACAGGACACATCTTCCTACCAAATTTCAACAGTGTGATGCTTATGGTTACAGAATAAAGTGGATGTTACATACGGAAGGACAGACAGACAGACGTGACGAAACTTTACGGGTTCCGTTTTTTGTCATTCGGCTACGGAACCCTAAAAATTTGTAATGAAACTGTGTTTTGTAGCGTGCGTTTGTTAGATATGCGTGTGTTTTTGATCTCCTATTCCCAATAAATGCTTTTCATTTCATTTCATTTTATTAATTGGTCATTAATATTCCTTTTTGAACTGTTTCGAATTCCATTGCGTAACAAATTGTTTCTTTCCAATGGAGACGTGGAGGTCAATCGGCAGAAAAGCATTTCCAATTGTTATTACATTTTCCATAATCCTGTTGATGTATTTCCGTCGGGCCAAGAGAGGGCTTGCATTGAGTAGGGTCGGTTTCATATCTGCATACCAATGCCTTTTTATTGCCCGCTAAACCTCAGTGGAACGTAATTGTATTGGTTTAACAATAATAAAGATTCTTAAAGTTGAAATAAGAAACGAAAAATTTGCGCACGGGCGGTATTCGAACCAGCAACTTCTTGGTTTACCGGGCCAAACGCTTTTCCAATTGAGCTACCGTGCTGCCGGTCCGACCGCGCAAAATTTCTGGTTTAACGAAAGAATATAAAATATGACACTGTGAGTGTTAAAATCATTGTAAATAATAAAGATCTTAACTTGTTTATTACGAGTACAAATGTTTTATTTGTTTACATCTGTTTAGTTTTTCGTTTGTAGGTATGTCTTTGTAGTCTGTCTCATTCTAGTAATTAAGACGAGAAGTATATTTGTTTTAGTCTGTGATATGGCCGGAATAGAGCCCTCTGTATCTACCACGCTTACTTAAAAGCAAACCCAGTTAAAATAAAAATTACATTTTATTTCCATTAGTTATTGGAGTGCCTTGAGCGTCAAGACGAACGAAAATAAAAGTGTATGGCGGAAAATCATAAAGCTGTTACAAAATTATTCGTGATGGAGAATTCATGAAATTATAATCAGTTTTGGGGAAGTGTCAACATCACAGTCTCATAATTAGATTTTGTTGTTAGTTTCGTAGCTTAGTGGACTCTCTGATTTTCGCGATATTATTGAGTTCTTACCTATTTATACATAATGTTAAAATATAATTATGTTTCTATCTGCTTTATCAATTAGTGTAGTTATTTTTTGTCATTTATTTAGTACTAGGTACTTAATTACCTATTTAGTAGATTTTTTTGGCACTTGATTTCTATTTACTGTCTTTGAAAAAAGAAGGATAGCAGTTCAATGTGTATGTATGTGATATCGTTAGAATTTGATAATATTTGAGTATGTCGATCTATTAAGGCTTCCGAGAACGTGTGCTAAATTTCGTTACTACTTATATGTATGCATGTATGAAAGTTTGTATGTTTGTATGTATACTTTTTAGTTCATCATATAATATATTATTATATAATTATTATTTCAATCATATATATTATTAAATAAGTCTTTGTTAAATTTGTATATTTGTTGTGTCTTTATTTAAATAAAATATTTATCTTATTATCTACATCTCAACTCAGGGAGAGTGTTAGTTTCAATAAAATCGATGTAGTCGTTTGAAAGCTACTGGTAATGAATAATAATAATGAAATAAAATTATTAAAAAATCACCGCCTTCTAAAAAGCTGTCTGAAAGCTCAAAATAACGCATTTGCACTCTGTTTAAGGAGAAACAAATTCATTTGGAGTCGGTGTATGATAATTATAAGCTTGAGATCTTACGAACATCAATGTCCGTACGTGTGTGTCAGTCTACGCACCGACATTTTGAGCTTTTTAGTGATTTTTAGCGCGTTTTTTTTTTCATTTTTAGCATACTATTTTGTTTTAGTAACAAGTTGTACTATTTTGTTTAGTTACTTTTTTCTTTAGTAACAAAATTATTAGACACGATATGCTGGACCACCTTATTTTTTTATAATATTATTAAGTAAGTAACGCATTCGCCTTCTGCTAAGGAAAAACAAATTCATTCTGAGTCGGTGTATGATTTGCGTAGACTATTGGTGTATGTACGTAAGCTTAGTCTAATAATGCCCGTATCTTACGTAATTCAATAATCTACGCATATCATGCACCGAAATTTTGAGCTTATAAGTATTTTTAAGGAGGTAATAGTATATTTTTGAAGTGAAAACTTCTTTAGCGGCGTTGAGCACTTTTATGGGATGGGGGAAAAATGTGAAACTCGCGTCAGGACACGTGGGCTGATCGAAAAACCGTAAGACGGTTGGCGAAACTATGGATGTAAGTTGATTTTTCTGAGAGATAAACTTTTTAATGTAATTTAATATAATATAAATTGTAATGTTTGTGTACGATAGCGCAATAAATAAATATTGTATTCTATAAAAATATTATTATTATTATTATTATTATTATTATTGTATTATTATTATTATTGTATTATTATTATTATTATTATTGTATTCTATCACAAAAATGATAGTACTTTTATATTGATAATAAGAGCAATTCATTCAAAATTATTCCCTAACTATTCCAAAAAATCAAAAATGCACAACGTTGATATCCAAGTTTTCACTTCTGCAATCCCGGAGTGCAATTTTGTGTTTTTTTTTTACATTTTTAGCATACTTATCATGTCTTGATTTACAATAAATACTGAACCATTATATTTTTTATAATATTAGTTTTTCAATACAACAAAAAAGAAATAAAAGAATGCGTTCATACAAAATCACATTTGTATATCATATCGACTGAAACCATTTAATATCTCTTGATAATGTGGTAGTACAAAAAAGTTTTAAAACAAATAACATATTCTCATTATCTGGAGCGGGGCGCGAACAAAACTAATTCTATCGAAGTTGCGTCGCGGAGTTACCTACTGTAGAACTGTGGACCAAAACGGGTATTATGTAACAAACCGATATCACATTGATTGTGGATCCAATTGAGAGATCATCCAGTTGAGAGAAAGATACGTAGAGAGTTAAATCGGAAAATGATATCCTACTAGAATTAAAATTTTGACGACCTCCGTGGTGTAGTGGCTAAGCACGCTGGTTTCAAGGCGTCGCCGCTCCCAGGTCCCACTTTCGATTCACGGTCGGATCAATAAAGAAATCAAAATTATCTATATTGTCTCGGGTCTGGGTGTTGTGGTACCACCGTTGTGTCTGATTTCCATAATACAAGTGCATTAGTTACTTACTTTGGGATCAGAGCAATATATGGTGTCCAATATTTTAAAAAATTAAAAAATAATGCGAAAGTTTGAGAGAGTATATTATTACTTCTTCATACTTAAGAATAGCACATAGGCTGGATAATTTTAGGTTAGATATTAACGCGAGTGAAACCGCGTGGAACTGCTAGTAGGCAAAAAAAACATCAAGCCCCGACTTAAAATCAAAACGCGCTAAACGAAGTTGGAAGAAAACGCTGAAAGCTCTAAATGTGATCCAGAAAACGCATCTTCAAATATAGAGCAGCATGTTTCAGCATCAGATTATTTGTCAGCGCTGCCAAATGCTTGAAATAATTGCCACACATCAAGTGCTGCTCGTGCTAATACACATAATAAGCTCCTACAAAAGAGCAGCACTTTAAAACGGGTTTGGCCGACGTCTAGATCATTCAGAGACATGCCGCATCAATGTGCTTCTAGCTGATGGTTGCTGGTGGCTAGCCGCTAACATGTAAACGACATCTGTCGGCACATCAAAGGGCCTTCCCACATGACATCTCAGCGTCAAAATGTGATGGATATACTCGTAATAATAGCAGCGTCAAACTGTGATCGAGCAGTGGTACGTGTGAATAGTGTCGCTGCAGCTTTTTGCAGAAGTGTTTCCGAAATTGTCGATGTGGTTCTTGGTTCTTTCAGGGCCACTTGTTTTCAGTATCGCTGGTGGTTTAATGTCGTCGGTATCACACAAGAAGTAGATAACGACTGCAAAATGTGGTACGTATGAATGGTCTTATTCAGTTTCTACTAATACAAAATATTATACGCCCAACTTTGAGTTGTGGTTGTTCTGAATTTTTTAACGGCAGCAGGACGGCAGCCTCTACTGAATATTGTTTAAGTGTTTGAGAGATCGAGTTAGATAATACCCCGTCCGGTATCCCGAACGAGCCGGTCGCTAACAAACCCGGCTCAATTAAACCCGGTCGGAAGTGTGTGCGGGCTTACACCGCTCTGTGACTGCGTGCACTTTTGTAATGGCTCTCTGTTATGAAGTCTGCTCTGCATGGAACTGTTCTTTTCATAAATGAATGCCAGGAAATCACTTGTTTTTTTGTGAGTTGGTCCGCGAATTTTGCTGTCGTAAGTTTAGATAACGCTCACAATACATCTGACACTTATTATATAGAGGGTGTTGTTTTGGTCAGTGACATCCAACTTAGGGATGATAATATGAGTTATCTTATTCTAAAAAAAAGTTTTCTTAAAATTCTGAGCAAGTTTTATACAAGAAAACCTTTTCACATTATTCAAAAAAATTACAAAACGAATGGGAAAACTCGCACCCTAGCGCGTAGCTAGCGTTTATCTACGAAATACTACACCGTGGTTAGTAAGCTACGAAGAGCCTACCTGGTGTTGTAGTTTTGACCCTATCGCTGTACCGCATAAAAAAACATTAAGTGGGTTTTTTCCATTCCAAAAAAAAAATGCCAGCACTATCGTTTGTACAGCCACCCCTGAGTCGCTCGTTGCTGACCAAAACAACACCTTGTATAGTCTTAGCCTTCTTAAAAAAGACCCCAAGCTGTAATTTATTTAGAGAAATATATACTTTTTATTGCATATAATCATCATTATCAGCGAAAATACGTCAATTGATGAAGTAGGGCCTCCCCCAAGTTTTGCTTTTAGTGTAATCCTGCGATCTTTACAAGGTCGTCAGTCAATCTTTTGGGTGTATTTATATTTCACAAAATATAAAAGTCAAGAGTAAATAAAATAATACCTTCGAAGCGTGTAGTTATAATTTGACGAATTATTTCTGTTCATTCGGTACACATTAAATACTTGGAATAGTTTGCTACCGTGATAATGATGTGAGGTATTATCATCGTATCATACCCATGATTAGAACGGTTGTACTGCCACAGGCGCTAATGTAATATTATAATAATAATACTGTTTATATAATATTTATAATATTATAATTTACGCATTTGCGCAAGTTTGTGAGAATGGATTTTGTTTGTTACTCCTTCACGCAAAACTACTGGATGGATTTTAATGAAACTTGACAGAAATATAGCTCATGCATCGGAATAGCACATACGCTATAATTAATTGTGATATATTTTGAAATCAGACATTTACGCGAGTGAAGCCGCAGGGAACTCGAATAATATATGATAGGAATCTACAAACAAAGGGAAGCCTTATGTAAATGCTAGTGCAAAACTAATTCGATTTAAGTTGTGACGCGAAAGGAACCCAGATCCATAATACTGTGTTCCCGGTCGCCGGAAGAGAATGAGCATCTTCGTTGTTAGTAGGCGTCGACGTATGCGTTTGTTGTGCCTCTCGTAAAAGCGAGAGATTTCATTTGTGTACCTACCGCCCCTTAAGATTCTGAAATGACATCTTTACGTAGCTCTTGTTCTTTTAACCCCAGTGTCTTTAACATTGTCTTCGAATGACTTGAGGAATGTAAACATGAGTTTTAATTGATCTTGATGTTTTCGTTATAAGGTCAAATCGTTTTAAGTAAGTCGATTTTTATTTTAACTGTTTCTTTGTAAATCATAGATACAGGGCACTATCATATTTATAAAAATCGAAATTTTCAGTTTTTTATTTTCTCAAACAAACAGAATATTATTTTTTAGAACAGCATCCTGACAATTTTAAAAGTTATCTACGTCATCGGTTTCACCTCGCTCATTTCAATGCCCAATCTTTCTATATCTAAATATAATATTAATAAAGAAACAATGCCTTCAAAAATAATCACCTTTATATCTTTTTTTTATTCAAAAATAGCGTATCTAAACCCAATGTGTTTTCTACAAAAAAAAACTCATTAATTATGCTGAACCGGACCTTCAAAAATATTATCGTTAAAACGAGGTGACCATGTATATCCACCAACATGCTACAACAGTTACCTAGAGGCTGCTAGGGCACTTCATATTTTGAATAAAGTGTAGGGTTTTTAAGATAAAGACTTGTAGAGTTTAGATTTAGAAGCTCGACTCTACATAAGGTCGGAAAGCTTTCTGACAGAGCGAACCAATGGTTATTGGTGGAGAATCCTTTATCAAATTCATCGTAGAAACAAACAAAACGAACGATGCTTTTGTAAATTAGAGCACAAAAATATATTTTTCAACCCAAACATAAGTTAAATTTAATACTGAAATTTAAATGTTTGTGTGCGTGAAGAACATATTATATGAATAACCATCGTAGCCAGTCACACATCGCGTTCGTCTCTATAATTTGTAGAGACAGAGTCACGATAATTCGTTCGTGTCGTGACTGCACATTTTAATATGCCGTCTGCGTTCGTTGCTAGGCTTTGATACATCAATAGAACGACGGTTACCGCAAGGGCAGACGCAAGCGATAGAGCACCCTTATGAAGTATAATTAAATTTAGTACTTGTTTAATATTGTAATCTTTCTATAAACTTGAATTATCTAATTCAGAAGCAGTTAATGAAGAAGTCATTTTAGGCATTTAAAACTAGGAAAATATGTATCATAGGTTTTAAGATGCTCTTATTTAAGACATTATTTTGTTTATGCTTTTTTTGAATCCATAAACAAAAAAAACATGGTAACAATCATGCAGAATAACATGGCATTTCATACTTTATACCTTTTGTTCAAAAGAATTAATGAATTTAGTTCTTTGCGTTATGCTTTTAGAGTAGCTGTATGTACCTACACTTAAATTTTATTTCACAAACTAACTAACCATTTTTTCTGTGTTAAAAATATAGATAAAATTCATAAAGTGTGTGATCAGCCTTACAGTCGGTCACAGGACGGGTAAAGTCGGCGACAGCGCTAAGGCAGGAAGTTTACACAATACAAACTCGTAATTATGTTCATAACGCCCCGTGAATAGCCTTATTGAATACCCAAACTTTAACTGCCCCGATTATAGCACGTAAATTAAGGGTCATACGTTACTTTGGTATAGGGTTTGGCAATTTGGCTTTAAACGTTGTTCAACCTATAGAAAGAAGATATTACCTGATTTGTATTTACTTTCTATATTAATGGTAAAAAACCTCTGTGTTATGTACCTAATTTAAAAAAGAATGTAAAAGATTATAATTATTTAAATACTAAGAGTCGGTTTACCGTCAGATAAGTAATATTCGTCAAAAACAATACAAAACGCTTAATTTACGTAAATGTAATTTTAAAATAAGTCGTTATATCCTTATTCGTTCAGATAAGTCCTATCTGACGGGTAAAATCGACTTCTTAACTTCACTAATCCAATATAAAATCTTATTCATAAATTGACGTGGTTTCTGCGAAGTATGTACTGCTGCAAATGTTAATAATAATAAATTAATTTATTGCAGGCATAAAAAAAGTTAAGAAAAACTAGTTCATTCTACCAATAAAACTCATTTATTAAAGAACTAGTGGTCCCCCGCAACTTCGTCCGCGCGTTTTTCGATTTTTTCTCGCCTTTTAAACTTTCCCTAGACCTCCACGAACATTTCAAGACTAAGATTAGATAAATCCGTTCAGCCGTTCTCGAGTTTTAGTGAGACTAACGAACAGTAATTCATTTTTATATAGATTAAAGAATAACTCTTATGTATGCGTTTAGTTTAGGCACTTAGCTTTTCACATTTTAATTAAAAGACAATATGTTTACTGTATGACGGCCCCTTAACTGCCCAGATTGCTTGACTATGAACGCTCGATTGAGCCACATTAAGATAACTTTGCCTTTTACGAGCACATCTAATAGCCGTTAACGATGACAAGTTAAAATAAAATGTTTAAAACTTTAAACGGTGTAGTAGACTTTTATTACGCCGATGCGATGACGACCCATTGATTTATGATATGGGAGTCTTTGTTATTTCTTTACAGAATTTATTTATATCTTTGTAAAAAATAAGCTGTCTTGAGGGACGCCCACAGATCGTCTTTGTGTAAATTCAATGTGTAGTACCAATTTGACGATAGATCATTTTCCTAATAAGAGTTTCTTTTTATAGATTGTAAAAAATCAAAGGCGTTTGAATTGTATGGAGGTTTTTGGGAAGAACCTTATTCTATTTATATATATTTTATTTTATATAATGTGTACTTATCATCTTCTTTTATGTTTCTTTATAAAAACCTGTTCATTTCAAATTTGTTTAAAATATTTCACCGCCATGCCTCTTCTTTTATTTTTCATGCTTTCCCTTACCTGAAGGTTGTGTGGAAGAAATTGCTTCAAGCAATTAGACCGCCTAAATTGTACTTGCGAAGATATAAGATACTATCCTGTATAATTAAATTACCTATTATGTTTATGGTGTGCAATTAAGTATTTTTGTTGTTATTATAATTAACCTTGAATTTATCTGCCTTCTTTGAAATTGATTTCATTAAAAACATTTAAAACCTCATAGACTTAAAAATCTCGTCTTTCGTCATCATAACATATGGTAATTTTTATATATTCATTATATAATAATTATTTTTTCACAGTTTTCTGATTACAAAAAAAAATTTCCTTAAGTATTTATAGTGCCAATGTCACGGGCCTTTTTTTAAACGTAGGTTATATGGGACTGGGCCTAGGCTAAGTGAACTGCTCTTTCTGTAGAACCTATGGAATTGGAATTGAATTATTTATAATAGTTTGTTACTGAATAGTCTGGTATGATCCATCCTCAGCTTACCATCTGGCAAGATAATTGCCAAATATGTATCTGGCTACCAACACAAAAAAAAAATGCACTCCGGGAGTGCCGGCAGAAGTGAAAACTTGAATATCAACGTTGTGCATTTTTGATTTTTTGGAATAGTTAGGGAATAATTTTGAATGAATTGCTCTTATTATCAATATAAAAGTACTATCATTTTTGTGTTAGAATACAATAATAATAATAATAATAATAATATTTTTATAGAATACAATATTTATTTATTGCGCTATCGTACACAAACATTACAATTTATATTATATTAAATTACATTAAAAAGTTTATCTCTCAGAAAAATCAACTTACATCCATAATTTCGCCAACCGTCTTACGGTTTTTCGATCAGCCCACGTGTCCTGACGCGAGTTTCACATTTTTCCCCCATCTTACAAAAGTGCTCAACGCCAGCGGCGTTCTTCAACTTCTTTAGCGAAAGAAGTTTTCACTTCAAAAACAAGAAGTTAGCTATATTTAAAGTAAAAGGGTGCTGGTTTGTTTACAGTAGGTTTCTACTCTTACGGGACAGAGTGGCTACCGTGTCTCGTAAGAGTGATGTAACAGCCACCAAACCACATAAAACCTTTATAATTAAGCTTCCATTAAGTTTCCCACAGGTCATCGTGCGGCATCATGACAGCAATCATGCGTCCCTCAAGTTCAGTCCTTTCTTTCTGAATGCTCCCATTGATACGAACAAGCGGCTTTGATCGATCATGGGCATATCGCGTATTATCATCAATACATCACACTAACATACACAAAACGGAAGATTTCATCAAGTGATTTTGAACTTTAGTAATGTTTAGCTCAAGGATGAGAATGGCTTGTAACTTTTAACGATTTTGGATAAGTTGATGTGCTCTTTCTTGGGAGCTTTGAACAGACACGCATTCATAAGACGGGAGCGGGCGTATGTTTAGTACAAAAGACGACTATCGAAGGATCAATGGGGTATGCTTTGTGGGGTTGAATTACCTGAATGGATATTCATAATTTATTTTTGATGAAAGGCATATGAAATCTGATGCTAATGTTTGCCGGCGGCTTCGTTTGCACGGTATGAAGATTATTTGCGTTGGATAAACGTTTTTCACTATAGTCTTTTAATCTTGTTGATGATAATGTTGTGTAAGACCAATATTTTATTTAAGTATCATTAAGGTCTAGAGAATATTTCCATGCCTTCTTCCAAATTAAACACGTAAGAAATAATACATACAACGTGTCCCAGAAATCAACGTAAAGCCAAACACGGGCAATAGCCCAATTCTTGACAGTTATTATAAAAATATAATAAAAACTTGGACGTGCACTTTTCAAATTATAAGTGTTCTAAAATAAATCTTAAAAAAGTGACTGCTTGCGATGACCTTTTAAGTGACTACAAATATTAACTTTTCGACAGTATATTCTGTGATGTAACCCTGAATAACCCATCTGAGACACGTATACGGAAAAAATATTTAAAAATACATAAGATAAGAACTTTTATCGATCGGTTACATGCCTCAGGTATTATCAGTGTCTATAAGCTTTCTAAAACCTTCATATCAGAATTCACTGGGGTTATCCCCTTCTCAAAAGCTTTTGAAAATCACTGCACTTAAAATGTAAGCTTTATGATCATTGGAGTAAAACCTCATTCGTAGGGTTTCGTGTGCTTTTTAATAAGAACACACGGTGAACGCGTATGGGGGTGTATTCGTTGATTTCCATTTGTCATTCATTTAAAGGGAATATCGCGAGGGAGCACCTGTGTTATTCATTACCCTACGCGGATTATTAATACTGCCCATTATGTTTGTGAAATAAACAAAGGATTAAAAAGAAATTCATCCATCCCTACTGTGCAACCGTAATTTTTAACCAATCAAACGACAGCCGCTGTCAAAGAGCTGATCTCGCCTTAAAATAGGGTCGATTTTAGTCAATGATGACAGCGATTATCGCGTCACTTTCGCTTTTTGCGTTTCATAATACAAGGGCGCGTTTATTAGGATTTCTATTGGGTATGTGAATTGGAATGAAAGATGAAAAGCGTTATTAAAAGCGAAGAGGGCTTAGTGAGGGAAATTAATAAAAACAGTTCGTCCACAAGGGCTGAGAAATGTTGCGTAGGTTGAGCTTATTGGGTATTACTTTAAGTAGCTTTTTTTACTACCTCTGTTTGCGAGTAAATAAAAAATCAATATGTACGAAATGCTTAGAACAGACTAGACGTGTGGTCTATTTTCAGCACAGTGGGAAAAACACCTACTTAGTTCAAGCAAATAGTTTTCTAGTTATTTTGTGAATAGTACGTTTCTCTACAATACCGCTAGGTTTGCATACTCTATTAGCAATGGTCATTGTGATTGATGAATCAACTGAGGTCGTCCTTTGAACCTATACTCGTTGTTAGCAGTTCCATTGAAAATAAACAGTCATTTCATTTCAATAACACCTGAGTCAGTTCAACTTGTTTGAGGCCTCCTGAGAATGAAAACACTTTCATTAATTTTCACCAACGCTCTTCTGTTTAAAGTCTAGACTGAATTTTCTCAGAGTGGGCAATAATAATACTTCCTTATAGCAATCGAGTTTGTACGGAGGACTGCTCTAGGGCTGAGTTGCTAATTTGTCTGAACTTAATTAATTTTGGTAGGTTTTAGAAAATTATTCTCAAAGTGGGCAGTAATAGTAGACGAATAAAGTGTGAGTACCTTTATTCTACACTGTCCTATTAATTTGAAAGGACAAAAAGAGTCTCTGACTTAGGTCTACTTGAAGCAAACGCTAAATCTCGATTTAATGTCATGCCGTCTCTGTTATCGCCGAACAAATGAAAGAGATAGAATGACGCTAACTCGAGATTAAGCGTTTGCTGCAAGTGACCCTTTTAGAGACATAGCCTGTTGACACATGAAAAGCTTTAGTTATAGAAACTTACGATACGACTCGTAATATCATATTCTTTTTCTTTTCATTCTTTCGTTTTTTAAATAAATTTTATAATAAATATGCGCCAGGCAACACACTAATCGTCGTGGTTTTTAAATAGCAATAGCTAAGGAATTTTCTTACTTGTGTTACGAATATCAGACAAAGATTATGACGGGAGCGACTTCCATGATAACTTAAATACATATAAACATCCATGATTTAGGTACAAATTTGCGTGCTCATCTCACAAAAATTTGCCCCTCGCGGATTCGAACCCGCGACGGCCGGCGTAACAGTAAGGTACGTGTGTGAAGGCCTTCACACACGTACTACAACCACACCACATCGTAACGTCAGAATGTGGTCCAGCAGTGGTACGTGTGAATAGTGTCAATGCAGCTTTTTGTAGCTGCGTTGTGTTCCCGACTTTTTTTATTTTTATTTAAAAATACTTCATGCACAAACAAAAGGTACATATGGCGGACTTAATTCTAAAAGCTTTCTCTACCAGTCAACCATAGGTCTATACAGAGAAAATACTGGCGGCGCGAAGGAAGTGATAGGAGGGCAAAAATGAGAGCTTGATTGAAACTACAATAGGTATTTAAAACAAAAAATAACATACAGCAACGCGTATGGCTTCGTGGGACAGGACGAACAACTGAGTAACTTAGAGGAGGGAAAACTTGTCTTCAAAACACCGTCCGAAGACCCCATAGTCGTAGTCGCAAAGTGTACGAAGGTCATGCTCGACGACAGAATAATCGAAATGGCTAACACCATATCGGGAGATCTGTCGAAAGGTAAGGTCCCGGAACCCTGGACTATACCGACAATTACATGGGTCAATGGAGTCCCTGGTTGTGGCAAAACCACGTAGGTAATGTCCGAAATAAACCCCGAACAGGACATAATAATCACAACCACGACTGAAGCAGCAAAGGACCTCCGAGAGAAACTGGCAACGAGAATAGGGGAAGAGAGGGCGAAAAGGAGAGTCAGAACAATGGCATCTCTACTTGTAAATGGTATGAGTGAGGGAGAATCGTGCACACCTCATGGTGGATGAAACCCTCATGAACCATTTTGGATCCATTGTACTGGCTATCCAAATAGCGAAAGCCAGCGAGGTGACTTTGTTAGGATATAATAACCAACTCCCATACATAGATCGCTGTAATCTCTTCACCTTGGAATAAAACAGACCTAATAAAATCACAGAGGTTACTAAGGAGTTGCTGTGCACCTATCGAAACCCCCAGGATGTAGCGTATGCCCTTAGTGAAATCTACAGCGGCATATACTCAGCCAGTACTCAAGTACAGTCCCTTTCCCTCAAGCGCTTCTAAGGTGCAGTGATCCCAAAATGGGAAAGAACCCTATACCTCACTCACACCCAAGCTGAAAAGGCAAGCCTAATCAGCCAAGGATACGGGTAAGACGAAGGATCACGCATACTTACCATACATGAAGCACAGGGGCAGACTTTTGAGTCAGTGGTGATAGTGCGCACAGTATCAAAAAAATCCCATCTCCTAAAGAGTGTTCCCCACGCTGTTGTGGCGACGCCACAGCTCGTCTGATAATCCGGGCAGAGAAGGCCACACCAACAATAATCCGGGACTACAACCTGCGGATGGCCATGCGCAGGGGCGACGAGCAAGTCCGAAACAAGATATTGGCCAATCCACTAACATAACTAACTCCATCAACCAAGTCACTAAGAACATCTTAGTACCTAAAGGCGACGACGTAGAGGGATTACTTTACTTCCCAAACACAAACACAATCACTAACACAAACTAGAATAAGAGCAATATTGTTTAATATTGTATAGCAAAATCACAAGGATTTTTAAATTTTGCGCAAAGCGAAAATAAAAATTAACCCAACATAACAAAAATCTAAATCAAAAAAGGCACGGACCAAAGAGTCTGTGGACTGTAGTTTTATTAATGAAAAAAAATAAAAAAAAACATACTTACTACTTATAACATAAATACTGTATACATTAATACATAATAATGGAATAATAAACATACACATCATAATAATACTAATGGTACACATGTGAGAGAAAAAACAAAGAAGAGGTCAGTGAGACAAGTTCGATATCTCCTCCTTGTAAAGTGCCCGGAGGGCCTACTTGAAAGAGAATTTGGAAATGGATGCCTGTACTGTCTTTGGGAGACCATTCCAAAGTGGAATGGCTGTGAGGGTAAATGAATGGGGCATGAAGCTAGAAGACCGACATGTCGCTGTGGTTCTCGCTCTCGTTATTAATGAAAACATAAACATAGAGCAGCAATTCAGGGCAGTGGCATGCTGAAAGAGACCTTAATATTTTAAAGAGTATTTTTTTATAATATAGTTTATATTACAGTTTATATATTTTTATTTTTTATATTATTTTCTTTTATTTTTGGCATCAGTATCGTTTGTAAGTACTACATCCTTCTCTGAGTCGCTCGTCGCTGACCAAAACAACACCCTGTATAAAACCAAGCATATCAATATCTTATCAAAGATGATGATGCGGCAGAGGTTGTATCATTTCTGACTAAGTAAGCCTTTAACTCTCTTTAATTAAAAACGTCCAAACACTTCAGATATCATAGAACTCCAAACAAACGAAAATCGCTGGCACATCTTACTTCAAACACAGATCGACGTGAGCTACAAGCGTTATTGGCTTAACTGGTAGTCTGGCGTTTAGGTGTCCTTGATAACACCTATATACTACGTCTATTTTGCTCTAACTAAATGCGAATTAGCAACTAATGAAACCACCTAATCAGCAATGAACACCGCAACCGCCTAAATGGACACCCATTTGTGATAAAACTATTTCTGCGGTAACATAGTTCGTGTGTAATACAGTTTTCGGTTGCGGATCAATTAGATCGTACATGGTAGTGCATTTTCGTGGTTTGACTTTACTATGGTAACGGGGTTACAACGCTGTAGTAAAAAAAATATTTTGATTATTTAAAATTTTGAAAGCTAATACGTAACGGTCGCGGTCTTCCGTGCCTAACCACTTTTCAACAAAAATCGCTTGCAGTCACAACACTAAAAAGGGCGTCACTTCAAACCAAAGACGCGAGGTGCAAAAGATTTTTAACCGACATCAAAAAATGAGGAGGTTATCAATTCGACTGTATGTTTTTTTTTGTATCTATGTTACCTCATATCTCAGTCATTTGTCGATCGATTCGAAAAAAAAATTTCGCCTACCTAGAGGGTATACCTTCTAGTTGGTACCAATTTTTATGAATTTGGGATCTGATAATGGGATCTTGGTATAATTGAGGGAAACCCTCAAATTTTAAAAGGCAGTGTTTTTTAACTAGAATCTTAATGTTAACGTGTTGTTTCGTCTGATAGTGAATATTTTGTGGAGCTGAGCTGAAAGTAGAACTCCTTAATGCTTAGGAGTTCAGTAATGTGTACGAGTGTGCGAGTGTACTCATATTGTATTTAAGTCTATGTAACAGAACTTACTACAAACATGAGTTTGAAACGCTTTAACACCCGTTTGGGTGTTAAAGCGTAAGCACTCGACGTATTATGAACGCGCAGACGACGCGCGTATTAGGAACGCGCATCTTCAGCGCCGTAGACGCTGATTGTTGCGTTTGCATTGATGATACAAGACGATACGCGCGTTTGAAGTAATATAAACAATACAAGCAATACAAAGGTGCGTTACACGATCGCCACCTGTGGTTAGATTACAATATTACGTTCAAATCTTTTCAAACGAGAGTTTTGAGAGAGAGAGAGAAAGATTAGTCATCTGCAAGCTGCCTGCGCGTCGCCTGCGCGTTTAAAATACGCCGTGTGCTTACGCTCTTAGAGTCACACGTATTGTTATTTTTCATACACCTATGAGTATTATAATTAATGATCATGCCGTACCCAGACGGATGCCCAAATTAAATAATCATTTATCAATCAGAGTCCATCATCTGGAGTAATAATTATTCTGACCATTCATTTCTATTATTCCTCCACCTTAAACAGTACCGGCACTGTGTATTGCTTCGCTTTTTATTAATAAGTATATCATCACCGTGCTTCGGAAGGCACGTTTAATGTAGTTGGTAAACTTGTGGCTTAAATCCGAATATTATGAAGATATTCTAATGTTATAATAATATTATAATTCGTAGTTAACAATTTAGGTCCGATTTCACCAACGTCAGATAAAACTTATCCTATGGAATACGTAAAATACAACCGATTTTAAAATGACATTGACATAAATGATTGCCGACAAATAAGAGACGTTTTTAAATTAGGCGATTTCAATTTTATTCGACGAATATTCCTTAGCTGATGTTGGTAAAATCATGCCTTAATGAGATTGTAGAATATTTGCATACTATTTCTGATAGCTGGAAAAGCAGAACTGCAATATTTATAATAAGTATCTACAAGGATGTACCCTTTTCCAAAGGAAAGTAAAAAAATCATTTAATTTTATATTTATAAAGATGAAATATGAAACCAAGAAAAGGGCGGAATCCAACCCAGTAACTTCTTGGCTAACCGGGTCAAACGCTCTACCAATTGAGCTACCGTGCTGTCTTTCCGACCTTGCGAAATTGTTGGTTTCTTATGGATACGTCATTACGCGTGACGTTTAATTAATTAAAATTATTCAAACGTCACGTCACGGCTAATTTTGTTAAACAGTTTATTCGTGAAGCCTAATCAAAAGCTTTATGGGTAGTTTCATAACATTTAATAGCAAGGTTGGTCGCTTTTACTGCAACGCCTCCACCAACCTGCGTAGTAGAGTATAGCTTATAACACCTCATATTTGAGGTAAAACCTTTGCCCAGCAAAGGGATATCTTCAGGCGTACTTTACTTTTCAATTATATCATACTCTAGATCGTTCTGTTGCGCACTAATCCCTGTAGGGAGGTACTATTATTATTCTGCCAATAGCCCAAAATTGACGGCACGTTTACATACCGATACTAAAATCTGCCGGTCGGTAAGATTATCCAAACTGAGTAAGCCATGCCAAGGCCTTTAATCATAAAGGTCTATTCACGCATACCTGAGGGTACAGCTCGTCCTTGCAGCATAATGAGCCAAACCCACCATTGTTGGTTCGTAAGTAGGGACCCCACATAATGAGATTTGATCGGACAAAGAAAACTCCGCGGAATCACGTTGCGGAAAGAAAAGCCATACGGAATTTCGTTACGAACTTTTTGGTTTGTGATTCAAGATGATGAAAGTTAAGCAACATCGTTATAAGTTTCAATTTTGAATGGATAGCAAAAAGTAACAAATGAATCGATACAAGATGGCCTATCTGTACAGATTTCAATACTCGCAAGTAATCAAGGATTAACAACCTAAACACGGAAATACGAATCAATATTATTCCAAAACCAAAAGCAATTCTATTAGCAATTAAACAATCATTGCCTGTCTGATGAAGCGAGGCTGAAGGAAGTTAGGCTCGCCACGTGGCCTCAAACATTGGCATTGTATCTCCCACACAATAATTATCCAAATAACCCACAAGCATGGATAACGTATCGTAATCAATTCATTATTATTGGATGCCATACTCAGGGCATGCTGATTTAAGCGGCGTATTAAGTTTCCAAAGCCATTATGCCGTTGAAAAGGGATAATTTGCGCTTCCATTCAGTTCAATACAAAGTGCAAGAACGATTTGAATATGTTATGTAAGAAATAATTGTCGAGTGTCGAAAGTAGGTGTTTATTGGTGTTGTAATAGAGATTCTCACGCTAGATTGATCGAAGAAGGTTAGCACTGCCAAGGGTCAATGTTCATGTATTGAATGAAACGATGTAACGACTTTATGCGTACAATATTAGCAATTGAGCATGTTATCACGATCGAACGAGAAAATAAATTGCAACGTTCCATCATAGTCACAACGAATGATGAGTGTGTAAAACGTACGTGAGCAATGGTTGAATATTAAATAAAGGGTTGTATTAAGTCTTGGATTTTATTATTGACTTTGTAGAATATGTACCTGTACCTAAGTGTAGAAAGATCCAATTTCAGAAGCTCCTAGGAAATTCTTGAGTCGCTACCAACACGTTTTTGATAATCTATCAAAATCCGACTATTTTTATTGATCAAACATAACAGTATCACCTAAGGCGTTCTAAGCTATCTGAGTTTATTGTTTTGGTTCCAATTTTTGTGTTGACTGTACTTTTAGGCATCCGCAAGATGAAGACAGCTTTTTTATTAAAATTGAAATGTAAATGACTCAAATTCTTGAATGAAAATTTATGTATGAGTACTAAGTATCAAGGGTCTAATTATTTTTTTTCAATTTTATTAGAATAAAACGCAAAGCAGATCTAAATCCTATTCGGATATGAGACTAAGCAACTAAATAAAAGTAGGTAACTTGCCGCATCCCACTATAGCAGTTTTTTGCTATCATTCTCGATTAAACACGATTGAATAGTCGAGAAAAACCCCAAATCTAAATGCGAAAATGAAAAAATACGTCAACAACACGGGAAGACTGGTATAAATCAGCGGCTATGGCGAACGGCATTCATGCATGGCTTGGTAAATCACTGCATCCGGCACTCGATCCTTGTCTTTGGATCTGCCAAATGGGCTTAGGAGAAGGCACAAATAATATTGGTAAAGGATGTAAATAAGAAAAATGGGCTTTTCACGCGCTCTATAGAGTACGTAAAAAACATTACGTAAGGACGTAAGTAAAAGGTTTATAATAAAGAGTCATAAGACGACCTCCGTGGTCGAGTGGCTAGCACGCTGGTTTTAAGCGTCGCCATCTCGTGAGGTTCCAGGTTCGATTCCCGGTCGGGTCAATGGAGAAAACGATATTCTCTATATAGTCCCGGGTCTGGGTGTTGTGGTACCACCGTTGTGTCTGATTTCCATAACACAAGTGCATTGGCTACTTACTTTGGGAACAGAGTAATGTATGTGATTGGTGTCCAATATATAAAATAAGACCTCAACCTATGTGAATGTAAATATTTCATAACATATGTATTTAATTTTCATTTGTTCGTTAAAATCCAGCAAAGAAACACTTAATTTCCTTTGTAGAAGTGAACATATCGATAGGTACCTATTGTACAGTGACACCTTGATGTGAGGATCCTATGGGTCTAGCTTGTCGCATTAACAGTGGTATATCCATAGAACTAGTGATGTTGTATGTCACTTCCGAAGACATAGATGAAAATAAAGGATTTTTTTAAAGAGGCTGTCGACTGAAATTTTTCGTCTCACATCTTACAAAAGCCAAAACCATCCAAATCATAAACCACTTACGACGCGTTTCGTGTAATGGTTAGCGCTACTGACACCGACGGTCACGGGTTCCAATCCCGCAAGGGGCATATGTTTATGTGATGAGCACAAACATTTAAGTAGACGACCCGTCTGGTGTAGTGGTCGAGAAATCGCCTACTACGCAGCGGGTGCGGGCTCGATCCCCGCACAATACAAACATTTGTGTGCATGAACATGTCTGTTTGTATTGGTCTGGGTGTTTTCTATGTATATCATGTATGTATTTACAAACAAAAAGTATTTAAGTATTATATCCGTTGTCTGGCACCCATAACACAAGCTTTGAGTAGCTTACTTTGGGACTAGATGGCGATGTGTGGGAATGTCCAAAGGATATTTATTTAATTATTTATGGGAGAAGACCCGTTTTAATCGTTGTACGGTATTCGTAACACAATAAAGAAAATTCCCTAGCACGAAATCAAGAGAATTGGTGTGTTGTCTGGCACATTATTATTTACTTACACTCTTCATACATCCGCGTATTTTAATCCAATCTAGGCCAATTGACCAAGCCTTATCAAGTTCAGAAAGTAAAAGCCACCAGATGCGTCGTCGTGGTTCGCTGCGCGCGCGCACACTCCCTCTAGCGGAAGTTGCGTCTCGGTATTGTTCTTGATCGACATCGATCAAACAACTGTATCGTTGTTTTAGGCTCAGCACACATGAGGATGCGAGTTATGAGCTTCGTATCCTGAAAGTGATGGCATCCTGTGTCTGGGTTCACTGAAGTATCATGATACCAATGCGTAAGCTCTTTTAAGTATCATAAATGCGTATCTGGCGGCTTATTGCTGAAAAGTTGATTCGTTAATCATATAGAAAAAATGAATTTTAAATATACATAGCTGTTCTTGTACTTAGTACGACACTCTGCGTAAAAGGTATCCTATTTTAAAAAATCCTCATTTATTTATTACACTAACGTTTACTCGCCATATTCGTTTAAGTTATTTTGATAGGTAGGAGCTAACATTTAAGATTAAGCTTTTCCTTCAGATACACTGAAATTTCAGGACCCAATATTTGAACTGACTCGCTTATTCCGCTAGTAGCGAGAAACTGATTTAAACATAGTTATTTTTCTCTCACACAAAGGGGCAAAGCCGAGAAGAAGCTTAATTTTTCACAACATTCAAATGTAAAGACTCACTCGTGAGTTCGAAGCCTTAGTTTTGTTTGCTCCCGAAAATATAATGCGGGTAGGTACCGTCACGGTTCATGGTTTGCGAAGGTGAAACATGTAAGCAATTGGTATTCGGAAACATATGTACTTAGGATAATGATAGCTTTGTCTGCACCTGGAGATGGAAGCATTTAGGATAATTGTAAGGCTTGTTTTTTATCTAAGTAGAAAAAATAAAGCAAAGTTGAACTCTTAATTTATGAATATTTTACATTATATTAGGTAGATCTAATAGTATTTTTCATAATATAATATGCCACTTGAGAAAAAACAAACTTTGAAAAGAAATATACGATTTTAAGACCATATTTTATTTTAAGAAGTTAAAATTGCCCGAAATCCAATTACGTATCGTCAAAGTTTTGAAAAAAAAACTACAATACCTACAAATACTGCAGACAGTATATTTTTTCATATAACTCATAATTTAAATCAGCTTGTACAAATTGTCTAATGGCTCAGATAATTCAAAGAAACACTTCTGATTTTCTCAATTCCTAAAAGCGTACGATAGGAAATTTCCATACTTATTTGAACAAAATAGATATGAGGAAAGCTACGTATTAAAAGTGTTCTTTGTAGATGGAAATATGGATTTAAAATGTTTGCAAAAGGATCGCACAAATGCAAAATGCAGACTTATGGAGTGTACGTTTTAGATAAGATAATTAGAGAGTTCCTTGAATTCATTCATTCTTTAAAAAGTACAGGGTTTTGGATTCACTATTTTTAAATCACTCTCATTATCATCATCTCATCACACATTTCCTATTTTCGAATGAAAAACAATTTTATACCTTCCAGCAGTGATTAAAATAAATATATCTTAATTTTGTGCTTATTTCCGTATATATTATACTTGGTTTTCGTTGAGTTTTAGTTCCCTTTCAAACGAAAATCACACGTTCAATCCAAGCGAGTGATTTACTTATCAAAAAATTAAACCGCCTTCAAAAAAACTGACTAAAAAGCCTAAAGTAAAATACGCCTTCGTCTTCTATTAAGGAGAAACAAATACTTTTGTACTCGGTGCATGATGTGTGTAGGTAGACTGCAGTTGGTGTATCTATGTTAGCTTGAAATCATGCATCGACCATTAAAATGGTTTTATTTATTTCATGATTTTTAGTTATTACTATGAACTGATTTTGATGAAGTTTACACTGTACCCTAAGTTGAACTATACCTAATTGAACTAAAAAAAGAATCATCTCGTAATGACTTCTCGTTCTCGAGATATTTGTCTCAACAAATATACAAATGTACAAACAAACAAACATACACACATATACGAAATTTTGAATACGTGTTAGAGATAGAGAGCCTTAATAGATCAACGTAGGTACTGAAATTTTATCCTAATAGTAGTATAAAATTGGGAAAGCTGGCTCACGGTTCCCTGTGAAAGGATCTGGGGTCTGAGTCTAGAGTTCTCAGGTACTCGAGTACCCCGGCAAACCAGATCCAGGAAGAGCGAAAAGGGCACACCAGAGCGCCTTTTTCGAGGCGCTGCTCTCGTGTTCGCTCTTCCTGGATCTGGTTTGCCGGGGTACTCGAGTACCTGAGAACTCTAGACTCAGACCCCAGATCCTTTCACAGGGAACCGTGCGCCAACTTTCCCAATTTTATAATTCTACATTATTTACGAGTTTGTTATTTATGATTCATGAGAACTTAAGACTCGTTTAGACTAAAAATTTTTGTTAGTTTATTTTTAGAATGCATCGAAAAGTTTTCCTGCAGTATTATGAGTCCTTCATTCTTATAAATAGGTACTGATTTGATTTCTTCAATTGTATACTCAGGAATCTTACAACATCAGAAATGGTAGTCTGCTGTCTTATTTATTATTATTATTATACGTGGGTTATCGGATATTTCCGAATAATAATCATTAAGTATTTAAAAAACTTTATTATCAACACACCACAAACTTAAACATAATACATTTTTTAAAGCACATACATTTTTATGATACATACAAGTTTTTACTTCTACAGAATTTTTATACATCTCATATAGACTAATAAAACTAGGACAGCCTTTCTCTTCTATATTATATATGCAGTTGTTTTCTAATAAATCTCTTAACCATGCTATCTTTTCAATACCTTTTACAATAAGACATTTATCTTTTAAAATTTTAATAATATCCGTATACTCTCGAAAATGAAAGAATGGTATAAATCCTTCATTCCAAAGAATATTTCTGTTTCTTTCTATCCAGCAAACTTGTCTTCTTTCCGATTTTGATAGATCATAAAACTTGAAAGGTGGCTTAACTAAAAACACTTGCATTTGCCCGTTACATAAAATTGCGATTTCTTTTAAAATAAATTTATTATCATCAGTTTTAAATCCTTGAATATCTACAAAGGCATTCATGATATTTTTCTTACAATATTGCTGAGTGGTTTATATTCAAATATTTTATCGTTTATAATTAAACAATAAGCTGCTGTATTATTGGGAATATCTGTGGTACACTCAATTTCGATGCGTACATCAACAGGACCACATTTTAAATTTTCATTTTGTCTTGTGCAGTCAATGACAAACAGTGGACCCTTCTCTTTAAAACTGATCAGATCTAGCAACGGATCAGGTGGAGCGTTGTAATAAGACTGACGAAATTTTGTGAACATTTCATATAAAATACTGTACTGATTATCTTGAAAATTAACGTTCATTGTTTCGTACGGATAATACTGAGAGTTTAAAAACAACGATATGTTAGATACATTACAGTGGTCAAATACTGAGTTGTCATTGACTTTGCTATTTTTTCTGTTTGTTTGGAAACCAACAATAACATATCGTGGTTTTTCTAACTGTGATGCAGTTTTGACTGACCAAGAATGTTTTGTAGTTTGAGGTAATAAGGGATATTCATACAAATCCCAATTTCTGAAAGCAATTTGTAGAGGCTTATCTTTTTCTAAGTGTCTGAGTAATTTAAGTCGATCTCGATCAGATACTTTTATATGTGGTACTCGCCAATTTATTTTTTGTATTTTCACGTCAATATGATTTATATCAACATCAATATTTTTTACACTATTTAAATTTACATTCCCCCTATTTAAAATTAATTCATGCTTACAATTCATAATAATCTTATCATAATCTTCAGCAAAGCCAAATATTTTATTCAGGGGAATCATAACGCTAAACCGTCCATTACTTTTAAAACCGTTTAATCTCCAACCCCATAAAGCTGCAACCTTGCTTTCCCCCTCATTCATGGATATTAGGGATTTCATAGTTGTTGTTATACCTGCATTCTTGATCCGATCTATTTCAACACCATTTAGTTCATATCTGATGTCTTGAAACAGGAACATAAAAGGGTTGTTAATAAAATGCAAATCTTTTTTGAGAGGTTTTTGGTCTTTATCGAGCGGTGTAATGAATCCTTCGATTTGAATAGAACTAGCCGATGGTAGTATGTATAAATCCTGCTGTTGTATCGGTATCCTAATCTCATCGTTTTCTCTGAAGCTATTAGTATAAGGGGTATACGTATGAATTTCATAACTCTCAATCGTATTATCGAATTCTGCTACGTCAAACACTTGTAAAATACTCATAATGCTTTAAAGCCAAGACTTTCTAGAAAGAGTTTATTAGACTTAGAAATTTTTTTTATTTTTTTTATACGTCTACTCTCTTTAGTAATGTGGGAACTAATAACTTTTTTACCACGCAAAGCTACTTTTTTATTAAAATCGATCATGATGATGATGATTTTCGTAATTGCATGCGTAATATTATGTGTTCTCCCCTGAAGTCAATGCACTGCCCACGTTCATCCACAATTTTAACCGTGATTCGAGATATATTTTCCTTGGTTATTGGTAAATAAATAATGTTTTTTGGTTTTTCTATAAATCGGTGACCGGGAGGTACGTTCGGCACAAATTCATGAATTATATGGGACGGTAATCCGTTTATGTAGGAACCTTTTACAATATCACATTCGATTCGTATGACAGACACTGGGAGAATGCCGATCTCGGTCTCTGATTCATGCCATTTATTTGCTTCTAATTTTTTATTATAAAAACCTAAAAGTTTACCAATACTGTTTTTCCCATCAAAATTTATTGTTTTAGTACAATAAATGGAACATTTCAAGGTGTTGTTATTCGATTGAATGTTTATTTCACATCCATTTACATTATCTTCCAAAAAATTTTGTAGATCATACAAATCGTAGGTACCACAAGGTATTTCTAATTTTTCTCCACTATCTCCATAAGCAAATGTATTATTGGTTGTATTTACATTTGGTATAGAATTGAGTGTAGAAAAAAATATCAGACCACATTCCCAATTATCTTCAATGCTTAGCGGTGGTACAAAATATGTTTCCAGTATTGATTCGTTACCAGTGAATGTTAACGTTAGAGACATGTTATTGAAGTAACAGCATCATCAGTTAAACAAACTATTTATAATAAAAATTGTGCCAGAATTTTTTTAAGAATTTAAGACATAAATGACCACAGTTATATGGATGATTTTTTTGTTCATTATCGTAATTATAATTTACATCGTTGCCTATGTACTGTATGAATTCTTTCGGTGGTTTTAAATTACCATAACTATCAAAGTATTCAACATAGTCTTTAAATTTCACGTAGGCTACCCAATGAGAACCCGAACTTTGAGAATCATCTAAATTGATTATTCCACATTCTTTAAGTAGTGGGCGTTTTGGTAATTCATCTCTCATGAATACCCCACGAAAGTATGGAATATTTTGTGCATGATTTATGATATCGATATTTGTAAGAGCTCTGTTGGGTAGCCTGGTATTTAGTTTTTTTTATTTGTTTTACTTGACAAACAGATTTTCAAACCATTCTTGTATTGTTTAAGCCGTAATCCTTTTCCAATAGATAAGGATTCCATTTTTCCATGATGTCTTTTCATTTCTTCAAGACGTTCTTGTGCATCTTTGACGTCTTTAACAACTTTAGCAATACCTGCAGCTCCACCAGCTAAACTGCCAACAGCAGATAGCCCGGCAAAAAGGGGAATCAAAGGTAGAAATCCACCAGTTTTCGGAACAGGAATATATCTTGGAAGTTTTACAGATGAATCTGATATCATTTCTCGAGCTGCAGCGATAGCCAAATCTATTGCTGCTTTCTTACAGGTTGGTTTTAAATTTGACAATCGTTTTGTTATATGAGATATGATATGATTAAATTTACTTTTAATACCATTACCAGATGTTTTAAATCTTCTTGTTTTAGAGCTCTTTAGGCCTGCACCAGAGCTAACTTTAGCTAGCATTGCTTTATTCACCAAATGAGCAGCTAACTTTTCTCCAACACTCGCATTGCTCGCTAGTGCTCGCTGTTTTGCCTTTTTCATTAGTTTCATGTCAGCCTTATGACGATCTTCTAATGATGAGTACTTGTTATATGCTATGTCGTGTTCTTTGCAGTATTCGTCTAAAAGATTTATTCCTTTATCACCTCTAGAAAGTCTTTTTTTAAGGCTTGTTCCAGGTCCACAGTAATTATAACCAGGGAGATGAAGTTCAAACGGTAAATTGTTTATTAACCAATTAACAAGTCTACTGCCTTTCATGCCCTGTATTAGACTGATAAAAGACGTAATTGACAACACTTTTAATATTAGGATAAAACAACATCAGATTTTGATACCCATGAGTTTTCACTTGACGGCAATCCTAACCATTTCACTAAGACTTTGTTGCCTTTCTTTCTTAATACTTTTTCAATTAGATAAAGATGGGTGTTCTTAGTCTTTTGAAGTTCTTCACTGTAAAATGATCCAAGTATAGGCTGGGATCTTGAATCAGTCAAAATATATGTAACTGGTGTGGTGTTCTGCACTTTTGAAATTTTGAATATTTCAGTGGACCAATTAGGTGTATAACCTTTTTCAAATGCTCCTTTATATTTACTTATTCTAACATGATCTCCAAGTTTTAATTTTGTACCTATTTTAGACTTACAGTTTTGTCTTTGTTTTTTCACATATCTATCGAATATAAGTTTTTTATTTTTTACACTTATGTCTACAGGTTTACAGCCTATAGTTATATGATTCGAGTTATTGTAATTAAACATAACTTTATCTAGGGTCCCATCATTCCACTTGTAGTTACCTTTTAGACTAAATTCCTTAAACAATTTAGATTTGATTGTTCTTATAAGTCTTTCTACAATCGAAGCTTTTTTTGTTGAGTACGTAGAATAATGATTAATTGAAAATGATTGCATTAAATTTCTGAATTTATCATTATAAAATTCAGTCCCTAAATCAGTTTGCAAGTTCTTTGGATGACGAGTTTTCTCTAACAATTGTTTGAACGCATTATAAACTTCAAATTTATTTTTACTTTTTAGGGGCAATGCCCAAGCATACTTTGAAAAAGTATCTATAACTATTAGAATATATTTGAAATTTGAATTTAGGTGTTTAAGGTTATGTATATCTATTAAATCAGCTTGCCATAAATCGTCTATATCCTTCATAATCACATGCCTTCTAGGAAAATTTCTTCTAACTGTTCTATGTATTTCATTCACTATATCTGTTTTACTCATTTCTTCGGCTTTTTTGTTTGTATCACTTTATCAATTCTTTCAATCACTTCAGCGAGTGTAAGCTCCAGGGAATTTATTTTTTGAAAACAATTTAAAATAGACGAATCAACATATTCTTTGGTGGCACTATCGTGTGGGTCCAAAGGTGATTTAATATTTTTTATTAATTTATTTCTTGCATCAAGTGCCCCATCTTTTGTGATACTCAATGCACAATCTGTGAAACTATTACTTTTTCTTATTACCTTTATCTTGTTTAAATGAAGACCAAATTTATCAACACTCATCTTCAAATGTTATTTCAAACTGAAAGAAAAAGTATTGTGTTCCTTTTTTTATTCTTTGATGATACCAGCTTCCTTTAATTCTTCAATAATGGCAAGAATTTCATTATCATGGCTACTATTGCCTGCTTCTCTAGAAGCAACTAATATTTTTAATCGATCAATCAATTCATTAGGATCATCCCAATAAATTAAGTCAGTATTGGGGTTATATTTCTTTAGTTTTGGTATACTATCACCACTTTTTGGAACAAATTCTGTATCTGAAAGTTCTGAGAAAAGAGGTTTTATTATTTCACGATACTTTGTACTTCTATCCCCTTTTAATTGCCCGTTTGGTTCAAAATCTCTTTTGTGAACATTTGTGATAGATAACATATGCTTATAAACAAGTTTATCTTTTTCTGTAACAAGAGATAAATTGGGCTTCTTTTTTAATAGTAATTCACTTATTCCAGGAGTTAGCTCGAATGATTTGTCGTCCAATGTAACATAAAATATAGGATTACTATTCGTCGGGTCCTCAGTTTTAGATAATTTTACAGTAGATCTTCCCATCAATAAATTTTCATTTTCATTCCTTATACCAAATGGTACATTTACTCCTATTGTGTTATTGTATAAACTAATTAAATCATCTTTTTGAAGAGAACCTCGCTTGAGTATATCTATGTTTGTTGAATTGCCATTATCTGTTTCTTGATTAGAATCTTCATATACTGAATCTGTTGAATCACCATTATCACACTCAGTATCATCGAGATAAGTATAACCACACTCATTATCATCAGAATGAGATGTTTCTGAATCATTGTTCAATTTTTGTTTAGAAATTCGTATGGGTTGTTTGACATTATTAGACTGGTTAATATAAGCTGTGATTGGTTCCGCAACAGGTTTTAAGATTTTCTTCATTAAAATATCAGTATTATCTTCAACATTTTTCATATCTTTGATCTTAGATTTTATAGAATCTACAGATCTTATAAGGTGCTCTTTTAAATTAAGATCCATTTTGTTTTAGAGGATGCTACTGCTTGGCACTGAATATAAAATAACACTGAGTCATGTACAAATGTGGCTATTTATAAATATTAATGAGACGGTAGGGAAACAAAAACATCAAATCCTTTTCTATATCTCCCGTTATTCATGGCACAGTCTTTATTAATCACTAGAAAATGATGTTGATCTTTCCATATAAGTGAACATAAACTTTTAAACTGCTCCCAAGACATATCACTGTTGACATGTTCAACGTAAATATGTTTTAAATTTTTATCATCCTGCTTAAATATTACAATAAGGTTTGCATTATCTCGTATGAGTTGTTTTGGGACTTTGGAATAAGTTTGAGACAGGTAAAAACAGTCTATTTGCTTATGACGCCCCATACAATAATAGTCTCGTATGTTAGACTGGTTTTCACAAATCACATCGTCAAATATAATCACAGAATTAGGCAAAGCTTTATCAGGATGCAAGACATCGTTATTATCATTGTATATGAAAAAGTTCACTTCTGGAATTTTATCGAGTATATGACTTAATAAGCGATACTTTGGCTGAAATGTGGTCTTAGAGAAAAGGTATATGTTTTTAAATCTTAGACCATTTTTATGAAGTAATAGGTTTATCATCACATTTGTTTTACCACAGTTAGATGGCCCACATATTATGCATCGAATAGTATTTGGTAAAAGTGCACTATGTTTTATAAGCGTCTTAGACTCTGAGTCAACGGGTACGTCTGAAATTTCCAAAGCTAACGGATGCTTAGTCAATTTCATGATGAAATCTAAAGGTTGATCTGCGAACGTGTTGTATTTATACCAGCCACATGTGAACTCGTATGAAATAAAAAAGTGAAGATGATTAATATACTTTATTTATTTAATTTTAAACCAGTACATACATGTTTACATTTTTTTTATTGCTAAGTAACTAGTAATACATATCCATAATACTTAGAAGTAACTATATAACTTATGAGTATATATTTATTACAATAACGAATCGCAATGCCCCCACGGTAATGTATTGACTTGATTTGTCATGATTTGTCTCTTATCATCTTCTCTGTTTAAAACTTGTTTCTCTATATTTTGAGAATATATAACATGCTTCATGGATCTTATCAAATTCATTTTGAGTCTCACGTTCAAGTTATGTTTTAAGGTATTTTTATATTGAGTTGGTTTAATATGTTTTGTAATATGTTTAGAAACCCCTTTAGCTTTTTTTATTTGACACTTTTGACTCTGAATACAGTATAATTTTGCTCTTAATCCTATGAACTCTTTTATTATATCACCCCCCATTTCATCCTTGAATAAACCAGGAATTTTAGCGTTAATCTTCGGTATATTATATATATTGTCATCCTCAAAATTACTAGTATCAAATTCTGATAAATCAGACTTAATGTCTTCATAAAAATCTTGTGTATTTATAGTATACAAAAGACTGTCAGTATCGGTATAGCATAATTTAGCTTTACTTCCAAATTTATTTTTAATAAAATTATAATGAAAGTTGTAAAGGTGTTGTTTCGCATATTCGAGAACAGAGAATCCTATATAAATTGGTCTGTCTAATACAACCTTTTCCTTTTTAAGTTGTATAGCGACAAAATTCTTTGAAAATATACTAATACTATGTAAGTTAGGTCTTGCAATCAGTTGTTCAGCTCCAATTTTTTTATTAGTGCTGTTATTAACATCTCTCCAAGATGTTATCAGTTTCACATCCACTTGCTTTCTTCTATTTTCTATTGTTTTTCCGAAAATTGCATTGTTTAGTAATTTAAAGAAATCTTTTTCAAATGTAGATTTGGATGCTTGACGTAACCGAGTATTTAATTGAATGTATTTTGCTAGAAAATTGTCTTGACGAAATTGCACAATACGATGTATTTTGCTTAATATTAGACCATTCTTTATACATTGTTTTAAGTGTACGTAATGAATCACGTATTCAAACTTATTATATAAACTTGCGATCAACTTCTTTGTCTTCCCTCCAGGTGGAACAAACTTTTCAGGAGCAAATGGAAGATCACTATGTTTTTCGTGCAAATGATCTGGATAAATTAAATCTACTTCTAATATATATCCAATCTCAGAATCGTCTGATACATCGTGAACGTCGAATTTTCTTACTTCATCCTCGGTCATAAATCTAAAATCTGATATGGGTAATTTTTGTAACATTGCATAGCCATATAAGTTATTACAATCAAGATAAATAAGATAATTAGAAGGCTTAGAATTGTCATATTCGGAAAGATATTTGTTGTTTGCTTTTGCATATCTTAGAGAGCACTGAGCCAATCCACCTCGGATACCTTTTTCTAACAATTGATAAATTTCTATATCACTAATCAAGTCTAACTGCACTCCAGTATGCAAAAGCATTGCATCCCAGCTGAGGCCAGGAGATGTTACATAAAACACAGGATCTAACTTATAATAATGCAAACTACTCATTCTAAATTTTTCAAAGATGTCGCATAATAATAAAACGTCAACTTTGAGATATAAATCTGTGTATGCCCCAAGAGAATGAATATCGAAAGCGTTCCATATTGTTTGCGCTCTTAAATATTCCTTATCAGTAATGTGTTCACCTGTAAGACTGTTAAAAAACTTTCTTTGAGGAGGAATACAGTTATCATCAAATTTAGACCACGAATCCATGTAATCGTAAGGATAGACCCCTTTCTGTCGGACCAAATCAAAGTGTAATTTATTGCTAAACTCTTTAGACAAATGATGAAAATCTTCTTCAACAAGACTTTTACTTAACAAATCTAAACTAGTTCCAAGAAATTGATAAGAATCTAAGAATTTTATTTGCATAGACTTTGAACTATGAACGTTGTAGTATTTTGTAATAGTTAAGTATTTCTCCTTCGTTTTAGGTATTACTTTTATATCGCCAGGATATTTAGATAACTCTTTAATAAATAAGTGAAAATCGTAGTTAGTAAGGTTATGAAATATAACAGGTATAAAAGATTCGGTTTTAAACAACAAATTACACTTGAAATGAGCAGCTCCTCTATATTGAGAAGTAACGTGATCATGGTCGCGAACTTTATCTTCACTAGACAGCCGATCGTGACAAATATGGCAAGTACTCGCATTTTGATATTCATTCTCTTGTTGTTTACTAAGCGGCTCCATTTCTTTATTACTGTTTAGTATTTTATATATCATAAGTGAATCTTTTATTAAGTTTTTTATAAAAACACTAACACAGTCTGGACCTCTGTATGAAACAAATTTATTTAAAGTGGAGTCATATGAACAACAGATATAATAGGCGAAACATGACGGTTTATGAATCTTATATTTTTTTATATTCTGAGAACTGTTTTCAGAGCAATTAAATAACAAACTTTCAAAGTCTGCATAAATAACAAACTTATGTTTCTGTTGTTTGCTAAGATTTTTAAAACAAAGTTTACTGTTTGGTTGTGGTAACACAGTTAAAACTTTTGAACAGTTATGTGATTCATGTTTCAGCTTTGACACAAAAAATTGCAGACAGTTTTCACAGAAATAAGATTTACTATGATGGCGAGTCACCTGTTTATGCACGAGTCTCTCGAGATCTTTAATTAAACAATAGTGACCTTGCTTTTCTTTTTCTATGTATAGTAAATTTATGTGATTATTTTTTCTTTCATTTGTCTTATACAGAGGACCAGTTATGTTGTTTTTGTTATCAATACCATATACGTTGATACTTATTGTGGGATTACGTTTTTCGAAAAATTTTATATCATTAGATGAAGGTGGGAACTCCATACCCTGTGTATTCAGCACAGACGCGTAATATGGATATGAACTAGGTCTATTAACATTTTTCTTACAAGGGAAAAGAGCTGCCACGACACTCCATAAAAAACAGTACTCATCGTTATTCTTAATATTCAGACAACTCTTAGTATTTCTTATAACGCTTGGTAACTCAATATACGTACCACCTCTTAAGGGAGAATACTTATTTATATTAACCTCAAGATGAGCTGGTGATCTAAATGACCACCCAGACTCACAGTGTTGAAATTCAATTAGTTTGTCTTTTAATACATTACAAACTTTCATGAACATTTCATTCAGATCAGTGTTACAAAAAACTATTTCATACTTAGTATTAAATGACTTCATCTCTTGCCATTCTGATTTAGAAAGAACAAAGTTCGCAAACAGTTCAAAATTTATTTTTAACGAGTCATATGCTTTTAATGAACGTTGTATTAACTGAATAATGACTTTAGAAACATCATATAAAAACTCTTCCGGGGCTAAATATTCTCTATTCTGGAGCGGATTAATTTTGTAAGTGATAATTCTATTTTTAAAGGCAGTTGCAATTATATCTACGTTTTCTAACTCAGTTTTTAAGATACAGTTTTTCTTATGCAAATTAGTTCTCAAGTGATATTTGTAATTATTTCTGTTTAGATTTATATTGCATCTATCACAGTGGAAACTATTATTAGTGTTTCGCTCTGAAAGGAGAAAAAAAGTATTTTTAATATTAGTAAGTATATTTTATTATAAGTCTAAAGTAACATTATATTTAAATGACTGTAGAAATATATGTTTATAACTCAATATGATATTAATAACAATATTTAAGAGTAAATATAGGCTTAACAGAGTACGAAATATTAAAAAAAACGTTAAACCAAATCAGGAATAGTTTGTGCCTACAAAATTAATAGGAACGTCTTTAAATTCATTTTTAATTTCTTTTAGAAACTGTACCAAATGATGCCAACCTCGTGTGTTGTCATCACTTTTAGTTTTCAATGTTAAAATGGACTTGCGCCATCTCTGTTTTGGTTGAACGTTCTCCAACTCATTACACTTAAATATTTTTAAATCTATGTAATGGGTACCCCGCTGATTATTTTTATATTGTTTTGTATACCCATTAGCTACCCTACGATAAATGTAAGAGCTTAACTCCTCGTTACCATAATTAGAGTCTCGGGGTTCATCACTATCACTACCCAGCAAATCACGTGCCGTTGTCCGCTTAATTTTTTTCTCCTTTAAAGGCTTTAGTGACTCGGATTTGGTACTGAAACAAGAAACAAAAAAATATTATCGATTAATTAACTAGTGTAACTAAGCAGTAAAATTAAAGAGCAATTAAATAACTGTGTTTTTAGAATCTGTACGCACATTTTATTATAAAGTATCCGTGAGGTTAGGTAAGGTTTTAATGTTTTATGATCTAGTGTAAATTCAAAGACAACGGCATATCTTACAGTTGACTAAAATTAGGTACTATTAGAATACTGCATAGGACAAATAAAATAGGTAATAAATCAGTTCACAGCTTACCTTTTTTTATTAATCTTGGTGTCAGTTTTAATATTAGACTTTGCTCTTGACTCCTCATATTTGACTCTGAAATATAAAAATGATACTTATTAATTCAAAAGGTATTAGAAAATACTACAATTATTTAAAACAATAAGCAATGATGTTTTGTTGTTAGCACTACAAAAATATTATAGTACCTAGTAAAATAAGAAATAAGTATTGATAGATACCTTTTAGAATCTTCTTTAGCCGGAATATTAGTTTTCCTCTTGTTTCTTTTTGGTTTATCTTGATGGGGGGGAGGAACAATAGGAGTGCAGTGAGATGGACCGGGCTCAGGAGTGACGGCACGCTGCTCGCGAACCGGCGACACATGCGCTAGTGATGGAGCATTTGACGAACTCGAAGAACTGCTTGATGATGATGAAGAGGAATCGTATTCTTCGTCAGACAATATATTGGTCTTAGACCTAAAAAGAAAACAATTGATATTTGTTATAAAACAGTAATGAAAGCTTTATTAAACCGAGTACTGAGGACGCTGGTCATAAGTGCCCATTCGACCTTTTATTTGTTTATTTAGATATTGACTTACTCTAGCTGAGCAGATACTAATGATTCAAAGTTATAATAAACTGAGTACTGCAGACCCTGAGTTCGGAAGTTTCCATCCAATCTTGTATTAGTTCATTTGAATATTGAATTACTCTGGCTCTACAATACCCATCTAATAAATAAATAAAATGAAAAAGGTACTTACATTGTAATGTTCTTTTTTTAACACTTATTGACACTTAAATTCAAAACTGATGTTTGTGTACAACTGTAAACCTTGATCGGACGACTAAAAAAATGGGACCATCAAGATATATTTATAGACTATTCCTTTACCTGTGTTCTTGTTGGTATACGTACACGAAGCCGCTGTCGCTGGCTCAGCATTAACACCAAATATATCCCACATCTGATATCAATGAAAACGATTATGGTTCGATGTATGTATGTGTTAAAATATCAGTTCTGCCTGTGGATTAATCAATTGACTTTCTACCTTAACGGCCAGAACATAGAAATTCAAATTATTTGTATTACCTGTCTTAAAAAAATCATTTAAAAAGTTTCTTGGTAAGGTAAATTTCATCAAAAATGTCATTTCAGTTATGTTTTTCATTGCGAGCGGTTTATTGTAACTTTAGCGAATTATGTCGGTAAGTAATACTAATATTTAAGTTCACTCATTAAGTTACCTGTATAACTAAATACCTGTATTCTTGTGTATTTTAATCAAAACGTTTTGTTAGTTCCAGGAGGCTGAAGACCTCTTCCCATTCATTCCCAACATGCCGCTGGAACTAAGCAGTGACAGTCAAGGCCAGGATGAAGCAGGACCTCTCCGAAACAAGAGGAAAAATAAAAAACTCGTTTATTATACGAGCATCAAAAAGGCTTCTACGAGAGCTTCAAAAATAATTAAAATAGAAATCATCGATGGAAAATCCTTGGATAGTGACCAAAAATCTTGTGAGCCCGAGATAAGTGTTCAATATGTCGCGCAAAGCATATTTGATAACGTTTATTGTGATATACGAGGAATCATTAAAAATATACAAGACTCCATGTGTGACCTATGATGTAACGTACATACCTACATAATAATAAAAATGAATTACTTAATACAATATGAGTTTTATTTGTATTCCCCGATCGCTTATGTCATCATTAGATACCTATTTATTATGCTGTAATTCAAGTAATTGTTTACATCTGAGCACGTAAAATATATAAAAGAATCAGTATTATAAAACTTAAGAGTTAAAATCATTTGTCTATACAGGAACTTTAGTACTCAGAGTAATGAACTTAAGTGTACTTAAGTATACACTATGTATAGTGCATTAGTGCTGATGTATGCAACAAAAAACTCATAAATAATGTAGAATTATAAAATTGGGAAAGTTGGCGCACGGTTCCCTGTGCAAGGATCTGGGGTCTGAGTCTAGAGTTCTCAGGTACTCGAGTACCCCGGCAAACCAGATCCAGGAAGAGCGAACACGAGAGCAGCGCCTCGAAAAAGGCGCTCTGGTGTGCCCTTTTCGCTCTTCCTGGATCTGGTTTGCCGGGGTACTCGAGTACCTGAGAACTCTAGACTCAGACCCCAGATCCTTTCACAGGGAACCGTGAGCCAGCTTTCCCAATTTTATACTACTCCTAATATCACATACATGTTATACATATCAAGTTGATTACCTCCTTTTTTTGAATTCGGTAAATATATGAGCTCCACATGTTTTATATTGCACTATTACTGCCTCTTTGGCGCAGCGGAAGTTCGCACTTTAAAGCGAGCCGTCGCTCGCGTCACCAGAGATCCTGGGTTCGATACCCGGGTCGGGCCAAATTTACCTAGATTTTTCTATCTAGAAATTCTTAAAGCAGCCCGTAGTTCGGAAGTTGGCGGTGTTTTACCCCTGTGCCTCGGAAAGCACGTAAAGCCGTTGGTCCTGCGCCTAATCTCTCTCCAGTCGTGTCAGATTGCTCTCCCATCGGGCTGTGAGAATGAGAGGAATAGAGAGTGCACCTGTGTTTGTGCACACACTTGTGCACTATAATATGTCCCGCGCAGTCAGTTAGTTGTTGAGACTGGCCACCGTAGTCGAAATCGGTTAGGGGGACTATTATTATTGCACTAGTATTTTGTGACGCTTTACTGGGAATACAAATGAAAGGTTATACGAAAATGACGGTTTTCTTAGTGACTTCTTTGTGACGGTGTCTGCATGTCTTGCTCTACTTAGCTATGGGTGGTATTTGTCTTGCGTGTTCCTTCATCTATTTACAGGACTTTCATTGCCCTTCATTTCTAATCTTTCGTAACACATGATGATCTAGAGGGAAAGTTTCATGTAATAAGTTCACAATACTGTGGCTCAGTGTAAGCCAAAGAAGACATTGAAAGATGATGTCCAACGCAATCTATTCTAATATTAATTTTGTTAGCAATTTTGCGCTTCTTGCTTTTCAATTTAACTGCAAAATTATTTCTGTAGCCTAATATTGTTTAAGAACTTTTTTTATTTCCTAACTGAAGGCCTTTAAAAAAGTATAATAGTTTCCTTAGAAAATGCGGTAAGAAATAAAAATGTGTGTTGAATTAAGACGTCCAAACAAAACCTCAATTCCATAGCATTACTTTGATGATCGCAAAATAATGGGCCATCAGCTGTTTACTTACAATTTGATAGCTTTTCGTAGAACCTTGTGAAATGTTGGCATTTGTGTTGGGATCGATTTGTAATTGGTTTTAGGGTTACTGTTGCCCTAACACTTAGGTACTATAAATCCGATTGGGTTATAGATGAGGCCAAGGGAGTCGAATAAAATTTCATTTCAAAGAAAATAATCATGCTCGTCGTCTTTACCATTAATTCATTAAATTAATTGGTTAATGTGAACCTGTGCTGTCAAATAAGAGTTTGAAATGTACTATGTTTTTTTTTACAAATAAATGATTTAGATTTCTCGACGATGCAATGTCTGAACTCACTTTTTTTTTTATTCATAAAGATGAAATAAGAAACCAAAAAACTTGCGCACGGGCGGGACTTGAACCAGCAACCTTTTGGCAAACCGAGCCAAACGCTCTTACCAATTGAGCTACCGTGCTGTCAGTCCGATCCGGCGAAATTTGTGGTTTCTTATGAAAACGTCGATTGCGTGACGCTTAGCGCCATCTAGCCGTCTGTTTATGAAACAGATGGCCAAAGCAGTTATTCTTTACAGAATAAATTCAATTTGGAAATTGATATCTCACACTCACAGTGTCATATTTTATATATTCATAAAGATGAAATAAGAAACCAAAAAACTTGCGCACGGGCGGGACTTGAACCAGCAAGCAGCGGTTTGCCAAAAGGTTGCTGGTTCAAGTCCCGCCCGTGCGCAAGTTTTTTGGTTTCTTATTTCATCTTTATGAATATACAATATGACACTGTGAGTGTTAAAAACATTCTAAAGCATCACTTTTTTTTTGTTTTACATATTAAGATTTCTGTAGACCTATATTTATGTATAGTAATTCCTACGTATGAATAACAAGCGTGGCTATATTTTTTGACTAAACATCGCTAAGCTATCATGTTTTTCATCCATCATCAATTCAAATAAAGATAATCTGTCTCTTTGAATCGCTATATTAATCGATCAGCAATACAAACATTTGTTGAAATCGGCATTCTAACGTGGGTCAGAACTATAAATTACTGAGTCAATAATTGGTTTCACACAACCCCATGAATGTGCAGCTGTATATTACATTGATGAGTAGCTACAATTTCAACCAAATAATTTATGCGCTGATCTGAACGGTATAATATGGTTCGTTGATTCGACATTTTAAAAATATTTTTTGCATGACTTGAAATTCCAATATACTGCTAAAGTCGTCGAAGCGAACAACTTTTTCATGGAAGCAATAGTGTAATCGAAAAAAAATACACTGTTTCATAGAAGGTTGAAGCCTGCCAAAATGAAACAAAATGCATACACTACGCTTTTTTGAGCTACCGTTGGACCTTTGACAACAAAATGGAATGGCATATATCCTTTGACCCCTAATAGTCTCTCGCAGTTACAATAGCACGAATAATGAATATACTATTCCAAATCAGAAACCTTCGCTACATAAAAGTAGTCATTTCAAGACTACGTATATTTAAAATGATTACAACTATGCTTTATACTGTTAAACGTAGCATCCATATTTTTAAGGTTCCGAAGCCGAATGGCAAAAAACGGAACCCTTATAGTTTCGTCAAGTCTGTCTGTCTGTCCATCCGTATGTTACAGCCACTTTATTATGTAACTATATGCACCACACTGTTGAAATTCAGTAGAAAGATGTATCCTTTATGCTTCTCATAAAAAATGAAAAAATATGATATTTAAGGGGACCATAATTTTTAAGTCCAACCTATGCGTGTGGGGTGTCTATGGATAGGTCTTTTAAAATGACATACAGGTTCCTAAAATCATTTTCTTTTAAAGCCTAACGTTTGATAGATAGACTCTTCAAAAGTGGCAAAATGGTTTGGACGGGATCGAACTCGTACTTTTTGATATATAGCACATTTTCAACAACCGCAAATATAGCTTTGTTCTTCATATAAATACAATGAAAAACAAAGTTATATTTGCTGTCAACAAAATATTGTGTCATTTTAGCTAAGTGGAAGTAAGTGGATTGCCTAATTCAGTTAAAGTTGGCACGGAACCCTTAGTGCACGAGTTCTACTCGGACTTGGCCATTTTTTTAACTAATAACATCCACCTGGTGTTCTCTATAATGAGTATATTATATAAAATAATGAGTAATACCTGCCACTCAAACTCTTTTCAATTTTTCTTTTATGGGGTGATAAATAAAGCTTTTATATTCAACGGCAAAAACAAAACCATGAAAAGCTAATCGCCCATTATACGGTGATTATTAATCAAACGTTTTATAAACCTGCCCGGCTTGTCCTTGGCTTGTCGTAATCAATAAAGCAACCCTAACAATAATATTTTGTCTGCTTCCTGTACCCTACTTTAACACTAAAGTAGGTATGAAAAAATTCGTATGAAACTTTCGCCACACTTTTCGGTTCGCCATTTCAATTTTGTTCGAGTAACCATCAATAAAATCTTAAGAAATCGATTCCTTGCATTATTTTACAAGTAAACTAGCGGACCCAGCGAACTTTGTTTCGCCCCCATCCTCGTCTTGCCCGGCCTCGTCCCGCCCAGACACATAATTAAAGAAAAATGTTAAAAGTGGACAAAAAAAAAAGTATGAAGAATAAATGTTGGCCGATTCTCAGACCTACTCAATATGCTCACAAAATTTCATGAGAATCGGTCAAGCCGTTTCGGAGGAGTACGGGAACGAACATTGTGACACGAGAATTTTATATATAAGATTATTCTATGACACGTTAAGCCCAATATAGCTTGCTAGTAGAGCCGGTCCAGTGTGGCCGGAAAATAAATAGAGACTTTACCCGAAAAACAGGCTAAGTGCAAGTCGGACTCGCGCACTGAAAAACTACAAGTTGGTTTAAGCAGTATTCTACTGCATAAACACAACTTTTTTAAGTTTTTAAATTTAACTTAAGTATATAATATAAACAGTTCTTTATTTTTTTGATATCAAGATAAATTGTAGTGTTTGTGTAACAGAAAATTCAAGCAAATTAATTATTTTTTGTATTCATAATAATAATTAGAAGAGCTGGCAAGCACTTTTTAGGGTTCCGTAGCCGAATGGCAAAAAACGGAACCCTTATAGTTTCGTCAAGTCTGTCTGTCAGTCTGTCCGTCCGTATGTCACAGCCATTTTATTCTGTAACTATAAGCATAACGCCGTTGAAATTTTGGGAAGATGTATCCTGTTAACCGCTTACCGACTCTCTTACAAAAAATAAAAAAGTATGTCATTTAAGGGGGGGGCTCCCATACATGAAACTAAAAACCAAAAAATTTGTTTTTAGTCAAACCTATACGTGTGGGATGTCTATGAATAGGTCTTTTAAAATGATATTGAGGTTCCTAAAACCATTTTCTTTTAAAGTCTAATGTTTCATAGCTATCCGCTTCCAAAGTGGTAAAATGGGCGTCCCCCCATCTAACTTCTAAACTAAGAGAGTGTAAATTTTGAAAAAAATATGTAATATAGATCTTAACAAATACTTTCAACGAAAATTGGTTTGGACGAGATCGAACAAGTAGTTTTTGAGATATAGCATGTTTTCAACAACCGCAAACATAACTTTGTACTTCATACAAAAACTATGAAAAACAAAGTTATATTTGCAGTCAACAAAATATTGTGGTATTTTACTAAGTAGAAGTAAGTGGTCCCCTAATTCAGTTAAAGTTGGCACGGAACCCTCAGTGCGCGAGTCCGACTCGCACTTGGCCGGTTTTTATTTACATAAAAATATAATGAAATCCAACCATAAGAATTACAGGTATGTAATTTATCTAGCCATTCCGATATCAGGTTGGCGACTTACATTATTTTAATTAGAATTGCGGTTTTGAAGGGCACATTACTTCAAATTTTACGCACATTGCTCACATGCATAAACGAGTAAAATTTGCAGTCTCACTACCGCCATTCTGATACACCTACACAATAAAGGGAGAAATATTTGTGTCAACTGGTATCCCCGTGACGCACACACATACAGCATAAAAGTGGCTTCACTTGCTAGTATCGCGGTGCGGAGTCCTTTCTTTTTTACTCGTCCGTGATTATGGTATGGAGATATCAAAACACAAACAAACAATTTAAATAAGAACTATTAATACTTTAAATAATTTAGTTGGTCCAAAACACACATTTGATCACGTGACCTTAAATGCCTATCAAAGTATGTGTGATTTTTTCTGTCGTATACCTACCAGTATTTATAGTATTTTGCTGTCAAGAAGATCTTTGATTGCAAGAAATGACGTCATTTCAAAGACGCCATCACAGTTCGAGCGTCTGAGCAGATTTAAATTCAATATTTCAAATTATAATTAAATCATGAAACTCGTGAGTGTCTCAAAAGATATCAACGATTTTGATTGATATATTAACAAATGTAAAGTATTAAGTATCTAGTTTATGAAATTAAGTCAACTAGTTTATTGTATCAATGTCAGTATAGTTTTCGTGCTAAAAATGGCAAACCAACCAATAGCGTACACACAGACTTTAACAGAGAAATAGCTCGTCATAGGCATTAATTCGAGTATTTATGTGTAGGAAACTATTAAGTATTCATATTTTCTTGAACGTGGCCACAGATTACACAATACCTTTCATTAAATCATTGGTATATTTATGACCATTATGACTGATAGGACCTTTTACGAGACACAATAGTACACATTGTTACTTGTATAAGACTTTGATAAAACGTTTGATTTGATCATGCTTATAATTATTATTGCCAGAACAATACCTGCGTAGCTATCCATTATAGTCAGAACCTGCGTTGCTCAGTCAGGTCTTTAAAATAAAGGTCAGCTAACACTGGATGGTTATGCCCCAATTTCGTGTCTTTTTACGACAATATCGTGAAACGCGATTATAATCCGAATTAATATTACTAATGTGGAAGGTTGTAAACTGCGAGTTTCCGACGTTATCCGAACTGCCTAGTCAAGGGCAGGGTTAAAATATTGTTATCGTCTTAAATGACCTTTGTAACTCGCACATAAATGGAAATACAGTTGGAGTTTATTATTCCGAATTGAAGATCCTTTTAGGTTTATTCTACAGATTTAATTCAACTTCTTATAATAGGTACCTTCGTTTTTTTAAGCAGTCTTTCTATGATCAGATCAGGCATTGCAACACATACATATTAATTTATGTTCTCAACCAATCTATATTTTACATTTGAAATAACCTTTTCAGCGAATAAGCAACGTTGTTGATTGAAATGCAAACACATCCTTAATTCTTCTGCTATATTTATTTAATCCTTAAAACGATGTAGGTTTCTAATTAGCGCCTGTTTGTTTTCAAGCGGCAATTCCGTTATTTTATGAAGATAATGCCGTGAAAACGGTTGAGTGGTTTTAAATTAAGCCGGTTGATGCTGCTCCTTAGTTTCTTGAGGTAATTTAATTGAATGGTGCTTGAAAATACCGTCTCTAGATTATAATGATGCTGAAAATAATGACTCAAATTTCTGAAGTAAGCACACTATTAATTTCAACAACCTAAACTTACCTACTGAAATAACGAAGCTAAGCTTTTTAACTCTGTAGGTATTTCAAACATCCTGAGTAGGTACTGGATATAATTATCTTTGGGTTAAAAAATAACTACGGTAGGTACTTTAGAGTGCTACTAAAGAGCTACCTTTGTACCTAATTTTATAAAGTTTTGAAGCTTACAAAGGTTAAATAAATCGATTACATGTTTTTTCATGGTAAATCTATCTCTGAGGACCTGAGGCTTTGACACCTGCTCTAACACATCTTCTGTATATAAAAATGAATCATTGTCTCCCTTGGTCACGATATCACGCGTGAACGGCTGGACTGATTTCGCAGATCCTTTTTCGTTGTGTTTGTTATGGTCTGAAGAAGGTTCAATTGGAATAAAAATTATGCAAATTGAGCGACTAGACTGATTTTCATGATTTTTACTTTGTTTTATTCGTCACTGTCCGAATAATAACTATTAAAATCACGGGGCTGGGAGCGAAACAAAATCGCTGGGACCGCTAGTGTTTCTTTAATAAATAAAATAAATAAATATTGGACACCAATCACATATATTGCTCTGATCCCAAAGTCAGTAGCCAATGCACTTGTGTTATGGAAATCAGACACAACGGTGGTACCACAACACCCAGACCCGAGACAATATAGAAAAGATCGTTTTCTACATTGACCCGGCTGGGAATCGAACCCGGAACCTCACGAGATGGCGACGCTTGAAACTCGTATCTTGAGTCTGCATGTCGTGATACCGACACCGTTGTGATTTCCATTGTCAATACAAGCTTCTGGGAAGCAGAGCTATGTTGTGCAAAATTGATTTTACGCCTTACCTTAATACCTTTACTGAACATCTATATCCTTCTTTCCAGCCCGTGGGCATCTACCGAGGGAAGTACGAGTGGGCGAACGAGAACAGTCCGGTAGGCGGCGACTGCTCGCTGTGGGTCAGAGCGGCCACTCTTCAACTAGATGATGGCCAGTGGCAATGCCAGGTCACTGCCAGCAACTATGATGTTCAGGTAAGTGTAAAATACTTCTGGAACCTTCTAATCTTTTATATTGAATGACTGTAGCGGATGGAAGCAGAAAAACAGCTTGACGGCAATGCTGCAACTGGTCACTATTTTCGTAACCACCATTGTTAAATCTAGATGATCATGATCAAGTGAGCGCCCAAAAATCTACTTCATATAAATATTAGAGCGACAGCAGCGCGTCTCTTTACTATGAAGGGCTTACTCCTGTCATTTTATTTATAAAATTTACAGCAGCGTGACTGCCGCGCGACCGTTGCGCTTCTAAAGTCGCCTAAGTAAGAAAGCGTTCTAAATGTAGGAGCCAAGTTTCTATGCTCGCTCTGACTGAATGATATTAAGCTACGTGGATAAACAAATCTTCTGTTGTACAGGGTGTCGTTTTGATCAGTGATATCCAACTTAGGGATGATAATTTGAGCTATGCTGTTTCTAAATAAAATATTTGCTTTGAACAACATGCAAGTTTTATGAAAAAACCTCTTAACAACATTCTATAAACCGACCAAGTGCGAGTCGGACTCGCGCACTGAGGGTCTCGTGTCAACTTTAACTAAATTAGAAATCCACCTACTTCCACTTACAGACAGAAAGATAGACAGACAGACGACGAACAGATAGACTTGACGAAACTATAAGGGTTCCGTTTTTTGCCATTCGGCTACGAAAAAAGAAAATAAAAAATCAAAATAGATGGGAAAACTCACACCCACGCGCGTATCTACGTAATACTACTCCGTAGCTGGTAAGCTACAAAGAGGCGACCTGGTGTTGACTCGCTTGCTAGTATCGCAGTAATACTCGTAAATTGTTTTCTTGGATTTTTTTTCCATAAAAAATATATATTTTATATATTTTTTTCCGGCATCAGTATCCTTGTACAACCACCCCTGAGTCGCTCGTCACTGACCTTCAACAACACATCGCTATTAAGACAATTTGTAGATTAAGACCTGACTTCGATGACTTCACTTCTGAATGCGTGGTCCGTCCAGACCATTAAAGTCATCAGACTTTTTCTGATAAGTTTAACTACGGTTCTAACTTTCAGTGACATCCTTAATGAAACACACATATAATAAAAATATCTTTAATCTATACTAATATTATAAAGCTGTTGTTTGTTTGTTTAAACGCGCTTATCTCAGGAACTACTGGACTGACTCATAAAGATGAAATAATAAGCCAAAAATTTGCGCACGGGCGAGACTTGAACCAGCAATTTTTTAGTCCGGTTTAGCCAAAAAGTTGCTGTTTCAAGTCCCGCCCATGCGGAAATTTTCATTTCATCTTTAGAAATATGAAATATGACACTGTGAGTGTTAAAAACATTCTTAACTCTTTCACGGATAGTGACCGCCTATAGGCGGGATAACAATAAAATTTCTATTGTGTCTGGAGTACTGTCCGTAAAAGTGTTAAACAACTACTGGACTGATTTGAAAACATATTTTTGTGTTAGATAGATTATTTATCAAGAAAAGCTTTAGGCTATGAAACATCACGCTGCGACGGGAGGGGAGGGGAGGGAGCAAACTCAAAACGCGCGGATGAAATCGCGGGGACCGCAGTAACATATATTTTGTACTTACTCTAATGAGTTTACTCTTATTCCAGGATGCATTATCCAGTCCACCAGCAGCGTTAGCAGTTCGAGTGCCGCCTCAATCTCCACGGATCCTCTTCAACGGGACCCACGTGATGCCAGGACAGAACATCACAGTGCCAGCGGGGTCGAGGGCCACGGTCGTCTGCGAGGCCAGATATGGCAACCCGCCAGCTTATATTGAGTGGTATTTAGGTAAGACTGTAAATTATGGGTATCTATCATAACACAGAATTTTTTGATATCGAATTTCATTTCACAGAAAACTATTCAATGAATGTTAATACCTTTTTTCTTGATTAATCGAATAGTTAATAATCGTCGTTTCATAACATCGAATAACAGTTCACCAAAAAAATGATTCGCTACTGTTTTTTTAAGCAGAATAACGATATATCAAACTAATGTTTCATGAAATTATTAAGTTATCGATATAACCTTGCATAGAAACTTGTTTTAATGTGTAACGGTTCCCATATTTTTTTCCTCAAATAACTTTTAACGCAAGTAAGCACATGCATTGCATTAACGCATGCAAGTAAGAAGGCATGCGCATGCATACGCATGCAAGTAAGGAGGCATACATGCATGCATTAATGCATGCATGCAAGCAAACAGGCATGCAAACAAGCAGCATGCATTAGGATTTCCTCGTCTCCAGCGCTGCGGGAATAGCAGCCTCATCGCCCTTACGTAACAAGGCGCAGTCACCCACGCTCGCACCTACCCACGTATGCAGCTTCGGCTTGCTGGTCGCCTTCGGCGACTAGTCTCAGCTGCTCCGGCTCGCGCAGGTGCCTACACCTTGTTGCAGCGGGCGGAGGCTGCTCTCCCTCCGCGCCTCCGGCTTTTGAATTACACTCTAATATCGGGCAGACTAGTACCACGGCGAGGAGACTACGGCGAGTCGGGATTAACGCAGTTTATTTATTAGAATAATATTAATTTATTACATATTTTTATCAGTTATGCTTTCAATTATCTTTTTTATAAAATATAATATTAGTAACAAATTTGTTTGGAAATACGGACTTTAGTGTAGTAAAATTCGATGTTTCAAGAATTTTGCTTATTAAAACTTACGTGAAAATAAAATTACGGGTAACAAAATAGAAAGCTAACGTTACTTCGATAAAATACGTAATTTATGAAAAGAAGTAACGATGAAGTTAGCTTGTAGATAATAAGCATTCGACCAAATGAAATTGTGATGTAACAAGATTCTAGAATTTGTTGAATATTATTTTGAAACACCTGCGAATCGTTTTATGGGGAATGAAAATAGATGAAGAAAATTGCGATTAAGTAATGGGTTCCCATAAATTATAATCTGAGATCATTCGATGAATAAACATTGTATTAGTTGTACATGATACAGTCTATTCTCACTATATGACTTCTAAACTGCTAGTAAGTTAGTTTTAGGAGTTGTTTTAAGGAGTTAATTAATTTGTTGCACGTTTATCGTCTTGCTCAATACCTTCTTGTAATTTTTGACATCAAAATAAACTCTAGTCTCAGAAATTCAAAAGGCAACTGAGTTATTCATAGGAAGATACTACTGGTGGTCTCAGCGAACTTCCGTCCGTACCGTCCCCGAAAATAAATAATGCGTCAACGAATTCAAGAAAGTAAAAGCAATGACAATCATTCCACTCGTTTTCGAGTAACTAACATGGCTTTTTTTATGTATACCGCGTACAAAAAGTTACTGTACATATTCAATCGAATCACACCCTAAAAGGTCTTACGCTATCTCAAATATCTGTATCAATTTTATTTCAGAAAAAGAACGCCTCACAGCATGGAGTCAGACAAACGCTTCCGAAGTTGAAAGGCCTCGCGTCTGGGCATCACGGTCGGTGTTAGAACTCGGCGCCACCAGATCAGCCCATGGCAGACAGCTTGCCTGCCGAGCTCACCATCCGTCATACCCGTCGCCTTACTATAAGGATTCGTTCACCATGCTGGATGTTACTTGTGAGTTTATTTGTATTTTTGTTTTCCATTTTTCATGTCCTTATTTAGATCTTAGTCTTTAGTTTTGTACCTATCATAACTACCAATGAGCCAGATATCTAAGGATAGGATGAACAGGATCAATATTATGAGATAGTCATTATGGTTGATTACACACACTGTAGAGCTAGACAGGTTTTACTGGATTATGGTAGTAATGGCACTAATTGTCTTAGTGATAATTTATGTGATGTAACAATTAATTACCGAGATTTAACATGCGTGCAGCGCCATCTATTGATAACGCCGTGCAACTTGCTGCAACCAAACATTAATCAACCACCTCTCTCTTCCAGTCGTACCAGTAGTCTCCATAGTGGGCGCTGACGCCAGTTCTCTGGGCAACCTTGAGGAAGGCTCCAGCGCTCTTTCGTTAGAGTGCAGAGCTGAAGGCAACCCGGCGCCTTACATCTGGTGGACCAGGAACGGACAGGTCATAGCCACTAATGGACCCAAGTTGATTCTGGCTCCAGTGTCTAGGAATCATTCAGGTAGGCTTTAAGATTTATTTATCTTTAATTTGTTTATTTTTGTTATTTTCTTTTTTGTTGAAAAAACTTCTAATTTTCCTAACAAAAAAATAAAAACATGATTATAGCTGACTGAGGAGGGAAAATAGAAATGAAAACCGATCGATGCTAGTGCCAATTTATTTAAGTTCATTTTCAAAGAGAGTAAGGCTACTACTCAAAAACTAGTGGACTTATTTCGATTGTATTACTTTCCAGGAATCTATGGCTGCCAGGCCCGGAATTCTCTGGGCACGTCAGACTCCGTCAAAATTGAGATAGATATCAAATGTAAGTCACTTTTTTTCAAAACAACTTTCTGATATTTTCGTATAACCACTATGGACCATGAACAAAAATATGTTTAATAGTGTATCCACACCGCCCGGCAACATGTGCCGGCGCCGTACCGGCGGCAATGATGCCGAAACGGCATTTTCCATATTAACTAATAGTTAATTGACGTATGCCGCCGTCAAAGCCGCCGCCGGGCAGTGTGGATACACCATAAGAACCCTGGTCCATGTAACGTCTGTCAATATTTGTTTCTAAAATATTTCATCAATGTTAAACCATAAATCTCCATTCCTCAGATCCTCCGCGAGTTACGTGGGTGGGTCCTGATACAGTGGTAGAGGCGAATCTCTTCTCACAAGTAACATTGGAGTGCAAGGCGGATGGCAACCCAGCTCCATCATACCAGTGGTATCATAAGTAAGTATACGACATTGACTTCTGCTTTTCCAGATGAAGTGTTTACTATCACCTTAAACCACAGGCCGACGGTAATATATTTGCTGATCACAGGACTCCTCATCCGGCGATCTTTTTAAACGATTTAATAGAGCGTCCATCAAGGTGTGTTACGTCAAGACGCAACCCATCTACTTGTTTCTGAAGTTTACGCGAATATTACTCATCGAAATAAAACACTTTTTTTCGGATTAACTTTTCGCGAGTTTATTAATTTTAACCCGACGTTTCTAACACTTTACAGCGTTCATGGTCACGGGTAGGCTAAGATGTTATTTTTAATTTACAGAGTTTTGAAAAATTACACTACCGTCACTCAATAATATTAATTAACGTTCCTATCCACGCATAAAGAGCTAACTGTGTCTTGTGATCTTGTAGTGAGTGGTCCAGCTTGGGTCCTAGTTAGAACTGGATCCCATGCTGGTGGAATTTTCCAACCATCTTCTCTGCTGAAATATGAATGTTTTCTCATCTTATCTCAATATTATTGAGTGTTGATAGTGTATTTTTTCAAAACTCTGTAAATGTCAAATACCATCTTAGTCTACCTGTGACCACTACCGCTGTAAAGTGTTCAAAACGTTGGGATAAAATTAATAAACTCGCGCAAAGTTAATCCGTAAAAAAGTGTTTTATTTCGGCGACCCATCTACTTTTCAATTAAGGTGCTGACTCTCCTCATCATCTTCGTGGCTCATAATTGCCTGTTTTTATTTTCAGTCCAACGCCATCAGTCCACATCAACTCATCGCCAGAAGATGGCTACCCTGTCTCCACGACGCCACAACTGCAACTCCACAACGTGTCGTACAACCAGCACGGGACGTATACTTGCGTCGCCGTCAACCACATTGGTGTTGAAGAGAGGTATGTTTTACATGGATTCATTACTGCTAGCCCTGTTATTCTTGAGCTGTACTTACACGCATTGTTTGCGGTACGTTGACGACGTGACGATGTATCTTTTCGGTGTGAACTTCGCGATATACCGTTGATACAACGGTATTTACTGTCGACCTCGTCCCTCTGTTGAACAAACTTTGTATAAGGCTACGGATTATTTAACTGGTTTCATGCCACAGCACGCACTGGTGCCAGATGATTTTCTATTGTGTCTCAAGTGTGGCAGCAAATGGGTTAAAACGTTATCATGTCTTCATCATGATATTTAATCACTTTTTCCGTTTACATGAGACCATGTTTCTTTGAAATATCTCAAACGAGCATTGCTTTTTTATTAGAATCGTGAGAGACTATGAGTTCAAGTCTGTTTCCTTTAGCTAGTCGGATAATGTAAACAATCTTGACATTCCTTCTTACTGAAATAATTCATTTTAAAATAAAATGAACCCAAATTCACTAACTACATTTTTAACTTCATTGCTTAGCATTAAAATATTTTTAAATCAAATAATAAATTTTATTCACTGATATTATTTTAATGCCCGATCTTTTAATGGTCCGATAAAAGTTATCAGACTGATAAATTATAAGTATAGCGACAGATTTTAAAAAATCACAGCTACGTATGATTGCTGACAATTAGGTTTTTTTTTCAAATTAGCCATTTCGTTTTTTGTTCCGCGAATATTTCTTATCTGATTGTTGAAAAATCAGCCCTTAGAGTAATTAATAAAAAGATTGTTCAGTTACAATATTCGATTAGCAAAGAAAAACGAACTTTACTGACTTCACTTATGTCCCTACACTCGCAGTCCCCGAGTTGGGATGGTGGTATCTTAAAGGTGAACACACATTCATCCGAGCCGAACGCGCCGAAGGAATCGATCGATCGAATCGACCGAGTCGAAGAAGTCATAAGATAGCGCTATGAGCGTCATCTAAGGTGGTAGTGAGTGGACCCCATTAGCCGCGCCGAATCTGATGACGTCATCCAAATACTTCAAGGATTTCTGGGATTCTTCCAGATTTGGATGATTCGACGCGGATACCTGTAGTTCTTCCAGATTTGGACGACGATAAGTGTGCAAGGTTTCATTAGATTTCATATAAAGAATTATAAAAAAACGTTGACATAACCTGTGGTTGTTATGGTGACAAGGTTAAGTTTGCGTTCTTTTACTATTATTATTGTCTATAAGCATAAAATTAATCGATATTTTTAACAATGATTTGATTTGATTTCTTCCGTGCCGTTACTGTCCTTTTAATCGTATTTTTTATGTAAAAAACTTGACGTTACATCTCTCGCCAAACAACGTAATATCTCATCCTCTCATCACAATTACACAGCTAAATGTATAAATTTTTCCTCACAGTCGAAATGAAAAATAGTATGTTTAGCTCGGGTGAAAGCGCCCATTTCACTCTCGGATAATTAGCGCTCTCACTCCGTTCGAGCGCCAAAAACATCTCGAGTGGAATGGGTCACTTTCTCCCCTTGTATAACAATCTACTAATACCTTTCCCCCAGAACGCACCAATCGGAGCCAATCACGCTGAACGTGCTCGGGCCGCCGGTGGGCGCGGAGACGGGCGCGGCGCACGCGTGGAGCGGGGCCGAGGGCCGCGTGCACGCCGCCGTGTGCGCCGACCCGCCGCCACGCCGCGCCGCATGGCTGTGGGGCAGCCTGCGCCTCGACGTGCCCTCGCAGATAGGTAAGTGTTCCGTATTTGCTTGTCGAATTTTGTCAACCATCTTGACTTTCTTTTTACTAAAATAAAAAATATTATTATTTAATCTTTATTGCACTGTAAGTTGTACAATTGGCGGACTTGATGCCTAATGGCATTCTCTACCAGTCAACCACCTGGTAATGCAGAGAGTTTAATCAGTGGCGGCATATTAATAATATGTGAGAAGAGTGGAAAAAAAAAGGTAAAATGCACTAACATAAACATTCATACTAATATTACACAAATATACAGTGTGTCCGGGATAGGTATAGCGATATTGGGGGTACGTATTGAAAAGAGAATTTACAAAAACTTTTACTAATGAAACAATACCGAAAACTTGAAAATAAAAATCGCTTTTCCATAGTAAAATCTTACCTACCTCGACGGTTTTAGTATGGAAAAGCGATTTTTATTTTCAAGTTTTCGGTAGTGTTTCATTAATAAAAGTTTTTGTAAATTATTTTTTCAATACGTACCTCCAATATCGCTATACCTATCCCGGACACATTGTATAATAGGATAATTCAATTTTAAATAGGAAAAATCCACTAACTACATAGATAACTCATCATTGACCACCTCCGTGGTCAAATGGCTAGCACGCTGGTTTCAAGCGTCGCCATCTCGTGAGGTTCCGGGTTCGATTCCTGGTCGGATCAATGTAGAAAACGATCTTTTCTATATTGTCTCGGGTCTGGGTGTTGTGGTACCACCGTTGTGTCTGATTCCCATAACACAAGTGCATTGGCTACTTACTTTGGGATCAGAACGATGTATGTGATTGGTGTCCAATATATATTTATTTTTCTTTTTACTAAAATAATTATTTTTTTATTAAGATAAACACAAAACTCATCAACTACATAGATAACTTATAATTTTAATTTCATGAATTTTATTCACTAGTGTTATTTAAAAAGTTGTAAAAAAAATACACTATTCAATAGCAAGGCAACCAGACTTTAGGCAGCCTACGACGACTGTTTTATTCCTCAGAAGCTCATCATTTTTATTTCATCAGTTTTATTCACTTAGTGTTATTTGAAAAGTTGTAAACAAAAAACACTATTCAACAGCAAAAACAACCAGACTTTAGCCAGCCTACAACGACTTTTTTTTCTCGGAAGCGGCGCAATCAAACCTTTTTTGCCGGAGCCTATTATGATACTGCATGAAAAAAAGTAGCAGCCACCGACTGCAAGTGTCGACCGCAAGCCACGAGTGGCTGTTGCCCGCTTCATCTCCTTTGTAGTCCCTTTGGCTTCTTGTGGTGGCGTTTGTAGCTGTGGCGTGTGGCTCGTATGTGGTTATCCTAACATTACAGTTGTACCTACTCTTAGAGACGTAGAGCAATAAAAGGCTCTCAATTTATCTCAAAGCACTGATAAAAAGATATTGAAATTGTAAAAACTCCACCCATGGACCTATAGAATCATCTCAAAAGCTGATTAAAAGTCTGTTTAAGATTCCTTGTATTACTTAGCCGGGCAAAAGTAGCTACAAAGGGCTCTGATCTTAAGTAAAGTTAGCATGTAACTTCCGATTGCTGGACAAAGGCCTTAACTGCGAGTACTAGTTTGATATACCATACTCCACCACGCGGGCTCAATGTGGATTGGTGGATGGTTGTTTGCAAGGCAAGTGACTAACCAATAACCAATTAATGTCAAATGTTGGCTTCTGGCTAGGTTTGACGACTAATTTTAACCGATAATAGCCGAGACCGATAACATAACATTACAGTTGCCCCTCCTAGAAAAGGTAAAGTCACTCCTAGTGTTGTAGAGTAATAAAAGAGACCGACTTGTCCGCACACAAAACAGAGCTAAACCACATTGAACGTGCTAAACCTGGAGAAGCATTCAACTTATCCACCATCTTGCTAAAATTCTAATAATCTGGCTGGCTGGTGATAAAAGAGTTATTAATTTTTGTTCGCTGAGTTTCAAGGCGTTGCCGCTCCGCGGTCTCGGGTTCGATTCCCAACCGGGTCAATGTAGAAATCAGAATTTTCTACGTTGTTTTCTCGGATCTAAGTGTTGTGCTACCACCGTTGTTTCTTTTCACAACACAAGTGCGTTAGCTACTTACTTTGGGATCAGAGCAATGTATGAGATCGGTGACCAATATTAATGAGTTACAGTTGAAACCACCAGCCATCTAAACTGTCTTGTTCTTTGAATCGTCTAAATAAGTAATTTATTCCACAGGCCGATACCGGGCATTGGAGCCTTCAGGCACAAACGGTTGCTACCGCTACACGCTCCTCATTTCAAGCACGGCGGTGTCGGACGCGCGGGTCTACGTGCTGCACGTCGAGAACGAGAGGGGATTCTCTTCGCATGCCGTCTCCCTCACTGTGCATGGTAAGTGAAGATAAACACTCGTGTTAAAAAATCTGTGGCGAAATCAACTGCTGTTTTCTAGTGATATCGCTCGCTGACTCGGCTATCGACAACTAGATGGCGCTGTAGCTGCAGCGTGGATATTGAACCGCGGTTTCAAAATAAAATGTTCAGAAGAGACGATGAATGCAAAAGAGCAGTTATATTTCTTAAAAAAGGCACAATACGTCAATAGCCATGAGCTCAAATATTGCGTGTATCTAAGTATGTTTTCTGTTTCGGGAACATGCAATCCGTTTGTTTTCACAGTTTTTCGATTTAGGTGGCACTACAATTAGCCGGGATAGTGTCTACTTACCAGTGTTAAACGAGCTAACTAAACTGATAGCGGAGTTCCGTTGCTTATCAGTTAGCGCCATATCGGTTTCCTGTTTTTGAAGGATTATGGCGTGGAGAGGACAACAAATTTATTTATATAACGCTAAAATTAGATAGCCTTGTCCTTCTTACAGTACCGGCAAACAAATTTAAGTGCAGCTTAAATAGCCAGTATTGAGTGAATTCGTTGATACCCCAGATCTTCGAAAACTTTAATATCGTTTTTAAGCATCAAATCAAGAAGAGAAGCAAAGTTGATGCAGATGTGGACATCTGCGTTTTGAAAACTTTGCGGTTATTCAATTGACCATAGACATCACACGTGGTATGTCAACATTTCCCCAAAGAATGTTGATGACCATCACGATTTGATTTTCGTCTCGTGGTCTTAATTATTTGGTTGGAACATAACAGAGCCCTTTACAAACTTATATTATTACTCCATAGCGCAATGACTTCCACAACTTTCTTTTCTGTGCATGCATGTGAAACTAAGTATGATTCCTCAAACTTACTGATGCCATAGTTAGACACAACGTATATATGTGGCGCATTGAAATTCTAATTCAAAATTCTTTATTTACTCTTAAATTGGTTGCAAGTAAATGTTGATAGTGAATGTAGAGAAGCATAGTGCACTTAATTAGCCATATTGAAAGGTTGATATTAAATTACGTTTTTAATTATTATCGAAAACCAAAATTTATTTTCATTCAAATTAATTGATAACATCACGCCACGACTATGTTTTTTTCCTGCTTGAATTTGAAACCAAATAGACATTCTGAAATATTTTCCTCTGCTTGTATGAATAACTATTTCAATCGTCAAACTAAATGTTTTTTTTTGATAGAAACCGCGCACGTGGCGCCTCTCATAGCCGCCGCACTAGTCATAGCGGCGCTCCTCGTCATTTTGCTGTGCCTCATCATCAGGTGCCGGAGACGGCGAGGTAACTATCAGATACGCATTAAGTTGTGCCTTTGGAATATTCCCGTGTCGTGACAGAAATATTACAACATGGTTTAACCATCCGGCAAATGTTGCAATGTTAGAGAACTTTACAAAGTTTATTATCTATGCATAAAAAATAATCTGAAATACCTATTTACATTTCAATCAAAAAGCTACAATAATTTAAATGTTCCCTTAAATTGCTTTAGTTGCCAGCAAGTTCAGCAATCCGGGAACATTGCTACATTCCTGTGCGGCATTCTATAGATATAGATATGCAGCGATATTTTCATTAAGAACTTTCACACACCTGACGGCATGACTAAAAAAGCACGGATAAAAGGTTATCACAATTGTAAAAACTCTACTTATTGAGCTATTGAATGATATCAAAAGCTGGTTAAAAGTCTGTTTTAGATTACTTGTATTACTTTGCTAGGCAAAAGTACAGTTACATCTAAAGTAATGTCAGCCTGTAACGTCCTACTGCTGAGCAAAGGCCTTACCTCAACTACGAGGTAGTTTGAGCCATACTCCACCACGCGAGCTCAGTGCGTATTGATGAAGGGGTGTTTGATTGCACGGCAAGCGACTAACCTTGCTGTCAAATGTTATCAAGCCCCCCATAAGGCCTCTGATTAGGCTTAACGACTAATATATCAACCGATAATAGCCGGGACCAATAGCCTTCCGAAGCACAGAAATGCTTAACTTTGGTAATACTTACTACCAAAGCGCTGCTTTCACTGCGCTACGATCATTATTGCTAATATTGAATAATATAATATATAACTTTTGTCCACAGAAAGCGTTGAATACAAGACTGATGATTTAGATAGGTAAGCTGTTTTCTTTTTCTACATTACTTATCAATCTGCTACAAAGGCAGTTCACCTCGAATTGGTGTCTGATCTAAGCACTCCAGGATTCCTCGCCGCATTTCGTCGATTTTGCGCGAGGAGAGCCGTGCCCAGACACCTATACAGCGATCAGGGTAGTAACTTCATCGGAGCAAATAAAGTCCTTAAAAAAGAGTATAAGGAGATCCTCCAAACAATTGACACAGAGTTAATCAGCAATATTAACGACTACGATATACAGTGGCTATCTACATTTGATCCACTCAAGATCAAAAACAAGATATACGAAGCACCGGAATTAGAAGCTAAGAAAGGCAGTGTGAACGCCGCCGTGTCATACAGAAACGATTTAGTTATTCAATTATTACACGAATGCAGCTCGATAAAACGCATAACAACAACGATCGGCTGGCTATTACGTTTCACACAATGGTTGCGCAATAAGCAAATTCCTCGGCAAAATTACCTATCGACGACGGAAAAACAACATGCCCTACATTTACTTATAAAAACGACTCAATCGATCGATTTCGAAGAAGACATCGATCAATTACAAAAACAAGGACATCTAAGGCCAAACAGCAAGTTGTTGAGCCTCAATCCCTTCATCGATGCTACAGATGGACTCCTTAAGGTCGGCGGACGATTAAGCAATTCACAACTAAGTCAATCGGCTAAGCATCCCACGATCCTGTCAAGCCACGGCAGACTCACAGAACTTATTATCCAACAAGCTCACTCCGCCACGCTGCACGGTGGACCCCGGCTTACTCTGACGTACATTCGAGAGAGATATTGGATAATTAGTGGGCTACGAACAGTCAAAAGAGAACTGCGCAAATGCGTAACATGCAGACGCTACAAGGAAGAGAAGAGAACACAAATCATGGCTGATCTTCCAGAGCCACGTGTTACTCCGTCGCGCCCTTTCACCCATACGGGAGTTGACTTTACCGGACACTTCGATATCAAGGCCAACAAGGGGCGTGGCGTACGAACACACAAAGGATACGTTGCAGTATTCGTCTGCTTAGCTACAAAGGCAGTTCACCTCGAATTGGTGTCTGATCTAAGCACTCCAGGATTCCTCGCCGCATTTCGTCGATTTTGCGCGAGGAGAGCCGTGCCCAGACACCTATACAGCGATCAGGGTAGTAACTTCATCGGAGCAAATAAAGTCCTTAAAAAAGAGTATAAGGAGATCCTCCAAACAATTGACACAGAGTTAATCAGCAATATTAACGACTACGATATACAGTGGCACTTCAATGCACCAGCCTTCCCTTCAGCAGGCGGCATCTGGGAGAGCGCTGTCAAGAGTTTGAAGCACCACTTGAGACGAGTGATAGGTGAACAGAAACTCACCTACGAAGAGTTCATCACACTACTCTATCAGATAGAGGCCTGTCTCAACTCACGACCGCTGATGGCTCTATCTGAAAGCCTCGATGATGAGTACCTATCACCGGGCCACTTTCTAGTCGGAAGCTCACTGATAGCAAGACCACAAACCGACCCTGATCAAATCAACTTGACCACCCGATGGCAAATGATTCAGGCCATAAACAAACAATTTTGGAAAAAATGGTCGGCTGATTACCTACAACAACTTCAAGTCCGTTCGAAGTGGAGATTACCATCTAAAAACATTGAAGTTGACGACATCGTACTCATTAAAGACGAAAACTTGCCGCCTGGCAAATGGGCGATGGGTAGAGTCATCGACGTTCATCCAGGCAAAGACGGATATGTACGAGTTGTATCTCTAAAAACGAAGAATGGAATCATAAAGCGACCAATTTTAAAACTTTCTCTTCTCCCTGTAAAAGATAATGACATGAACATACCACAACAACCACAACAGTCGACGGATAAAGTGCAGTCGACGACATGTGCTGACGCATCTGAAAACGGCAAAACAAAGGCTCCAATGCGAGCTACTCGAGCGACGAGAAGGCCTTTGACATCCTTTGTCTCGATAGCCATTATGCTGTTCATGTGCATATTTACCTCTGCACAGTGCTCATATAACATCTCAAACTTTGCCGACAGTCAAAATATCTACTTCGACAAAATGTACAACCTAAATCTTATTAGAGACGAGTGGAAATTAATCGTATATTACAATATGAGTACATACTGGTCAGCATTACGTCACGTAGAGAAATATGTCGGTCACTCGGAAGAATACCTACATAGTCCTACACTTCCGACTCAATATAAGAGCGTCATATATCAAATGCATCACGAGTTATCGGAAATTGAACATTACAACCGAATACTCAAGAGCCAAACACTCACAAGGCAGAAAAGAGGCTTGGTCGACGGCGTTGGATACATAGCGAACTCATTATTTGGAGTCTTAGATGAACGTTTTGCGGCGAAGTATGAAAAGGACATAGAGAAAATATCACTTAACGAGAACCATCTACAGCAACTCTTGAAAAATCAAACAAGCGTCATCGAAGCTCAATACAATATACTTCAAAGAAATGAGGCCATCATGAACAAACAGCTGGGAGTCGTTCAGAAGTACCTACACAACGTAACATTCTATGTGAACAGAATGAATACATTGAACAACAACGAGCTACACGTTCTATCATCATCAATGTCAGCTATGATCATCATCTCAAACATTCGGAACATGCAAGAAAGCATTATAAATACAGTGACTGACCTCGCTCATGGTCATATGGACGCACACTTGCTGCCTCCAGAACAGCTTGAAGAGCAGATGAATATAATATACAGTCACATACCTAACGACTTAACGCTACCTGCCGCCAAGCATGATTTCAAGCAGCTTTACAAATTAATGAAGATTGCGGGTGATATTGGCTCATCGTACTTGATCATCGAAGTCAAGATTCCACTCGTCAACAAAGAAGCCTTTGAACTCGACAAGGTCATAAGTCTTCCTCATCGGTCTCACACCGTGTCATTTATCACTTCATACATCGCTTTCAATCTTCAAAAGGACATGCTTCTAACTCTGACCGAAACTGACGTTCAGAATTGTATCCATACACAATCAAATAAAATATTGTGTTCATTAAACGCACCGATTTACGACCTGCAATTAACTCAGTCTATTTGTAACTTGAGTATTCATAACAAAACAATGTGCAGTACAAAGAAGACGCCGTGTCACGAGCGATGGATCAAATTGCATCGAGATAACAGGTGGTTATTCTCGTGCTGTGAGGAATGCCACATTCGCATATTTTGTACTGACACAGGAATGACAATGAAGTCGCTGACCGGGAACGGCCTTTTAGATATAGGTCAAGGCTGCACCATTAAAGGTGACACTTTCTCGATACTCGGCCATAACAACTACTTGAGCCGTGTCAAGGTCCAAAGGGACATGCCTATGGTATCGGAGACCTCTATACTGAACTCCATACTGAACACCTCGGACTTTGAACAGTTTTCCCCCGAAGATCATGAAGACGAGTGGCGTCGTATGAAAACCCAAATCACAAACCTTAAGGAACAAGAGACTGCACCACTCAGTATACACGACGTGCACCAGTATTCTCTCCTGTACATAATACTGGGACTTATTATCATCGTGGCCTGTGTATACTCGATTATACGATGGCGCAGAAGCAAAGGAGCCCTCGACATGACTGCGGCGAGCACCCCGGCGATTTCAATACCAATGGCAGCTATCGCGAACGCTGATGAAGACCAACCAACGGAAGAGCGCCCGAGGACCCGCCCGCGAACTGTGCGACTGGATATTCCCGTCACTAGTGTAGTGCAGTGATGAAATATTTAAGATATTTAAGTTTACCTTTTATATGCATTTTTACCTTTTTTATATACAAATCAACTATATTATCCATCTTATTTGATCTGTTAATTAAGAATTTACATATTTTCTATTTACTCACTATATTAAGTTTGAATTTGTATCTTTCCCCTTTTTGGGCCGGCAAGATGTACGGATTACCGCACAATAATGCATAATGTCAATGACTTTATATTTAGGTCACACTCGCGACCGTTTAGGTAATAAGTTATTTACACACACAAATAACTTCCGTATGTCTGCTTATGCATCGATATTATAATTACGTAGATTACCTTGAATAAATCAGTGTTAGAACAACTTTCGTAGGGTTTGTTTCGTACTTTAACTTACCTTTACAATCGACCCTAGCACTCATCTCACAAACTGTTACACTCAACACTGCTCTTGTTTGTTATCATGCGAGGTTTCTTGTAATTTTAAGTTGTTTACATTTTGCGTAATTAATCCTTTAAAATGCATGTGCATTAATCAGTTTTCTACACAACCGAATATTTTTCATCTCCAATTTTCAAGGAATTAACTCTCATATCTTTTTATAATTCTTTCCAACAGTGAGAAGACAGTACTCCCCGCGGACGCGGTATACTCGCCTCCACAAGGAACACGAGCGGCGCCGCAACCGAACCCTGCGGCGGCCGCGCGGTCCGCCGGCGTGGCCGCGCGGTACTCGCCCGGCGCGCTGCAGGTCCGCCGCGCGGCTGTCGTGCTGCAGCCCCCCACCACCGTGTGACTGTGCACAGGTGTGATGCACTACTAACTGGTTAAGCATGGATAAATACACTTTTCTAACTAAACTTCGCGTGTCGTGGTGGCGAGATCCATAGATCTGGTGTTAAATTTATCACTAGATTGAGCAAAGTCTTCGTATGTGATAATCTTGAATGCTACAGAAATAAAAGGAGTTACTTTATGTATCTACTATTAAAACAAAGCACCTTTACACAACTTCGCAGCAACAGAGCGGTACTTAAACGGCTACTTTTAACTAAAAGCAATCAAAAAGTTTTTAGCGATTAATTATGAAGGAGATATCAAAAACTGAGATTCTGAATTTGAATTAGGATTATTAAGACTTTAAATAATTAAGTTATCCAAAACACACATTTGGTCACGTGACCGTAAACGACTCTCCAAGGATGTGACGTCAAGCCTTGCACGATGGCGGGCTTTTTTTGCTGTCTTCATAGTATTTTGCTGTCAATAAGACTTCCGATTGTAAGCTATGACGTCATTTAGTCCACATGCCAGTTCAAGTGTTTTGAGGCCCAGTCAAATAGTTTTTTTTTTTAATGTGAAGTAGTTTTAGAAATTTGGCCAACTAGCCTTTTGTCATTGAAGACGCAAGCGCTGCAGCTGCGTGTGGTTACTTGGTGTTAGATTAAGCACCATACATATAGAAACAAGTGATCGTACTAATGATGGTTATGCATCTACCGCTATCGCGACTGCTGCGCTGCTGCCGCACTGCTTGTAACCTAACCTAACTAGCTCAAAGTTTGTTTTTCTTTGTTTATTACAACTTTGCCTGTGGTTCACATCTACGAATACAACGGTGTGCTCGTTTTGATGGTGATTTTGTGTTCATGAATAGCTCTTAGTTTAGTTAGACGTTAGCCGTTAGACGCAAGGTCGACGGGTGAGCTGCCACTAAATCTTTGTGTGGCGAGAATTGCCAGTGAAGACATGGTATCTTAATAGTGATTTTTCAACTAAAACTGTAGCAGAAATAGAATATTGTTTAAGTGGTTATTGGTTTTTAAAAATTTTAAATACAGTCATTAAACACAAGAAGACTACTAGTGTGTAAGATTTGCAGTGAATTTAATACGAATCAACGGTTTAACGCAAATTATAACAATCTCGCACGTTTTGCGTGCGTTTGTGGTGTTTTTTCTGTCGCAGCGTGATGTTTTATAGCCTTAAGCCTTCCTCGATAAATAAGCTATCCAACACAAAAATATTTTTAAAAATATGTTTCAAACAATCAATCAATCAAACAAACTCTTCAGCTTTAAAATATTAGTATAAGTAACTCGTGTGATGCACTAACTAACCCAAACTGATTTATGCAATATCCACTTGTGTGATTAGTAAATAAAGGTACGAAGGTATATAATTAAGAAACAATATCCTGATGCACGATGCTAATACCGACTAACTCAATTACTATTCTGATTCACTGGTTTTCTGATGAAGTGTAGTGCACTATCAGATCAAACAGTTAGTAACAATTCATCTTTTTTACAATATCAAGTTGAATTCAAGAAAGACAATATACTTCCGTAGTTAACTCATTTATAACCATGTCAATAATACAATTCCTAACCTACCAATATTATTTATGTAGCTAAATACGAAAATTATGGATCACTCGTAAATTTGTGAATGGTCCATTATACCAATTCTACTAGATCGCTTAATAACAATTAAATTAATGTGACGATAACGCGTTCACCCTCCATTATCATTTACTGTTTGATAACACAACGGAACATAAATGTGATTGCAATGACAAAACATTTGAGTAAATATTCCTGCGACTCACTGATAGTTTTCAATGTGTGCTAACTAGCACACGTACTGGCATCTAAGAATAAAATAAAATAAAATAAATCAATGACTTGTTTTTTTTAGGTGAATAATGGCCAGTTTGTATTCATAAAAATTTGATAGACGCGGGGCATATATTTTTTTTCAGTTTATTAAAAAGCGTACTCGAGAACGTACTTACTTACCTGAATATACGCAAATATAAGGGTTATTCAATTTACTAACGGTTCTTAGTACAGATGTTAGCTTTAGATACCGTCTGTCTGACACAAGACGTTTTAATCATTTTGAAAGCATTTACCCGTCGGTTAACAAACTGATTAACATAAAGTTGGTACACCTAGAGATATTATACCTTTGTTTGGTTTTTACAAACAAGGAAAATTGAATTAAATGAAAAGCATATAACAGATTTATACAATGTGTTTATTTTACACTTGATTAAACTTTCAGGAAGTGCTCTACTCGCGTTTTTGAACAACTTTTTACTATGAGACCAACTTCAAAATCGAGAAAAAAAAAATCGAAAATTTCGAAGTTGCAAATGCCATAGCAAAGGTTTATCAAAACCATCATTAGAGCACTCCCTGAATGTTAGTTCCAGTGTAAAATTAACACATTATATGTATTTTGTACTAATGTAACACGCTATTTAGTACACTAGTGTCATAAACACCGTGCTATGCAACTCTATGCAACTGCAACTCTGTGCTGTGAAAGATCCATTTGATCTCATCTTAGTGGTTTTTGTTTTAAACAGCCTGACTAGTTTAACATAGGGGTTATTGATGAAAACTAAAAACAGCGTTCTAAAAAATCTTTTTTTGTTCACAGGCAGCACTGACGTCGCTGGAGAGAGAAGCCAAAGAAAATGTGTATGCGGTCTTAGACCCGCATATACAATACGAAGTAACGATAAATAAGCACGGGGAGCCGCCTAAGTATTTTTCGTTGTCCAAGCCTCTAACACACCAAAGAACGCACGCTTTCGACCCGCAAACGATCAACAATGAAATTAACAATAACGATTGTAACGAAAACAGATTCTCCACATTCAAATCTGGACCACCCAAAGCTAGACGGTCTAACAAAACTTACGAGGGCAAAGTCAATACAGCCAACCAAATATACGTTTCCAAAACCAATAACGATATAGAATACTCCAAAAATCCATTTTTCGGAATGACAAAAGATGAGGAAAATAATGTAGATATTCACGAAGATAATTTTGGGCGCAACGAAAATAGAAATTCGAAGAACTACTGTAGAATGTATGAGAGGAATAATTCCGGCAGAAAGCAAAGTCATGGTAGAGGAAACGTGGAAAAACATGAGCAAGATTATTACAGAATGGATGGTAAACGACATTCTAAACGCAGTTGGAGACACGAAGACGAAAGAGTGCATCAAGCAAAAGTAAGAGAAAATGATCGATCATTTGAAGAAGTGAATGACGAAACCAATGCAAGACATGGTGATGGAGCAAATGATGACAAACCGCGACCTGGTAAAGTTAGGGAAATAGCTTCAAAGTTCAATAGAAACTGTTCGAGGAATGATGATCACATTGAAATGAAGAGGGCTAGACCGAGACCCTTACAAAGCTACGGTCATCAGCCTTACTTAGATCACGTGTTTCCCGACGCTATTGAAATTTGAACACAGCATGCATGACTTAAAACTGATCATGTAGATCTCTGCTTAGTGCGAAGATAGTTGTAACTGATAAAATAGTCTCTCTAGAACCTCTTTTTATATTATTATACACTTATTTATTAAATATACTGCCATAATATTCGTAAATTAAGATGTCCAAATGTATTATATTAGGTTTATAAAGATTTTAAAATAAGTATGGCGAATTCCGATTATGATGTTCAAATTCCACAATACGTGTTACCATGATTGATGTACTTAAATAAATTAATATTCATAAGTAAATTTTCAAATGTCTAATGCCTTTTTGTGGAGGTAGTCATTCTCAAACTGAGAATTTTTAATGAAATTACTACCGTTTAATAAAGTTAGATCTGCTTATCCTATTGGGAGTCATGAAAACTAAATGACCATAAATTAGATTGTGTTTACTTCAGAGTGGGAATTGGAAAACCTAATGTTTAAATTAACTAGCAACAAGGAGTTGCCATTTATGTGAATTGTTCGAAAACTTAATGTATATAAAGTGTAGTAGTATCAAGATGAATTGAAAATGCTTCAGCACAAAGAGCTTCAATAAGTAGATATAAAATATTGTATGTTGTAAATTTTAACATTCTTCCACTTGATTTGCATTTATTTATAATATTGTAATATTTTTCTTCCTCCTATAGTTTTATTGCGCGTTAATGTTTATTTCTTCAGTGTATATACTCTATTTCTTAAGTTTTGTATTGTTGAATTTTAACAGTATTAAAAGTCATAATTCATAGTGAATGTGTTTCTTTTAACCAAAAACAATTTGTGTAATGCGTATTTTCAATTTATTTGTAGAAGAGCACACCATCTTTTATTGCATACAATTTAGGATCTTTTCATATCATAAAGTGTCGCAAAATGTAATTTCAATATAAAATTTTGTTGTAAAATTCAGGTACCCATTAAAGAATTGCGACGTCGAAAGGTAATCATTTAAATGCATTTGCTGCATTTTATTTCAGCCGAGCAACTGGCTATTGATCCTATGAGCCATTTCCATTTTTTATTAGCTGATAGTTTGTTCTTTATATGGCCAGTATTTATTTGGCATTCTTGTATCGCTAACGTCTCGGTATCTTTTAAGTACCTATCAAACGTTAGTACATACTTGTATTCGAATTTTAAATTATGTTTAAAATAATGAGTGTCATTTGTTTATATAACATTATCATTTGTTTCGGCGATAAAATAAACGTGGTTCTTGAAAGTAATGTGACATTGAGACAAGAAAATATGTGTGTGAGTTTGAAATGCTTCAGCAAATGCTGTCCTGTTGGTTCCATTTACCAGAAATTGAGTGGCAAGCGTGGAACGTGTGTTCACGGAGGTGATATGAGTGATTTGGTGATAGAAAAGACGCAGTGGGTAAATTACGATACAAAAGTGATCGAGAGTGTGAATTTGACTCAAGAGTTCGAAATGTTGATTGGAATCACGTGCTCTAAAAAGTATATTTGGAGCTTCACAAATAACAGCTTTTATTTGCAACAGGTAATTTAGCATACGTTTCAAACTTAAAAGAATATACCCCCCGACTGATGTCATATTTCAAGTTTTGGTTAACTTACTATGTAATTTCAACAACACGGAAAAAGAATGAATCGATAGAACACAGGAAGGTAGTCAGAACCCCTCATTAATTATTGTAGAGCTGATGATCTTCAAACGGCTGAACAGATTTTCATGAAACATGGCTAAGAACACACAGGATAAAACACTAAACGAATATCGATTTATCCGTTTAGGAGCTACGATACCACAGTCACAAATACCAAGACACGTTAAACTTATAACACCCCTCTCTTTTTGCGTCGGGGGTTAATTTTTTTATCGTTGTAACACCTATTTATTTAGTAAATAAGAAACTTTACTCGAAACAAATTAAGGCTCATCGCGGCACTGCATATTGTTTTTTCAATTTGTATTCACTTTTTAAAAAACATTGGATAAATGAAGCACTGTTACTTTTAAAAGACTTGTTGAGATTCGTAGAGAGTTTTAAAGACTATTTTTTTTTTGTTTATTTGAGTAGGTACAAGTAAATGATTCTAATAGAGAAAGTGAAGTGCTTAATATAGCCATTTTAACAAACGTTTTTTTAAAGGCAGTGCTTTCCGAGGTTCATACTAGGGAGTTAAATTTGTGTTAATTTCGACATGATTGTGTGTTTGTGTATGGTATGATGTCATCAAAACAAACAATTGTATCGGTATTTTGTTTTTATTTACGACCAAAATCTTTTTAATATTGCTTATCTATGATATCCTATAAATCAATAAAATTATAGTTAAAATCTTGGCAGGCTCTTTTTTATTTTGAGTAATATACAGGATGTTCTTTTGGTCAGTGACATCCTACTCAGGGATGATAATATGAGTTATGCTTATTCTAGAAAAATATTTTCTTTAAATTATATCCAAGTTTTATAAAAGAAACCCTCTTTACAACATTCTAAAAAATTCAAAACGAATGGGAAAACTCGACCCGCGTGCGTATCTACAAAATACTACTACGTAGCTAGTAAGCTGGGAATCTGGCGTTGATGTTTTGACTCGCTCGCTAGTATCGCAATAATAAATTATTGAACTACTATTACTAGCGTATGGAAGTGATACCACGAACAAATTTCGTGCTCCATGAATTGATGACACAGACATCTACTCATAGTACAGATTCATAATTCGAAATTCAAATTTCAAGGAAAACGTCACCATCTTATCGTCTTATTTGCAACACATTTGTGCTCCAAAAGCTTTTCTATACGCATTAGATCAGCTCAATGTAATAAATAGACTTCTTTTCCATTAAAAATTTTTCGTCACCAATCAGTACCGTTTATACCAGTCGGGCGTCGCTTACCAAAACGACAACCTGTATTTTTGGCGAGAATTTAGGCGCTTACAACATTTACACCTATTTATTTAAGGCTCTTTAGTGAAAGCATCTACATTTATAGGTTTTCAATTCAATTTCAAGTGGAACAAATAAATATCTAAGTAAACGCACTCCAGTTGGTAATTATGCAAATTCGGACCGAAATACGACTCGGATCCGTTTCCCTAAACAAACGAGACCCTAATAACTTCCGGTTCAAGGGCGATCCGTTAATCGAACTTATATCGCCCGCAACAATATAAAAAGACAGTGAGTCAGTAATATGTACTGCACTCACGGCGCGGCCGGCACCACACTATGTGATTTCAAAAACCAGTCAGTCGCGGCCAGCATTCGCATTGCACGCTTTTTGCAAGATACTGGCACTTAATCAAATATTCTAAATTCAAAATGATTATTTTTATTTTTACTGCGTTGGCCGCTTTGTGTGTTAACTGCCAGCCTTGTGACGACATTATGAGCGTAGATTTGACCGGCGGGAAAACTTTCAGCGATAGAACCATAGTCAAAGATGGAATGTCTTTCCCGCCAAAATACGTGTACGAAAAAAACGTTAGCGGCGAAATCAGAACTTTTGGGTGCCCGTGCAAAATTAAAAAGTGTATCAGAAAGTGTTGTGCTCTGAATTCCGTTTTGGAACTTCGGAATAAATCTTGCGCGGTGATGCCTGAATATGATAGTATTGCAAACGGAATGCTTAATTTGTCGTACACTTTCAGTTTTCGAAGAAAACTTGATGTGAACTCTGGTGAATTTAACTTCGTGTATGGGAGACCTTGTGCTGGCATGTTTAAGGAGTCGTTCAAATGGTACATACAAGAAGTAAGTCACATTGTATTTAGATGTATAATAATACTCTTGTAAGATTTTTGTCCCAGAGATGGTTGTGTTACAGAAAATATGATATGTTTTCTATTAAATCATCGATCGAACTTACTATTGCCGGATTTGTAGGATTTGCAGTGATCCTAAATATAGGTATATTATTTCAGGTATCGATAAGATGAATCATCTATTTAGTTAATTATTTTGTGAATGGTTCCAAGATAACTAGTACTAATATCTACACTAATTACTAGTAATAATACAGGATAAAAACAAAATCGAAGTAAAAAACTTGTACCTAGTTTTTGTGTATATTTTGTTTCTAAACTCCGTTTTTCTTGGCTAGTCCAATAACGTAAACAATATTTTCATAACTTTCAAAATAATATCAGTGAATAAAATTATTTAACTATTTGATTTAAAAAGATCTCAGTATAAAACGATGAATTAACCCATATTAGTTGTGAGTTTGGTTTATCTCATTTTAAAATTTATCATTTCGTTAAAAAGACTGTATCCTGTGTTTCGAGATTTAATTCCAATACGTCATCAAGTTTTATCATGTTGAGACCGCATAAATTTTACAAGAAGCTTTGTGTTTGTTACCTTAGTATCTGAATATAGCGGTATTTGGAGTACGTATGCATAAATCTACGTGCATTTTAAGCACTGACATTGGCCAGGGCTATTCTTGATTTTCCTTATTTATTATGTAAGCATAAGGTTTACTTTATGGACATAACATAATTCACTATTCATATTAAGGTTATTTTATTTCTTTTAAAAAAAACATCTAAAGCTTCTCACCTACTAGAACGGAGATGTGCAATTTACTTTAAAAGGTGAATCACGCAAATTATCATCTGCCCGTGACCCACATTTAGAAGAAATTACAACACACTATCATAAAAGTTAAGAACACGCTGAATACTGGGAGCGATCCGAAGGCGAATTTTATTTTGTTCCGCTACCACCACAGATTATAATAGCTTATCTATCAGCTACTACGCTGCACACAAGCAATTAAATAGGATAAGTCCATCAAGGTGCCTATTCACTTAGAAATATACATGAATATAGGTACAAAGATATACACGATATAGCTCACCATATTAAAGTTTACACTGGAACCATCCATTACCCGACTACGGCAAAGCAAAAGAAGGGTTATGTATGTTCATCTGTTACCTCATAACTTCTAAACTTCTTATCAGAATTCGACAAATGACATATCATTAGAAACGTCTAATTGTCCGCTAGTCATAGGCTATATGGGGTTTCACAAAATCTAATGTGGCGCCTTCTAGCGAACAAAACATACAGAGTAAAAAAATAAATTTAAGACAAATATGCCGTGTTTGGTATCATTTAAAAGCGCTTTACTTGTATATATATATATTACTAGCATTTGCTTGTGATTTTACCTGTATTCATGGGCTGATTGCATATAATCCACATCTTTTCGTTCATAGCTCAGAATAAGACCACTGCAGTACCATTAGAAGGGTCTTGATATTCTGTTGGTTATGAGTTATAAAGCTTGTCACCGATACATAAGTCAAAAGATATGTCGTATGTCAACTACCTAGTTTTTAGTTCATCAATTTATTTATTTTTTGTTAATATTATGCGCCATAAATACACTTTGACACCAAAATAGTACAAATAATAAAAAATAAAACCCAACGACAAAAAACGACGCTGAAAAAGTATAAAATAAGATTTCCAGAACTGAACTGAACAAAGTTGCTAATGTAATTGCAAGTAAATGGACACAGTAGACTCTACCAAGATGCTTTCGTTGTAAATTGGCAATAATGTCATACAATACTATTCTGAAATATGCAATATTTACTATGTAGACATACATTTTCATGTTTGGAAAGGCGTAGTCACACGTTACATATACCTTCCTACCGTAGCACTTTGACAACGTGTGACTGCGGTTTTCCAAACATGAAAATTAATCGCTACATGTGAATATTGCACTATAGTTTTTTTTCAAATTCCCTCGTTTTATACAAGTTTTTTTCGCAAGTTTCAAGAAAAATAGTAATGAAATATTTCATGTTTTTTATTAATAAAACGGAAAAATATGAAGGAAACGGAAAAATATATATGAAACAGAAAATACGATAGGAAAAGTATTGATGTTTTTTTTAGTGGAATATTTTCATTATTTAAAATATTTTTAACACGCACAGTGTCATATTCATATTCTTAAAAGATAGAACACGGCCGGGACTCGAACCAGCACCTTTCTGGCTAACCGGGCCAAATGCTTTTCCAATTGAGCTACCGCTGTCGGTTCGACCGAGCGAAATTTCTAGTGTGTTATGGAAACGCCATTGCGTTACGACAAAGCCATCTAACTGCGACAAAGTGAAGACACATAATTACAAGCTTTTATTACAAGCTATAATATAAAATTTCCCAGCAAGTGTTTTAAAAAAATAATAATTCAGTGTATGATTAGTTCATTCTAATGATTAAGAAGACGATTTGAAGATTTTTGACATAAGTTTCCTGCCCTAGGGGCAGGAAAGACACAAATTAGGAGCTATGCGAGAAGGGTATGAAAAGGGATTAGAAGTTTGTGCCAATATAAATGTGGGTCGCTGAGAATCGCTTATATCTAAAATTGTCATATTTCATTGGTATGAAGTAACCAATTGAAGTAAAGTACGAGTAGTCTTCCTTATATATAAACTAGCGGTCCCCCGCGACTTCGTCCGCGCGTTTTGAGTTTGCTCCCTCCCCTCCCGTCGCAGCGTGATGTTTTATATCCTACAGCCTTTCTCAATAAATAAGCTATCTAACACAGAAATATTTTTTCAAATCGGTTCAGCAGTTCCTAAGATAAGCGCATTCAAACCAACAAACTCTTCAGCTTTATAATAAAATTAGCGCAAGCGCACGTTGTACTTAAGCTGCGAACATTATTTTGGTGCGGAGTTATGTTAAAACTGTGATAGCTCCTAAGATATTTATTGGAATCAAATGATATAAAGGGCAACTTTGTTCTAAATGAAATGCTCGTGATGATGAATGTATTTATTTTGATAAAAATAAATACCTGTGTGTATAATACACCTTTAAAAATGATGCATTATTTTTTTACAAATTTATTAACATGAAAAAGGTTGTAGTAAGTCACCCATAAAAGATAGACTTATGCTGTCGCGGACTTTATTATAGAACTCTTAATGCTAAACAATCTTGTCATACATGATTTTTGTGTAACTTTAGCGGTTTCCGCAGCGTACGCAGCGGAAGCTTTCAAAAGGAATATCTTTCTCCCGTTTTCGCAACATTTTTCATTGCTGCTGTGGTTTTGTGAGTCGTTTCTTTATGTTATATAGCTTAAAGCCTTCCTCGATAAATGGACTATCTAACATAAAAATAATTTTTCAAATCGGACCAGTAGTTTCTGAGATTAGCGCGTTCAAACAAACAAACAAACAAACAAACAAACAAACAAACTCTTCAGCTTTATAATATTAGTATAGATTTCCGATATTTTGGCACAGTATCGAGTGTTTCCGGTTATTCACCATAAAACTATAGTTCAGCAGTTATATGTCATACTTTAGAAAGAATACTTAGGTACCTATTTTTTGTAACTTCGGCAAAGTCGAGACTTGAGCGTGCTTTCTACTAAATGGAACTTAACTACTTCCGAACAAGAGTGAGATAATTTTAACACAAAAAAGAAGCGTGAAGGGGTACTAAAACATACCTACTGATAGAGAGATAAGTCAGTGTGTTGATAAATATTCTTAGAAAGTTACTAATTATATATCAATGCAGTAAGTAAAATTAAGCGGGGCTATTCCACAACAATCAATCTAATGTCAAACACAATCTATCTGACAGATCTAGTGCTGCCCATAAGTCCTAATGTTGTCTATCATAGTAATGCCATAATCGATTATCCGTCTAACACTATACACTTTTGTTTACATTTATAATAATTATTAATAAAGAAGCATAGATTTTTAAATGTATAAATTATATGTATAATAAAACACCACATCACACACCGTACCACTCCTGAAATCGGGTGCGATCGAGATCAAATCTGCTTAGCCAAGAATAAAAAAAGAATAAAAAATAATAAGAGATGTCAATACAGATTTTTAATACTGGGAAATGAAACTCAATCCGCGCCTGATGTCACTGGCATTGTTTCCGTGAATGAAACATGTTGCGGCAAATTTTGTTCCAGGCGGAAACTAAATCGAAGTAGGTAAAGTCGCCGTCAGATACATTGGAGCAGACACAGTGACCTAATACTTCTGAACAGTTTCAATAAGTTCTATACACTAAATGTTACCATTAATATCAGAACATTCATTACTTCCTTAATGTCTGAGCAGAAGCTAGTCAATTACTTCTATACACACAACTATCCAATTATTGACTACAGGCAGGCTGTAGATTCCAAATAAAACTCTTCTTTTTGAGATCGGTGACCGTGAGAGCGCGTACGAACTGGCCTACTCACGGCCCTTTATTTATACAAAAATACACGTCTGACTTATCGACTAATACAGATTAGTTACAAACAAGGACGGACACATAACAACATCTGCGTATTCCTTCTTACATTTTTGTTACCTACCTACATTAATCGTGATAAAATTCCCATTCGCAACAATCCACTCTGTGGGTTTCCTACCTACCCTCAGAAAGTGCGATATGGGGGACAGGAAATTCAAAGGCTTTACCGGCCTCGCTCCACCTCAGCGAGACAGCCTACTAGGGTCTCCCTCACCCCTGTACCAAACTACCTACATATTCCTTAATAATATTTTCTAGCTAGTTAATTGTTACCCTACCTGCCTACCTAATTTGCAAATGGGAATTCCTAACTAACAGGTTTCTTATTATTGAAATAAAACGAGCCCTAAGCTAATTACAATGCCTACTCACTATGGCCCTAACAGAAAATCATATTTATTTTCATCAAAATCCTCATAAATAAACATAATTAAACTTATTACTAATACATGATTCGGTGTCAGTAACACCAATAATATCTGAACACTCATAACGACAAATGTATCTACGCCGTCGGTCTTTAATATTTAAGCAATCGAGGAAAAATGCAGATGGAAGTGCTTTCAACTTAACTATTTAATATTGTTTAAAAATACGAACTCTTTTCATAGTTTATGTTATAGTAAGATAACGCTGGCAGTTTGTAACGTTGTCATGAAAGTGTCATGCAATAAATAACTTCAGGCAAGTTATTGTTCAGATATTATTGGTTAGTTGTGTGTATAGAAGTTATGGACTATCATCTGCTCAGATATTTATGAAGTAATGAATGTTCTTATATTAAAAGTAACTTGTAGTGTTTTAACTTATTGACATTTTAAACTGTTCAGACTTCTGATTTGGTCACTTTGTCTGCTCCAATATATCTGACGGTGACTGTACCTACGTCTAAGAAAAATATATGGTTGAAAAGTTTCTTTGTATGAGCGCCCTAATCCTAGGAACTTCAGGTCTGAGTATATAAAAAAAATGGTGAAAAACCATTGGATTACTATTTCAACGTATGGAACTGACATCACAAACAAATTTCGTGCCACAATAATTGACGCCACTTGTCATCAACGCATATAAACGGTTTACATTCGAAATCGATTGTGACGTATCACAAACTTGTTGCTTGGCATAGATTGGCTATATATTTAGTAGTAATAAAACTCACTGATGAAAACAGTTCTTTTTTTTAATCAATTATTATCGAGAGCTTTTTTACCGATTTCAAAAAAGAAGGTAACGTATTCGACGTTGATCTTTAATCGCTTGCAAAATTTCGTAAGTGTATAAGTCTATTTGTATATTTGTATGTTTGTCCAAGAATTGCTCGAAAACAAGGAGTCATAGCGAGATGATTCCTTTTTAGTTCTATTAGGTATATTTCAAATTAGGGTACAGTGTAAGTTTGATCAAAATCGGTCCAGCAGTTTTTGCGATATGGGTAAACTACTAAAAATCATGTAATAAAAAATAAAAATAAAATTAACTGGCCTTTTTAATGATTTAGAGCTTTATACATATTTTAAGGAAAAAAATCCTTTATATTACATTATAATTGCTCATAGGTGTGTATTTATGAATAACACCGCTCATTCATCGCATCACCTACTTAATAAGAGGCTTCTCTCACTTAGTAACTAAGTATTGCGTGCACATGTTAGATCTACGCCCAGTTTCAATAGTTATTAGTCTCAACTCATAGGTGCCAACGTTCTAACAAGGTATTCATAAGATGATTCATTGTATTTCCCTCACATTCAATTATTATTGAATGTTCTCTCTGTCGCGTATCCTTGTGAGGAATTGGTATTTTAGAAAAGATTACCTACACACGTACTTATTTATGTTTTAAATTAAAAGTTATTATTTTCTTACATTAAGAGTGAATAGGAAGCCATCGTGTAGGGTACTCATACTAACATCGACATCACCAAATCAGTTGCTATAATTATAAAGTCAATTATTCAGCTTTATACGATTTCGAATCTAAAACCGCCCTACCAAGATATAACTAAAAGCTTTATGGTAGGTAATGATATGAAATAATTGGTAGGTTATCAAACATTATAATAACAGGGTGGCCAAAACAGTGGCGTCCAATTTTTTTTTTGGAAGGCTTACATCCAGGACTATCCAAATATACTCTATGTAGTTTGTATGTTAGCCGAATTTTTGTAGATTTTGAGATATTTTTTTTCGCAAATTTGAGGTATTCTCAAACAAATAATTACACCTTTTATGGTGTTATATCGTTCTTTTTAAATTGCAGTTTGATCCTGATAAATTTAATTTACTTAGATAAAAATATGAACTAGCTGAAACTAAGACTAAAAAAATAAAAAAACCTCGAACACTACAAAAATTTGGCTATAATAAATATGACATATTTGAATAGACCTGGAGCTCTATTTTTGAATCACTCGCTTCAAGATGGCGAGTGATTTTCGTTCGAAGATGATTTAAAAGGCATAGAAAAAAACTCGTTATCGAATGAAAATCACTCGCCATTTCGAAGCGAGTGATTCAAAAATAGGGCGGGCCCCCGGATGTTCTTCCAAAAAAATTTTTTGGACGTAACTGTTTTGGCAAGCCTGTATATATTACTTTATACTTTATGGCATAACCATAATTGGTGGTCATAATGCTTTATGGCATTATCTACCAGTTTACCTTTACCCTTTGGGCTAAGCAGAAATAGTTAATAGTTACTGAGTGCCAGTAAATAAATAAATAAATATTGGTCACCAATCACATACATGGCTCTGATCCTAAAGTAAGTAGCCAACGCACTTGTGATATGGAAATCAGACACAACGGTGGTACCACAACACCAGACCAACCAACACAAGACAATGTAGAATTTTTTTATTTCTATATTGACCCGACCGGGAATCGAAGCGGCGACGCTTTGAAACCCAGTGTGCTTAACCACTACACCACGGAGGTCGCCAGTATAACTAATCATACTGAGCCTAAAATATCAGTAAGAAGGGCAAAGTCATATTTTGTATATGAGTAGCTTTTGGTTGAAAGATATATGGACGCAGGTCTAATGGATTTTAAATGTTTTGAGAGATAACGATGTGTTACATGTCTGTAGAATTAGTTCGTGATATGTAGGTATGTAGTTATTGTGCTATGGACAGTTTTGTGATGATGAACTGATATGAATATGTTTTATTGGCCCACTTTTATCATCAACATACAAGCATCAACATACTCGTAGATATAGCTTAGTTTTTAAATGTGGATCTAACTAAATATTACGCTATGACCTATAATTGACTGGTCGAGAATGCTTTTAGTTCCATCATTACTTAATGAGTTAAGGAAATAATTAAGAAGGTGAAGGGAAAGAAGGACCTTGAATTGCCGGACTTGTGAGAGTATGCTACTAAAAAAAGTAAGCATACAAGGTTGCCATAGGTTGCATAAAAAAATATGAAATAATTTCACAAACTAGGCAAGTATGTGTCTGTATCAAGTGAGACGATCCCATACTTATGGGAATGCTTATATGAAACCTTTGTTTATAGCTTCATCTTCACACTAGAAATCAGGAGCTGCCGAGTCCTACCAAAACTTAGGCGTCTTTTCCCCTCCCAGATGGTATTTGCATGAATCCCAGTGTAAGTAACGCATATTTCAAACACTAGGTATCATAGTTTATTTATTTTAAATTCAACACAACGAAAAAAAATGCATTGAAAAAGATAGATTACTTGCCTCGTTTGTAAAATCCGCATGTTTTATACGTTCTCTTTTTTTCAACAAAAACCCTTCGTATCTCGAAAAATATTAGTATCATAAATATGAATATGGTTTCATTATATTAAGCGCATATAGTATTATATTAAAAATGATACTTTAACTGCCCACCTTTTTTTTTTCAAATTATTTACGAAATATCAATCCCATAAGTACGGGCATCGTCTCACTCAATAAACACACACTTGCCTAGTATGTCAAGTTTGGATGACTTACTTGCATAAATGTGGTCCACCCCCACCCCTGGGAGGGGGATGGAAGCCTTAATTTTGGTAAGACTCGGCAGATCCTGATTCCTAGTGCCAAGATGAAGTTATAAACCAGAGAAGCTATGAGCACACACACACACACGCACACACTATAAACACAACGACAATATTGTGACTTTTTTCTTAAAATTTGAATTTAGACTTATGAATCTGTACTATGAGTTGATGTCTGTTTCGTCAATTAAGGGCGTACGAAATTTGTTATTGGTGTCAGTTCCATACGCTAGTAATAGTAGTTGATTGTTTTAAACAAAGGTTTTATTTTACATATTTTGTTGCCACACAGTCAAATTTTGACTTATTTTACTTGAGCTATAGTTTCGTATGCAATGTATGCACGTACAGAATTAAATAACGAAGAGTTTTAGCGCGGACGGCGGCGAAGTTTTATAATATTTAGGACATAAGGAATTGATTTGAGTATCTAGTAAGGCTTCCAAACACGTGTGCTAAATTTCATAAGTGTATCTAGAGTATGTTTGTCCTCGGATTTCTCGAAAAAGAGAAGTCATAGGGAGTCATTGTGATTATTTTTAAATTCAATCAAGTATATTTTAACAAATCGGTCCAGTAGTTTTTTAGATATGGGTTTTAGAATTCCTCAGTCTACAAACTGACTAGGTTAAGCCTTTTTTGTCAGTTTTTAGGATTCCGTAGCGGAATGGCAAAAAACGGAAACCTTATAGTTCCGTCAAGTCTGTCTGTCTGTCTATCTGTCCGTCCGTATGTCACAGCCATTTTATTCTGTAACTATAAGCATCACACTATTAAAATTTGGTAGTAAGTTGTATCCTGTTAACAGCTTTACGATTCTTATATAACAAATAAAAAATAATGACATTTAAGGGGGGGCTTCCATACATGAAATTAAAAACAAAAAAAATTTTTTTTTCAAACCTATGCGTGTGGTGTGTCTATGGATAGGTCTTTTAAAATGACATGGAGGTTCCTAAAACCATTTTCTTTAAAAGTCTAACGTTTCATAGCTAGACGCTTCCAAAGTGGTAAAATGGGCGTCGGGGGGGACGCCCATCTAACTTCTAAACTAAACAAGTGTAAATTTTGAAAAAAAAATATAATGCAGATCACTACAAATACTTTCAATGAAAATTGGTTCGGACGGGATCGAACGAGAAGTTTTTGTGTACATCCGGCCGTCTGAGCCAGGCTTCTATAGAGATCTTGCATATCTAGGCTTATAAGGAATCGTTAGTGACGCTGATGTATCCAGGTTTCATCGTTTGTGACGCAATAGTTTTCTTGGAAAATCAAAAAAACTAGGCTCAGACAGCCAGAATTTCGCATTTTCTGACTTTCCAGATCTCAACTATCAGAGGGTTTCAGGTCGCTGTTTCTTATAAAATGTGATGTGACGCGTTAGTGACGGTCATCCGAAGTAGTTTCATCCATTTTAATCCAGTACTTTTTGAGAAATCGTGATAAACGTGTGGCTCAGACAGCCTGATATCCGGTCGTCTGAGCCAACTTGTTTTTCTCTATATTTCACGAAATGTTACGTTTCGGACAAATGTTTTTCGGATTTACTGATGTGACGACGTTAGTGACAGCTCTCGACCAGATTTGAACCTTCGTGACGCACGCGTTTTGGAGAAATTGAGAAAAAACTGCTGGCTCAGACAGCCGGATGCTGGCTGTCTGAGCCACCCAGTTCTACCACTTCCAGGTGTTGTACGAAGCTGAAAACTCATCTTATCTGATGTGACGCGGCCTCTAAGTACAAAAAATCGTAAGTGACGGCTCTATATGCCGCCAATCAAAAGTTATAAGCATTTCAAATGTTTTCCATACATCGATGCATTTGGGTGGCCACACTTCGCACTCTTTATGGAAACGGAAAGACAATTTAGTATAAAATGTAAGCTAAAGCCCCTCATATCAAAGCGGATGCCTTCTCCTGCTATTTAAATATTTAATTACGTAGTCCATAACTACGCCGATGAAGGAAAATATGTTAATTATTTATGGTCTCAGGTATTCCAAGGAAAAAAATCGTTAGATTACTATTTATTTGAAAACAACCGCTAGTTTATCGAAGGTACTACAATATTAGAGAATTTTGGTAAGGTACATACTACTTACATATTACTCGACGCTTCCCATGTGATTTTACGGCCCACTTGGGACAAGATGCAAAAAATCAATATAAATACTAACTTAATCCTTCAAGTATTCTTGAATACTGTAGTAACATATGGTCCCCACAATATATTACTTATAAACAAAATCTAGAAAAAATTCAAGCATTATTCGTCAAACATTTAAACTACCGCTCATTTAAATCATTCGAAAATTATGATGATGCATGCAGTTTTCATGGAATCTCTACCCTTGAGCATAGACGGACGCTTATTGATATGTCTTTCTTGTTTGATATCTGTAATGGGGAGATCGACTCGGTAAGGTTATCAAATTCATTTTTGAAGTTATTTGCTCCAGTCACCCGCACTAGACACGCGGCCTCATCCTTGTTTCATACACCATTTTCACGGACCAACTATGCACGTAACTCTGTAGTATCCCGAACTCTTAATACGTATAATAAGCTTTTCTCCTCGGTGGACGTGTTCCACCTATCGAAGGCAGCGTTCAAAACAAGTTGTCGTGAAGCGACAAATGTGGAGAAGTAGAAGAAGGTAAAAGAAAGAGGTAGAAGAGGGAATAGAATTTATATTACAACAAAAAGAATATAGTACCGAAAAATGAGATGAGGTGATGTCTGTATGAATGTAAGTAAAGTGCAGTGGGCGTGAGTAAGTATCTTCAAATCTTCAATAAGTATTGTCCTGGGGCAGCAAAGGGCGGCGTCGGAGTGCAGGGCCGACACAGCGGAGGTAGCAGCGACGCCGATGTGCAGCGGTGACAGGCGCCGTGAAGAGCAGTGACGCCGATGTGCAGCGGTGACAGGCGCCGTGAAGAGCAGTGACGCCGATGTGCAGCGGTGACAGGCGCCGTGAAGAGCAGAGACGCCGATGTGCAGTAATGAGGGTAACGGGCACTATATAGAAAATGTTATGATCAGTTGGAGTGCCAGAAGTACTTGGTCTCGGATCCTCTTCCGAGAAGGAGACAGGTCCCTCCCCTAGAGCGAGGAGGTGTTACTGCAGTCAATGTGCTTGGATACTCCTCCGGTGTCCGGTCCCTCCCCTAGCGTGAGGAGGTGTTTCAGTAGTCACCGGCGGTTCTTCAAGACTTCTTGAGGGAAGATGTAGAGTATTTATTTATTGGAGTATAATAGAACTGTTCGAGCTTAGAACTCGGAATCGAATGAAATGAATGAAAAAAGTTAAGGCTTATATAGGGGGCCGGGGCCGTTCAAATTTAGATCGAGGTAGGTTCAAAAATAGAACATGAATACTGGTGGTTTACAGAGGATTAAACCCGAAAAAGTAATAAACTTTGATAGAAGTTGTCAGACTTTGAAAGATATTGTCATAACAACCACGTCAATAAAGATAAAAATATTTGAAAAATCAAGCAAATTACGAAAATACAGGAAAACGAATCATCACCCAATGCAAATTAAAGGAAAATTGCAAACAAAGCTAAAACACAACTATTTTTACAGTATTATGTAAAGAAAAGTAGAATAACAGAGCTTTGAAAGTTTGACATTTTTAGATTCACAATAAATATTGTTCAAAAAGGATTAGAAAACATCAATAATCCAAAAATACAGAGTAATAGTAATAAGAAGAGTAGAAAGGCAGGTAATGCCTATAGTTTAATGTCTACAGTACGACTTTTTAGGGAGAAAATACGAACTGCGTTATGGTAGATAGAATCTATGATTAACTCTTATGTTCGTGTTTACAGCAAACGAACCAGCAATCATTGGATGAAAGCATGGAAAAACAAAGATAATGTGATGAAAATGTTAATGTGGATCCGATGAATACTAAATATATTAAGGTACTCAACTTATTACACATAATACAATATGTACAACAGTACAAAGTGTAATAAGAGTACTTGAGCCACTCTCTCGTTGTGAAAAATAAATTGTAATTCGTGTGTTAAATCTATTAGTTTAAACAGTTGTACTTAACTTTAAATATAATTCATATATTAACAATAAATAAATATATATAAACACATATCTCTATTTAATATAAATATTGAATTTTTGAGTACTATTGGCGGGTCACATTATATCACTTGTAGTTTGTGTCAAGTCAAACCGTGTCAACTTTGATAATTTCTTGCAATATGTATATAAAGTAAATTCATTATTGGCTGTAAGTTTAGTACGTAAGATAAGCTATGTTTTTGGAATAAGAGCTGTGAATTTTATAACAATAAAAAAAAAAGTCGTTTCCTTTTTTGTTTGGATGGAAAACTAAGTAATTCATTGACTCGTCCCACCATGCCTATATAATATTTGGGACGAAATGCAGAAAATCAAAGATATATTTACAAACTGCAGCTCGTCCTGAGTAATTCTTAAACTTTCTCAACATTTAAAAGAAGGCTTTTATTTTTATTTCTAGTTTAAAGAGATGATCTTACCAAGATTATCAGACCATGTACACTTGTACAGGCTCATATTTTATTCACCATTTAAAAAATCAGGAATATGCTATCAAGTTAAAGAAAATATGTTAAATAAGAACATTAAAACACTTTTTAATCACTGTTAATTCGACATGCGAGATAGCGTGAGACGAAAAAGTAGACATTTACAGTGATGACATTTGCTGAAAAAAAATCCACACTACTGATTAGTGACTGATGTACTGACAAGGAAACCTGCACTTACGAAGTTAATCATTAAAAAATGCATTTAAAGAAATTTATGGTGATAATATTGGGCTAGTATACTAAAAGGGGGCACAAAGACTTATGACAACAATCAGGCATGTTTTGACGTGAGCTCCAGACTCAGACCTCAGTAAGCAGAGCAGTATTTAGTTGGACTACTTACTACTTTTACTAGGCGTAGTCAGCGTTCTCTTGAAAAAAGCTAGGCTCCAGGCTGACGAGGCATACTCAGCGCTTTGCACTTACTTTTTTACTCGGCGTTTAGATAGCTGTTTACTGATAATTCTGATATCACCCAACGTCTAAGAATTACCATGTGGAAGTCTCCTGTTATTGATATTTTAGTAAATAATAAAGTTTTGTTTCTGGTGTAGCATTTATACAAATAGTAGTTCATCAATTCATCCCATACATGTCTACAGCTTATTTTGGACGAGATGCAGATAATTTAATCAAATGATTTTTAACGTCATTTAATGTAATGAAAAAGTTGAAACTATCAATTTGAGTATAATCAGAAAAAAAAACAATAATATTGTTAAAAAAAGGTAACACAATTTTGTTGTATGAAAGGAAACCCTTTTAATGATTACAAAGTAAAATATAATATACATCTGATAAAACAATTTTAGTCAAATGTGAATTATACATCGTAACAGAAGACCTGAAGGATGATCTTGACATAGAGCGGGAACGCAGGGCGTTGGCGGTCAGAAGCAATATGCTGGCCCGTAGGTTTGCTCGTTGTACGAAAGAAGTAAAAATTACCCTGTTTAAGGCGTACTGTCAATCATTTTATACGAGCTGCCTATGGGTGAGATATACGCGGAAGGCCTACAGCGCCCTGCGGGTCCAATACAACAATGCTTTCCGGATGTTGTTGGGGTTGCCGCGCTTCTGCAGCGCGTCGGATATGTTCGCCGAGGCACACACTGATGGATATTACGCGATCATTCGCAAGAAAGTGGCCTCGCTGATGAGCAGAATTTGCGGCAGCTACAATGCCATTCTGAGGGTGGTGGGGGGTAGGCCCGAGTGTCCTATCGCTGATCATTGGGCGGCCCTTTTGATCGGAGCAAAGCAATAATTGAAAAAAAAAACATATTATTGCATTTTATTGGGTTGTCATTGTTTTTTTTTGTAATTAATTGACATGTGTATTTTAATTATTATTTGAAATTATTATTATTATTTATTTAGTTTAATGCTACTAACGTAATCGTAAGAAGTACTAACAATTTATATGGAATTTTATTCTGAAATAAAATATTTGAATTGAATTGAATTGAATACTCCTCGTAAATAGGTATACTATACTCGTCATAAAATCAATAAAGTCTATGAACTAAGTAAAAATCCACGAGCACAAAACTTATATCATTGCTTTATTAAAACAAAATAATTATTACTTGTCTTATGAACATAAACTTTGAAAGAAGATAAACGCTACAACCTGTGGTAATAAGCGTAACTTCTTTTGAAAATGCCCAAATTAAGGGTTTCGGGAACACCTCAGCCGGTAGCGCATTCCATTCTTTATTCCCCCGCATCAGAAATATTGTTCGAACAAAGATGGTCACAAAGATGGCGCGCGTCTCGTGTTCCGAAGGTGAAATAAGGCTAGCTTAGTAATTTTTGTTCGTAATAATAATAAGCGGTCCCAGAGAACTGCGTTTCACCTTCTGCGCTGTTTTATGGTTATTATTTTGCACCCAAAAAAGCAGGAGACGATTTGCATAATGATTAATATTAAGTATTGCATCGTGTCCCAAATGGGCCGTAATAATATGGGACGAGTTGAGGAATGAGTACTTAGTATGTATTAAATACCGAAAAAGTCTTATATTGTAGTAACCAGCTGGAGCTAGGGATTATTTTTAAATAAAGAGTAATTTTGAAACCTGGAATACCCCATACATAATTAACATATTTCATATTTTTGTAGTTATTGACTACGTAATTAAATATTTAAATAGCAGGAGAAAGCATCCGCTTTGATATGAGGGGCTTTAGCTTACATTTTCTACTAAATTGTCTTTCCGTTTCCATAAAGAGTGCGAAGTGTGGCCACCCAAATGCATCGATGTATGGAAAACATTTGAAATGCTTATAACTTTTGATTGGCGGCATATAGAGCCGTCACTTACGATTTTTTGTACTTAGAGGCCGCGTCACATCAGATTAGATGAGTTTTCAGCTTCGTACAACACCTGGAAGTGGTAGAACTGGGTGGCTCAGACAGCCAGCATCCGGCTGTCTGAGCCAGCAGATTTTTCTCAATTTCTCCAAAACGCGTGCGTCACGAAGGTTCAAATCTGGTCGAGGGCTGTCACTAACGTCGTCACATCAGTAAATCCGAAAAACATTTGTCCGAAACGTAACATTTCGTGAAATATAGAGAAAAACAAGTTGGCTCAGACGACCGGATATCAGGCTGTCTGAGCCACACGTTTATCACGATTTATCAAAAAGTACTGGATTAAAATGGATGAAACTACTTCGGATGACCGTCACTAACGCGTCACATCACATTTTATAAGAAACAGCGACCTGAAACCCTCTGATAGTTGAGATCTGGAAAGTCAGAAAATGCGAAATTCTGGCTGTCTGAGCCTAGTTTTTTTGATTTTCCAAGAAAACTATTGCGTCACAAACGATGAAACCTGGATACATCAGCGTCACTAACGATTCCTTATAAGCCTAGATATGCAAGATCTCTATAGAAGCCTGGCTCAGACGGCCGGATGTACACAAGTTTTTGAGGTATAGCACATTTTCAACAACAGCAAACATAACTTTGTACTTCATACATACACTGTGTAAAACAAAGTTATGTTTGCTGTCAACAAAATATTGTGGTATTTTACTAAGTGGAAGTAAGTAGATTCCCTAATTCAGTTAAAGTTGGCACGGAACCCTCAGTGCGCGAGTCCGACTCGCACTTGGCCGGTTTTTTGAAGATGGTTTATTTTGTTATAACTCCAAATTAATATCAGTGATTAAAATTTAACTCTTGGATTAAAAATATCTCAGTGTTCGTGTTCAGCGATGCATTTCTTAGTAGGTTGTGAGTTTCGTGTTTAAATTAATTTAAAAGAAAATAATTTAGCTATAAGGGAATGCTATTATTGTTTATTATATTCACCAAGTAAAGAAACACATACTTAACAGGTTGGTTGAGTAAACCAACCTGTTGAATATTATAACATTTCGATAATATTTTATTTGGTAAAAAAGCAATAAACGTTGAACGAAACTGTCCTTTGTTTCGTCACCGATGAGCGACTACTTAATCTGCCGTTAATTAAGCAGGTGGTTCCGTTTAGTTAATTAAACTGCATAATATTAGGTCTATCATTACTGGGGCCGTATCGCGATCTTGCTTTAATCCTTTCAAGTTCCAGGCAGTTCAATTCCCACTCAGGTACCTGAGTCGCCAAATTGTTATTGGGATCCAACTTAATAAATATTAAAAATAGGTAACTCCTTATTATTCATATGGTCAATATCAAGATATGGAAATTTGACAGAATTAAGACAGCGTAATACGAGTTAGTCCATTCAAATCAGAGGAGCTTACCCAGACAGTTCAGACAGTACACAGAAAAGTATATTTTTTTACTCATTTGGATTGAAAATTATCTAAATCGATTCATAGTAAATTACTTAATAACACTATATGTCCTATCTTATAATTGGTGTCATTAATAAATAAAAGTAGTATAAACTGGGTTAACTGTCAAAGCGAGGTCATAATATGAACCCTAAAGAGCTCTACTAAAATATGCTTATTAATGACTAAAGAAATGTTGTATTTTAAAAGGCCGCATGAATGTCAATCGCCAGGGAAAAGCAGTTCCTATCGTAAAGACGACATTTTCTTCTTCCTGATACCAACACTCGCAGTGACCAGCGGGCGTAACATGCGCGCCTAAATATCGTTTATCTCGGCAATCGATAAATTTCGAACGTAATTTAAATAATATTTAAAAATGTTTTTACGAACATTATAGTACATTATGATACAAGTGTGCTAAGTTGACCATTATATACAAGACGATATTGTGTGCGCACGAGCGAAAGCGAGTGCGCCATAAGAGAGCCGCGTATATAATGGTCACAGGCACACGTGTTTCATACGACGTTTTTCAACACACTTGCCATTAATCCAAACTTCGTCACACCACAGCCGCCAACTATTTACGAAAAATGGCGCGTTGTTTTTTTTCTTGCCGCGAAACTGATGCGCGCGCAAGGTTAAGGCGCGAACTAGATCGGCCAACAGCCAAGATTAAAAATGTAATAATTCGTATTTAAAACACAAATTATAGAAAATTTTTAATGAATTTGAGTTATTTTTAGTAATAAAGCTGGATTTACCATTTATTGAAATAAATATGTACATACTGTTATTTTTCTCATAAATACTGTTTGTTGTGTAAGTTATAACCCGACTAAATTATATCGCTTCATCTTCTTACTTACTACTTGGTACTAGGGTACAAATGTAAATTGGTCGGGTTAATAAACAAAAGGCACTAGTGCAATAATATACAGAAAAAGCACGCGTGTTTAATATCTATGATTATGTGCCAAAAATCGGTGGAATAAAAACGTCATTTTGAGCAAGTGTGTTGAAAATGTATTTTTTGTTCTTAAAAGCAATGAGGATTGCCTTACAAGTGAAAATAATATTGGAAACATGTTGTTTAGGAAATAAAATTATTTTATCGACGCGATAAACACTATCGAGGCGTGCATGTTAGGCATACTGACAAGAAAAAAGTTTCCGAAACTGTCAAATTTAACCCCAAAAACGGGCTTGAACATCTGACTCACCACAACACCGTCGCTGACGAGCAAGCTGACCAAACCACTTATAAAGTTCCGAGCCAGTCTGCCAACCGGTCCGGCGATTGTCGCACGCCTGTACCTTTTTCTATCGAGATCGGACTACCAATACGAATTATTATAGATTCGTGAAATAAAAAAGTTTGTAAACAAAAAAATACCGTACGTCTGCCAAAGAATCGAATCTTTGATCGTGTTTTGTTTGTGAAGTTGTTGTTTGAGTTGTGATTAGTTGTTTTTGTCACGCTGTGAATTTTTGTGTTTTTTAATCGTTTATTATAACTGAGGTAAATTTTCCTGTTTTAATTGAGAACACGATTTGATTGCCGATTAATCGTGTTAGTAGGCAACCAAATTAACACCTGTATGCTACTGTACTTTTAATATGCCTCAAGAAATATAGAATAAGATGGTATAGATCGTTTAGTAATGAAAATAAATCTATACTAAAATTATAAAGCTGAAAAGTTTGAATGATTGTTTGAAAGCGCTAATATCAGGAACTATTGGATCGATTTGAAAAAATATTTTTGTGTTGGATAGCTTATAAAACATCACAATGCGACGGGAGGGGAGGAAGCAAGAAATTCAAGATGCGCGGACGAAGTAGCGGGGGACCGCTAGTAATACATAAGTTTAGCTGCATTAGGCAACAACGATCACAAAGCTTTTAACAATTTGTCGCACTTATCGTATTTAATATCACCAAATACGAAACGTCAATGTCCTTTTAAAACAACTCTATTGTCAGGAGCTCTATTTTTTAATCACTCGCTTGGATATAGCGCGTGATTTTCGTTTGAAACCGAACTAAATTTCCAAGAAAACCGAGCAAAATATATACGTAAATACTTACAATATTGAGTAATATTTTTTTCAACACACTTGCTCATAACGACGTCTTTATTCCACCGATTTTTGGCTCATAATCATAGATATTAAACACGCGTGCTTTTTCATTATATTATTGCACTAGTGCCTTTAGTTTATTAACCCGACCAATTTAGGTTTGTACCCTAGTACCAAGTCGTGAGTAAGAAGAAGAAGCGATATAATTTAGTCGGGTTATACAATACTTTTATTTTAGCAACAAACAGTATTTAGGCGAAAAATAACAGTATCTACATATTTATTTAAATAAATGGAAAATCCAGATTTATTACTAAAAATAGCTCAAACTCGTTTAACATTTTCTGTGATTTGTGTTTTAAACACGAATTATTACATTTTTAATCTTGGCTTTTGGCCAATATAGTTCGCGCCTTAGCCTTGCGCGAGCATCGGTATCGCGGCAAGAGAAAAAAAACAATGCGCCATTTTTCGTAAATAATAATTGTCGGCTGTGACGAAGTTTGCATTATTTAAGAAGTTTAATATTAATGAAAATGCCTAATTCAAGTGAAGAAAATGAAGAAAACCTATTATTTACTCCGCCGGACATACGAGTACGTAACGAGGCAAAAAACGCGTGCGAAAGTCTTTGCCATCAAAATCGAGTGAAATGTATTTTTACTAAATGTTTTAATAATTAAAAACTTAGCAAATGAAGAGTCTTGTTTTTTCCTCGCAAGTGTGTTGAAAAACGTCGTATGATACGCGTGTGCCTGTGACCATTATATACGCGGCTTTCTTATGGCGCACTCGCTTTCGCTCGTGCGCACACAATATCGCCTTGTATATAATGGTCAACTTAGCACACTTGTATCATAATGTACTATTAAATCACTCCTGTGTGGAATTAAATTGTTTTTTATTCGATAATCGGACATTAATAAATGAATATCACACGCCATTTTGGCGCGAGTGATTCAAAAATAGAGCTCCTGATAGTTCTCATCTCACCGAATAATAAGTAGAGAACGACCGATTTTAAAATTACATTTTCATATATGATAGCTGACGAATTGATGACGTTTTCAAATAAGGTGTTTTGTATTATATTCGACGAATATTCCATATCTGACGTTAGATAGGGCTCATTGTACGGAATAAGTATAAAATAACTGATTATAAAATAACATTTACGCAAATGATTGCTGAATGAATTAGGCGTTTTGTTTTGTATTCGACGAATGTTCCTTATCTGGACGTTAGTAAAAGGCAAATACTAATAAACAGTATTTTCTTTAAGAGCAAAAACATTTTTTTAATGGCCAACAAACCAAATGAAGCCTCCAAGAGTTACAAACGCGTGGGATTCGTCATCCACGGTAATGGTCAGCAGAATAGAGACTTTGTAAATCAGCACTTAAGATCAATAAAGCAGGGTTCATAATAAATTGTACATTAAATAGATAATGGTGATGAAAATAATGTACGAAAAATATCCCTTCTTCATACTAACGAAAATAATGTACAAAAAATATCGCTTCTACGTCCTTTTAGCTTTATTTGTCTGTTTTGTAGGATTAAACGCTATGTGGCATGTCAAAAGTTAAAAGTCAAAAATAATTTATTCAATTTAGGACACAAAATGCCACTTATTGACGTCAATAATTAGTGTAAATCAATTAATTATGGCTCTTATGGGGCTAGAACATGTCTTCTTATCTTTTGGGCCCTACTAGCGCTTCGAGACAAGACACAGACAATTTGGCAAGTGCAGAGAAGAAACGCCGGAACAAATTCAGTCACCACTAGTTGCCTCAAAAATGATACAAATCAAAATAAACAGGTAGTACATGCTCTACCTTAGATATTTTATGGGTAGTCCAGTACGGTCGATTTTTATTTAAAAAAAAAACCTTGTGACTGATTTGATTAACATGATGAGATGCACATTATTCATTATAAACTGTAGATATAATTATAGCCTGTAGAACCAAGAAAACCACACGGAAATCACAATACGAACCTTACGTGGAAATATTCGAGAATCTGCATAGTGAGGCCATTTTGATATCGCTTGCAATACTCTGAATTGTTTAATATTAAGTAGGTGGATTAAGTTAATAAGAATATTAAAGACCAAACTTGTTGCCCACGCAAATCGTTTATTTACAATTTAAAAATAAATGTAAACAACACCGACCATGCACGGCCGGTTTTACCGTGAATTAATTTTCATTTTCCAAATAATGCAAATATGGAACGTATTTTTTTATGACGTATTGAACGGCTAACAATAACCAAAACTTTTGAAGATATTGTGAAACAGGCCGTAAGCCAGGATTTACATCGAGCTATTTTTAACACATTTTTATTCTCTTATTTACGGCAATTCCTAAATATACGACTAGGTTACCACCAGCTATCGGTATTTTTTTCCCATTTTAGGCTCATTTTGATATGAATTACTATCCAGCTTATTGTCACAAGATATTACCGGACAGAATTGTAATTGATTAAGTTTCACCGTGTCTCTTACTTTTATGCCTCGTCTAACAATATAGGGTTACTAAAAACATAATATTTTCGACCCAGATAATATCACCAAATACTTGCCCAAAACATTCACTTCCTAAACAAACATTATCAATAACATTAAGCAGGTGCTAAAGTGCATTTTGACAGCTCTCACCTATTTATAACACGCTATTATCAATATAATGCAAGTTCCAGTGCTTTGGTTAAACGAAGAAAGTTGCATAAACAATTCGTCATACATAGTGCAGAGGATTATTCCATGTATGCTACCACCGCACCGTACCTCATTTGAAAGGTCAGGTAAAAGATGGATTTGCAAACAGCAGAACTCAAACAAGCCTCTTTGCAAACAACAATGGAATAAAGATCCCAAAAAAGTGTCAGGTAACGACAGAGACGAACGGTTTACGGAAGAATAGATCGTTTGGACTGCGATAAAAACTTACTAATGTAGTCAGATAAAAAACTTGCATAACTAAATAATATTTATTTACAACTACTTGGTCCACTGCTGTTAAAAACAGTTGTGTAGATAGGGCAGACATATATCTATAAGAAAATAGAAATTTCACACGGTCGGACCTAGAGCATGGTAGCTCAAGTGCAAGAGCGTTTAGGCCGGCTAGTTAGAAAGTTGCAGGTTTGAGTCCCACCCGTGCGCAATTTTTGGTTCCCTTTTTCATCTTTATAAGTAATATTTATGGTCAAAGTAGAGTACCCAATTTAGTATTTATTTAGGCCTCAAGGATGTTGTGGTTAACCGATATCATTAAGGTACTGATAACGTTCTTCCTAAAGTTAAAAGTGTTCATAATAGAGGTCAATATATTTTCTACAATATGAGTCATATACTAATCAGTTAAGTATTTCTTTACAAAACAAAGCTATTTGCTCTATGATAGAATATATGAGCAGGGTGTTATAATTACTATCCCAAGGGACGCAATTAATATCAATAGGCTTTTAACACGGCCAAATTAAGTAAAAGCGTCAATTTCCATTTTACTAAATTAAAGTCTGGCGTGCTTAATAATTACAGTCTACGTATACAACTTTAATAATAGAAGACTTCATGAAAGCTACAACAGAATCAATTGTGTTTATAAGGTGCGCTTATATGAATTACTCTACCTACTACTGTTTTGACGACCTCCGTGGTTTAGTGGCTAAGCACGTTGAGTTTAAGGGCGTCACCGTTCCGAGGTCCCGGGTTTGATTCCCGGTCGGGTCAATATCGGAAACAAAATGTTCTATATTGTCTTGGGTCTGGGTGTTGTGGTAAGTACCACCGTTGTGTCTGATTTCCATAACAGAAGTGCATTGGCTACTTACTTTGGGATCGGAGCAATGTACAGTGGTGGTCATATAATTAAGAACGCTGATTATATGGGTAAGATTTTTTAAAACTAAGTCGTAAATCTAGTTGCATGCATTTTTTTTATTTGTCTCGCTTTCGTAAATCTGTTCATTTAACAAAGCTTTATACAATCAAAACACAAGATCAACTAAAATAAAAAGATAAACTTTTTAACCTACTTCTAAATAAAGTATCGCATAATATTCCTATTGGCTGGCTGGTCACGTAATTAAGAACGCTAAATAGTTTATAACTTTATTCAAATTTTAAAAGAGAACACTGAATAGATTTGTGGTTTTAGTCACTATTTGTTTAGTTTTGGCACTATTATGACTATTTGTAAAGATTAAAAGTGATTGCTACTTATAAAAAAATAATCGGGAAAAATAAAAGCTGTGATAAATCTACCAGGGAAGTAATAATAAAACTTCGCCGGAAGAATTGGTCTTATAAAAGATTGCCGACCATCTGAAATGTTAAAAACGATGGTTTACTATGCCGTAAAGCATTTTGCTACGTATCTAACTACTTCGAATGTTCTTCGTGTACCTAAACATAGAAAAACAGCTCCTTGAGATGACCGAAACATCGTTCATCTGGCAAAACAAAATCCTTTTAAAGGGTCTAATGAGATAAGAAAATAATATTTTGGTGAAAACAACTCTTCAGCAATCTCAGCACGCACTATTCGAAGACGTTTGTTAGGAGAAAAAATTGCATGAGAGGATAGCAAGAAAGTTACACTTGTTGAAACTTTGCCCGGCTTTACAGGGAAGCCCGGCTTGCATATGCGAGAAAGTATGAAAACTGGTCTTTGCGACAGTGAAAAAATGTTCGTTTTTGTGACGAGACAAAAATTAACAGAGTATATTTTAATAGAAAAGGATATGTATTTCGTCCCGCAAATACAGCATTCGACCCTAAGTACACGAGACCTAATTAATGCACGGTCGTAGAAATGAGAAAATTTGGGGGTGCTTTTCTGGACATGGTGTTGGATTCGTAAAGTTTATAGAAGCTCAACATGAATCAATTCCAATACAAAAATATACTGGAAGAAACAATGCTGCCTTATGCTTATAACGTTCTACCGGTTATTTTGACATTCCAGCATGACAATGATCGAAAACACACTGCACGTACCGTAAAGATTTTTTTTACCGCGGAATCAGTTTCTGTTTTAGACTGGGCAGCTAACAGTCCGGATCTAAACCCAATAGATAATCTGTGGTTTAAAGTTAAGAATAAGGTCTCAAATACGCTGTGTGAGTATTTAAGAGAGCTTTTTTTAGAGGAATAGAACCCTATTTCTGTTGCGAAATGTAAACAAATTATAGAGTCATTGCATCACCGGTGTAAAGCAGTAATTAAAAGTCGTGCATATGCTATTAACAATTAACTTTAGTTAAAATGTATGAAAAAGCTTTTAAAATATGCGGCGCTACAAATTGTTGTGATTTTTTAAAAGTAAGTATTTAAAAAAAAAAAACTTGGGCAGTTGAATAAATCGTTCTTAATTATTTGTCCAGATTCAGTACTATTTAAATGTTTTACTTTGGTAAAATAAATTAAAATTGAGACAAAAACGTTTGCTATTTTATTCTTTATTCCTAAACTACGTTGCTCTAGTAATGTAGCTATTTTATAACATAACTAGTTGTTTTTAAAATGGTACACATCTCTGGGTATAACATGTTTTGAAATAAAAAAATCTAGAACTTCTTATCGTTCTTAATTATATGACCACAACTGTATGTGCTTGGTGTCCAATATTCATTTTACATTTTCATTTACTGTATGCTTTAACTCGTGCGACTTTTACAGATGCGATATTCGTAGGTCAAGAACTATGTAAACACTTCACTTAAGTGTTAGTAAAGTACCCAACAGAACTGATAGTCTACCCAGTTGAGTAGTGAAGTCTGTTTTTCTTTGCTAGTCAAATAATGTCAACAATCTTTTTACAACTTTTTAAATAATACCACTGAATTAAATTCATTTACCATTTGATTTAAAAATGTCTCAGTGTTAAACGATTAAATAACTATGGAGTTGGTGAGTTTGGTGTTTATCATATTTTAAAATTAATTATTTTGGTAAAAAAGAATGTCCAGATTGTTTACAAAATGCGACAAGCAAAGGAACGGACTTTAATGTAGTTTCGATATATAATAAGGCTTTTATTATGAACTTCTGTCCCTAACTTTCTTGTGAATTTCTTAGGAAGAACTGTAGAGTATTTAATCTAATGCACGCCTATTTTGCGACAACTTCTACGTCACACATATGCAGTTAGCGAAGAACGGATGGCTCACTAAAATTAAGTATTACGAATTTGGTATAACAGTGTCTTTATTGTTCTACAAATGATGTTTACTTGTGAAACTAACATTATTTGCGTCAAGGGTTTTTTTTAGGTTTGACATCAGAGACTCGCATATGAAATTAGTTTTAAAATATCTAAACCAGATTTTCAAGCCGTATTTATAGGACAGCGATTGAAGGATAAACTACAATGGCTTTATTTTTATGTTACATAAAAATATCACCGACAGCCCAATTGTCCTTGATACTTCGCAATAAAAATGATTCATCTACGTCTCGTTTGCACGAAGATTCATAGACTCATCAAGTACATATTACGAAAAGTATTAACTATTAGATAATTGGCTCTAATAACAACTTCACAGACAAAACCTTACGTATAGCGTGTTAACGATTATACAAGCGCGTGGAATTCCCTCATTGACTAATAACCAGACGTTTAATTTTACCAGCATTTAACCATTCGACCGGCGACACTCTCTGGCAACAGTCCTCCACGAATATAGCAAAAACTTTTCCACAATGAATTAAAAACAAACAAAATGATCGTCAAACTGTTATCGGTGTTAGCTCTTGCTGCACAAACTATTTCTGTCCAAGTGTGTGATCGATGGAACAGCGTAGACATAAGTGATGGTGTCATGTCAAATGGCAGCTCGGTAGTGACAAAAGATGGTGTTAAATATAAAGCTAATGAGTATTTTTATGATGATGAGACTGCGACGTTGAGAGGTTGTCAGTGTAAAGGGAAAACATGTATACGGAAGTGTTGTCCGTTTGGGTTCGGGTATAATCCGAAGAGTAAAGTCTGTGTTCCGTTGGAGGAGGAGTTTGAACCTCCAATCTGGAACCTGTACAGGCGGCTGGATGGAGTGAGGGCCGTCGACCGGTTCCGCTTCATCACTCAGAAGCAGAACTGCTCTGACCCTGAGGTCCGAGTGCGGATGGGACAGGTTTCACCAAACTATCACCTTTTGCAGGTAAGTGTTTCTTTGAAACTAAAATGATATCATATGAAATGAGATCAGAAGATTTTTGTTAGTACTGATTGGTTTATTTTCGATTGCTATCTGATGTGTAAGAATCTGAAAGCTGACCAATTAAGTAGTATACGTATTAGGTAGGCACGACCGCTTTCATTTCCATACAGCAGTAGACATGACACAATAATTACGTTTCCGCTTTATAACTTTGAATTATTATTATTATTATTTATTTATTAAGTACACAAACAGAATACAGTCTTAACTTGCTTATAACTAAAAGATCCAAATTACAGACGAAACTGTAGTCCAACAACAGTGTACATAATTGTCTCTGAATTAAAAACAGTTTCTTACTGACAACTTTTTTCTCAAACAACGACCTCTTAATGTGCCATTTATTTTGACGAGATTACATAACTGAATTAAGACGTATTTTTGTACTTCTTAGCACAGTGCTTATGAAGATTCTAAAACAAGAGGTTCTTATTTTAATGACCTCTGTCTGACGCCACTCCTAGTGATTTTCATGCACTAAGTTTTTGACTGACTTGTTACTACACAAATTCTACCCTACGATAACATTTTGACTAGGAAGAAGTTACCAACGAAATGAATTCGGAATATTTAATTCATTATTTTCCCTCTGCTAAATTTTAGTTATATTGTAAAATAGCTTGTTTACTTCATTAACAATATTTGATTTTGGTTACTATAAACTTATTTGTATGATAAATGCAATGTATCTAGCACATACTATCAACTGGTTAGGCGCGGAAAACGGCCAAGCCAAAATTATTAATTTTGAATTATTGTTGCATACATGCAGATTTCAACATGCATGCACAAAAAGGTAAAATGACATGCAAAAATGGGTTAAATATCTTCAAAAATACAATCAAAACCTATATGAATTGCTATTGTGTTTTAACAAGTTATCGCCCTCAAGAATATAGTGTGGTTCTATATCAAATTACAACAATAACTGAAAATTCGGACCTAATTCTGCTTAGTACTATGCTTAAATGAGGTGTGCGTAGCGTACATCAAAAAAAAAATCTTGAAAATCCGGCCAAGTGCGAGTCGGACTTGCGCACTGAGGGTTCCGTGCCAACTTTAATTAGGGAATTCACTTACTTCCAACTAGCTAAAATTACACAATATTTTGTTGACAGCAAATATAACTTTGTTTTTCAAAGTGTCTGTATAAAGAACAAAGTTATGTTTGTGGTTGGTGAAAATGTGCTATATCTTAAAAACTAGTAGTTCGATCTCGTCCAAATCAATTTTCTTTGAAAGTATTTGTTAAGATCTTGAAATCTAATCTGTTGAAAGTGTTTGCTTAGTTTAGAAGTTAGAGGGGAAGGGGACGCCCATTTTACCACTTTGAAAGCGTCTATCTATCAAACGTTAGACTTAAGAAGAAGATGGATTTACGACCCTCTATGTCAATTTAAAAGACCTATTCATAGAAATCCCACACGCATAGGTTTGACTAAATTTTTTTTCGGTTTTAGTTTCATGTATGGGAGCTACCCCCTAAATACCATTATTTTTTATTTTTTTGTATAAGAGTCGTAAAGCGGTTAACAGGATACATCTTTCTACCAAATTTCAACAGTGTGATGCTTATAGTTACAGAATAAAGTGGATACGAACGGACAGACAAAAAGACAGACAACAGACAGACAGACTTTTGTGTAAGGGTTCCGTTTTTGACGACCTCCCTGGTGTAGTGGCAAAGCACGCTGGGTTTCAAGGCGTCGCCACTTCGAGGTCCCAGGTTCGATTCCCGGTCGGGTCAATGTAGAAATCCATATTTTCTATTATTGTCTCGGGTCTGGGAGTTGTGCTACCACCGTTGTGTCTGATTTACATAACACAAGTGCACTAACCACTTACTTTGAGATCAAAGCAATTTATGTGATTGGTGTCCAATATTTATTATTATTATTATTCGTTTTTTGCCATTTGGCTACGGGACCCTAAAAAATAATTGAATAAGCAATCATCTGTTATTGATGTGTTTCGTATTTACTATAACGTTGTACCTAAATTTTGATAATAATAATCACATTAAGTATGAAAGAGTGGAAGGTAATTATCATTTAGTTTAGGTTAGACTAATTACAAAAATACAAGGATGTTAAAATGAATGACAGCATTTATGATGGACTAGCGATCCCCCGCAACTTCGTCCGCGCGTTTTAAGCTTGCTTGCCTAAGGATAAATAACATATCCAACACATTTTTTTTTTCAAATCGGTCAATTAGTTCATGAGATTAGCGCGTTCAGTCAAATTATCAAACTCTTCAGCTTTATAATAATAGGTCTTTACCTATGCAATTGCTGTTTTGTATGGAAAAAGTGAAAGTACTTACTTTTTTAAACGTTTTAATTTCTGTTATTCAAAGCCATACCCATACCCATGCAATCGACGTATCTTTGCCAACGCATTGGTAATTAATTTATTGATGCCCTTCTTGTAAAAATCTGCTGGACGGGAGGCAACAAACTCTTCAAAGGCATTTTGTACTGCCTCTCAGGATTTTTTTACCTACTAAAAAGTTTAGAAAAAGTAAAAGTCAAAAGGCGCAAGGTCTGGCGGGTATGGTGGATGAGGTTAAGCTTCCAAACCCAGCTCTTGCAACTTGGAGACTGTCTGTTGTACAGTATAAGGTCGCGCGTTGTCGTCAAGGAGCAGTTGGGACGACCGCTTGACCAAAGCTGGTCGCCAATGTGCAATCTTCTCCATCGTAGTCTCCAGTTCTTCACAGTACACATCTGCATTAATGCTCATACCGTTTTGCAAAAAGCTGTGGTAAATCACACCCACACCAGATCACCAAACAGTGACTATTACCTTTTTAGGGGTCATTTTTGGTTTAGGATATTGCTTTGGTGCTGAACCAGGATCTAACCAACTTTCTGAACGCTATCGACTGTCTAACAGAATCAATTTTTCATCGCACGTAACAATTCGGTTCAAAATTCCTTCATTTCTTTGTCTATTGAGCTGCGCGAGGCAGGTCTCATCGCGTACGTTGCGCAAGCGATCGTTAAGTTCGTTCGTTCGGCCCATCTGTCAAGTTTTTTTACCTTGCCTGTTTGTTGCAAAGGGATCAAAATTATTTTGATGCTAATATCAAAAGCTGCTGCTACCTCAGCTGTAAGTTGAGTTTCGTCAGCTTCCACAGTCGCCTTTAATTCATCATTGCTGACCAAAGTCTCCGGACGACCACGAGCTACAATTTTCCAGAACGGAATCGGGAAAACCAATAATGGGTTGTGCGTTCGTTTGTACAGTTCTCTCCGTAAACGTTTTTGATGTTAAGTGCCGTTTGTGTCGTGTTGGTGCCACAATGGAACTCATATTCCATAATCACACGTTTTTTAAAGGATTCATTATGACGAAAAATGTTCAGATGTAATAAAAACAAAATCTTATTGATAAAAAAGACTGCGTTTGTAAAAAGCATGTCATGTTTTTAAAACAAAATTGATTTGAAATTAGAATTCAAAGACATTCAAAAAAATTTAGCTATTTAAAATGACCAGTACTGAAGTGAACAACGGTGATTTCATAGGTAAAGAGAAATATTAGTATAGATGACGATATAACCTATTTTACTTCAAAATAAATAAAGTGAATCAGGTCTTTGACGTAAGTTGACGGACAAAACAAAATATTTTACCTTTCCAAACAGTGAAGATTCATCATTGACTTTGGACACGATATTAATATTTTGTCGAGTCTCAGGCAACTCGTAAATTTGTCCATCAGGTAATAATAATTATAAAAATACCTATATGTTATGAAAATTCCTAGGACCAACTACAATTAATTTTCGAAGCAAATGCGCTGACAAACCAACATACTGAATAGACATTGCAAACCTGAAAAAAAATACTGTGAACTTTTCTTCTTCGCCTTGCCAACTGAAAAAAAAACATTTACACAATTTTATTTTTAAAGAATAATTAATTTCTTTATCGTATAAATATATCCAATCCAAAGGTGTACTATCGACAGCTTTAAATCTATCGTAGGTATATTAATAACTCATCAATTAATAATTCATTTATTCAACTTATTTGTACGTCATACACATTAATATATTCATACACGATATTACAATTTAGATGTAATTATCTACTATATTTATTAATGCATACTTTGAATACCGTTTGATAAAGATAGCTTTAATTTGTTTTAGTATTTAAATATTTATTTCCAATAAGGATACTCGATATAGTTAACACTAAATGAGTTTTTTACCTGACTTGACGAAGGGGAGGTCCTCAATTAAATTCATCCTTTCATATTGAAAAAGCCTGTTGGGCAGCTGCCTTTAAGAGTCTAGCTTGTCACGCCAGTCTAGGTCTACTGCGTGGCCTATTAAATATTTAAAGGTGCAGTACCCACTAATTGCAGATTCTTGACGCCTTTGTGGTAGCTATACAGAGTGAGAAAAGTACGAGCAAAAATCAAGGGGTCAATCGAGATTAGAATACAGGAAAAATAAAGAAAAAGTATATACATTGTGTAAAGAAATAAGATTTTTAAATATTTTGCCTGTCTTCTAGACTCGGCTATATATAAACCACACGCATGTAGTTTAAGGGATCCGTGGACATTTTATTTTACATTTACTCTTTTTAAGTACGAGCCAAATTCAAGGGGTTGGTTAAGAGTCGAGACATGACTACAGGAAAAAAATAAAAAATAATTTCGTTATTTTTTTAACACTTTAGGTACTTTTTTTCCTGACAGCCGATCGATTGACAGCCACCCTATTGAATTTGGCTTATTTCTATAAAATTGAATTAAAACGAAACCATTTCCCTGCGGCAAGGAGGCTGTGATGCTATAACTCAACATATATGTATGACATAAATATGTCGAAATAAATGATAAATAGTTATATTTATTTACAAAACTAGATAAATATAATAATATGTTAATAGAAATAAACATGCTTTTGTAATAATGTTAATCCGCTGCATACAAATTAAACTACGTCAAATAACATGGTACACATTCACTTTAGTAGTGTATTGTAGAACCTTTGCATTTAAATCACTATTAGAAGCGACGGGGTATAAATTAACATATTTATTCCTACAGATTGCACAGAAAGCTCTAGCTAAGGTGCAATCTTTAAAGTAGGTAAGGAAAGCAACATTGCTTTACCCTTTAGAGTACCCTTTCTTAACTTAAAGTAATCTTATCAAAAATATCCGTCAATTATTATTGAAATTAGAGAGTTACTATTATTAAGCATTACAAGCTACAGCTACTTTCTACATTAGAAGTAAAAACCCGGCCAAGTGGGAGTCGGACTCGCGCACGAAGGGTTCCGTAATCCGTATCATCCACTAAAGTACTTGAATTGCCCTGATAATATGACCTGTATTACATGATTTGGATTTCCTCATTAGGTTTTGGTTCCCTTGAAATAATAAAATATCCGAAATAATACAATAGAATAATACAATACAAACATGTTTGTGCATGAAGATGCATCTGCTATTGACTGGAACCCTGTGGTGGCTGCAGCTTCGGTTGACCTTAAAGTGGATGTATTTTCTGTTCTCTTACTTGATCTTTTTGATAAACACGCACCTTTGCATACAGTCCGCTTAAGGCGACCACCAGCACCGTGGCTTACCAAGGAGATCCAGACAGCTATGACTAAGCGTAACAAAGCCTTTTGTATTTTTAAAAAGAATAGGTCCAAGGAGAACTGGACGAAGTACAAATCCGTACGTAACCGATGCAACCAGATGATACGTGCAGCGAAACGTCGCCACATACATTCAGAGATCCATAAGTCTTCTACTCCTAATATTTGGAAATTTCTCAACTCCCTCGGGGTTGGCAGGTCTAAATCTGCCAATACCCATATTCCTTACGATCTCAATGTAATCAACCGGCACTTCACAAATATTCCAATTCTTGACTCCCACACTAAAGCCCACACTTTGTCTTACATAGCATCTCTCCCTACTCTAAATATTGCCCCTTTTTCGTTTACTCCTGTTTCCGAGGCTGATATCTCCAAAGCCATAACCTCCATCACATCTAAAGCTACCGGAGTGGATGGTATCAGCCGCCTCATGGTGGTGCCATTGATTAATATCATCTCACCTGTCATCACCCACATCATTAACTGGTCATTGGAAGCCGGCGAGTATCCTGACGTTTGGCGTAAGGCCCTTGTTTGTCCACTTCCCAAGGTAAGCAATCCCTCTTCACCCAGTCAGTATAGACCAATATCGATCTTGCCTTATCTCTCTAAAATTATTGAATCCTGTGTGCTGAAACAACTGTCTTCTCACCTTACTGTCAACAATTTATTGAACCCCTTTCAGTCTGGTTTTCGTCCTGCACACAGTACTACCACTGCTCTAATCAAGGTCACAGAGGATATAAGGGAAGGTATGGACGCTTCTAAAGTCACACTTCTCGTATTAATCGATTTCTCCAATGCATTCAATACTGTTGACTATGATCTTCTACTGGCCATTTTATCCAAACTAAATGTCTCTTCACTAGCTTTGGACTGGTTTTCATCATACCTGCGGGACCGCAAGCAAGCTGTTAAGACTCCAAACGGCATTTCTGACTGGCTCAGCTTGACCTCTGGTGTACCGCAGGGTGGTATCCTCTCTCCCCTCCTTTTTTCGGTTTTTATAAACCTCATCACTGTTAATCTTCGCTGCTCATATCATCTGTATGCAGACGACCTACAACTGTACGTACAATCCGATGTCTCAGAAATGTCTGCAGCAATCGATCTGATCAACGACAGTTTAAGCCATATCTCGTCCTGGTCTCGTGACTTCGGAGTTTCTGTCAACCCCACCAAGTGCCAAGCGATTATAGTAGGGAGTCCTGGACTCATCTCTAAGCTAGGTATGGCAGAGTTGGAGCCGGTTATGTATGATGGTACTGCTATACCTTACTGTACCAGTGTGAAGAATTTGGGCCTGATGTTAGACTCTACGTTGAGCTGGACTGTTCACGTGGCTGAGGTCAGTCGTAAGGTCATCACGTGTTTGAGGTCTCTCTATCGATTAAAATTTTTTCTTCCGTTCAAGACAAAACTTCTTCTCATGCAAACTCTCATTATCCCTATCATTGATTACGCGGACTCTTGCTGTACTAACCTCACTGAGGCACTCACTGACAAACTTGAACGTCTTCTTAACAGCTGTATTAGATTTATCTTTGGCCTCCGAAAATATGACCATATTTCCCGCTACAGAGCACAACTTAATTGGCTTCCCATTCGACAACGTAGAAACTCTCGAATTCTCTGTGTTCTGTACGGTATTCTCAATAACCCCTCATCACCTTCTTATCTTAAGGATATGTTCTCCTTTTTATGTCAATCACATGATCGTGTTCTTCGTTCTTCCGAAGATCTCCGGCTAGGCATACCGGCTCATCGCTCCTCCTATCAATCCAAGTCGTTTACAGTGACGGCTACGCGGCTGTGGAATACGCTCCCTCTTGAGATCAGGAAGTCAGAGACGAAACTGTGTTTCAAAAACAAACTGCGAAGGTTTCTGTTTCAATGATTGCGAAATATGTAAAATATGTATGTATGTATATTTTTAGTTATGTATGCATTTGGTAGTTATATATCTAAACTCTTTTATACTGTATATTTAGTTTATGTATATTATGGTATGTATATAATATTATAATATTACACAATAGTATTTGTTGCAATTTTAATATCTATTTACAATATTCTCCTGCACCCATAACAATCTCTCTGCATGATCTGAAGGTATGACTGGGAGAGAATGCTATTAGCATTAAGTCCACCTTTTGTACACTTTTATTTGTGCAATAAAGTTTTTAAATAAATAAATGAACATGTCTGTTTGTATTGGTCTGGGTCTTTTCTATGTATATCATGTATGTATTTACAAACAAAAAATATTTAAGTATTATATCCGTTGTCTGGCACTCATAACACAAGCTTTGCGTAGCTTACTTTGGGACTAGATGGCGATGTGTGGGAATGTCAGAAGGATATTTCCAAAGGAAGTCATTTTAAGAGATCAATTCAACTATACTACACACGATGGGTTAGACAAGAGAAGAAATAACATCTCCACGTAACTTGTATGAGAAGTACCTCACAAAAAATGTATATTGAAATTTTACTTTGGCTTTATTTTGGCGAGCAAATTAGAATACAGACTGATGATGGACATGACGAAACTATAAGGGTTCCTTGTTCAACTACGGAAACCTAACACTAAGGGTTGGGTTAGGGTGCCAACTTTAACTCAATGAGAGATCTACTTACTTCCAAACTTATACTTACCACACTAACTTAGCCAAAATACCACAATATTCTGTTGACACCAAATATAACTTTGTTTTTCATAGTATTTGTATGAGAATAACAAAGTTATATAAAGTATAAAGAGCAAAAATGTGCTCTATTTCAAAAATGAACGAGATCGACGAGAATGAATGAACAAAAACAACTAGTTAGTTGTTTTTGAGATAGAGCACATTTTTAACAACCGCAATATATAACTTTATACTTTATATAACTATTTTTTGTATGAAAATCGTAAAGCGGTTAGCAGGATACATCTACCTACTAAGTTTCAACTGTGTTATATTAATAGTTTCAGAATAAAGTGGCTGTGACATACGGACGGACAGACAGACAGACAGGCAGACTTGATGAAACTATAAGGGTTCCGTTTTTGCCATTCGGCTTCGGAACTCTAAAAATAGAGGTGAAAGTATGACTTCGTTTTTTGCACTTATGTTACTATTTGTGAAGAACTTTTAATAAATTTGCAATTGTCAATGTTCTCACGTCAAACGTGTCGTGCACAATTTAACACTATTAGTACCTATTTGTATTTATTTTTATATTAAACTTGTCTGATAAAAAGTGAGGAAATCGGAATCCAAAAAAATATTTAATACGTAATTCATAACAACCATTATGAATAGGTACATAGGTACTTCGATATATGGTTTAGTTGTCATTTTTGGTGGATTCACTTGTTTGCGGTACCTAGTAAATTCAATCATAAGGTCAAGTAATATATGAGTGTGACCGTCATATTATATAGGTAAGTAGTAGTGCGTTTAATAAAACTTGTCAACGTTATACGCATATAATGATTATCTGATTACACTACTAAGATATTAGTCAATATTCACAATTTGAATTGATTTTTGAAGCTGAGGTAAGATAAGTAGTGTTTGTTATAATGCTGAGTAGTTATTATCTACTATATAAAATTCTCGTGTCACAGTTTTAGTTGCCAAACTCCTACGAAACGGCTTGACCGATGTTGATGAAATTTTATATGCGTATTCAATAGGTCTGAGAATCGGCCAACATCTATTTTTCAGCCCACTAAATGTTAGGGGTAGTCCACCCCTAAATTTTATTATTAATTTATTGGACAAAATTTTTAATTTCTATTTTTTTATGATACAACATACAAAAATACATACAACCCTCAATTTTCACCCTTCTACGATCAACCCTTATTTTTTAATAGCCATTTTAGTAATTTAAGGGTGAAACAAAATTCGCTGGGAATGCTTAACTTTTAAAATTACGGGACTCGGCGGGACGGGGCTGGGGCGGGACGGGGCTGTGGCAGGACGGGGCTGGGGGCGAAACAAAGTTCGCTGGGTCCGCTAGTGTTGTATAAAAAGGAGTAGGTAAAAATAGCATCCATTGAATAATTTTGTGATAATTTTCGCGTTATGGTCACTGATTTTACACAATAGCATAACCTTCAACTTTATGTTTATTAGTTCAATCCCAGTATTGTCATTTTACATTTAAAATCGTCTGTAAACTTTAGCATGTTTGCGAGTATGTAAAAGAAATGGCGTTATCTGCTGCCAGAGTGGTTTTTTCTTGGATTTGGATTTGAAGGAAACTCTGGATATTTATATTAAAAAAATTAGAGCATTCTGTTTTCCTCTGACACACTGAATTTTAAAAAAAACGTTGTACTTAATTTTATAAATTGTTAATGTATATTTACAGCAATCGTTGCCATGTTTGTCTTTCCGCATGCATGACAAAAGTTCTTTGGTCCAAAGTTTATGTGATTTTAACGCAGGTTTACGTTATTTATGCAGACAATTATAGTTACAAAGTACAGCACTTTACACTGACACTTAATGTTACGTAGCTTTGGTCACACAATACAATTTCATGACAGAAGGCTTAGTTTGCAATTTTTTTTTGTTTACAGTACTTATAAGTGATCTTAACATAATAATCTTCAACAGTCTTTATAAACGTTAGAGTCCCGTCAACCATTTTACCTTTTTTTTATGATCTCTTCCGAATAGTTCTATGAATATGTTTTTTTTTTCAAATGTAAGATTAATAATAAAACGTTTCGCAAACTAAGGACATTATTAAAGAAAATATTTAATGACTGATTTGTGTATCGCGGTTAAAAGTAACTAACTCTACGCATCCGCAAAAAAGGACAAATAAGCTTACTGATCTAGCTTTCTGTATGAGATCTTTTGCCTGCGCCGGCGCCGTTACTGCCGATGACATCACAGATTGTCAATAAAATGCGAGGATTTCAACATCGACCAATAATTACGAAATGACATTCTTAAATACGAGTACCAAGGACGTGTCCTTATTATATGCAGCCATCCACAAATGAGGTTGCTTCTGAGAATGCGTTATTCTTTAATTTATTCTGTATAACTTACCTACTCTTCTCTAGTTGTCAATTAAATAATTATGTTATTTAACTAAGCTATGGTCTAAGTATATCTATGAGTTTGTATTTGCTTATGTAGTCAAATAACGTTGCCGAGATGGTCTGGACTCTAGTGTCTGGTGGGAGCATTTTAACATAGCCCATTCAGAGCTTTATCCTATCGGTTCCAAAAAATAAATATGGAATGTATGTACTTATATATTTTTACTGTGACTTCGTTATATCTAATGTCATCGTAAAGTTATAAGAAAAGTTAGCCTGTAAAGTCCCACTGCTGAGCAAGCCTCAGCTATGAGGTAGTTTGAGCTATACTCCACTACGCGGGCTCAGTGAGGATTGGTGAAAGGGTGTTTGCAAGCCAAGCGAAAAACCTCGCTGTCAAGTGTTATCAAGCTAAATAGACATCCGACTAGACTTATTGACTAATATCAACCGATATTAGCCCCCACCATATCGGCTTAACGCGCCTCCCGAAGTACGGAGATGAAGATGAATATAAATCACTTAAATGGTCGGAATGGTCACCCATCCAAACACGACCGTAGGTTGATTGTAACTTCGGTATCAATAACAAAGCGCTGCTACCACTGCGTTACGAGCACCCCAATGTCATCATCTGATGTTTATTTAATTAGGTGCTCTGTTAAAGTAATCACGTATAAAACATTAATGAGAAGTTGTGGAAGATTACTGCTAACAAAACAAAGGGTGGTGTTGATTACATTACAATGATAAAGATCATTTACCTTAATACATTGTATAGGTGCGTTCCATCACGTCTTGAAATTTTCCACAAATAAAATCAATTTGAATTGATATGTTTAACCTCAAAGATAAAGTGAGAGGATAATCGAGGACTTATAGGTGAATTTTAGATCAACTATCTGTCCGTGCCTGGCTATTTAAATTAAAATTGATGTCTTTAATACATTTAGAGCTAAGATCATAAAAAAGAGTTTTTATGTATGGAAATGTACCGTATGTATGTATGTATACGTTGCTGAAAATAATGGGCAAATGACCATAACACTCGGCTTTACACACACGTGAGTTGTGTGCTATTTTATACGCAAAAACTACGAAATTTTCTTGTTTATCGTCAAGTCTATAAATATCGCCATCATTAAAATCAGGAAAACCCCTTTTAAAAGGGCAGATCCGTGTTATGGCAGATGAGATTAAACCAGTCGGAAACCCAACGCGCAAGCTATTACTGTGACCAGCGTATCAACTTTCTATAAATATCGCTTATTTTGCACCTAGATGACCGCTTATAATAAACTTATGTTTGTTTTTACAAGTTACACTAATTTAATTTAAAATATGAAATTGAAACATATTTAAATGCATTTTTAAGCCTTTTGCTTGAAAATAGCTGTTGGTATAAAAAAACTTGAGCCTTTTGATACTATTGTCAAGACCAAAAGTTGCTGGAAGATATCGCATACAGCGAATATAGCGATACGATCGCCTAAATTGTAGATTTCCTTTAAAATTTAGAAATTACTTATGTGATTTCAATTAGGAATAATATATCTAAATCTATCCATCTTTTACCAATACTGTTTTTGCTCAACTATCGAAAGGCCTGTCCATAGACTACAGACGGTGGACTATTTTATTTGTTTTATTTTATTTTAAAAAACACTAGGTATATACCCTAATATCTTACTAAAATCATTTGTTTACGTGTCTTCACGTAATTATAGAGCCGCAGCGCCAATTAATTACTTTGTGACTGACTATGATGATGATTATGAAAGTAACAGTTATGTTTTGTCTCCAGGATGGCTCCCTCTACGTCGAGATGCCGAACGTCATCCCTCCCTGGTCCATCCGCGGTCCTGACAAGTACTGCATCGATACTTTTGTCATCGACGACGGATATACCAAGACAACTCAGCTGGATGCCCTCGTTTGCTTCGCTGAGAACCAGGAGGACCACCACTATGTCCTGAGCAGCACTTGTAAGTGTGGATATTGAAGATGTAGCTATTTTACGTTGTTTTGGACCCGGTACATTAGGTTATTTCAACCTCGCATGCACACTTAACACTTCAAAACCAAAATGCACTAAAAAGTCTTAAATAAACTCTTCACCATTGAGAGGAAAGGAATCTGTTTAAGGCAAACAATTTCTTTTTGGAGTCGGTGCCATCACTTTGACCATCAAGCATCAACTATCACAGCACCGACTCCAAAAACAAATTGTTTGCCTTAAACAGATTCCTTTCCTCTCAATGGTGAAGAGTTTATTTAAGACTTTTTAGTGCATTTTGGTTTTGAAGTCGGTTTTTACTTTTTTTTAAACTTTTCTTGTAACAAAATAAAAATTGTTCAGTCATAAAACTTGATATTATCATTTACAAAAACGAGTTAACGATTTTGATGAACATTGATTAGGAATTGTAACATTGGATTACTATATCTCTGAGTTGAAGAACTTAAGAGCACTATGACCAGGTCAAGATAACTATGAATACTTTGTAGATTATGTAACGGAACGCCCGTCACTCCTATAACTGGCAGTGATTGAAAATTAAAGTCAAATTAAAAATTCATATTTCATTAAATAAAATTAATTAATAATTAGGCCGTGTGTGCACAGCCTTAAGTATAGACGCGTAGCGACGCGGGTTTTTGGCGGCAAAACTTCCCAAAATCGCTACTGCGCATGCGTAGTAAAATGTCGCCGTTGTCGCCGCCTAAATAAAAGGAAAAAAGCGGGCTGGGAGGGGGCTTGTTCGTTTACAATCGTCTCTCCGGTGAGACCCGGTGTTGGCATCCTAGTACATTGGTACGTGCCTTACTTGATTTCGAGTTATACTTATCTTTATTTTAAAATCTGTGTTATTATTTTGCTTTCAATAATTCATAAATTTAACTTAGTAATTGTGTAACTCGAAGTCCTAACGAGACGTAAGTGTCTCGGGGTGTTCCATGGAAACCTAACGGTGATACACGTAAATGGGACATCTTAACTGGTTAACGCCAGGATGCAATTGATTGTGTCTTATATTGCAAGCGTTATATATCACAACGCTAAACGACACACTTCCTAGACCGGAGTAGCTGGACTGAGAAATCAGGCTGGTGAAGAAAGCTAGGGAGGTCTCCCCACCTCTTGTCCGGAACCGGCCGCGGTCCAAGTCCAATTAGCGGTCGGATCCACATACACACGGAGTAGGATAGGTACACTAGAGGATTCCGCCTCGATCCCTTAGCTAGCTTAGGAGTTACATCCCTTTACAGGGGGGGTGAACTCACACACCACACACCACACGTTTAGATTAAATGTGAGGCCCCGCCTCTAGTTTGCAAATACACACATAGTAGGGAATGTTAGGCCTTAACAGTAGACATAAATAGTAGCTTGGTCATGAGAAACATCTTCTGTTGGAATCAGGTCCTCCCCTAGTTGCATATCAGTTGTTGCACCCCTTGTGGTGAAGTCGGCGAGCCTTGGGTTCCGCGCGAATGATTCTGAGGGTCAGGATAGAAATGTCCACCCCAGACGCAATTGGTATGTGATGAATGGTTGGCTTGAGAAAGACTCTAGATGGATCTCAAGGAAAGCTTGATAGGCAGGTAGGAACGGATTTTATATCTTAGGGATTATAGGGATTTACACCTTTAGTAGGTAGCATTTATGAACATAATAGGCAGGTAAATACAGACTAGAATGTTATAGGTATCATTTATATGCATAATAGGCAGGTAAATACAGACTAGAATGTTATAGGTATCATTTATATACATATACGGCAGGTAAATAAAGACTGTAATGTCCTAGGGAAATGAATAAGGTTTAATTTTATGTAGGTAAATTCATTCATGACAATAGAGGGGGTCATTAAGTTCAATGATAGATTTTATAGAATGTAGACTGATTTTAGTATTTGAGTTAGGGAACCTAGTTGTAATAAATATAACAACTAACCACTGATGTTAATTCAAACACATATAAGAGTTGACCAAATGGCAATTCTGTAGCCACTAGTTGTACCATGCGGGCAATTATGCTACCTTTCTTCACTACATCACTGATGAAACATCAGTTCAGCATTAATATTCAAGAGACTTACAAAGAATAAAGTCAGTCAAATTCTATGGAATTATGTCATTTGAAATGGTTTCATAAAAACCTAGAAAAATATGTCCTAAGGAAACATTACATAACAATAAATAGTCAAGTACTATTCTACTTTAAATTGGAGTAAAACTCCCAAGTAATTAATAAATAAATTACTTCAATATTAAGAAAACCAACTTAATTTCATTTGTTCTCAAGGTAGACAAATCTAAACTACTGAAATAAGCAATATTGCTTAAACTAAGGTTACCAAAGGTACTGAATATTTACTCAGAATAAGAGTTAATTATGAGAAAAGTAATCTCTATTTGCAAGAAGTGATTGCAAAACTTACACTAGATTTGTAGAGATACTCACAATCTTAGTGTTACTGTTGTTAGACAATGACAGAAATTACAGAACAAGTTCTGAACTAAGGAAAGGGTTACTAAAAATAGAACCGACTAAAAGCGAGATTATATTTATTTATATACCTTTTATAAATATTTATTTATTGAAATACCTATATTGATTTGAACTTTTAATAAAACAGTTTGAATTGCCATATTTTGCAGTAAATTAAGATGGTTAAAATACCAAAAGTTTGGTAGAATGTTCTATTTAAAAGAAGTAAATTCAGTAATTATTTCCTGTGCAAAATTGCCAAATAAGTAAAGTAAATGTAAATGTATGGAAAATCACCAAAACCTGGGACTAGAAATGATTCAGTTCCAAATATATATACTCTAATAGTACAAGTTTTGAGTGAAGGACAGCTCATTACTTTAAATTATATCCCTTTTGATGATACTAGGTGATGGTATCTATTAGAATCTGCACAGGAAAACCCTGTGGCAGGGGAGCTATTAGCAAGGAGATGAGTTCCATGGGGGCAGGCGAGTGACGGGGCCTGTTGCCTTTACCACACCCTAATAAACTTTTATTAGTATTTTCACATAAAACTTGTCCTTATTATATCTATTTTTCACTACCTAATTATACTTCTCTATAATTATTACTACTAATATATGAACACATAGTTACCCAACAATAGTTTTACATTCAAAGGCAGGCTAGGTATAGGTAGTAGGAATTGTTAGGGTTGTGTAGGTAAATAAATGATTTAATGCAAGGTTTGTCAGATTCCAAGTTTCATAACAATAAAAAGTATCAGGGTTATTTGTAAAAGGTTCACAACATAGGGTTCACTAGATGATCACTGGCCGAATTATATATTAAGATTATCCATACCACAAAGTCCTAAGCTATCAAGATTCTATGTTTCATTTGAACAAGGTAATTAGTATGTAAGGTTAGGTTAAATTATTATTAAGTCCATGAATAGTTTGATATAATTAATATGAAAGCATGAGAGGGATTCACTAAAGTATGAAAGAGATTAGTTTTATATAAGCTAAGATTAAGTTAAGATAGTTTGTAAATTAGCAATAATTAATTAGGTATTAGAATTAGTTAAAAGATTAGGGGGGTTACAAAATGGTCCCGTAGTGACCAGTATAGCGTAACAATTAAGTTTAAGTTAGAGCAGGTTGTTACAAAATGGTGCCTTATGACTAGGATTATTGTAATAGTTATTTACTTCTAAAACGAAAGGTTACAAAATGGTGCCGTGACCAGGATAATTATACGGTGTTTTCGTTAGGATAAGTAGTAGGTTTAGTTAGATAGTTACAAAATGGTGCCGTGACCAGGATTATGGGAGAACTACAGATAGTTTCATGGGACCTTGATAGCAGATGGGCAATGTGGTATGTAATGTTATCAAAAAGTGGGTGTTTATCCCACAAAATGTTCTCGTGGATAGGATATTGTTTGAGAATTGGAATTTGACTAACCTACTAGGAAAATGAATTGTTTTGGTTCAGGTGTTGGAGAGATTGATAGGATAGAATTTAAGGATAAAACATAGGAAATTAGATCACTGAGCACTGCACTATTATTCTTGAGAAAATCACTGTTCGGCATCCGGGTACGTCGTAGGTCGTTCATCATAAAATCAAAATCTTCTGAAAGAAAAGGGACAATTTAGTTAGAATAAAACCAACTAAATACAATGTTTCAATTATGAGTAAAAGTAAATTACACTTCATATTACCTAGGTAGGTACATTCTTAGGAAGGTTATTAGATTCGCAAAAGTTTTAAATGTTGACCAAAGTAATGTCGGTTTTGTAATCAAAGACAATGATGACAATTGACAATCATAGACAATACATTTATTGGTTTTCGTACATTAGGGTGACGCCACACCATACCATTGTGGGGGAACGCCACATAAATTAATATTCATTAGGGTGAAGCCACACCATTCTAGTGTAGGGAAAAGCCACAAATTGATAAATTAAATGAATTCGTTGGTATTAATTAAATAAAAATCTTGCATTAAAACTCGTTACTAAACTAAATTAAAAACAAATAAAATGTTTGGATAGGCGGGTTTTAGTCTTTTGCAGCAAAGAAAATGGCGAAAGTCATGACGATTTTATTGTGTGGAGTAGGTAGAGGTTTTGACAATAAACAGTCCACCAGTTGTAAGTAATATTTTGCGAAAAAAGGGGTTTAGTTAGTAAAATAAAATGACTATCTTTTATTAAAATAAATCATTAATAAAAACCCATGTTGGAAGGTGATGTCTGAGACTGTTGACTTATGAATGAGTTTAATTATTGGGTTACTCGTAAATGAATGAATTCAGTAAGAATCGATTGCTTGTCTCGATGTATTATGAGTATTTCTAGACGACCTCCGTGGTGTAGTGGGTAGGAACGCTGGGTTTCAAGGCGTCGCCGCCCTGAGGCCCCGGGTTTGATTCCTGGTCGGGTCAATGTAGAAGTCATGATTTTCTGTATTGTTTCGGATCTGGGTGCTGTGGTACCATCGTTGTGTCTGATTACCATAACACTAGTGCATTGGCTATGTACTTTGGGATCAGAGCAATGTATGTGATTAGTGTCCATTATTAATATTTCATCAAAATGACGTGATTACGATTTCGAATATCGGTTGAGCTTATTATGGGAGTTGAGCTTACTAAGGGAGCTCACACATAAGTAAGTAGGTATAAGACTAATTGCAAACTAAGATTGATTAGTGTTGTTAGGTATATATTGCTTGTATAATATAATAACGAGATGTTTAATTATTTTGTTTGAGTGATTTAAGAAAGCAGGCGAAAGTATTTTTGTGTTTGATAAGCAATATAACGCCATCTGTGTTGTTGAAATGTTTGTTGTGATAGAGGAGAGATAATTAATAGAGAAATGTAAAGTTGTTTAAGGTGGGGCCGGGAAATCTAAAGTCCTATAATTGATGGGGTTTTTGAATGAATTATGTGAATGTTAGAAAAAAGTTATTAAAGAAATCCTATAATCTGGGGCCGAGGCGCGGCACAGATATTATACCATAGCTGAGGGACCTTGTTTTGGATTCGACTCCTGAGCAAGTATATTGACGGATATGTTAGGCTGGTTTAAAGAAATAAGAAATCCTATAGTCCGGGGCCGAGGCGAGACACAGATATTATACCTTAGCTTCGGGACTTAATTTTGGGTTCGACTCCTGAGCAGGTATATTGACAGTATGTTAGGCTAGTATAGAGAAATATAAAATCGTATTTTCTGGGGCCGAGGTGTGGCACAGATGTTACACCTTAGCTGAGAGACCTAGTTTTGGGTTCAACTCCTGACCAGGTATATTAACAGATATGTTAGGCTAGTTAAGCTAGTTTAGAGAAATATAAAAACATATAGTCTGGGGCCGAGGTGCGGCATAGATATTATACCCTATCTAAGGGACCTAATTCTGGGTTCGTCTCCTGAGCAGGTATATTGACGGTATGTTAGGCTAGTTTAGAGAAATATAAAATCGTATTATCTGGGGCCGAGGCGTGGCACAGATATTATACCTTAGCTGAGAGACCTAGTTTTGGGTTCAACTCCTGACCAGGTATATTAACAGATATGTTAGGCTAGTTAAGCTAGTTTAGAGAAATATAAAAACATATAGTCTGGGGCCGAGGTGCGGCATAGATATTATACCTTAGCTAAGGGACCTAATTCTGGGTTCGTCTCCTGAGCAGGTATATTGACGGTATGTTAGGCTAGTTTAGAGAAATATAAAATCGTATTATCTGGGGCCGAGGCGTGGCACAGATATTATACCTTAGCTGAGAGACCTAGTTTTGGGTTCGACTCCTGAGCAGGTACTCGTATATTGACAGTATGTTAGGCTAGTATAGAGAAATATAAAATCGTATTTTCTGGGGCCGAGGTGTGGCACAGATGTTACACCTTAGCTGAGAGACCTAGTTTTGGGTTCGACTCCTGAGCAGGTATATTAACAGATATGTTAGGCTAGTTAAGCTAGTTTAGAGAAATATAAAAACGTATAGTCTGGGGCCGAGGCGCAGCAGAGATATTACACGTACCTTAGCTGATCGACCTCGTTTTGGGTTCGACTACTGAGCAAGTATATTGACAGATATGTTAGGCCGGTTAAGAGAAATATAAAATCGTATAGTCTGGGGCCGAGGCGCGGCACATATATTATACCTTAGCTGAGAGACCTAGTTTTGGGTTCGACTCCTGAGCAAGTTTATTGATAGATATGTTAGGTTGGTTTAAAGAAACATGAAATCGTATAGTCTGGGGCCGAGGCGCGGCACAGATATTGTACCTTAGATGAAGGACTTAGTTTTGGGTTCAACTCCTGAGCAGGTATATTGACAGATATGTTAGGCTGGTTTGAAGTTTGTATGAAGGAAGAAGGTGGTATTATCAAGGGGCTATCTTAAAATTTAGTAAACAAAGAACATTTACGATAACCATTCCTGACTAACTACTACTAGATTATTGTATATGGTGGGGAATACTATATTGTTTGAAGTTTAGCCAAGAGAATAATAACTGGGGGACCGGAAAATTAATAATGACTAATTGGAGACTTTTAATTATAGTGTCAGAGGAAATTTAGGTAGGTAAATAAAATTAAACAAAGCTATCCATAAGAAATAAATTAAAAATAACATTAAATCAAATCAATTCAAATCAAACATTTATTTGCCAGAATACACAAGAGTATGCAAGTTACAAACTGCAGATCTTAAAAATAGGTAGTAATTGTATTCAGCCTGCATGCAGGCGTGCAAATATTAATAATCATTTTAACAAATTAACAAATAAGTCCGTTTATAATGATTTATCACATAATGTCAAAATTGTAATAGAGATTGTAATTAGGGTTCAACTTAAATGTAAAAAAAAAAAAGATAGAGAGGTAGATGACTTAAAATTAAGATTAAAAACTCATGTGACTTGAGGCAAACTTGAAAGTAGAAGCAGGAAACCTAAAATCATGTTAAAATATTTAAAGCAGGGTTTTGCAGTGATTGTTTGCATATTGTACTGGAGAAAATTTGATTGGTTATACTCCTAAAGAGAGAATAAAATTGCAGATTCAGATATGAGACGAGAGAGATAAAGTCATTCAGCACACGTTAAAATTGAGTGGTTATTATCTGTTTTCATATTTGAAACAAGCAAATCTTAAAGTAAAGAACTATTAGAGTACAATTGTGAATAGTTACGGGGACTCTATTTATTACTATTACAATAACTACAATGACTTAGTCATACAAAAAAATAAATAAGTAAATATTATACAGAAACAAAAATATATTGCACATGTTCAGGGGTGTTAGGATAATGCATTAAGTTTATTTTACATGATTAATTACTAACGTATCTTTAATGATATTGACATAATATCCAGATGAGAGGTTCAGATTCGAATCGGAGAAATGGGAGTTTCTCAACACACGTTAAAATAGAGTGGTCCACATTTGTATTTGAATCTGAAGCAAGTAGCTCAGTTGTTGTAAGGATTAGTCTGGATGTCTTTTGCCTAGTGGAGGATAGCTCTGTGGTAGAGAAGTGGAAGGGAAAACTTACTAGTTTCGACAGAAGGGAACCTGAGGCTGTAGAAACGAGGTCGTGCTATCTCTGTGGAGGGATCATCCATTGGATAATTGTTATGCAGAAAGATTCATACAAGTAAACTGAGTTAGCTCATATAAATAATTATTTTGGGGTACCTACTTATTGCATTCGACATGTGTCAATATAATAAGCTACTAAGTTTATGTAAATCCTAATAGTTTCAAAAACATTAAGGAGATCGACTGAAGCAAGTTACACAGTAATCTACTTAAAATAAAATAAAAAACCTGAAAATTTTAAAAAATAAATATTTGTTACCTTGGATAGACGCAGAGCTTGACGTTGGTGGCTCCGCAGTTTTCTCAGTAAGTCAGCCGCTGTGATAGGATACTTAAGAGAATAGCAATTGTAGTCTTCGAGGAGTGAGGTTTGGCTTGAGATCGAATGATTAAATCATGAAAATTTGGATCTTATTTGTCAAGCAAACAGGGATAAAAGAATTTTGTCAGGCGTAGTAAAGATAAAGTTAGGAAATTGAGTACAAGATAAAACAGAGACAGGAGTTTGAGAGCAATCGAACTTAAGTGGAAAAAATTCGAACTGAGTCTCAAAACAGTCGTTAGAAAAGAATGAGCCAGTGTTTTTATTTTAACGAATATTCAAATTCCGTTCCGGTTTTCAAATTGCTATTATAAGTCGTTACTGCGAAGTTCGAAAGTTTGATTAAATGTTTGTCATTTCGATGGGTTCAAAATTTATTGTATATACTAAAGACAAAAATAAATAAAATTTAGAAGTGATAAAGTTCAATGTTGAGGGGTAATTCTAGAGGGCGTTGTAGTCGCGTTGGTAGTAACAATCAACATTCCTGATTCAAAATATCAGAATGTTGAGAACATTATAAATTTTAAACTTGTTATAATATGTAATAATATATTTTTAGCTGAGTGACTGAGAAATTATTCAGTTTCAGACGTAATACAAATTGATAAATTTTCTTGACTTTCGATAGTGGCGCTGTAACTATCTTTTGTAAATAACGTTTTGAAACAATCAAATTTTGTGGTTATCATAACTTAAGTCATATACATCATAGTGATTTGACATACTTCAAAAAAATATAACATTCAATGTTTGTGCTCGTCAGTGTTGCCATTCGTGAAGGCTAAACGTGGAGACTTTATAGAAAAACCGGGTGAAACGGTACATGTTTAGAGGGGTTATTATGACAGTATTTATGGCTAACTTTGAGAAAAATATATATAGAGATATAATTTATAGCATAATGTAGTAACGGTTCATGTTGTGGCAGCTTTAGTTATTCGAGAGATCATAGACTAAGGAGAAGTTAGTTATTAGTCAAATAGATGCAGAAATTTGAATTTCTAGTATTCTCAGGGATGAAATAAATAACAGTTATTTATTTCAGTCATATTAAAATTATAAATTGCTGAAAAAAATAAAATGAATTAAAAAGGGGTCTGAACTGTCAGATATGACAATTGGGAAGAATCAAGGACTAGTTGTCTAATTTAGTAAAACATTTAACTCCACCAAGTGTGAACAGGGCTATGCTCTCATTCAGAGTTGATGTATTGGTCTGAAAGGGGTAAGGAAAATTATTTATATTACTTAATAGAGGGAACTTTGATCAGTGATAATTAAAAAATAGATATTATTTATTTTGTAAATATGGGTATGCTTGTGGGAGTTTGTCTGCCAGTTAGAATTTTAGGTAGGTTTATCGCTACGAACAGTTGTCGTTTAGCTTAAAACCAACCTGGGGCCGACTGTAACGGAACGTCCGTCACTCCTATAACTGGCAGTGATTGAAAATTAAAGTCAAATTAAAAATTCATATTTCATTAAATAAAATTAATTAATAATTAGGCCGTGTGTGCACAGCCTTAAGTATAGACGCGTAGCGACGCGGGTTTTTGGCGGCAAAACTTCCCAAAATCGCTACTGCGCATGCGTAGTAAAATGTCGCCGTTGTCGCCGCCTAAATAAAAGGAAAAAAGCGGGCTGGGAGGGGGCTTGTTCGTTTACAATCGTCTCTCCGGTGAGACCCGGTGTTGGCATCCTAGTACATTGGTACGTGCCTTACTTGATTTCGAGTTATACTTATCTTTATTTTAAAATCTGTGTTATTATTTTGCTTTCAATAATTCATAAATTTAACTTAGTAATTGTGTAACTCGAAGTCCTAACGAGACGTAAGTGTCTCGGGGTGTTCCATGGAAACCTAACGGTGATACACGTAAATGGGACATCTTAACTGGTTAACGCCAGGATGCAATTGATTGTGTCTTATATTGCAAGCGTTATATATCACAACGCTAAACGACACACTTCCTAGACCGGAGTAGCTGGACTGAGAAATCAGGCTGGTGAAGAAAGCTAGGGAGGTCTCCCCACCTCTTGTCCGGAACCGGCCGCGGTCCAAGTCCAATTAGCGGTCGGATCCACATACACACGGAGTAGGATAGGTACACTAGAGGATTCCGCCTCGATCCCTTAGCTAGCTTAGGAGTTACATCCCTTTACAGGGGGGGTGAACTCACACACCACACACCACACGTTTAGATTAAATGTGAGGCCCCGCCTCTAGTTTGCAAATACACACATAGTAGGGAATGTTAGGCCTTAACAGTAGACATAAATAGTAGCTTGGTCATGAGAAACATCTTCTGTTGGAATCAGGTCCTCCCCTAGTTGCATATCAGTTGTTGCACCCCTTGTGGTGAAGTCGGCGAGCCTTGGGTTCCGCGCGAATGATTCTGAGGGTCAGGATAGAAATGTCCACCCCAGACGCAATTGGTATGTGATGAATGGTTGGCTTGAGAAAGACTCTAGATGGATCTCAAGGAAAGCTTGATAGGCAGGTAGGAACGGATTTTATATCTTAGGGATTATAGGGATTTACACCTTTAGTAGGTAGCATTTATGAACATAATAGGCAGGTAAATACAGACTAGAATGTTATAGGTATCATTTATATGCATAATAGGCAGGTAAATACAGACTAGAATGTTATAGGTATCATTTATATACATATACGGCAGGTAAATAAAGACTGTAATGTCCTAGGGAAATGAATAAGGTTTAATTTTATGTAGGTAAATTCATTCATGACAATAGAGGGGGTCATTAAGTTCAATGATAGATTTTATAGAATGTAGACTGATTTTAGTATTTGAGTTAGGGAACCTAGTTGTAATAAATATAACAACTAACCACTGATGTTAATTCAAACACATATAAGAGTTGACCAAATGGCAATTCTGTAGCCACTAGTTGTACCATGCGGGCAATTATGCTACCTTTCTTCACTACATCACTGATGAAACATCAGTTCAGCATTAATATTCAAGAGACTTACAAAGAATAAAGTCAGTCAAATTCTATGGAATTATGTCATTTGAAATGGTTTCATAAAAACCTAGAAAAATATGTCCTAAGGAAACATTACATAACAATAAATAGTCAAGTACTATTCTACTTTAAATTGGAGTAAAACTCCCAAGTAATTAATAAATAAATTACTTCAATATTAAGAAAACCAACTTAATTTCATTTGTTCTCAAGGTAGACAAATCTAAACTACTGAAATAAGCAATATTGCTTAAACTAAGGTTACCAAAGGTACTGAATATTTACTCAGAATAAGAGTTAATTATGAGAAAAGTAATCTCTATTTGCAAGAAGTGATTGCAAAACTTACACTAGATTTGTAGAGATACTCACAATCTTAGTGTTACTGTTGTTAGACAATGACAGAAATTACAGAACAAGTTCTGAACTAAGGAAAGGGTTACTAAAAATAGAACCGACTAAAAGAAAGATTATATTTATTTATATACCTTTTATAAATATTTATTTATTGAAATACCTATATTGATTTGAACTTTTAATAAAACAGTTTGAATTGCCATATTTTGCAGTAAATTAAGATGGTTAAAATACCAAAAGTTTGGTAGAATGTCCTATTTAAAAGAAGTAAATTCAGTAATTATTTCCTGTGCAAAATTGCCAAATAAGTAAAGTAAATGTAAATGTATGGAAAATCACCAAAACCTGGGACTAGAAATGATTCAGTTCCAAATATATATACTCTAATAGTACAAGTTTTGAGTGAAGGACAGCTCATTACTTTAAATTATATCCCTTTTGATGATACTAGGTGATGGTATCTATTAGAATCTGCACAGGAAAACCCTGTGGCAGGGGAGCTATTAGCAAGGAGATGAGTTCCATGGGGGCAGGCGAGTGACGGGGCCTGTTGCCTTTACCACACCCTAATAAACTTTTATTAGTATTTTCACATAAAACTTGTCCTTATTATATCTATTTTTCACTACCTAATTATACTTCTCTATAATTATTACTACTAATATATGAACACATAGTTACCCAACAATAGTTTTACATTCAAAGGCAGGCTAGGTATAGGTAGTAGGAATTGTTAGGGTTGTGTAGGTAAATAAATGATTTAATGCAAGGTTTGTCAGATTCCAAGTTTCATAACAATAAAAAGTATCAGGGTTATTTGTAAAAGGTTCACAACATAGGGTTCACTAGATGATCACTGGCCGAATTATATATTAAGATTATCCATACCACAAAGTCCTAAGCTATCAAGATTCTATGTTTCATTTGAACAAGGTAATTAGTATGTAAGGTTAGGTTAAATTATTATTAAGTCCATGAATAGTTTGATATAATTAATATGAAAGCATGAGAGGGATTCACTAAAGTATGAAAGAGATTAGTTTTATATAAGCTAAGATTAAGTTAAGATAGTTTGTAAATTAGCAATAATTAATTAGGTATTAGAATTAGTTAAAAGATTAGGGGGGTTACAAAATGGTCCCGTAGTGACCAGTATAGCGTAACAATTAAGTTTAAGTTAGAGCAGGTTGTTACAAAATGGTGCCTTATGACTAGGATTATTGTAATAGTTATTTACTTCTAAAACGAAAGGTTACAATTAATTGATTATTTTTTTACTCCTTATACAGACCACACTCTATATAGCCAATAGGCAATGCATACGATTGCTTACGCATTGCCTACAACATGATACTCGTTTTGCTTATAATTTACTTGGAACTAACGACTTACTACTCCGTGCTAAGACTTAGATAGATACCTATAAAACAAAATATGGCATCAGAAACCGTTACCGGCTGGAACTGTACCTGTCTGTCAGCAACTATAAAGACGTGAGCTAAATGAAAATTGGCACTTGGTTTTGCTGCTTTTTTTATAAGTCACGGATTGCTAACTTTCAACCTCTACTTACAAAAACATGTTTTTATAAAGTTAACCACACAAACAGTGCAATCAAAATATTAAAATGTCAAGCGTTGAATGTTAAACGATTGATAGTTACTTTATGATTATTATCCAACAGAAGGCTGAACAGCTAAAGTCTTGAATTTATAATAACACGTACGATAAAGATTTGGCAGAATTATTGAAGTAATTAACATATAAATAATGCTATTGGTTACTTAATAGGACATTAAGAAACTGACCATTAATAATACTATCTCAGTTTTAAATCTCGATATGTCAACAATAACTTTTGAATTAGGCAGTAATTCTGCATTGCAGTAGTAAAAGGGTTATTCTTTTTTGTTAGAATTTATGAGCTGGTCAATATCCTTTACGGATATAGTTAGATCCTATCCATAGTTACAAGTTCTCATCATGTGACGTTTCCAGGTATGCTGATATCCTGCGTGTTCATCCTAGCCACGTGTGCAGTCTACGCCTGGCTTCCCGAACTACGGAACCTGCACGGCCGGGTGCTGATGGCTTACCTTCTGTGTCTCTTTGTGGGATTCTCCTTCCTCACTGCTATGCAGATCCTGCTGATTGTGGATAATATCACGCCATTGGCTTGCACCATTATGAGTAAGTTTTATATTGGAATTTACTGGGACAACTCTAGGAGCTTACGAATCAGGTGTAGCGCTTTTAGATCCGTCCCAAAATGGACATTTGAGAGTGTATTTACAGTTATTATTCGTCACACGGTTGAATCATATTCTAAAGTAAACTCAACTAGAAATCGAATTAGTATCGATGCATTCGCCAGTATAGGTACAGAACATAATTTGTCAATGTCCAGCTTCTGCATCGCGACTGCATTGATGCTGCATCGCGACAGCATTGCTGCTAAAAGTCGCAATGTGCAAAGGGTTTAAGATTTCTTTAATAATGTTTTAAGTTAATTCTAATTAACATTGTCTTAACTAGGCAACTATACTCGTTCGAGGTATTTTGACAATTGGAACCGTAATGACCTCCGTGGTGTAGTGGCTAAGCACTCTAGATTTCAAGGCGTTGCCGCTCTAAGGTCCCGGGTTCGATTCCCGATCGGTTCTATATAAAAATAAAAAATAAAACTATATTGTCTCGGGTCTGGGTGTTGTTCCACCGTTGTGTCTGATTTCCATAACACAAGTACATTAGCTACTAACTTTGGGATCAGAGCAATGTATGTGATTGCTGTCCATTATTTATATATTTTTAATTCAATATTGTATAAAAAAATTAACCTATAATTTCAAGGAACTACAATAGCCTTGTATTAATCCAACGGAATATAAAAACCAATATGATTAAAGTTTGGACAGATTAAATTAGCAGATTCCGTGAATGTCAATGCCATTTTGTTTTTGTTGTTTTTTTGCGGTTTATCGCATTAGAGCTCGTCAATCGTATAATACTCTTTTCGGTACAAAAAACTATAGTTTTTATTAAACAGCTTATTAGGTAATACCAACGCTTGATTGTGGTGATCATGTCATGATACAATCACACGAAACCTTTTTTATTATTTTGACAGTTGGTTAGATACCTTTACTTACTTCGTTTGGATAATGATATAAAAATAACGTATATTATTCAATTCATAAAAAATATAACACTGCCTATGGGAATGTTAACAGACAGAGTTACGTTAAAATAACCATTATTAGGAGGAATAAATAAAAAGAGAACACTATTAAATTTCAGAAATTTAATTACATTTTAGCTATTAGTTTTTTTTTAAAAAGGAGGTAATCAATACGAACTATAAGTATGTGATATCGTCAGAATTTGATGAAATTATGGTATCGTAATCTATTTCGTAAGTGCATGTATGTTTGTCTCAGGAGAAAAAGAAAAGTCATAGCGAGGGAACTCCTTTTAACTCAATTCAATTTTCTTTTTAGTATAGTTCAACTTATGGTACAGTGGAAGTTTCATCAAAATCATTCCAGTAGCTTATGATAATGAGAAATAACTGACGATAAATCATGAAATTAAAAAATTAAAAACTGAATAAAAGCTTATAATAACGCATTCGTCTTCTATTTAGGAGAAACCAATTCTTTTGGAGTCGGTGTATGATGTGTAGACTTTTGATGTAGGTTTTGTCAATTTATGATGTCATTAAATAGTTAATTTTTTATTTATTTAAAAACGCGAATTAAGCATAGCGCCTACCTGTTTACCTTGGCTATCCCTCTGAGTTTTGCGGTTTGTTTTTAATGAGGTAAAAACACTTAAAACCAGTTTTCAACCAGTTGAGGATTTCCACACTCAGTAATTATTGTGATGTCTGTGATAGGATCTCCTGTTGAGATGAATAGCCTATTATTACGTGGTGTACGGTATCCATATTATGATGAACCGTTATTATGTGTCCTTACGGCTACTGTGATTTTATGACCGGTTGTTTGTGATCTTACTTTACGGTTAAGAGGGTCGCATTATAAAGCGACGGCTGCGCCAGAGGTCCCGGGTTCTATCCCAGGCGGACTAATAGGGCATACTTACGGACTGAAATCTAAGAAGAGACTAAAAGTTGACTAATAAAATTACGTCAGTAGTAAGTTTTGTTAGAATTAAAATAAATTGTGATCACATGATATCCCACCGTTGTAGGGCCAAAACTAAAAATATACCTGAGTTTTTTCTGTTCAGAAATTCTTAGGGTAGCCCGGAGCTTCGAAGTTGGCGGTGTTTCACCCTCGTGCCACGGAAAAGCACGTAAAGCCGTTGGTCCTGCGCCTGCTCTCTCTCTGGTCGTGTTAGATTGCTGTCCCATTGGGCTATGAGAGTGAAAGGAATAGACAGTGCACCTGTGTTTGCGTGTACACACTTGTGCATAATAATATGTCCCGCGCAGACGGTTAGTCGTTATGACTGGCCACCGTATTCAAAATCGGCTAGGGGGACTACTGCTACTACTATGCGGTTAAGGTAGATAAAACTTCTTGTTACAATTGTAAATACATACTTTTATACATACATATTTGGTATTTTCGTATGAATAGGTATGTAGTACTAAATACACAGTATAGTACAGTATAGATAGGTACTTTTCTTATCTTTTATGATGAAAAATTGATCAGAATAAAAGTTTAATTCATATTTCATTTATGATCACGACCATAAGCCCGTGACGCTTCGGATAACAAATGTTATTCGATGTCCTGCATAAATTATATAAGCCACAAAATATGATATCACGTAATAGGACATACTATCAACTGATAACAACGGGCCTACCGAAAAACGGCATTCTGATAAGGGTGATAGTGAAACCACTGGACCACATAAAACTAAACTAACCGTTCAATGTGACCTATTTTTTTCCTTAAAAATTTTGAAATATAACAACATGATACCTTTGCAACAGCAAGAATTACTTAAAACTTCAAGAATTGTATACAAGTTTTAACACTTAGTAATTGTCTCTGTCAAATTACTATTCTTTCTTCAAAGGGTAAATTAACCTTACGATTGTTAGTTTTGGAGTTACATTAAAAATTATAAAATACTATTATACCTTCTAGGTTGATGATGCTTCACTGGATGAGAATATTTATGCAATTTAGGTATCAACTACAATTATAGAGGTATTAAGATTCTTTTGATCAAGTTATCTCATTAACCGCATCTATTTCAGGCAATATATGTGTATGCAATTATCACATTACATGCCTTGGCTATTTTTATCAAGTCGCCAAGCTACGTCAATGGTAATTTGTTTGTATCTTACGGTAGTTACTGGTCTTAATGATGATTACCGCTTACAATGAATGCACAGCGCTTTGAACTGTATGTAACGAGTCGACATAATTCCCTCACTGGAAGTACTAGTAGTGTCAGCATTAAAACTATGTCCGAGAGAATGATAAATATACGTCAATGTTTTTTTTTTTAATAATAAAAGTGCAATTATCTAAAAATAATAAGGTCTTTAATCATTACTACTACAAAAAAAAACACGAAAAGCTTAATTTAACAGTAAAACGATAGGAAGACTGAAGTAGCTAATATCACTTGATTTTTTTCTAGTATATTCTGCTTTCATTTTCTTCACAAAGTATATCAGTATTCATTATAGGTATCTACAGTCCGTTTTTCTTTGCTAGACGAACAATGTAAACAATATTTTTATAACTTTCATAATAGTCAGGGGGACTATTATGAGAGTTATAAAAATTAAGCCGATTTCGACTACGGTGGCCAGACACAACGACTAACCGACTGCGCGGGACATATTATAGTGCACAAGTGTGTGCGCAAACACAGGTGCACTATCTATTACTTTCACTCTCATAGCCCGATGGGACAGCAATCTGACACGACCGAAGAGAGTTCAGGCGCTGGACCAACGGCTTTACGTGCTTTTCCGAGGCACGGGGGTGCAAGACCGCCAACTTCCAAACTCCAGGCTACCCTAAGAACTTCTGAACAGAAAAACTCAGGTATATATTTTTGGCCCGACCCGGCGATCGATCCCGGGACCTCTGGCGCAGCCGTCGCTTTAAAGTGCGACCCTCCTACCGCTGCGCCACCGAGGCAAATAACTTTCATAATAATATCAGTAAATAAAATTAGTACTATTTGATTTGAAGTGATATCGGTGTTAAACGATGACTTACCTATGTAGATTGTGTGTTTTGTGTTTAACTTATTTTAAAATGAATTATTTCGTTCAAAACGAATATCAAGATAATTTAAAATATTGGACAAGCAAAGAAGAACAGACTTAATTACGTTTTTGAGAGATCCTTTTTAAAGGTATAACTTACTCATTGCCACTGTTGCGAAAGCATAAAACGACAACTCCTGGTACCATAAAAAAAACTTCAGTATCTCAATACCATTAATAGTTTGTTTAAGATTGAACTTGTGCAACAGACAAACTAGACTCTTTATAAACGGAGTCCATCAATATACATGCTTTCTGAACAAAAAAATACTAGAAAATGAGTACGCTGACCTAAATGATAAACAAACATGGCCTACATCAGGTTTTATTTCCATAGTTTTGTATCGGAAATAAAATACTTCGATGGTAGAGATAAAAGCTGAGTAGATATACTCGTAGACAGAGGATCTGCTACTATAAACTACTGACCACTTCAAATACAGCTGTTGACTACACTGTTGTACCTAACAATTATTTAACAGTAGTCTTATCATAAGTAAATTTAACGTGATAGCATAAAAAATATAACTTAGCTTTAAGTCTCAATTAGTATTTTGTTGTAATACCATAATAATAAAAATCAAAATAAAATGAAAAAGACATCTTCTGGAAGGTCTGAATCTAATTAGCAAGTCAATCAAGCAGGGTGCTTTCAAAACCACAATGCACTTAAAATTCTTAAATAAATTCTTGACTTGATTATTGGAACGGACTCCATTTCAGGCGAACACTTTCTTTATGGACAGTGCCCTCTTAGATGATGCTTGAGATGTCCAAAGCGATGGCCCCAAATGCAAAAACAAATTGTTCGTAAAATGGAGTCCTTTCCTTTAAATAATCAAGAGTTTATAAAGACTTTCAGTGCATTTTGGTTTTGAATTGGGTTACTTTTTTTGGAACAGTTAATTTTGAGAGGGGTTTGCTCCTTTTGGCTCCGTTCTTTAATAAGCTACAAATTACATATTTTAAGTTCTGTCATTAAAATAACTATACTCCTAAGCATAAAATATATCCAACATCAGCTTAGCTCAACACAATGTTGAGTATCAGACGTAAAACATTTCACATTAAGATTCTAGTACGAAAACACTACCTCCTTTTTTTTAAGTCGATTTAAAGTATAATAAAAATTCCAAAGATAGATGAATTGTAAATTAATTAAATACTCTACTAAATTTTTTTGATGTCCACAAAAGGCATGTTATAAAATCTTAATAAACAGTAATCTATTTTGGAGTTCAATACCTACAATAGTCCCCTAGCTTTATTGGTCGTTATATCTTAAATAACATGAGTTTTGTTTATTATTAGGACGGTGCCTAATAAAAACTAATTGATCATCGGATAAAATCAAACTTATTTAGAAATAAGACTTAAATTAAAATCAGCCTATGTGCAAACGTAACACAAATAATATAAGATCAACGCGCCACTTGACTCCTTAGTTTTTTTGTGCTCTTTAAAATTCTGTAAGATGATGTGTGTAAATTAATTTTGTTCATCGCATTCCTAACTAGATGCGTCTCCTTAAAAATTGGTATCATAGCACCTTCATTTCATGCTCCAAGTTTTACAATGTGTATATACACATAAATACGTAGTTATTTTATTACCTTTTACTTTTATCGTATAAAATCAAACTTATAAAGCATAGCCAATAAGTATCAACTTAATTCCATAAAAATACTTACCTACTTCAAAATGTCTGATAGAACTCGTGCAATTCACAAGTTCCATACATTGTCACACTTTTATGGAGTTAAATACGCATACATATTCGATATGGGTACTGAGTATTACTAGTTAATGACTCATAGATCGTTTTGTCTTTCTTAAGACGCATTTGAGAATACTAGTCATATATCATGATCTAACTCCATTGTTTACTAGGATGGCACCTATTCACAAATGGACCTTGCGTTTTAGTATGAGTGGTGCCGATTTTTTTTTGAATGGACTATTATACTCACTGGAAGATAACTCTCGTATGTCATAGTACAGGCTGTTGTTTTGGTCAGCGACGAGCGACTCAGGGGTGGCTGTACCAACGATACTAATGGCAAAAAATATTTTCATGGAAAAGAAACCAACGATGCGATAAAGCGATCGAGTCAAAACTACCAACACCAGGAAGCGTCTTCGTAGCTTACTAGCTACGACGTAGTATTTTGTAAATATGCGCTAGCTACGCACGAGGGTGCGAGTTTGCCAAATGTTTTTTTTTTAATATTGTGAAGAGATTTTCTTTTATACAAGTAGCGTATACTCAATGTAAAGCTTTTTTAAAAATCAGCATAACTCATATTATCATCCCTTAGTTGGATGTCACTGATCAAAAAACATCCTGTATACTTCATTGCAATTGCAACGCAAATACAGTCGTGAACTTTAATTTTGGGCCCATTTTTACTGATTTCACAAAAAAAATGTAGTCAATTCAATGTTTATGTATGTAATATCGTTAGAAAGGGAAAGGGATTATGTGGATTTATTTAGGCTTCCAAACACGTTTGCAAATTTTCGTAAGTGTTTATGTTGTATGTTTGACCACGAATTTCTCGAAAAAGAGCAGTCAAAGCGCGAAGATTCTTTTTTAGTTCAATCAATCAAAATATTTTAATTTAGGATACAGTGTCAGTATCTTCAAAATCAGTCCAGTGCTTTTTTAAATAACTAAAAATTCTTTAATAAAAAAAAAAACACCTACAAAAAAACTGTTGAGCTAGAAGTGTTAGTTCAATAAAAGAGACAAAAAGTCACCACAACTTTAATAATATTGCTTCTCCAAAGTATTAAAATTTAACCACCTTCTCAGTGGTTCTACTCAACTGTTTGTGTTCACCAAAATATCGTTGCCATTAAGAAAAAAAACCGCCTTCAAAAACTCACTCGCCGCCTTCAACACTCATCACGATGCGTTATTTTAAGCTTTTTGTCAGTTTTTTTTAAGAGATTATCTCGTTAGGACTTCTTGTTTTCGAGAAATCCGTAGACAAACATGCACATATCCAAAAATACAAACATGCACATATCCAAAACACATACATACACTTACGAAATTTATCACACGTCTTTGGTAGACCTTGTAGATCAACATACTCAAATATTATCAAATTCTAACAATATCACATACATACACATTTAATTGACGACCCGTCTGGTGTAGTGGTCGAGAAATCGCCTACTACGCAGCGGGTGCGGGTTCGATCCCCGCACAATACAAACATTTGTGTGCATGAACATGTCTGTTTGTATTGGTCTGGGTGTTTCCTATGTATATCATGTATGTATTTACAAACAAAAAGTATTTAAGTATTATATCCGTTGTCTGGTACCCATAACACAAGCTTTAACTAGCTTACCTTGGGACTAGATGGCGATGTGTGGGAATGTCCAAAGGATATTTAAAGGATATTTATTTATTTAATTGATTACGCCCTTTTTTGAAGTCGGTAATTAAAACTTTCGAGGTTGATCAACTTTAATCCCTCAAGCGTATGTGAACGAGACACAATGCAAATTCTATTGTCATGCGGTTGCCTGCAACCTCTCGGGTGTTGAAGCATTAAAATGAAGTACAATTTAAAATCACTGCTCTTTTGGCATGATCCCAACATATTATTGTAAAATTTATTGACAAACACACGCCGACAAGGCTTAAAAACGTCTCTAGTTTTTTTTAATAATATTCGTTCAATGCCACGCCATCCTAAAATAAATATTCGAGACTATATAAAATAGGCCAAGTTCAAAACACTATGTTAACTCTTAGTTCATCTGAATTAACAACCTACACGCATTGTTGTGCTGCTGATATCCAAAATTATTCAATGAAATAAGAAACGTTTGCTAATTCTAGTGGTTATTTGATTATTTACTCAACATCAACGCTTTAAAAATATGTTATTTTCTCCATTTATTCCTTTACCTACTCTCGTGTTATAGAAATGTAGCAAACATACACTTTCTTAGGTTGTTCTCGGGCCGCAGTTGGGCACGCTTATGTCGGTCGCCCACCAAGCCAGACAAAACTGGCTATGTTTGGTTTCATTTTCTCTGCCTGCCTCGATGTTTGATTGTCCGTTTGCTGTAAACTTAGCGCAGCTTTTGTTCATTTATAGTACTTTTTTGAATGATTTTTAATATTCACTGTCAGCATTTAGTCTCAGCACTTTTAAACTAATTGTTACTTAAGGAAAACCTAGTACCTACTGGCTTACTACTTATGAGTACATTGTAAATTAGTTTATGTAATTTAGCTGTTGGTTCATAAATAAATATATCGCTGATTTCTAAACAAAACTTACCTTTACTCATTTAGTTTGTTATTCATGTTATCATATAGATTTCACGTTTCATTGGTCCTCTTTGTTAGTTTTTCCACATCTGTTTTTAATATCAATGTTATTGTTAGTAATCAATCACATTATTACTAATCACATAGCAATATGTGACCTGTGGTCCTGTTTTTGTATCACGCGCGTCATTAATATAATTTTATTTTATTGACATCAATTTATATATATCGAAATGAGAGTAGATATAGTCACTGCCGTGTTGATTTCCACTGTTTTTCATTTAACATCGAAATCAGTTGTCTTTTTTTAAATCACTCCTCACTTACACAATTTTCGTTGAGAAATCGGATAGTAATCGATTAATATCACATGCCATCTTGATGCGAGTGATTTAAAACTAGGGGCCCAGGTTATTAAATTGATATACCTACCGTATATTACACCGTATGTAGCTCAATACAAGGTCCTTAAATATATTACATACTTACGATAAGAGAATGGGAACCCTAACAAAAAGTATTATCCTCAAAGTAACGGTTTCAATAATCAAAATCTTAACGTAATACTTTCCTAAAGCGTCGGTATAGGATGTAAAAAAGTACGAGCCAATATCAAGGGGGTGGATAAGAGTCACGCCTAGAATACAAAAAAAAACTAGTACTCTAGACACGACTCTTAAACACCCCCCCCCCCCCCCCCCGATATTAGCTAGTACTTTTTTACTCTCTGTATTGAATTTTAGGGATCCGTAAACATTTGACTGCCTTTGTCTTTGATTGCATTTATCTGCATCCAGTATGATCCTGCAATCTTCAAGTTCATCTGCCCATGTTGTCAGAGGACGTCCTATTTCATGTCTAATTATAATCATTTTCTTATTTCAGCAATCATCATCTACTTTTTCCTTCTGGCAGCATTCTTCTGGCTCAACGTCATGTGTTTCGATATTTGGTGGACTTTTAGGTAAGACATTAAAATAAAAATAGATATTTCGACCAAACCTACCTCAGTTAAAGGCAAACATCATATTTTTTGCACGTCATAATTTACCTTTGCGGTAAATCTGTTTTTTGCCGATTTTCCTTGTGTATTAATTTAGTTAGTAACTATTGTTTTGATAATTTGTAATGGTTATAACTTACATAGGTAGGTACTCTTTTTTTAGGCGAATTCTTACGATAACCACGTTTATAAGCTGTTTTGGCGATAATAATGATTGTTATCTAGATCATAACATTTAAATATATACTAATATTATAAAGCTAGTTTTTTATTTAAACTGCGCTAATCTCAGGAACTACTGGACCGATTTGAAAAAATATTTTTGTGTTGGATAGCTTATTTATCGACGAAGGCTTTTAGCTATAAAACATCAGTCTGCGACGGGGGAGGCATACTTAAAACGCGTTAACGCAGTCGCGAGGGATCGCTAGTTATAGATACAACAAAGAAATAATTAGTTAATTACTTTAGCAACTTTTAAACTGATCAGTATGTAGTAAAATTTATAGTTTCGGGTGTGTTCGTGTGGCAGCTATTAATCTTGGAGCTTCGTCACTTCTTCGCCTGTATTCAGCTTTATAGTTAATTAACGGTACTTTACCACGTTTTTGGACATTTTAATTAAGTGTGAACCAAGCAATTAAGCAAATTTGCAATGCTTGTTCCCTTTAATTTAATTGAACCGGACTGGATTGGTTTAGATACAATTGCGGAAGTAATACTTGCCATTTTTTTAGTTGGAATCTTTTCAGTGAGTTTTTATTAATGGAAAAAAAGTATGGATGACTGCTGAAGAAGATTTTGTTTTTTTTCTAAGGTCCTCATAGATTATACATTCGTATTCCGTCTTATCACCCTTTTGAACCTCTACCTTTATCATCGAACAAATTTGTAACCCATCTGCGTCCTACCAAACTGTTAATAGCCAATTGATTTTGTCATATATTTGTGGTTGACGTAACTTTTTGAAAATAGCATCATATGATCTCAATTCACATGCCAGATGACAGTATCTGGTAGGGAATTCCTTAATAAATACCATGAGCTCTTAAATGATATGGACACGCGACGGGTTTTTATTGCCTAAAAAGTAGGTTTGTAATAAATTAGTGATCTTTTTTTGTTGGCACACATATGTTTACACTGGTATGGGTAAGTCCATAATGGTCATGCTCCGATTGTTGATTGTTATGAGACATTGAAAGAACTTCCTCAAAGATTTATTAAATTCTTAGTTTTTTTTTAATTTCGTACATATCATAAATAATAGTACATGATGATACTAGTGTGCTAAGTTGACCATTATATACAAGGCGATATTGTGTGCGCACGAGCGAAAGCGAGTGCGCCATAAAAAAGCCGCATAGGTATATATATATTATGGTCACAGGCACACGTGTTTCATACGACGTTTTTCAACACACTTGCGAGGAAAAAACAAGACTCCAATTACTTATTTACGAAAAATGGCGCGTTGTTTTTTTTTTCTTGCTGCCATACTGATGCGCGCGCAAGGCCAAGGCGCGAACTAGATCGGCCAACAGCTCAGGGTAGAAATGTAATAAATCGTGTTTAAAACACAAATTACAGAAAGACTAGACAACGATTATAACGGGAGCGTCTCCCATAAATACATATTAAACATCCATGACTCAGGTAAAATTTTCGTGCTTATCACTCAAACATTTGCCCCTTGCGGGATTCTAACCAATACACCAAACGCGTCGTCAAATACGCGCGTCATAATGGGGTTTCATTGGTATCTCCACACTTTTATGAGGCAAACATACGTATTCACCATCAATATCATCATCATTGTCAACGTCTTCTGCTTAATATAATGCATAACTATCTTTAATTATTTACTACTCATGTTTCATTATCCAAGATAATCCACGATGATATATCTGACATGAAAAAAAACCTTCTTAATTGAAACCTAATCAGAATATGCATATTACAACGAGTATCTTATCGGAACATCCATGATAATTATAATAGCTTACTGTAAGCGATAACAAAGCTCAAAATATATTTATGTCCAACCATATTTAATAGCAAGTCCTTCAAACTTTACCATTAAGTGTAAACTCACGTATGCTGACCCATTTTTTATGGGAACACAGATGACACATTCAAGTGCTTTTCACGGAAATAAAATATCCATGTATATCGTTGCTGTTTTAGTGAAAAGCACTCTATGTGGTTAGCAGCCATTTTTCTCTATCTAAAATCAATGTTCACACAATATGTCAAATAGTTTATCGGATATGGAATCATTATCAAAATAAAGTATTTGGAATCAAAGGTTTATAGCTCAGGTAAAATAGGTCTAAATAATAATATTTGGCGGCAAAATATGTAAATCAATAGAACCTTTATTTTTAAATTCATCTTGGCATTATGAATCTGCCAAATCCTATCTAAAAGGCGCCCGTCGTCAATGCATTAATCTTATAAAAAAATATTTGGTCTCATTTGATTGAGCGCAGAAAATAACATTGAAAATGATACTGTGCTTGCCTAGCTTATTAAATGCGCATGTTTTGTAAATTCTTTTTTTTTCAACAAAACCTGGCATATCTTACAAAATATCGATCTAATAAGTATGGGCATCATCTCATTCGATAAGGCACAAGATTAACTATAAAAAAGTAAAAACCGACTGCTAAACCAAAATACACTAAACTCTTGACTATTGAAAGACAAGGAACCCATTTTAGGCAAACAATTTCTTTTGGAGTCGGTGCTGTGATAGATGATGCTTGATGGTCAAAGTAATGGCACCGAAAAAGAAATTGTTTGCCTAAAATGGATTCCTTTCCTTTCAATAGTCAAGAGTTTATTTAAGACTTTTTAGTGCATTTTGATTTGGAAGCCGGATTTCACTTTTTTAATTTTATTTTTAGAGATTACAGAAGGGGGGGAGGTGTTGCACCTTATGACTCTGTTTTTTAAGAAGCTACCAACTACCTATTAATAGTATTTTTATTATAATTACTGACCTCCAAAGCGTTAAGGAGTTCCAACATCAGCTCAGCTCCACAAGATGTTGATTATCAGACGTAACAACACGTCAACATTAAGATTCTAGTAAAGAAACACTGTACGTGCCTTTAAAATTTGACGGTTTCCCTCAATTACACCAAGATCCCATCATCAGATCCCAAATTTTAAAAAATGGGACCAACTAGAAGGTATACTCTGTAAGCAAGCGCAAAAACTTTTCGAAACAGTCGACAAACGACTAAGATATGAGGTAACATAGATACAAAAAAAAGCAGTCGAATTGATAACCTCCACCTTTTTTGAAGTCGGTTAAAAATACATAGAATGTAAAATTTGCATTAACTTACAATGGGTCCATGCCCGTACCTCCTGGGGGGATGGACGCTTAAATTTTGGCAGGGCTCGACAGAGCCTGATCCCTCGTGCCAAGATGAAGTTATAAGCAAAGGTTTTATTGATGTGCATATTTTGCCGCCAAAATACCCTACTTTTCTTGAGCTATTAGGAATTTTCGCTTTGCTTGCTACCACTCCTTTTTTAGAATTTATTGTTTTATCATCTCAGACATCCTATGAAATAAAAATCAATCTTGATTTATACCTACACTAACTTTATCTTTAGTGCGCCTTAATACAAATTTTTAGAGTAGTCTTTATTGTGATAGATTTTAAGTACAAATTTCCTTTTTTCCAGTGGCAAACGCGGTCTATCTCTAGAGAAGCTGTCGACCCGTGGCCGTTTCTACGCGTATGCACTGTACGCTTTCAGCATCCCGATAGCACTTACGATCTTACTGACTGCGCTGGAGTTCTCCGGTCTACCGCCACATCCGTTGTTGCCCATGCTGAGACACCAGGGATGCTTCATTTTTGGTAATAATCTCACATTTTCATTTTAGTGGTGACAAATGGCTGCAGCCAGAGGCCACTAAAGGAGTCTGTCATGTCTAAGTGCGTCTTCACATTAGAGCATCAGCTACGCGACAGCAGCGCGGCAGCAGCGGATGCCTTTACATTAACAGCGCGACGGTCATGTGACTGGGCTGGTCCCACTACAACCATTACCCATTTCAGTGCTCTTACGGGGATAGTATTACCACTACAATGGGTATAGTGGGACGGACCCGCGCGACTTACGCGCCGCTGCGGTGCTGCTGCCACGCTGCGGTGTATAGTATAAAATCATCGGCAGCGCGACTGTCACACGTTATTCGCGCTGCCACCGCGCTGCTAAAGTCGCCTAAATGTGAAAGCGCTCTGAGGCAGAAATCATGCAAGTATCATGACTGCGTTGATGATTCCACTTTGGCGCATGGGTCTTCTCCAAACTACTGCCACACCCGGTAATGTCTATCATTTCATTGGCCACAGCATCTTTACAGATGTTATTTGCAGTATCATGTTAGGTCTGATCTAGAGTCTGTGTCGTCTCCAGTGACTTGTAGTACAATATCAGACCATCATGGCTCATGAATTCCCATGCAAATTAATATCACTGGCGCAGAGATAAATCTGGTAGATCCTGTAAAATTGGGAGTTGTTGGTAAGATAAGAAAATATATTTCATGTCCCAAATGGTTATAGTAAACTGGCCTAATCTAAAAAAGTGAGGACGTTAAGTTTTTATATTTAAGATCATATATATATTTTATCAAAAACTTATGTACACTAGATTTAAATTTCAATACATTTGTCACCATAAATAAAAAATCTGGATAACAGATAGATAGAGAAAAAATTTCTACAGAATTTACAACAACCATTTTTGCGTTTCAGGTACAAGTAAACTTATCTACCTGTACGGGCCGATCATCATCCTGTGCGCTGCGAACATGATCTTCTTCATCCTGACGGCTGTCAAGATCGCGCAAATAAAGCAACAGACCTCAGTGCTTAAGTCCAAAGAGAGCTCTACCCATGATCAGCATAGAAACGACAAGCAAAGGTAATGGTTATTGATTAAAATAGAGAAAGAGAGACAATTTTGTATGTGACACAAGGTGAAAAAGTGCCAATGCTCAAAAACTGATGAAGTTTAAAGATCTACTTCGATTAAAAAATAATGTCTACGTTGAGCTGCTTATCATGAGCAGTGGGAGCGCTTTCGTTAAGCAACCTACAGATTAGTCGTGATTGGGTGATCGACTTTGATTAAGGAATGGGAGTCCGAAACACAAAAAAATCGTACCTATATCACGATTTTTTTGTGTTTCGGAAGACACGCTAAGCCGTTGGTGCCGGCTGATTGCGGTTAATATTAGTCGTTATGCCTTAGTCAGAGGCCCAAGGAGCAACTTGATAACATCTGGCAACAAAGTCCTAACTGAGCCCGTTTGGTGGGGTATGTCTTGGTTTTTAAATTACATAAATTTATCAAAATGACGTCTTAGAGACCTACAGTTATGTGAATAATTCCTATTACCTCTGCCTCTTACGAAAATTTATTTAATTTTCAGACTCCTACTCTACGTCAAGTTGTTTGCTGTAATGGGCATAAACTGGATCCTCGAGGTGGTCAGCGCCATCTACCCGCAAGCCAACGACATCTGGCGCATCACCGACGCGTACAACGTCCTCATCGGAGTCATTATATTCATCATCTTCGTCTGCAAGAGGAAGATCTTCCACCTAATCAAGAAAAGGTTCGTTGACACTTGTGGGTTTATTATTTTGACATTGATTTGAGTTGATGTTTAAGTTTTTCGTAATCTTAACATTCTAAACTACCCTGATTGACCTATGGCAATGACATAAAAGCGTTACGCTATAGTACATTTTGAAGATGAACAAATGATATCATAATCTGCTGCGATCAGTCACCTTACTACTACTGCTTTTAGTTTTTTAACTTGTTTATCATTCGGCTATAAATATGCACAACGATAGTTTACTTGGATTAAACTGCACAGTTGCATCTTGTTCAGAGACTTTTTTTTAATATTTTAATATTTAGACAAAACTATTCAATCCGTTAATATTTAAAGCGTATGTTAACGAGACACAATGCAAATTCTATTGTTATGCGGTTGCCTGCAACCGCTCGGGTGTTGAAGCATTAACAAGTTTAAATACAAAATCAATGTTATCATTACGTGTATGTTATCCTAATGCATACCTTGTTTATAAATAAACGTGTGGGTGAAGGATTTGTATCGAGGTGGTGGAATTTGATACCTAAACATTGTGAATCATATAATATTGTTCTGTGACCAGGATCAAAGACAGGTACCATCAACGTAACAGCAGTTCTGGTGATGTCAGAAACCTAGATATTGTACACAGAAGGCGACTGGAAAGGCAAGGACCTAGAGACAGCGTCGAAACCCTGAGAAGTACCATTTTCATGGACACAGATGGCAGCACAAAGATAAATAGGACATCACAATTATGAAAATAGAATTTTAAAAATTAAATAAAAATAATACTCATTAGTATTAGTTAAGAAAATAAGCAACAAAGTAAAGACTGCAGCTGGAACTCCAAAAAAAGCATACAATTTAAAAAAAACACGTAAATTAAAAAAATACAAATACAGATGAAGATACGGAAGATTCGATAAACTCTGGCATGAAATAGAATTCAGTTCAAAAAGACGAGAAGACAGCCTACAACAAAAGAAGAAAACCAAGACATCAAGGTACACTACAGACAATTTTAAACTCTGGCACAGAGGAAAGGAAAATAAAACACTAAAACCATGATTTGTGTGGACTTTTGGATACTAACTACATAAACTAACGATAGTGGTTTTCGGATTGTACATATAACGCATTAGATTTTAGTGGACCATTAAAAAGTGTTTTGGAATACTGCGTGGGGTTTTTTTTTCTAAGAGTATTATTACTGCACGTAATGCCATCATTAATCCTTCACTTCATATTTCTATAATTTTACTTGTACATACACATACTTAATTTGCACTTTCCTATAACGGAAGGCTTGGCACTTTACTTTATTAAAATGTTATTATTTTGTACTCAAAATGATTGACATTGGTACAATAACGTCCTAAATTCTGTAGACAGTACCAATTCTATCTGTAACTAAATGAAGTCTCTTGGAATAGTCATCGTAATAAGTTGGCCTTAGGTTTGGGGTGACCCTTTCGAATACTTGAACTTTGACTTTAGCACACCTCCGCTGCGGTACTAAAACAGCGCATGTACTGTCCGCAAGTAGAAGAAGTGGAACACATAAAATTATTATCCTTTTGGAAAGGCGATATTACTTCTATGGTGGCGAACATGGCGAACACTAGCGAAATTGTCTGTGCTAGCGCATTGATTTGACTATTGCTGTCTCTTTCTCCTCGCGGTTTCGTCGATCTGATTTGACGCCTGTCACACTTCCGCGCTTCTGCCGCCATTTTGTTGCCGCACCGCGTTGTTTCCGCAAATGTTTGTCAGTGTTGAAAATTTTTAGGAAGCGAAATTGCATTTCTATAAAAAAAAACATCAAATTTATTAAAAAACGCCGCGGTACTCAAACTACACTAGATTGCAGCGAAATTAACGGTGTCACTACACATGTTACGCAGCGAAGGTGTGTTCCATAACATGCTTAGGATCATTATTGCTCATACCATCAACATCATCTTCTAGGCTGGTGTCGTCTGAATTGCAACCGAACGGTGTACGATTATTGCAGACTGAACACGAACAGGTGTGATCCATATCATTTATAAGCATTATAAACTGTGCTAACATTTCACAGCGAAGATTTGTTCTAACTTCATGTTTGTTCTCACGTCATTGTGTTCTTCCATTTGTTACTTTAATTTTATTTTGATTCTGGAACTTTGACTTAATCGATCTGCCTGGGTCTTATCCTGTTAAAAAAATACTTATGCTTAGTAAATATTTAAGTCCTAAACAGGAGAATCGTATTGTTAGTTTTGTTTCTGACTTTTTATTTCTGTAAAGCACGTATTTTAATTGGACGATCGCTGATAACTGGGAATTTGGATCCTTGTATTTGTGAATTTATACCCTGAATCAAAAAAAATACTCAAGATAATGTCAAAATTGTTTATAGAAGTAGCACACCACTTGATTAGCTTTTTGATGCGCATGCGGTTTTAAAATGTACTGGATTCACTTGCATGAGTTTAGATTAATAATGATAAGAATAGATGATACACTTTTTGTTTGATCCTTTGTATCTATTATTGGCACATCTGAAGTTATTTTTCTTGCAAAAGTAGGCAGTATACTTTTGTGACTAATTATTATCATTAAGAAAACCTATGTTTGTGTAAATAACATTTTGATAAACAAAATACTTACTTTCTTTTGTACATACAACATTATTACGGTAACACTGATCTGAGTTAATTAACAAGGTGTATTTTATTACAAGTATCTAATATTTTATACTCCTACATGTTAACTTCGGACGACACTATCTACTGTCGTCCTAAAAAATATCTAATGGTATTTTTTTATGTAGCCTTGTCGACCTTACCAAATTTCAAGCCCATACTATACTAGACTCAAACTTCCACTAGCATGTCAAAGGTCGACGTTAAATCTGTTTCTCATGATTGTGGAGGTTTTCTGTGCTACATCAAGCGCGGGCTCGCATGTAAGACCCTTTAGGCCGCAAACTGGACGTCCGCGGGGACTGCGGCGCGGGCGGCAAGGCTATTGCCCGCCGCCCGCGCCGCGGCCTCCAGAACGGTTAATACAAACTTAAGCGTAAATATCAAATCGCGCGAGCTCCGCGCGAGCTCCCGCGCCCGCACCCGCGGACGTCCAGTTTGCGGCCCACACTGCGACTTTTTGCAGCGATGCAGTCGCGCGTTTTGAAAACGCTCCAGCATCTCGACTCACGAAATTAACAGATTTAATTTAGCATCGATGCAGTCGCGCATTAGCTTCGATGCAATCGCCCGTTAGCATCGATGCAGAAGCGCGACTGCTCGATACCTTCGCGTTAGTATGGATGCATTCGCCAAAATTCAGTACATAATTTGTCAATTTCCAGCTCTTCGTGCATTAACATCGCGACTGATCCATGCTAAAATTAGCGCAGTGTGTAAAGATTGACATTTTGCGATTGCATCGCTGCTAAATGTCGCAGGGTGTAAAGGGTGTTAGAGAACTCGTTCAGTCTGGCATCAGTCTAGCGGCCGACGTTCGAAGCACATTTCGCCTAATTCAAAATATCTTCTCAATCAATAAATTCACGAAAATACCAATTTTGTCTCAGCGTCTTTCGAGCGCCACCTGTTCTACAGGTTCTACAGGAAAACTATGTCGATTCTTCCGTAACAGTCCATTGGTATGGACTGACCATGACAATTGACCAGTTATGGTCAATTGTCATGGTTTAATTTTCATCATTTTATCAGTCTGTGGAGATAACACGGTCATTCTGAGTAGTCTGATGGACGTGTTGGAAATTTCCATTTCAAGCGGCACCAACCAGGTGGCGCTTGAAAAACGCTAAGACAAAATTTGTGTTTTCTGAAGTTTGTTTAAAGATTTATCATAGATACGTGTTTTTTTCACGATTTATCATAGGTACTCTCGTCTTCTCATCTACGTAAGTTAAAAGCATATTTGATGCAGTATAAAATCACAATTTCAAATTTTCCACGCGAAACGTCAAACAATTTTCATTTCTTGTACTTCAGAGTCCTCAATGTTGCCAGACTGAACGTGTAACCATTACCTCAACAGTGATGCTACTGACCAGCATTTTTTTTGTTCTGCGCTTTACCAAATATTTCATCAAAACTGTCATTCAAATTTATTTTCTCTCCGTATAGGTACAGGCAGCTGCGAGGTGATCCCATGTCGAGGAACCAGACCACAGTATCATCACGCACGTCTTCGAGGGACGAGACCAGACTCAATTCCATTAAAATGCACGACAAATGCAACCAAAATGTCACCAGATAAAGTATATTTAGCGGAAGTTTGATTTATACAGAGTGGCTTTTCTATCAGTAGCCATTTTTTTTGGCATATATCATAATCATACATTTAGGCCGTCTGCCGATAGAACTTTTGTATGGAACTGCAGTTTTTGTTTTCTTGAAAATTTTACTATTGCTCCCATGATAAAAGTTGTTTATATTCGGCAATGGAGTCTTTAAAAAAAATGATAACTGATAAAAATAACACCCTGTATATTGGCTGTATATAGGCCTTTATTTAAAGTGCACACACGACTCAAAAACAGTCGTGTTTCTGTGTCATGTGTGGACGCTGTTTTCGTTTGAAAGTGGTATGGCGACAGCAAACTCGACCGTATCGTAGCATTTGCTATAACTTTATCTACCTCAAAACACAAGCAAACAGAATTATTCATTGTTACTGGTCCCAAAACTGTTATAACAAAATGTTTTTTTTAACAAAGTGCACGGGCACTTGTTATAGTGTTGAAATACAGTAACTTGAAAATAATAAAGTACATGGTAGCAATCCCATTACAATCTATTCTAATGTTAGTGACCATGTTAGTTGAAATCAACAAAATGTAGTATATCTATTAAGTTTCCCTAACGTTTGCTCTCAATTAAATTGCAGTTTTGACATGCATGTTTGTACTACCAATGATAGCGAATAAACAAATTTATGTCAAATTTTAAATGCGATGAAAGAGAATCAAATTAATATGTATCGATGTGTATTGATTTAAAAAAAAAAGTTCATTGCTACGAATTTGCTGCAACAATGCTTCCATTTGCTACGGTGTAGCCGATATAGCCACGTAGCAAATCTAATGATCTGACATTGTAAAAGTTTTTTATAAACAAAGGATCTCTATTGAATACTTCATAGTTAAGATTATATCTGGTCTCTTCGCTTTGGTGCAGACTAAACAATATGAAATAAGTACAATGACCAAATTATCATGATTTATCATAATTTTGGGTGTTCTTATGGATCAATCAACTGATTTAATAGTATTTACGTTCTAACAACGTTACAGAACGCTATATTTGCTATACAGCGATACGTGTGTGGACGTCTTTTATATGGAGTACTCATGCGCCACGGTATATAAGTCGATGTGTACATAAATGTGTTAACTTGATAATTGCACGTACTTGTAGGAACCTATGGACTATGAGGTGGAATTGTGTAAAGCAATGTATTCATTTGACAGTTCAAAACGAACGGTATGATCTGTCAAACGGCAGAACGGCAGATGTTTGACAGATACGTTTTGAACTGTAATAAGAATACGATTACTTTACACAATCGCACCTCAGTTCGTGAATTGGATCCAGCGCATTTCCAATAAGGAAAAAATATTATTCTAATTATTAATTATTTGTATCTATAGAGCACTACATTTATTGATTTACGGCCTTATTCACTATGACATAATAAGTTGTGGTTATCTTTATCTACCAGATAATGATACAAAATGGCGTTGTATATTTGAATTATTCGTTTGTTTAGTGCTTATTTGTAGATGGTGAATCAGGCCCTTATACTTAAAAACTTTTTTATAATAATTAATTACACAACTTGTATTCTAGTCGTTGTATTCTTAATCGTACTGTTCTTATTTGTAAGGTTCATAGTAATAAGAGTTGAAACCATATTATGAAAAAGTATTTAGTTTTTTTTTCCTGTTTCATACTAAACTAACTCATAGTCTCTAGTTTAAGGCCGGTGTCGTGATCGATAGTTAACTCGACTTGGTTTAAAATCGTTACCAGCGGTTGTCTATTTACAGCTGTGTGTGTTTAAAACGAAATATACTATAACCAATTATCAGAATGCCTATTTTACTGGCTATTGGTTAAGTTAATGTTTGTTCAAAACAAGCATTCAAACGTTATTTATTATTCAACCGATGGTAACCATATGCTAAAACTCATCTTTTGCTATAATGATGTTTCAGAATCAAAAAGTAAGCAATAATGAACGATCAATAAAGAGCTTCATAATATGGTGTTACTGCCAGTCAAAACGTACTCGAAAGCGACCAATGGATTGTAAAACAGAGCCTTAAAATATGTATTATTATTAAGGAAAATGGCAAACACCGTAATCTAATGTTATCAATAAATTATATAAAGCGTCAATACATAGTATGACGAAAGCTGTCTTATTTGTAGACTGATAAACACACCTAATTTTTGTAAATATTTCCTACCTAGCTTTAGTTACAATTATTTTATGTATACATGTGGTCTGTAATAGGAGCAAAATTTTTAAATGTAGACCCTTTAAGTAACCAGTAATCAATCCTAAATGGTTTAATTTATTATAATGAAAAATAAATTTATTGTTTTTTTCGTCAAAATTAATTGCACCAGCAATGTATTGCAAATAAATTTCCAGTCATAGAATTTGACATTGTCATTTTCTACAACTACTTAGCGATTTTGGTATACATTGATTAGGGATTATTACTTTGAGTTGAAGCATTATGGAGCACTATGACCAGGTCAAGGTAACAACGTATCCCATGTGGAATCACTGATTTAAAATTTTGCTTCTATTATAGGCCACACGCGGTAAAATGTCGTAAAAATTATGCATTTATGATGCACTTGTTTCAATATTCTGAATGTGTAATTAAACTATATGTTACTTCAATAGCGTTGTTTTATTTATTTAATTAACACCAATCAACGGCTCTTAATAGAACATAATGTTTATAAGTACCTAAAGTTAATTTAAGGATTGTCAATTTACTTACAGCTTTTGAAGATTAAAAACATTGGCCGGACATAATAACACGTATAGCACGTAGTAATTTCAAGAACGGTAATTTTACTCGCCTCATAATCTTAAAAAACGTCACCGTTCTTATATCTACACCTATTTTTGATGACGCTCTGTAGGTACACTTATACATTTGAATTTCCTTTTGGAACAGGAACCAACAAAGTCGTTTATGCCTTAAAAAAGTCTAGTTCGAAATTAAACGGGAATGCCCGTTGTTCTACTTACAATCATTTAAGGCAATAAATAACGGCACTTTTAAGAGGATAACACCCTAACGTGCAGATTTTAAGTGTTAACCTCTCCTATTTGCCAGTTAATGAAGATCAAAGTTTATATAAACCTTAATATTTCCTTATATGTTTTTATTCCAAGATTTGTTTGAAATTATATTACAAAATAGTTCAAATGAATTGTACAATTTTAACGATCTCTTCCGGACAACCTTTAGGTAAGTAAATTATGAAATAATAAATATAATTATAAAATAATATATCAATGTCTTCCCCGTACCTAAATTTGATATTTGTATTGTTTTTATAAGAATAAGTAAAAATTTCTCATCTAGTCTAGAGAGAAGAGCTTTCTTTCCATTTGATAGAAAAATCTTCCTTAAGAATTGTCGTATATATTTTGCAAAAGACATTTCATCGGTGTCCTGTCTATCCTATAACAAGGGTCACACAATAATGAGCCGTATGACCGAACAACATAGTAGTTATGTTATGCGTAAAGCAAATTATTCCAGCAACTTTATCAAATTATGAGGAATACATTAAGGCTCATAGGATCACTCACATAGCACGTCACTATGAAGCTGCTCGCTTTGATATTAATTATTAGTTTTGCAAGTGGAGTTTTTTCTGAGACAGATATTTGCGAAACTAAAAAGTGTATTAAAAAATGTTGCCCTGTTGGTGAATTTGTGTATAGGCGAAAAAGGTGTGCAATTTTCAACGAAACGACCCCTTTAAACATTTTTTTGCCTGTGTACAATGAAGATTTGGATGTAACCGATAAGAAGTTCGAGGAAATTTTCCATCTTCAGCCGAACGCTTTCCAAAATGCAAGTTTTCGAATCAACGTTTTTGAGTCTATTTCTGTGAAGTTTCTCGTTTACATGACTGAGGTAAGTTTTTTTTTAAATTTATTTACTAACAAGCCAAAATAATATCTATCCATCTGTCCTTTTCATGCACAATCATTGAAACGATTTCAATGAAATTGGATATGATTTTTTTTTGTTCCGAAACCTTTGTATTGTCTTACCTTCCCAAATGAATGATACGAATAATATACTACCTACTTATTTACCTGTAAATCCTATGAACAAAGTTAACTTAGGTCCGATTTTACCAACGTCAAATAAGAAATATTTGTCGAATACAATTCAATACGACTAATTTGAAAATATGATCTGTTTGTCAGCAATCATTTATGTAAATGTAATCTGAAAATTGGTCGTTTTTTCTTATTAAAAGTAAATTTTACCAAGGTCAGATAAGGAATATTCTTCGAATACAATACAAAACGCCGTATGAAAAATTAGAAAACATCTGCCTTTTTTTATCAACAATCATTTATGTAAATGTCATTTCAAAATCTATCTGATGTTGGTTAAATCGACTCTCAGACGGCAGACGGATAAGTCTTATTTGTCGTTGGAAAAAAAGACAATCTTACTGATCTAGGATTAATTGAGAACTTGACACTAACGCTTATTTGTTTTCTTAATTTTGAATAATTATACCAATAAATTTGAAGGTTAACTTATAATTCAGATTTGGTTACTGGATATACTTTAATTTTTTTCTCCTATTACACCAATTTTAGTGTCATTTTTTTACCGTCTTCAAAAAAGGAGGTAATCAATTCAATGCGTATGCATGTGCTGACAAGACCGAGAGGCCAAGATGACCAAGAGGTTGCTGGTTCAAGTCCCGCCCGTGCGCAAATTTTTGGTTTCTTATTTCATCCTTATGAATATAAAATATGACACTGTATGTGTTTAAAAACATTCTAAACCATTAAATAGCGAAGCGTCATCAATTTCCAAGTTGAATTTATTCTGTAAACTGCTTGGGCCCACTGTTTCATAAACAGAAGGCTAGATGGCGCTAAGTTTCACGCAATGACGTATCCATAAGAGACTACAAAGGACATTGGTAAAACTCGCCTAAGAATCAACAAAATTTGTCAATTACCCAAATTCATGTCTTCTTTTTTGCATTAATAAACATTAATTAGATTGTAACGGACACTTTTGTTTCGTGAAATCAATTTTAAAATGACTTTTTTGATTTTGTAATCTTTACATATTTTTTATATATACTATTGTGCTCTGTATAGGCTTTTGTGATTTGGCCAATACACAATACAGTCTTCACTGACTTACTTTAGTTAGTAAATAGTTAATAGGCTAAAAATACATAAATTATTATCTACCTCAGGAAAATGGAATACTGTAAAATCAACGTTTTTCATTTACAAAGAACAATTTATTGTACCGTCATTGGCTAAATCAGCTTTGTTCCTCGAAAAAAAAGAGTTTTTAAGTACCTAAATTGTCGAACTATTAAAAAATGTTCATGTAGGTAGGTAGGTATTATGATATTACGGTATTATTACACATCATGTTTGTGAAATAAAGAAGTAAGTAAAACGAGCTATAATATAGCCAGTACTATAATAAATAAATAAAATATATAATATTTAATGTCCAAAGGATATTTATTATTTTAGGATATTTATTATTTATTAAGATAAAGCTATTATTATATTCTAATAGAAGTGTCCGTCAAAAAATATTGTTCTTACATACAAATACATGTCATTTTGAACCTAGAAAGGTACTTTGCATCACTGTTGGTTCTTAGGCAAACGATGTATGGACTCGGAACAATGTCCTTTCGCAAGGTCGGACTGACAGCACGGTAACTCACTTGGTAGAGCGTTTGGCCCGGTCAGTCAAGAGGTTACTGGTTCAAGTACCGCCCGTGCGCAAAATTTTGGTTTCTTATTTCGTCTTTAGAATATAAAATTAACTTTAGTATGTTTATCTATAAAGGCTGCAAATCACGCGTGCAAAATTTCATAAGTGTAAGTATGTTCGTTTTTTTGTATATTTCTATGTTTGTTCACGGTTTTCTCGAAAACAAGAAGTCATAGCGAGATGATTTTAGTTCGATTAGGTATATTTCAACTTAGGGTACAGTGTTAGTTGCATCAAAATCTGTCCAGTAGTTTTTGAGATATGGGTAAACTGGTAAACAGTTAACACCCATGAAAAAAAAACCGCCTTCAAAAACTGACTTAAAAGCTCAAAATATCGCACTACTTAGGAGAAGCAAATTTATCTGGCATCGGTGCAAGATGTCAAGCTTACCTACACCTAACAAAGGTTTAATTTTTTGTAATTTGTTGTAAAGAAACGGTTGTAGATCTGAAGTTAGCTAGCCCCAAAGAAAATAAAAAACTGGCCAAGTGCGAGTCGGACTCGCGCACTGAGGGTTCCGTGCCAACTTTAAATGAATTAGGGAATCCACTTACTTCTACTTAGTAAAATACCACAATATTTTGTTGACTGTAAATATAACTTTGTTTTTCATAGTGTTTGTATGAAGTACAAAGTAATGTTTGTGGTTGTTGAAAATGTGCTATATCTCAAAAACTACTAGTTCAATCCCATCCGAACCAATTTTCATTGAAAGTATAATTAAGATCTACATCATATATTTTTTTCAAAATTTACACTTGCTTGGTTAAGAAGTTAGATGGGGGGGGGGACGCCCATTTTACCACTTTGGAAGCGTCTAGCTATCAAACGTTAGACTTTAAAAGAAAACGGCTTAAGAAACCTCAATGTCATTTTAAAAGACCTATCCATACACGCATAGGTTTGACGAAAAAAAATTTTTTTTCGGTTTTAGTTTCATTTATGGGTTTCATTATTCCCTTAATTGTCATATTTTTTTATTTTTTGTATAAGAATCGGTAAGCGGTTAACAGGATACATCTTCTTACCAAATTCAATTGTGTAATGCTTATAGTAACAGAATAAATGGCTGTGACATACGGACGGACAGACAGACAGACAGACAGACTTGACGAAACTATAAGGGTTCCGTTTTTTGCCATTCGGCTACGGAACCCTAAAAATACAGGCCCACACCCTGTTTAGCAAATGTGTTTTAATCTTAGTTCATTTTTTTGGTTTTATCGATAACGGTACCTACCACGCTGCAACCTACTTATTAAACTAATCTTTACATAATTAATAACATATTATGTTTTTTATTACTTGCTACTAAAAATATATTACTCTCCGATGGCATTGAAAAGAAAATGAGGTTCTTGCGATGATCATTTATGTCAGCAATATTTAAATTATTTTTTAATTAGTCAATGGTCATAAAGTTTTCATAATGAATATCATTTCGAAGCTTTATACTTATGCCAGCTAAGTTTTCCTTCCCGTTCCTATTCTACAATGTACGGACAACAGCACCTCAACAAGTTAACACTGCGGTATCTTATTCAGTTGTAATAAGGGCTAGTTTGCAACAAAAGTGGGTAACCTGATGTCGATTGTACTATTATTGACGTCATGATGATTGTTTATCCCAGCATCCTACGGGTACAAATCAATTAACAAGCAAAACACGGCTTGAATTATTGATTTACTCTCATAGCTAAATATAGCGTCGGCAGTAGCTCCTGTATTTTTCCTGTAGTGCCTGTAGGCAAGACTGACAACTGAATTCTACAACGTGAAACGGTGAATGCGAAAAACCTGAAAATAAGTTGATTGGAATAACGAGCAGAATCAATTAAACCACCTTTAATATGGGTCACATTTGGTTTTCAGAATGTATTTAACATTAACAGTGTCATATTGTTAGTTCATACAGATAAATTAGGAAACCAATTATAGCGCACGGACGGGACTTGAACCAGCAACTTTCTAGTTAACCGGGCCTAACGCTCTTCTTATTGAGCTACCGTGTCGTCAGTTCTTCATGGGTCACATTTCAAAAAATCTTCATTAAAATGTTGCCCTGTCTATTTATTATCAAGGCTAGCCATCATGCGGGCAAACCCGCAAAAATTCGTAACAACAATTCTTAGGTTAGTTCTTTATGATCGTAGATAGCAATTAATAACCCAGATAATATAATACTGTAATAATAATACAGTCAGCGCGACGCAGCGACCCGGTGAATACCTACCTATATGAATTAAAAATCATTTGGGGTGCCTGAAGTTTTGTGCATTGAACATTACACGTTGTATAATGACCGGTGCAAATGTTTCATATGGTAATAAATGAAATATCACATGTGTGGTATATTAGAGTATAATATGCCTCTATGTTTAGCTTTTGTGGACTATGAGAAGGCCTTTGATTCGATCGAAACTTGGGCGGTGCTTCGGTCTCTTCAGCGGTGTCACATAGACTATAGGTATATAGAGGTGTTAAAGTGTCTATATAACAACGCCACCATGTCGGTCCGAGTACAGGAACAGAATACGAGGGCGATTCCATTGCGAAGAGGTGTAAGACAGGGCGATGTTATATCTCCGAAACTGTTTACAGCGGCATTGGAAGACGCCTTCAAGCTCCTGGAATGGGAAGGATTCGGCATCTCCGTCAATGGCGAATACATAACACACCTTCGGTTTGCCGATGACATAGTCGTTGTGGCAAAGACGCTGGATGATCTAGGCACTATGCTCGAAGACCTCGACCGAGTATCCCAACAAGTGGGTCTTAAAATGAACATGGAGAAGACGAAAATTATGTCGAGTTCCCTTGTTGTACCCACTCCAGTATCCATTGGGAACTCAACTCTCGAAGTTGTCGACGAGTACGTCTACCTGGGACAAGTGATCCAATTGGGTAGGTCCAACTTCGAGAAAGAGGTCAATCGACGAATCCAACTCGGCTGGGCAGCGTTCGGGAAACTGCGCAAGAGCGTCTTCTCGTCTCAATTACCTCAGTGTCTGAAGACGAAAGTCTTCAATCAGTGTGTGTTACCAGTGATGACATACGGATCCGAAACGTGGTCTCTTACTATGGGCCTTATAATGAAGCTCAAAATTACACAACGAGCGATGGAGCGGGCTATGCTCGGTGTTTCTCTACGAGATCGAATCAGAAACGAAGAGATACGTAGAAGAACCAAGGTAACGGACATAGCCTTGAGAATCAGTAAGCTTAAGTGGCAGTGGGCAGGGCACATAGCGCGAAGAACTGATGGCCGTTGGGGCAGGAAAGTTCTAGATTGGAGACCCTTCGACCAAAGACGCAGCGTAGGACGTCCACCAACAAGATGGACAGACGACCTTAAAAAGATCGCAGGATCAAACTGGATGCAGACCGCTAGTGATCGGTCGCTGTGGAAAGCAGTGGGGGAGGCCTATGTTCAGCAGTGGACGTCCTTTGGCTGATTATGATGATGATGATGATGGTATATTAGGAAAATTAGAATAGTCTCACTTGCTACATATATCAACCTCTGGCATGTCACCTACACACGTGTTATGATTGATAGCTTGTCAGTGTAGACAATCCCTGTCAAGGTAGGTAGGTTGATATGGTGAACATCCGAGCAATGTGGCGGGGGCCGCGCGGCTACTATCTTCTACTATATAAAAATAAGTCGGGTTTTCCTTCCTGACGCTATAACTCCAGAACCCACGAACCGATTTCCACGGTTTTGCATTCGTTGGAAAGGTCTCGGGCTCCGTGAGGTTTATAGCAAAGAAAATTCATATATAAAACGGAAAAAAATCTTCTTTTAATCACCAAACGAAATGTTACATAAAACGAAGCCATCTGGTGGCGAAACGGAGTTCGCGGGGTTTGCTAGTGATTCTTAAAAGTGTATAGAACGAGCCGCGTGCGGCTATGACGCATCGCTCAAAAAGAGTTTCATCCATCCACTCCCATAATTTCTCTATTATAGTCACGTAGATGTTTTTACTGTGTGTGTGTTGGCAATGAACAACGTATAGCTATTTGTTGGAAATCGCTGATTAATGCGCAATCTTTAAGTGGTCCCTCAGAAACCATATAAATAGCATTAAAACTATGTAAAACAATGGTCAAATACGATTTTATCATAACGTTTATATGATGTTTTACTATATCTAGTATCATTATACATATGACAGCAATCTTAACACTATCCTAGGAGCAGAACGGTCAATGATTGTAGTGAGGGCTCTCACCTTTGGCCACCTTTGGCCTCATAACTTTTTATGTTTTGTGTTTCAAACCCCAGAATTCGTTTTACACATCAATCCATATCTTTTACTACGCGTTTTAGTTCTTTTAAGTTACTAAATCGTCGATTTTTTAGAGCTCTCATATCATTGCACACAGAAGTCAGAGGGCCAGCACCAGAGACGCAATGCTCGGAAGTCTATCATAAAAGTGATTCTTAAGTATGCACTTTTGCAAAAGGCAAACATTTTTAATACATATACGATAATTCTTAAGTGTTTTCAAAGCGAACAGTAAATAGGTATACTATAACTCGGCCCGTGAATGCACATAATTTATCAACTATGTAAAGCGCCCAATAAGTAGAAATAATTGACTTTTTTCTGGGATATAACTAAGATGAAATAAAAAAACCAAACATAGGTATTTTGAGACGTCCAATTTGAGATATGCTTAATTGTCGGTAGCTCATTATTTTCGTTATAATTATCATGGACAAACACTGGTTACATTTCTTGGTCATTCGTTCTTAAAATTAGGTTTGTTATTTTAGTTTAATTTACCTCATTGCGATTCTTCGTAATAATAGGTACTCCGGCCCTTACTGCAACACATTTATAATAATAAGAGCATAGTACTGTGATTATTCTATTAAAACGCATTTAAAGCGTATTTGAGCCACATTGATTTGTTTATGAAAATGAAATGTATTGCTCGCATTTATTGTGTCCTCCCTGCATTCGCTACACTTACCTATATTGTACCTACATAGGACTTGTGATAGGGACTTATGGGTATCATTATATATACATAGAAATTTGTAAGAGTGGGTTGCGTGGGTTTGTGTGGTAGCTTAATTAAGTTAACCGGTATAATCGATACCGGTTAAGTAAATTAAGCCGTAGTCAGAAGTATGACTTTTCTGACAGTACCTATCCAAATATATTATGAGGACTCTACTCATAAATGAGAACAACTTTAAGACCAATTACAAAATAGAAAAAAAAAATAATATTTCATACAAATGTTTGTTTGACGCTACCAAAATGTATAGAACTGCAGATATTTTTCCCGACTTTGCTATTGGTCCCATAAGTTATAAAAGTTTTATGTTTGTGAGTGGACTCTATATAAAAAAACTGGCCAAGTGCGAGTAGAACTCGCGCTCAAAGGGTTTCGTATTTACTATGTAAATAAGCATTTTTATTTTCCTAATAATATGTCCAGTAAGATATGTTTAAAATCGATAGTATGAGTAGCTTTACTAATTTTATCTTGATAAAGATGAAATAAGAAACCAAAAATTTGCGCACGGGCGGGAATTGAACCAGCAACCTTTTCATAAAAGGACGGCTAGATGGCGCTAAGCGTCACGCAATTGACGTTTTCATAAGAGACCACAAATTTCGCAGGGTCGGACTGACAGCACGGTAGCTCAATTGGTAAGAGCGTTTGGCCCGGTCAGCCAAAAGGTCGCTGGTTCAAGTCCCGCCTGTGCGCAAATTTTTGGTTTCTTATTTCATCTTTATCAAGATAAAATATGACACTGTGAGTGTTAAAAACATTCTAAAGCATTAGCTTTACTAATTAAAGCTGTAGAGTTTGTTACAGAATTGTTTGTTTGTTTGTTTGTCGCAGGGGTCCCCTGCGACTTCGTTTGCATATTTTGAGCTTCGCTTTCCGAGCTCTTCGCTAGTACAGTCGCCATCAGATATATCGGAGCAGACAAAGTGACCAAATACTTCTGCACAGTTTAAAATTTCAATAAGTTCCATACACTACAAGTTACCATTAATATCAGAACATTCATTACTTCATAAATATCTGAGCAGATGTTAGTCAATAACTCCTATACACACAACTAACCAATAATATCTGAACACTCACTTGCCTGAATTTATTTACTGCATGACACTTTCATGACAGTGATGACAATACTGAAAACTACAAAGCGTTACTAACTGCCAGCGTCATCTTACTATAATATAAACTATGAAAAGAGTCCCTATTTAACCGACTTCAAAAAAGGAGGAGGTTATCAATTCGACTGTATATTTTTTTGTATCTATGTTACCTCATATCTCAGTCGTTTGTCGACCGAATCGAAAAAAATTTTCGCCTACTTAGAGGGTGTACCTTCTAGTTGGTCCCGTTTCTTTCTTCCATTTTGGGATCTGATGATGGGATCTTGGAGTAATCGAGGGAAACCCTCAAATTTTAAAGGCACGTATTGTGTTTCTTTACTAGATTCTTAACGTTGACGTGTTGTTACGTCTGATAGTCAACATCTTGTGGGGCTGAGCTAATGGTGGAACTCCTTAACGCTTAGGAGTTCAGTAATTATAATGACAGAACTTATGATAGGTAATTTGTAGCTTCTTAAAAAATAGAATCATAAGGTGCAACTCCCCCCCGGCCCTCTTATGTAATCACTAAAAATGAAGAAATAAAATAAACTTTAAAAAAAAAGTAAAAACCGACTTCAAAACCAAAATGCACTAAAAAGTCTTGAATAAACTCTTCACCATTGAAAGGAAAGGAATCCGTTTTAGGCAAAAAAAATCTGTTTTGGAGTTGGTGCCATCACTTTGACCATTAAGCATCAACTATCACAGCACCGACTCCAAAAAGAAATTGTTTGCCTAAAACGGATTCCTTTCCTTTCAATGGTGAAGAGTTTATTTAAGACTTTTTATGCATTTTGGTTTTGAAGTCGGTTTTTACTTTTTTTTATAGTTAAGTTGGAAGCACTTCTGCAATTTGCCTCGATTGCTCAGATATTTAAGACCGACTGCGTAGATACATTTGACGTTATGAGTGTTCAGATAATTTTGGTTAGTTGTGTGTATAGAAGTTATTGACTAGCTTCTGCTCAGATATTAATGAAGTAATGCATGTTCTGATATTAATGGTAACTTGTAGTGTATGGAACTTATTGACATTTTAAACTGTTCAGAAGTATTTGGTCACTTTGTCTGCTCCAATATATCTGACGGCGACTGTACATAATATCTATGCCAAATTACAGATTTCTATAAAGTTTCCTTATTGGACTTCGTAACCTAAAAATATACATTACACCCAAAAATATATATTCAAAAGTCGCCCTGTTTTCATATAATTCCTCATAGTATTCGGTCCAATACTCTGCAGTAAACATGATTTGTTATGAATGACTAATTCCGGTTAATAATATTTGTGTTGACTCATAACTATTAGTGCTTCAGTTTCTTTGTTTATTGCAAAAATCAAAACTAGAGTAGAGTACCTATTACTGTAACGCCTTTATTTATGTCACAGAAGTTACAAATTAAATTTATAATTACTTGAGGGCCCGTATATTAGCAAAAACAACTGCCTTGTCTTAAGTTTGTCACTTGCCATTTGTCTTAAACGGTTGATTAAAAGAAAAAATGGTAATATATAATTTATTTAATAATTTGCAATATTTTTTAGCTTTAGTTCCATGTATAGGTTTAGCCCACCCTTAAATGTCATCTTTTAGAGGGTTCCGTAGCTTAATGGCAAAACGGAACCCTTATAATTTCGTCAAGTCTGTCTCTCTCTCTGTGTGCGTCCGAATGTCACAGAAACTAGTAGCATCATACAGTTGAAACTTGTAACGTAGGTATCCTGTTAACCGCTTTACGAATTTAATACAGAAAATAAAAAGTAATGATATTAAAGAGGGGCTACACATAAAACTTAAAACTTTTTAGTCAAACCTATGCGTGTGGAATGTCTATGGATAGATCTATAAAATTGAAAATGATATCGAGGTCCCTTAATTTTTTTCTCTAAAAGTCTAACGCTTAAGAGTTAGAAACTTCGAAAGTGGTAAAATGAGCGTCATCTAACTTTTAAACTAAGCGGTTGTAAATTTGAAAAAAAAAAATGTATTGAAAAGATCTTAACAAATACTTTCAACAAAAATTGGTTTGAAAGAGATCGAACTAGTAGGTTTTGAGATATAGTATATTTTCAACAACCTCAATTATAACACAAACAAGTACAAACACTATGAAAAATACTGTCAACAAAATAATTTGGTATTTTGGTTAAGTCCAAGTAAGTGGATCCCTAATTCAGCTTAAAATTAGCACGGAACCCTTTTAGAGTAAAAACAAAGTAATTTTTGCTGTCAACAAAATATTGTAGTTTTGGATAAGTCGAATTAAGTGGATGTCTAATTCAGTTAAAGTTGGCACGGAACCCTTAGTGTGCGAGTCCGACGCGCACTTGGCCAAGTGTTTTTTTTTTGTGGGACAATAATAAGGCGGTCAACATTATAAACCTACTTGTCAAGTTTCAACTGTGTAGTGCTAATAGTTTAAGAATGTAATGGCTGTGAAATACGGGCGGGCAGACAAACTTGAAGAAACTATAAGAGCTACGTTTTTTGGCCATTCGGTATTTAGGGTTCCCCTAAAAACATCAAAAAACCTCCCCTTACTGTCAATAACGTTTTTCAGAGTGGTGTTGCATACCTAGAAGCACCTAACGCCTTCGACCGATGGACGCGAGAGGACCCTGACATGTACTGCGTAGACCATCTCGGACGGCTGCAGGAAAATGGGACCATCCAATACTCCTTCGGTCTATGGGCTACCTTCAATAGTGATCCACCACCGCAGGCTAACAGCTGGTACAGAGCAGGTAACTTTAATACATTATTGAGCGAGCACATATTCATTTCCAAGTTGAATTTATTATGTGATGAATAACTACTTGGCCCACTGTTTCATAAACAGACGGCTAGATGGCGCTAAGAGTCACGCAATGACGTATCCATAGGAGACCACAAATTTCGCAGGATCGGACTGACAGCACGGTAGCTCAATTGGTAAGAGCGTTTGGCCCGGTGAGCCAAGAGGTTGCTGGTTCAAGTCCCGCCCGTGCGCAAATTTTTGGTTTCTTATTTCATCTTTATGAATATAAGTTCTTACACTTAAAGGCTTCGATTTCTAATTTAGGTTTTAAGTTATTTTTCATGATCTTAGTTTTAATTGTTTTTAGGTTTATTAAATGTACGTTCATTAGTAATTTCTTTTCATATTGTATTGTACAAATCAATGAATTACTCATTTTTAGAGGTAAAACTATTCGCTACGGATAGTAGCAAAATAAACATCAATATTTAGATTATAATAATGAGTAAAGCATTTTTCAAAATACAACCCCTGAATGAACCTCTAATGATTTCCAGGCATGATGGCATCTTGTGTGTTCCTGTGCCTCGTGCTTCTGGTGTACCTGCTGCTGCCAGAGCTGATGAACATCGGCGGGATGGTGCTGATGGCTTACGTCACTTGCCTGCTCTGTGCCTTCATCTCTCTACTCATCGTGCAGGAAGGGAACCTGAGCGATGTAAACTGTGTAAGAGTCAGTGAGTAATCGTCTACCTGCATATACTTGTACTATAGAATACGCGTTCTGGGATGTACAAGGCTTATTCAATACTCAATGATATGTAGTGTCACCTTGTATATAGGAAATAAATAAACTTACCTATGGCCCCAATGATATCAACCACGCGTTTTGGTTTTATTTTGATCTTGTAAGCGTGCGTGTTGTTCCTCATATGTGGGTCACTCAGAAAGTTGTGCGACACTAAAAAAATAGTTCTACAGGTACCTATATTTTTATTAAATCTTTTCAAAGTACTCTCCACCAGTCTCTATACAAAGAATGCGACACTTAAAATCGTAAAAATCATATCTCTAAAATGTTCCCGGCATTTTTCAGTCAGACCACAGATTAGTAAGACGCTATACTTTGAAGTGGCTCTCAAAAATGTGGTAGGAAATTTTGAAAATGGAACACACATACATCTATTTTTGATTATAAATAATCATATTTTCGAAAAAGATTCTAACCGGCCAGTCTCCTATAACATAAAAACTTTTTTTGGCAATACCCCAGACAATATCAAATCAAACAAAGACAAAATCTGACGACCCGTCTGGTGTAGTGGTTGAGAAATCGCCTACTACGCAGCGGGTGCGGGTTCGATCCCCGCACAATACAAACATTTGTGTGCATGAACATGTCTGTTTGTATTGGTCTGGGTGTTTTCTATGTATATCATGTATGTATTTACAAAAAAAAAAGTATTTAAGTATTATATCCGTTGTCTGGCACTCATAACACAAGCTCTGAGTAGCTTACTTTGGGGCTAGATGGCGATGTGTGGGAATGTCCAAAGGATATTTATATTTATTATTAATATAATACTAAATACTTTCTGAGTGGTCTGGTACAAAGCGCGTGCATACAAACAATTAAACTTTTCGGCTTTATAATGGATAGTAACTGAAGCCGATTTTCACAAAGAGAAGAATTAAACTATTTTTATTTTGATTTTATTTTTGTGTAGAAATAACTGCTAATTAATTATTCCTTTATTTTTCAGCGTGCTTGAATTATTTCTTCTTCATTGCGAGCTTCTGCTGGATGAATATTATGTCTTGTGATATTTGGTGGACTTTCAGGTAAAACACTAAAATTTAAATTGTAAATAGAACCTTTTTGAAGTCTGTAAAAATAAATGAGTAGTTGTGCAAAAACATGGCGTCAGTTAACTATTACAGTTTTACAGCTCTATTTTCGTTTAAATCATTATTGTTCTATACAGAGTGATTTTGCTAGGTGTTATCAAATTTATGGAGCTGAATGAGCCCATCAATAGTTCAATACATACAACTTTTACTATAGGGTAATGGCTGAGATAAAAAAAAAACAATAGCCCCTATACAAAATCAGTCAGCTATATTGACGACAATGTATGGAGAGGCAGAAAAAAATATATTGACGATGCCCCATAGTAAAAGTTGCAGGTGTTGATGGTCTCATTGGTATCCTGACATTTGACAACACCTTGCAAAGTCACCCTGTCCTGTATACAGAGTGTAGTTTTGGTCAGTGACATCCAACTCAGAAATGATGATGATGATGACGAGTTAGGCTTATTCATAACAACATAACATTCTAAAAAAAACTAACGAATGGGGTAACTCGCACCCTCGCACGTAGCTAACGCGTACCTACGAAATACTACGCCGTAGCGAGTAAGCTACGAAGAGGCGATCTAGTGTTGGTAGTTTTGCCTTGGTCGCTAGTATCAGAATATTTTTTCTTTTTTTTGGCATCACTGTAATTTGTACAACCACCCCTGAGTCACTCGTCGCTGACCAAACGGAAAACTAAGCTCAGCTGCTTTTGGTGTAAGGAAAATTAGACGTTTGACTGATATAGAAACAGCTAGGTTAGTTTATTTTAGTTATTTCCATAGCTTGATGTCCTACGGCATTTTACTGTGGGGCTCGGCAGCTGATATAGATTCAATTTTGTATTACAAAAAGAGCCGTGCGAGCTATTTATAATCTAAAACCTCAAGATTCCCTACGAGAGGTGTTTAAAGAAATTAGAATATTAACTGTAGCCTCTCAGTATATTTATGAAAATTTAATGAACGAGTATGTACGCAAAAATTTACATTCGTTCACGAAAAAAGTAATGTACAAAATTATAATACTAGGAACAAGAATAAGCTTGCTATTCCACAATTTAGGCTTCGAAAGGTTGGAAATTCTTTCATAGGGAAATGTATAACATTTTTCAATAAACTACCAGAACACAAATTGTAAACTTACCGATCAATAAATGTAAAACTGACATTAAAGAAACCCTAATGACGAAAGGGTATTATAAAGTAGATGATTATTTAAAAGATAATAATGTATGGACTTGCATGCATACTACAACCATTATAAACCTTTGAAAAGAGGCATTGACAATAGTGACTGAGTTTCTTGCGCAGCTTCTCAGCACTAGCCCAAAATTGTCCCGAAGCTGTGGTAGGGTTTATATTGGGACGTGTAAAAGTGTTCTCAATGGGCCTATTTGCATAACTTTATGACTTTATGACCAAAACAACATTCTCAGTAGCCTAAGAAAATTAAGACGAAAATGGACTATCAGCGGAAATATTTCGTGTAGTTTTGAAAATCGCCACAGTTATTCCTTGAGATATCCAGATAAACATATCGAAAAGCCTCAAGGGTGGGGGATGAGCTAAGGGTGTAGGGGGGGTCAATGGAACCTTTTTTTTAGATTTTAGCTTATAAGTCAAAAACTTGCACTAATAGCATTACAGTTACTTCTAGGAAGACATTCTACATAAAATTACCTTTAAATTTGGTCTTTTTTTTGTACTTTAGAAGTTACAGAATGTTTAACTTTATATAGGTATAAAAAATGAGTTGGTTTTATAAATAAAATGAAATTGGTATGTTTTCAAAATAATAATTAGACAGTCTTAATTAAATCAATCATTGTCTTCTACTGCATCATCATGATCTTTACCTATTATTTCTACTAAATCTATAGATACGCCATTTGTGCATAAACCTAAACAGCCGTTGCATACTCGACTGCACGTGATACCAGATTTTCGGCATCCACAATTACCAGTGCAACCACTTTTGCAGCGACAAAATATTGACGTCAGCACGGTGTCAGGATCATGAGTGGTAACAGGCTCGAGGCCATCAGCTCCTCGTTACCATCCCCACATTTCAGGAGCCAGTGCGTTACCTAACCACTCTTGTACTTGGTGGAAAGCTCAGAATGAGTGAAATATTGCTGATCCTTTAATAGGCGGGAGAGAGGAAAGATCTGGTTTGGATTTGGTGCTGGATTTGGTAAAAAATGAGTATCTATATCTGTTAAGATCAAGCTGATCAGTGGCTGCACGATACATCGTCAAAAAAATCCTTTCTCCTGACTCTGCTATTTTTTCAGATGTTGATGTTGCATTGTAGAAGATGGTGGCTTTATCCTTGATTTTTGTTTTTTCTCAAATAGCTTAACAACTGATACTTAGCCTTTCCTGTGAATTGCTGAGGTTGTGTCGCAGCCGCTGAACCTGTGTAAGAAAAGAATGGAAGAGCAAAATCGCTCGTAGCTCTTCGATATTACGCGGACATACAAAACGTGTGTAAAGAGTGAATAGTCTGACATTTTGTAATAATAGCAGCTAGTAGTAACAATTATCTGTGAATAGCAGGTATTTGAATCAGAATAAGTTGTTTTCGTATTCGCACTTTTGAGGAATTTGACCCCCCTGTAGTTCCTAAATTATCGACCGTACAAAAAAATAGGACATAATTTAAAGGAAATTTGATGTATTTTTTTTTCCTTTGAGGTATCCGTAATGCTATTTGTGCAGGTTTTTGACTTATGAGCAATTGATCCTTTGCCCCCCCCCCCCCCTACACCCTCAGCTCACCCCCCACCCTTGAGGACTTTCGATATGTTCATCTGGATATCACAAGGAATAACTGTAGCGATTTTCAAAACAACACGAATTATTTCCGCTGATTTTATTTATTTTCTCATACTATAAGAGGCACAGAGAGGCTCAAATGTGTTATAGTGACTCAAAAAAAGTTCCAGCAATAATTTTTAACATTTATTTATTAATTATTTATGTTGCATGTCTTAGTTTAATTTTTTCTTGTTTGTTATTATTAAAGATTGATTATTTATTAAATATATTGGGTTTTCAGGGGGTATGCTAAAGCTCGCCCAATCCATAGACGAGGAGAGTACTGCAAGTTCCTGATATACGCCCTCTATGCCTTCGGGGTGTCAGGAACCATGACCGCCGGCCTGGCTTTGCTGAACGACGCTGATCTCTCCAGATACCCTTGGTTTGTGAAGCCTAGCATACCGGAGAAAGGATGCTTCTTGGAAGGTAATATATAAATAAATAATCATCTAACATTTCGAAATAAATAGATTCTACATTAATCTTTAGATGCCAAGTACGCTAGTAATGTAATGATATACCCTAAACATCTTCTACTATATAAAAATAAGACGGGTTTTCCTTCCTGACGCTATAACTTCAGAACGCACTTGCATTCGTTGGAAAGGTCTCGAGCTTGGTGAGGTTTATAGCAAAGAAAATTCAAATATAAAAAAAAAATCTTCTTCTTTTAATCACCAAACGAAATGTTACATAAAACGAAGCCATCTGGTGGCGAAACAGAGTCGCGGGGTTTGCTAGCAATATATAATAAAGTCTTGCCTGTGACCACGGATGCTGTAAAACATTCGAAACGTCAGGCATAACGTTCTTTTAAAATGTGCGCGAAATAAATCCGTAAAGTCTTTTAATTCAATGAACAATATGCATATTCAGTACCCCACCATATCCTATCTTAAAAGAAGAAGTAATTTGTAGCCAATGTGACTTAAACAATGAATCCAGGAGTAAAGTTTGGAGACAGGATTAAAACTTCGTCTTTCTGCCTTTTAATGGCGTACGCTGTGAGTTGACTATCTCAAGCTTAGCAATCGCTGCTTCGTCTCGAAAGCATCATGTAGCTGTAGATGATGACGATATCTTCAAATCCTAACAATTCACAGGTGGAGAGAAGCTATACTATCTGTACACGCCAATGCTGATTATGATCATCCTGAACTGGCTGTTCTTCCTGATGACGGCGTTCAACATCTGGCGCTTAAGTCGAGGCACAGCTGTACTGGATTCGGCTGCTGCTGGCACCCCGGCCGCTCATCGACAGCAGAAGCAGAGGTACTATCGAGATCACCGATACTTTAAGATCCAAAATCGCTTGCAGCTCGGGTCGTCTTTTATTTGAAGATATTGTGTTGAGAGTGTGCATATTGTGTCCTGTTTGCAGGCCATTTTTGTCTTAAAGTGGTAAAGCGTCAGTAACCTGAACCATACAATCGATATTAATTTAAAATAAATAGGAGAATAACTCAACCATACAAATTATGAACATTTTCATTAATTATCGCCAGCGTCTTGGCCTTATTTTTTTTCTGACGAAAATATAATCATCAGAACAAGCAATCTGTTCTCATGCTAGTCCTTTGTTTCATAGTTCTCAGATAGCGTAAAACGCAAAATAACCTATGATCCTTACTTTATTTCAGTGTGGTAATAATGTTATCCCTTACTTACCCTTTTCCAGATTTTTGGTGTACTTAAAACTGTCAGTGGTAATGGGCCTCAACTGGTTGCTGGAGGTGATCAGTTCAGTTACTCCTGATCTTCTGAAAGACGTGTGGTACATCTCAGATGCCTACAACATGCTGGTCGGTGTCGCCATCTTCTTAATCTTCGTTTGCAAGAAGAAAATCTTCAAGAAACTCTATCTTAGGTGAGTTATCATTATCCAATAAATTACTTTTGGTATAGGTCTCTATGAAAAAAAAAAACTCTTTTCTGTTTAACGTGATCGGGATATTTTGAGGCTAGCAGTCACAAGGTTTGACTAATACTGCCTGAAACAGAATTTAATAATGTTGATTAAAGAGACTTACATCAAAATCGGTCACCGATCATGTATCTAATATTAATTCATAGGCCAAACGCTAACCACTTGAAACACCGTTAGCAGTCTTCATATACGAGTAAATCACTTTTATCATAATTTGTGTAATGGCCGTAGTCCGTGTTATTAGAGGTTAGCGTAAAAAATTCAAGACTGTAATGTAGTGTATATCTTACTAATGTGTGTGTGTGTAACTTATTAGTGTATTATGTAACTTATATCTTAATTTCTTTCCAGGCTCTTGTGTCTCTCATCCTTCGACCACTACTCCTGGGCGCCTTCATTCAACAGAAGCCGCTCCAACAGCACCATGACGGAAACTTCGAGCATCGGCCAGGACGCTCCTCTTCAAGTCAGCATCAACCCCAAAGGGCCATCCAACTACGCCAAGGAGAGACAATTCTTCTGAAATTTGCCAATATTCACAAAAATGCATTTCTCGTTTCAACTCTTTTGCAAAAAAAATACTCCTTAAGAAACCAAAGAACGAAAAGGGCTACTTATTAAAAATTGCTTAAAGCAAAAGCTCAAAATCTGTACTTTTATGTGTTAGTAATTTTTATGAATTCAATATTAACAGACTTACGAATATTGCATATTGTCAACCAGCAATAACATGTAAGCATACTGTTAGATGGAGCAACCACGTCCTCTAAACATAAGGATTTTGGTTTATTATAATGATGAATGTAAAACGCTGTACAAAAGCGAGGAAGTGGCTTCTTTATTAACTGTGCTTTTATTCTTAGCAAATTACCAAGCTCAAATATTTGCTCTTCTTCCGCTCTGCGCCACCTTTATCCAGGATTCTTCTTTCACTCGCAGTCGCAAAACAGTCCTCTGCAAGTCAGCATCAACCCCCAAGGGTCTTCCAACTACACCGTGGAGAGGCAATCTGAACTTTGTCAATCAACAAACAATTTGCATTTCTCGAATCAACTTTTTCTTATCGATTTTTGCAAACAAGAAATGCACGTTCAGACACCGAAGATCGAAATGGGCTACTAATACTATACTTACTAGGGTGACTCAACGACCCAAGTTAGTCTTGGCCTCCGACACAGATCACGCCATGCACCTCGGTCTTGCGATAATTCTTGCAATCCGAGGTTGAGCAGGTCTTGAGTTACAACGTTTTTTCCAGCAATACAATAACAAGCAATAATAGGACTTCTAGCCTGGAATCTCCTATTTCGTTGTCCCAGGTACGCTTTCTTCAAACCCGATCCTCTTTTATTCTCTCTTAATATCCGAGCCAACGAAGCCGAGCTGCTTTGGTCTAATAATATTACGTTCGGACCTAGGCACTATTCAATCGCTGTGTTCTTTCTCAGTCTTAACTTCCCATCTTCCAGTTTTTTCAGTCCCAGAATCTTTTGCAGGACTTTCCTTTCCGCCACTTACAGCTTATTCTCTTCTTTCAACTAATACTATGGTCATTACAAAAAGTCTTAAACACTACTTAAGTTAATAAATTCTGACAGACTGTTTCGTTCGAGCGATCATTCGTTAGAAAAATTATGTAACTAGTAAGTTGGGTCTTACTATATGGATGCCATATTAGGGCATGTCTGCGTATTCCAATGCTTTGAGAGTGAAGCACTCCTGCTTTTGTACGAATTAACAATTCCGATAACCCTTCCCAAAAATACTGCACAATTGTTCAGATCTGCAAACTTGCTAACGAGGTAATAAAAGGAAATGCTTATTTTAAAATATCATTAACTCGTGATGGTATAATTTCCATTTAGTTATTACATTATTATCAACTCCACAATAACCGAAAAAGAGTTTGCTCACTCAAATATTTATTTCGCCAGCTGAATATAAGTAAGAGCAAATGTTAAATATGACCACGTCTCGTTTGACATATAGCTAATAAGTTTTTAAATTGTGCTTTAAAGAAACATTCGATTTAGGAAGAAAAGAAAAATAAAGAGATTTTAGGACTAATAGAAAATATTTTGAAAGTTAGTGCGCCTTCACATTAGAGCGACATCAGGGCGTCTCACTAATCTGAAGGGCTTACCGCTGTCATTTTATGTATAAAAATGAGAGCAGCGCGACAGCCGCGCGACCGTCGCGCTACTAAAAACGCCTAAGTGTGAAAGCGCTCTTAGTGTTTTAACCTTATGGTTTTGAAGACGTTAGTACAGATAGTTAGTTAATACTCAGACATATGTAATTTTACCGAAAGTTGAGTACATATTTCGATTTAAGTATAATAGGACCTTAAGAATTTAATTATAAGCGGAACATAAAAATGTAATCAAATAATAATAAATATCAATTACAAAATATTAATAACATTCATTCGGTTTTATTAAGGCTTCGTATCGATTGTGGATTGCTTTCAAACTTTAATGCACATAGTATATCCATTATATGATTTATGATTGCGGCGTTAACTGTCTGTCTGCATGTGTGTCGGTTGGTTAATCAGAGGGCATTTATTACAACACTATGTTGCAGTATAACTAACAAAATCGGACCTTTGAGAAAATCCTAAAAAAGATTGCATAAATAATAATAATAATAATAATAGTCCCCTAGCCGATTTCAACTACAGTAGCCAGTCACAACGACTAACCGACTTCGCGGGACATATTAAAGTGCACAAGCGAGTGTACAAACACAGGTGCACTCTATTCCTTTTACTCTCATCGCCCGATGGGACAGCAATCTGACACGAACGGAGAGAGATCAGGAGCAGAACCAACGGTTTTTCGTGCTTTTCCGAAGCAGGGGGTGAAACACCGCCAACTTCCAAACTCCGGGCTACATATACGATTTCAAGCATTGTTGCATTTTTTAAACAAAACTTCACAAACTACGGGATATCGGGAGTCGGGGCAGACGAAGCCGAGCTTCAGCAGTTGCCCCGAGACCATGACGCGTGTAACCGCGTCGAAACGTGGAAGGAATACCATATTTACCTACAAAGTGAAAGTTGCATTAAATTCTGTAGTTTGTGAAGTTCCGGGCTACATACCCTAAGAATTTCTGAACAAAAAAACTTTGGTATACATTTTTCCGGGACGTCTGGCACAGCCGTCGCTTTAAAGTGCGACCTTCTTACCCCTACGCCATCGAGACAGTTAGATTGCAGAAATATGGGTTCTATGACTCATAATATTCGTGCTTTATTTTGAACGTTCGTAAAAATCCGAGATTTTTAAGGTTTGAACATTTAAGCCATAAATGGTATGAGTAGATTTTACCAATCTATTCTGGTGGTCTTGACTGAAAATTGTATGGAAATCAGCCATACAATTTTACAGCTGTAATAACTTCTAATAACGCAAGCCTTGTTTTGAGACTTTCCTAGAATGAAACAAATTTTAGTAAAAGCTGTTAAATGATTTAAATAAGATGTAGCTTGCGTCATTACAAATAACAAATAAGTAATTCTTGCAATTAAATGAGGTAGGTATTCACATTTTCTGTAAATTATTAGAGACATTTTTTCTGTTAATTAGGGTTCAATTCTTCGTCTGTCACACAGACAAAGTTGCTTTTTACAAGTGCAATTTATATTATTGAGTTTGTTTAGTGACAAAATACTATAAAAACAAAAATGTAATTACTACCAAAATGTGTCCTAAACACTGTGTTTACAATACATCTAAGTACTGCCTTAATAGTATCTTGACTTGCGTATTTATTTAGACCTTTCTTGTAACGACAAGTACGAGTAAAGTTAAATTAGGTGTCTTTCGGTATAAGTATGTATTCGATAAAATAAAAATATCACGGTGTGTAATGTCGTGTGCTAAAGCGGTTAAAGTAAACAAATAATATCTGTGTCAGTGGTTATAATCTTGATTGATAAGGAAGGATAACGTTTGGGTAAGTCCTAAAGACGTTTAGAGAGTTTTAAAATCGACACTTTATTCTGTGAAAAAAAAAACACTAATATACACGTAGTATATTTCGTGTTACTTTGTGCATTTGTGAATGCAAATGATAAATAAAAATTCAATACAAAAATAAATCATAGAAAAGATGTATCGAAGCGATAAAAACAATAAGTCGTTTATAATCTGAGTTTGGTTGTACGACATTGTTTGTATCCTAATGAAGATCTACTATTTGGTTAACGGCACGTTACTCTAAGTATTGAAGTGAAGATGACTGGCCGACACTGTGTTAACTAAGAGGCGTTGTGTTGACAATTGTGAGATTATACGCAAGTACTCTTCGAACCAAAGGATCATTATTTGGTGAGTAAGATATAAAGTGAATTTAAATAACATATGACTGCTATACGTCTAGTGCTTTAAAATGCTTTGATCGAATATATTTGTTATCCAAAGTTATAATCCCTAATCAATTTACCTCTATTTTAAAGTCTCTATCTCGTTTTATCACAATATCAATTTCTATGACTGGACATTTGTTTGCAATACATTGCTGGTTCGATATTTTGTAAGAAGAATAAATATTTCTCAATTAATATATTGTAATCGTTGAATTGTTTGCTTCTGCTACAAGCCACAGAGGGACGCTAGAAGCATTTTTGGGTTTTCAAATTAAGTAAGTATGTAGGTTGTATTCCATGTTTAGAATAGGATTACTGAAAAAGCGTTTCATTTATATTTTGTTATTAATTAAATTTTCAAATTGATATAGTTCAGAGTGAACTCGGTTGTCCAGTCGGCAAAAGTTAAGTTATTCTAAAACAAATAACCAGGCAGAATTAGTTATAGACATTGAAAATATTCTCTATTGTCTTTGTAATTTTATTTTATTTATTTTCATCATATTCTTGACATTTATTTATAATACACGTTATGCATTAGCAAGCTTATCTCAAAACAGTACATCTATTTTATTATTAATTAACTATATCAACAATAAAAGGAAAATAACATTCAATATTGTATAAATAAATTAATGGACTCCAATCGCCTAAATTGCGCCTATTACTACTATGTAGGTAAGTAGTTATTGCAGTTGTGTAATTTCATTAAAAAAAAACCGCCAAGTGAGAGTCGGACTCGCACACTTAGGGCCCTTTTTTTTTCGACTGGAAAATGCCTTGCGCATACCCGCTGATCTCGGGGGAGACCAGGGGTTACGTGGGACTCCCCCACCCAGTTAGGGCGGGTATACCCACTAAAAATCAGTCAGTGTCCTTCAGTGCCATATATAGGGGGGTGCTGCGGGTTATCGCCCTGGGTATATCCCCACACTTAGGGTCCTGTGCCAACTTTAACTAAATTAGAGACTTGCTTCCACTTAGTCAAAGCCAGAATATTTTGTTGACAGCAAATATAACTTTGTTTTGCATAGTACTTGTATGAGTAACAAAGTTAACTATGTTTGCGGTTATTGAAAATGTGCTCCATCTCAAAAACTACTAGTTCGATCTCGTTCAAACTAATTTTCGTTAAATTCTTTGTCAAGATCTACATCATGTATTTTTTTCAAAATGTACACTCGCTTAGTTTAAAAACAAGACGGGGGGACGCCCATTTTTGCCATCATTACCACTTTGGAAGCGTCTTGTTCTCAGTTGTTTCTTGCAAAAAAAAGAAGAAGAAGAACTGGAAGATGGCAAGCGGAAGCAAGGTGGCCGACTCCTCAGATTTAAGGATGTTCAGAAACGGCATATGAAGAGATGCAATATCGAGCCCTCAGAGTGGGAGGGTTTGGCAGCACAACATCCCGAATGGCGCAGGCTGGTACAGAAGCGAGTCAGCGATTTCGAGGAGCAACGTAAAGATGACCTCGACATTAAACGCGACGAGCTGACGTCCCGCCAACCTGCTGCCATTCAATACCATTATGAACAAGGTGTACTTACGTGCCCTAAGTGCGCACGTAAGTTCACTGCGAAAATTGGCTACATCAGCCATTTTCGGGCGCACGAGCGCCGTACCGACTAGGAGTCGAAGTGGTCGCCATTGCCGAAATCGATCGGAAGGATCATCATCATCATAAAGTTGGCACGGAACCCTCAGTGCCCGAGTCCTACTCGCACTTAGCCGGTTTTTTATTTTTTGTAAGAGAAATTTACAGCGGTTTACGGGATATATCTACCTACTAAGTTTCAATTGTGTTATACAAATAGATTCAGAATATTTTTTCAGAAGATCGTTTTAAAAATTACATTTACATAAATGAGTGTTAACAAATGGATGACGTATACAAATAGGAGTTTTATTATATTCGACGAAAATTCCTTATTTGACGTCGTAAAATCGGGTCTGAATCATATTATTTATGAATGAATTAAATTATTGACTTTATTATACATATATAAATTAACCATAACATGAAACGAAAATAAATCAAAAATCATGTCAAATATTGACGCAAAAAAATATTAATTTTTTTTTTATTACTCTTGTGTGGATTTTATTTGATTTTCATTCGAAAATTAAACAATAATTAGCTAAAATTACACGACATATTGAGGCGAGTGAATCAAAAATATGGCTCCTGATTTGGACCCATGTATTAATTTTATTATTTCTATTGTAATAAGTATACTATAGTATTTATTTAGGTTTATACTTGGGTCTCCATGGTAGTAAATACACCTGCTGGTTTACGATGTGACACTTATTCAAAATACCCCTACTTTTAATAGTAACAATTGGTGTTTAGAGGTTCTTAGCGACTAAACAAAAGCGTAAAACTAGCCAATCAGATCACTTATTCACTATGTATAACTATGTATGTGTCCTGTTTCTTCTGTTTGCCATCCCTTTCACGCACTGTTGCTCGTTGCTCGTCATCTTTTATAGTATTGTTCATCTTAACCGCAGGCTATCGTGGTATAAATTATAAATACAATTTAACGATAAACCATATTATGTACCTACTTAAAGGATAATATAACAACTATTTGTCAGCAGGGGAAACATCGAAAAGGAACTAGAATATTCCATTGCAGAAAATATTTACCCATGACCACCTCCTACTTAACTACTATGGTTTGACGTCTGACTGTATAAGTTCTTACTTTATTAGTAAGAACTTATAGTTTTATTTTGGATTTGATAAGTTTTATTAATTATCTTTTGACGCAGCCTACGCATTAACTAAATCTCTTTAAGATTATGTATGGATAAATTTATGTATTCAAGTATGTTTTGAAGGACAATTTATTTTTTTCTCTTATTAGTTTCTATGACAACGCTACAGACTTAAGGCATTAGATTATAGTGATCACAACTAGATAATTATAGCTGTAACTAATTAATTCAAGATTTAATCGATTATGTACATTTATAATTGCTTGGTTATGTTTGCAGTAGCTTCATAGTCACTGATGTTTAGTATGTTTTAGTCAAGGTAGGTTCAATTTTTTTATTACTTCTCATTTAGGTAGATAACTAATTTGTTGCCTTTTAGGGTTCCTTTTTCAACAAGGAATCCTTATAGTTTCGCTGTGTGTTTCCGTACCATTCAGTTTGAAAAGGCATTTTTTGTTAGATTCTAATGTGACCCTCTCCCAACTAAACGGTAGTATGTGGATACTTGATAAACTAAGCACTAGCATACAATAAATTGAAAAGAAAAACTTTCACTGTTGTAATAAGTAAACACATGACAGAGTTGTGGTCCATAAACTTAAAGCCAAATATTTTTAATGAAAATTTTAATTTATTATTTTTTTCTCCAAAACGCGTTCAGATATGAAACTGTAACTAAAGTTAAATATTCGTATTAATTGACTTTATTAGCTGTAAAAAAAAAGGTGTGAGTCATCGTCATCAAAAGAAACAACCGGTTTCGTCACAAACTTTGAATATTTTGTTCTTCTTGTTCTTCGAGCCGACTGGTAACAATTAAAATATTTTCACCCACTGTTGTGCAACGTTGATTGCGTTGGCGTTTGCCTGCTGTGGGTCTTGAAGCGTGCAAGAGCTAGGACATTTCGGGCAGAACAGGAGATGGGCCATTGTCTGCACCGCGTCATAATTACACTTGTCATTGTTTGGTAACAAACAATATTTTGTTATTTAAAGGGAAGCAAATCCTTATTATAAGGAAATCTTTATCATGTTTTATAGGTTATTTCTATGGTAATAAAAATGATTACATACTTAGTAGGTACGGAACCCTTTGTGTGCGAATCATACTCGCACTTGGCCGATTTTTTCTGTATTTTTTACGCCGCCTGAATCGTTTCTGCCTCATCCAATGGTTGACTGGCAGATAATGCTTTTTAAACGACTTACAGTATGGAATCTAATATTTTTTACACATAATGAACCCATATTATGTTTTTTGGAGAAAATAGATTAGTTACTGATTCTGAGTACCTCCTTTTGTTTCTTACGGGTAGTTTTCAAACACCTAGTATTATACTCGTTTATGCAAGAATGTCAATTTGGTCAAGAAAGTTACGGTATACATATGTCGCTATAGAAGGAAACTTTAATTAATTAATTGATAGGGATGGCTCTATTTTTGCTCGCAAGTCACACGGGCACAATTAAGGTAACATAAGAAGTGTTTTATTTTACTAGAAGTTCAGACCAATGGTTAATCAAACTCGATAAAGTGGCTGTCTGACTGTTGTTTTACCTTATGGGAAGGCTTAGGCTAGTATTATTTTCATTAAAATCAATCCAGTAGTTTTTGAGATATATTTGCTCTCTGTTTAGGAGAAACGAATTCATTTGGAGTCAGTGCATGATCTCAAACTTACGTTCATCAATAGTCTAGGCACATCTTTCGTTATTTTGAGACTTATGCACTACTCTGTGTAAAAAGTATCGGGAATATGTCAATAAAAAGACCCGCGTAAAAGAGGTCGTTCTAAATTTTTTACTGCATGTTGGTAGCGCTGTACTGATTAAGCGCGCAAAATTTGAGCGGGATCTGTCATTTAATTTGTTTTAAACTACACTTTTTGTTGGTTATAGTTTTGAGTCCTCGGCGATTTTAACAATGGCAAATATTGTTGAACAAAGAGTGTGCCTTGAATTTTGTGTTTTAAATAACATTTCATGTGGTGAATCACTAGAAATGTTGCGAAATACCTACGGCGAATCGTGTATATCTAAAACAAGGGCTTATGAATGGTATAAGGCTTTTAAAGAAGGCTGAGAAGTAGTAGTAGACTTGCCTCGTTCTGGTAGGTCTTCAACCGCTACGACCAAAGAAAACATCGAAGAAGAAGCAAGTGCTCGAAAATCGATCGTATGAGTCTGAGAGAGTTGGCTAGTGAGGTGAACATATCTTTTAATTCCGTCCACAACATTCTCATTGACATTTTAGGCATGAAACGCGTCGCCACTAGTAGTTCCAAAAGAGCTTAATTTTGTTCAAAAAGCGCAGCGAAAGCATGTATCTGAAGATATGTTTTCCCGAGCTTCTACGGATCCGACCTTTATGAAACGTATAATAACTGGCGACGAGACATGGGTTTTTGAGTACGACATGCAAACAAGCCAAAATAAATAAATTTATATGAATAATTTGTATTTTTTGTTTTATTGACAAATTCCCGATACTTTGTACACAGAATGTATAAACAGTTTTCTGAAGACGGCAGTCGAATATTGAATATTGGAAACAATCTTTTTTCAAACTTTGAATAATGTCAGTTAATAAAATAAATATATTTTTTTTAAATATGTTAGTGTTTAACGACAAATTACCTTGATGGTTGTGATTTTCGTGTTTATATTATATTTAAGTGAGTTGTTTCTTTTAATAATTTGTATTTTTATAGGCATACCTATATTCTGTGCAGAAGGCTTTTGTTACACGATGATTCCCGATCCTAGTCAGCCCCACATACCTATTTACTTAGTTCTGTGATAATAGACTTCAGCACTAAACCACATATTTACTATGTGTGTGCCTTATGTAACCCCACTGTATTAACTAAATTTACACATTCTATTCGTCATTGTTCAATACTAATTTATACACCTATCTAGATTTGAATCGTAATTGACGTTTGTTATGGAAATGCCGGATATGTCCACCATATTGAATGTATGGCAAGGATATTAAAATTACTTGAATTAATCTTTAGATGTTTTTTTTTTAAAAATAATTTATTTATTTAAAGTAATAACTTAAAAATATCGGGACACTTATAAGATTTTTAACCGACTCCATAAAAGGAGAGGGTTATTAATTCAACTGTATATTTTTTTTGTATCTATGCTACCTCATATTTCAGTCATTTGTCGATCGATCCGAATAAAATTTCCGCCTTCGCCTATTTTCCGAGTATACCTTCTAGTTGGTCCCATTTTTGCACATTTGGGATCTGATGATATAATCATGGTGTAATCGAGGGAAACCCTCAAATTTCAAAGGCATATGATATAGTGTTTTTCTTCTAGAATCTTAATGTTGACATGCTGTTACGTCTGATAGTCAACATCTTGTGGAGCTGAGCTGATGGTGGTACTCCTTAACGCTTAGGAGTTCAGTAAATATAATGCCAGTACAATTCCCCCTCCCCCTCTCCTGTAATAAAAAAATGAAGTAATAAAATTAACTTAAAAAAACGAAAACTATTTTAAAACCAATATGCACTAAGAAGTTTACTTTTTTTAAGTTAATTTTTAAGTCTGCCGTATAATCTATGTTCATTTTGGCGGCAACAAAAGTAATCTCTGATTGAATGGTTGAGGTTGGAATTATTTCAATTATATTAACTATAAAAATAATAATCATAAAGGCTTACTAAATTCAGGACGATTAATAACTTAATTATGAATGAATTTATATATTTCATTGGCATATTGTTTATCCCTACAAATAATTTATTGTAGTACTTACATGTTCAGATACGGAAAGTGATTTAGTCCTCACTGTATTTCTACAGTTGTTCAGGGTTTTGTTTTGTATAAAAGCGAGCTGCATGCCAGTTATGTCCTTTCTATTTGTGCCCGATCATTTTTCTATTATGTTGGAATAAATCTACTGGAGAAGAACCTGAAGAGGGATACTAAGTGTTTATTATACAAGCACTCCACACGCGGTCACACTTGCTAACTCCATAAAATTCATTTTCATTACATGTGTTGTAGCTAGGAGGAAAAAAATAATAACGAAAAATAATATTATCCTCGTGAAACATTCCACTATATTTGTCCCCAAGTGTATTCACATTTATCACTCACTTTGTCTACAGGTCTTACATTTTCCCGCTGTCAGTCACTCTGTGAATTCTAAAGGAGTGACCAGTTCACTACAAACAATGAGACTCTTATTCTGTTTCATATTTATAATACAAAATAGCGTTGCCAATTCATTATGCGATGGAAAAAAGTGCATCCAAAAGTGCTGCCCCGAAGACGAATATTTCTTCCCACGGAAATGCCTACCTTACCCAGAAAGGAAAGGATTCTCAAATGTTACTGTGTTCAATGAGAATTTAATAGAAATCGGGCATTTAGACGATTTTTTTACACTACAAATAGGAAAAGGAGCTTTACAAAATGAGAGTTTTAGGATTAATTCGTATCGACATGGAATAATGTATAAAGACAGTTACCATTTGAGACAGGTGAGTAACTTATTATTACTTTGTATTACTTTTCGTGTAGTAGAGTTTATGCTACGAGTATTTGACGACAATAATTTATGAAAATGTCATTTATAATCGCATGTTTTATACTTATTAAAGGCCGATTTTTCGATAGTCAGATAAGAAATATTCGTCGAACAAAATACAATATGGCTCATTTGTAAACGTCATCTAATTGTCAGCAATCATACGTAACTGTCATTTATTAAAATCTGTCGCTTTATAATTTATCAGTCTGATCAGCCCTAAGGGCTGATTTTTCAATGGTCAGATAAATCTTGACCATTGAAAAACTTTCCAACCATTAAAAAATCTTCTTAACCATTGAAAAATCTTGACCATCAGATAAATCTTATCAGACTGATAAATTATAAAGTGGCAGATTTTAATAAATGACAGTTACGTATGATTGCTGATAATTAGATGACGTTTACAAATGAGCCATATTGTATTTTGTCCTATCTGACTTTGATAAAATAGACTCTTTATCAGCTACACACGTAACTAAATATCCATCCTTTTTAGTGCATGTACAGTGGCCAACACATCAGGTTACCCACTTTTGTAGCATTGTAGCCCTTATTACAACGGAATAAGATACCGCAGTCTTTACCTTAACGTGCTGTCGTCCATACGTTCGCGATCTCTCGTTATGGGCCACGCTGAGAGCCAAAATCTTCTGTCTGCACCTCGCGTCGACCTTTATTTGAAGAGATGCCTTTTTGGTCGTCTGTGTAAACGTTTTTTGTTGAAAAGTAGTAATTAGGCATGAATTACCTTAACAATTCCTCTAATATTTAAATATTTTATAACAATAAAAGATAGCAGTAGGTACTCCTTCAAATATTTATGAGGTTTCCGGATTTAAAACACAGAAACAGCTGTTAGACCCTTCGTACACTGCAACTTTTAGTAGCGAAGCAGTCGCGATGAAGCATCGATGCAATCGCAAAATGCCAACCTTTTAACATCGATACATTCGCAATGCTAACGCGCGTTAGCATCGATACAGTCGCGATCCAGAAGCTGAACGTTGACAAATTATGTGTTGTTTATTGGCGACTGCATTGATGCCAAATTAAATCTGATCAATGCGAGAGTCGCGATGCTGCCGTGCGTTTTGAAAACGCGCGACTGCATTGATGCTAAAAATGTCGAAAGTATAAAGTCGGGGATTGTAAGGATTCGACAACTTTCTTATTAATATACATAATATAGTTACTCTCTTTTTCATAATATGTCAAACAGTCTAATAAACCTATTTTAGCTTTTACACTAATTTGTCACATTCTCTCAAATGATGACAGCTCCAAACAAAACAGTGAAATAGTTAAAACCATAAAATTAATATTCCTATCGGAAAAGAAGGACAAGTAAAAGCTGTCAAACGAAACCGATTTTAAGATGTCAGTAACTAACATAAGTAAGTAACATTTGTAGCTTTAAATGAGATAAGCTTTCGATCAGGTGATTTATAACAATGTTCCTAAGTTAAATATAGTAGTTTACTGCATGATAAACAGTCGACATAAAATATTGAACATGCAGCTCTAGTGTGAAACTAAATATTATTTCATTATACAAAATATTCGTCGATATACATTCCCTGTGTTATTCTGTCTTTATTTTTTACGTAAATTAACGTTTGTAGAATAGAATAATCAAACTGCGTACTTTAAATTTGAAGCGCATTGGTAAATATAAGTCGTATATTAAGAGGCTTCGATTTGGACTAATCTACCCGTTAAATGATTATTTGTTGGGGTTATGCCGCTGTAATGCATAACAATCAATCTCCGATCAAGTCACCATGTTTCAGACGCATTATTTCTCCAAAATATACATAATTTCACTTTTAAATATAAAAAATCAAATGCACGTAATTTTCAGCGAGCTTCTGCAGGGCGGTCAACTGTTTGTCATCTGCCAAAAATGGTTCTGCTACCCATCTCTTTTTATCACACAGTTTGCTGCTAGTGACATCTCGCTTTTGTAGTTCTATTCCAAAGGGATAATAATTTTATGGTTAAAACACAAACTGTTAATTAGACTGCGACAGCCGCGCTGCTTGTAATTTTAAACTCGTACATAAATTACATCATGCTCACAAAGAGGGTAAGAGTCAACATGCGCAGCATGGTTCTAGACTCTCTCAATCGTCATGACGGTTTTGGATTAATCGGATGAGAGCGGTAGAACAAAGAGTGCACTTATTTCATCATCATTATCAGTCAAAGGATGTTCACTGTTTAACATAGGCCGCTCCCATGGCTTTCCACAACGACCAATTACTAGCCCTTTTTGATCCTGCGTTCTTTACAAGGTCGTCTGTCCAGATGGACATCTTGTTAGTAGAAGTCCTACGCTGCGTCTCTGGTCAAACACACTCACTGATCTGCACTTGCATGGTAAATTTCGCTACTCTCGAAATATTACACGTTAAAACTTAACTGCGGATATTAGGTACTTTACTCATTGTTTTATCCATTACTTGTCTAAATGTTCTGCATAGTCAATTATGGTTAAGGGACATTATTATTTTCCTGCCCATTTCTACTTAAATAGCGTCATCGATCACCGTCACAGTCATTCTAATTCAATATGACTAAGGAAGTTAATAAGTGTTTCATAGTATTAAATAATATTAAATTTAGAGACACTTCGAGGTCATCGCCGCTTAACCACTTTAAGAGCTAAAATCAGTTGACGCACGTTTTGGCCGTGTGTTTAAGCGATTTTCCGTTGAAAGTGGTAAGGTAGCAGACACTTCTACTATGCAGTCAGTTAGTAATTTAAAAAATATATCTCATAACTGCCCACGAGTAATGTTTTGGATTATGGATATGACATTCCTATAAACTGGTGTTGTCGATTTTTTTTTGTTTACGCCATCTTAAAATATTTATCAATCACTATGCTTTTTCAGGATGGCCAGATGATCTTAGAGAAAAAGAGCGAAGCTGGCGTGTTCCACTATTTTCAGCCGAACGAATATTGCTTAGATTACCTGATGGTCAATGGAACTCCCACAAACATTACTGTAGTGTTCCAAAATAAAGATAAAGATGCTGCCAACAAAGGGAACCACGTCGCTTTAAAATGGTGTAAGTTCCTAAGTTACCGACAATCAATACCGACGCGGAAACAAATGTGTCAACAGGCTGGCCTTTGTCTTTTGTGTAGCGATAAATCCGGATAGCTCAAAACGCGGTGGTTCGATTCTCTGCCTCAGACAAGTTAGGTTGAATTTTATAAAATTTTTGCTTTAAATTTCTACTAAGCAACGCCAGTGTCTCGGCTTAGTCGTCCGCGCTCTGCCGAGGCGAAAATATCTTTTGTGGATGCGACGTGTAGTGACGAATGGCGTCGATGTTTTTTGCACGTTGGTATTGGGTACTTATAATTGCACTAGAGGTCCCCCGCGACTTCGTCCGCGCGTTTTGAGTTTGCTCCCTCCCCTCCCGTCGCAGCGTGATGTTTTATATCCTAAAGCCTTTCTCAATAAATAAGCTATCTAACACAGAAATATTTTTTCAAATCGGTTCAGCAGTTCCTGAGATAAGCGCGTTCAAACCAACAAACTCTTCAGCTTTATAATAAAATTAGCGCAAGCGCACGTTGTACTTAAGCTGCGAACATTATTTTGGTGCGGAGTTATGTTAAAACTGTGATAGCTCCTAAGATATTTATTGGAATCAAATGATAAAAAGAGCAACTTTGTTCTAAATGAAATGCTCGTGATGATGAATGTATTGATTTTGATAAGAATAAATACCTGTGTGTATAATACACCTCTAAAAATGATGCATTATTTTTTTACAAATTTATTAACATAAAAAAGGTTGTAGTAAGTCAACCATAAAAGATAGACTTATGCTGTCGCAGACTTTATTATAGAACTCTTAATGCTGAACAATCCTGTCATACATGATTTTTGTGTAAATTTAGCGGTTTCCGCAGCGTACGCAGCGGAAGCTCTCAAAAGGAATATCTTTCTCCCGTTTTCGCAACATTTTTCATTGCTGCTGTGGTCTTGTGAGTCGTATCTTTATGTTATATAGCTTAAAGCCTTTGTCGATAAATGGACTATCCAATATAAAAATAATTTTTCAAATCGGGCCAGTAGTTTCTGAGATTAGCGCGTTCAAACAAACAAACAAACAAACAAACAAACAAACAAACAAACAAACAAACAAACAAACTCTTCAGCTTTATAATATTAGTATAGATTACCTGTACTGCATGTATATTGAGGGAGGGCGGGCGGTGCATCCTGCATTTGAACCTGAACCAATACTCGGTTATTGTTCGTGTGGTTGGGTGCCTGCGCCGGCGTCGCTTAGCGGGAATTCGCAGCAAAATAATTATATAAAATTCAACGGCAAAGAAACGCCTGATTTCGTTACTTATCAGACAAGTTAGTTTTTTCAAGTGTAATTTTATAATCTGGCTATATTATTTCCAGGTCTACCGGTCTCCAGCCTATTTCTTTTCTTAGTCCTCGTGGTGTACAGTCTACTGCCAGAGCTGAGGAACCTGGGAGGGCTGATCCTCATGGCTTACGTAGCCAGCCTCATGTTTGCTTTTATATTTTTGTTCTGCATTCAAATCGGCCGCTATAAAGTTGAAGTCTGCTTGGCATTAAGTGAGTATTCTTGATAAACTAACGGCCTCTTTCACAATGTCTAGATAAAGCTCTTTGCCCAGTATACCTTAGCATACCACGACCGTGCTAGAAACGTTTTAGGCAAAAAATATTGTTTCTATTGAAAACTATGACACTTTGCCCACTAGACCGTTTCGCCACCGACTAACACCGTAGCGTGCCATGCACGGAGCGTGTCGGCACCGGCAAAATACGTTCTCTCTCGCTCTCGCTCAATATAACGGTGAAACAGAACGCTGTCAATCCGGTTATAATGCAAGGTAGTGCGTATCGTGTTTCATGGCTGACTTGTTCCTAGCACAATCAATCCAGCTTTGGTATATCACGGTGCAGTCGGGAAATATACATTACATTAGCGTTATCAGTCCACTAAGTACTTCAACGAAATTGCGTTCGATATTTGAATTATCCGTTGTTTAATGCTTATTTGTGGTTTGTGAAACTGGCTCTTATAGAAATATTTACTGCGCATTTAGCATTTGTAACTATTTTTTTTGTTTCCAGCTTCTTTAACATATTTCTTCATGCTGGCCAGTTTTGGTTGGCTTAACGTCATGTCACTGGACATATGGTGGACCTTCAGGTGATGAAAATAATTGAATAATATTAATTTCCTAAGAAAAAAATACCAAAGCCTATAAAATTACAGTTAGCCTGTAACGTCCCACAGCTGGGTAAAGGCCTTACCTCAACTATGAGGTAGTTCGAGCCTTACTCCACCACGTGGACTCAATGCAGATGGATGGAGGGGTGTTTGCAAGGCGAGCGACTAACCCTGCTGTCAGATGTTATCAAACCGCCCATAAGGCCTTTGACTAGGCTTAACGACTAATATCAACCGATATTAGCCGGGACCAACGGCTTAACGTGCCTTCCGGAGCACGGAAATGCTCGTGATATAACGCCTCGTATATAGTCGGAACGGTCACCCAACCAAACACGACCGTTTTGTAGGTTGCTTCACTTCGGTATCAGTACCAAAGCGCTGCTACCACTGCGCTACGAGCACCAAAGCCTATATTGAATTGAATTACCTGTCAAAAAATCCAAATGATGATGAAAGTTTGGTCATCTTCTGTTTGAAGTGACGAGTTTCATTAACAAACTATGTATATGAACTAAACAAAATTCATAAAAGCACCATATAAGACGCCTTGCACACTGCGACGCGCTTCTGCATCACGACTCACGCAATGAACAGATTTAATTAAGTGGCCAAAATTCAGTACATAATTTGACTTTGCGACTGTGTCGATGCTAAAAGTCGCAATAGGAACCATCAATACTCGGTAAAATTTAATAGATTACGAAATACCTAAGTACTTACTACTAAGGATCAAAGTGTAATACCGTGTGTTGAATCATAAGAAGATAAGAAACCGCAAGTTTGTCCATTCTCGTGTACAGAATGTTGTTTTGGTCAGTGAAGTCTAACCCGGGGATAATAATGAGTTATTCTTCTTCTAAAACAAAAATATTTTCTTTAATACTCGCATATATATGCAATTTTAATAAAAGAAAACCTCATCACAAAAAGGAAACCAATGGGGAAACGTATTTACGAAATACTACGCCGTAACTTAGTAAGCTCACGAAGAGACGACGGGTTCGAAGTTTTAACTAACCCGCTAGTATCGCAGTAATAAATGGATTTTGTAAGTTTTTCCATTAAAAATATATATTTTTTTATATTATTAGGTCGTTATGAATTATTCAAAGTCATTCAGAAAGACGGCAACGGGTGCTATGCTTATACCTAGGGAGAAAATAGTTAGTTCTAACCCATGTACAGTACCGTCACCTTGAGTGTACGATGGTTTTACTCGTTAGCGACGACGTTAAAATAATCTATGGAAAATTGCACAGCGCCTCTAGCGGTCACTGACAGAACTAAATATTTCCATAGATACAAAAAATTATGTCGTCTCTAGCGAGTAAACTCATGGAAAGGGTACAGTCGCCAATTTTATACATCAGGTTACCCACTTTTGTTGCAAACAAGCCCTTAAAACGAGCGCATAAGATACCGCAGTGTTTTCCTTGACGTGCTTTTGTCTGTACTATCTATACTTATATTATAAAGCAGAACAGTTTGTTTGTTTGAACGCGCTAATCTGAAGAACTACTGGACCGATTTAAAAAAAAATGTGTTGGATAGATTATTTATCGTGGAAGACTTTAGGCTATGAAACATTACGCTGCAACGGGATGGGAGGAAGCAAACTCGCGGGCGAAGTCGCGGGGGACCACTGTACTGAATAAAATGGTAACATGAATAAGGAAAACACATAAGGAATTTCCCAGGTTTAAGTAGGTACTTAATTTGAAGAGTTCACAAACTAAACAATATTATTTCCCGGTATGATAACAATTAAATAGTTACACTGCTCGATCGTTTACTGTTGCTAAACTTAACTTAGTAAAAAAAAATTTAAATAGTAGTCTCAGATTACATGTTAAGTTTGCTTAAAACTGTATACTGTTTCTTTTGACAAACTTTCCTTGATCTTAGGATAGAGATTTAGGCCCAATTTGACGACCCGTCTGGTGTAGTGGTCGAGAAATCGCCTATTACGCAGCGGGTGCGGGTTCGATCCCCGCACAATACAAACATTTGTGTGCATGAACATGTTTGTTTGTATTGGTCTGGGTGTTTTCTATGTATATCATGTATGTATTTACAAACAAAAAGTATTTAAGTATTATATCCGTTGCATGGCACCCATAACACAAGATTTGAGTAGCTTACTTTGGGACTAGATGGCGATGTGTGGGAATGTCAAAAGGATATTTATTTATTACTTATTTCTGCTCCCAGTTTCAAATTTTCGAGTGAAATTTGGATCAAATCCACAGATTTTGTGAGTACCCTCGCCAATATTTAGCGTGACTTTCGTGGATTTATAATTGGTTTTCGAACAAAAATCACTCGTTATATTGACGCGAGTGATTCAAAATAGAGCTCCTACTAGGTAGGTACAATGCGTCCAGTCCTGTAAATCATAAACTTACCGATTTATGTTGAACACTAGTCATTGCCATTCATTTGTGGGTAATACCAACACAGTTGGTGACGTACCTTATGTTGTAGAAATTGTGGTACCTACTTTTTAGCGTAGCGTATTCATAAAATGTGTTAACCACATAGACATGAAATGTATATTCAATAATATATCACCCAGGTATGGATTAGTAACCAAGGGAAATAGGATTCATTTTATATACACACAAGCGGTCTCCTACGACTTCGTCAGCGCGTTTAGAGTTTGCTCCTTCCCCTCCCATTGCAGCGTGATGTCTTATAAGCCTAAAGTTTTCCTCGATATAATAAGCTATCTAACACAAAAATATTTATTAAAATCCACCCAGTAGTTCCTGAGATTAGCGCGTCCAAACGAACTTTTCAGCTTTATATTACTTACTTAATATTATAGTATATACTGGGTGTCCCAAAAAGAGCGTGCTAAACTGAAACTGGAGATAGCTTAGCTTTAGACCTTTCGAATAAAAATAACATGACTCTAATAAAAGTCTCATAGTTTGGTAGATAATGTCCCTTTTTTTTTCTTGTATGAAGAAAACAAGAAAGTGACATTATCTCCTGAACCACGACACTTTCATAAGATCATGTTATTTTATTGACGTGACAACGTCTTATAAATTGGTTTGCCGGGTGACACTTCAAGAAACTGCGTTACGCTCCGCTCACGTTATGCGCTCACAATGAGAGCGAGTGAGAGGCACGCGTCCCTTCCACTCGGGCATGGTTAGCCCGCCTAAGAGCGAGAGAGACAGACATAAAAAGTCGTTGTCACGTAAAACTTTCGCCCGTATACCGACTTTACAGGCAACCAATTTTTAAAAAGTATTTTGCTAAGCTATCTCCAGTGTCAATCTGGTGTGCCATTTATAAAACAAGGAGTGGCATAATTAAAAAGAATAAAATTATAGAGTATATCTGAAAGGTCTATGACTCAGCTAACTCCAGTGTCAGTTTAGCACGCTTTTTACGGACAACCTGTATAATATAATGACCTACTTATTTTAATTTAATTACACTATTGAAAATTGTGCCAATAATGGTCTTAAAAGTTATGGAGTTAGGTTCAAAGCTATTAAGTTAGCTATTTTATTAAAGATTGTTAAAAGAGCGGCGGATTTGTCTAAAGTTCCCACAAACAAATTAAAAAAGCTTATCAAATATTTGAATGTGAAATCTTAAATACTGCTTTATTGTTTTTTATTTCCAGTGCTCAAATACTGATAGACCTCCACAAAATTTGTAACTACGACATTTCTTTTGATTCATTTCATCAGTAACAAAATTGAACATTTAGTTTTAAAATGTTTCAGAGGCCTCGTGAAAGCCCGCGCCATAAACCGGCGCGGTGAGCTGGTGAAGTTCTTGATATACTGCGCGTACGCATTCGGAGTGCCGCTCGGTCTGACCGTTGCCTTGGTTACTCTGAACGAGGTGAACCGAAACCACCACCGACTCAGGGGCATCGTGCCGAATATACCATTGCAAGGATGCTTCATCGAAGGTACGAGCATATTGTTATAATAGGTAGTATCATAGCAAAATCGCTTTTCGAAGTTATTCATAGACCACAAATTTCTCAGAGTCCGACAGACAGCACGGTAGCTCAATTGGTAGAGCGTTTGGCTCGGTTAGCCAGAAAGTGCTCAAGTCCAGCCCGTGCGCAAATTTTTGGTTTCTTATTTCTTATCTTTATGAATTATGACGACCCGTCTGGTGTAGTGGTCGAGAAATCGCCTACTACGCAGCGGGTTGCGGGTTCGATTCCCAGACAACACAAACATTTGTGTGCATGAACATGTCTGTTTGTATTGGTCTGGGTATTTTCTATGTATATCATGTACCTATGTATTTACAAACAAAAAGTATTTAAGTATTATATCCGTTATCTGGCACCCATACACAAGCTTTGAGTAGCTTACTTTGGGAGTAGATGGCGATGTGTGGGTATGTCCAAAGGATATTTATTATTATTATTATTATTTATTATGCATACGTTTTGACGTAAAGCTCTACACTCCGCTCATATGGCTTTTTTATCGATAGTAATATCAATATTCTGAATAGATTTCGACATCAACAACCACTAATGAAATTATCGATAGTTTTGCAAACACTATTTACAACTCTTAGACTGATGCATAATAGTCGACACGCAGCTTATTGGCATCCTTCCAGCCAGTCGTGTTTGACTAGTTACAAAGAGCAATCGTGTGTATTGTTTGTAATAATGGACGTCCTTATTGACATATTGCTGGATATATTTATTATTTTAAAAGTAAATTTAAAGACGCTCGCGGCATGCAACGCTACAAATCAAACAAACGCTTCTTCTTGAACGCTGCAAACTTACCGTATGTGTGTCTTCTTCACTCGTCTCCTTGAAAGAGACCTATCAGTCGCTTTACTTCAGAACAGAAGTCTTAGGTGTATGATTACGACAGAAGCACATTTTAAAAAATTATACACTAGGTATGCTATTCAAGTGGCCATCTGATTAAAACCATTCAAAACACATATACTAGTGATACCTTTTTTAAATCTTAATTAACCTGAAAACTGTTTAGGATTATAGGCACGATGGACATTCTAAATGTTTTTCCCACCACGGCCGATGAAAATGCGAGACAGTAAATAAAAATAAAAAATCCTGCATTCTCATATTTTTTTTAATAAAACTTTGAACTATATTGTTGAATTTAAATCTTTTATTGTGATTGCCCAATTATCTCTGGTGAAAAAATGAACTAAAAATTATATGTTTTGTAAATAAATCTATGACAAAATCTATGGCATGGCTATTTTCTAAAAAAAAAAACAGAAATTTGAAAATTTTGAAAACCGCTAATAACCGTTAATATTATTTAGCTCCAAATTTGTCACATAGTCTAAGATCCCGATATAGAACGACCTTCACCGAGATGCTTATTTAATGAAACGTATTTTATATTTAATTTAACATGTCAATAAATATAATCCATATGGGTTGCCTAGCAAATTTCAGTCCAGAATATGTTTAATTAATATTTAAAAAAATTATATGTTTAATTAATAGTATATATGAGTCTATCGCTATCTTTTCCAATTAATAGTATATATGAGTCTATCGCTATATTTTCTTTTCCAAACCCGCATAGCATGTGCACTTTCTTTCTTTAAGTGGGCGGACTTTAAACAGCTGCTATACTGGGTCCTCTTCTGTAGCATGGGATGGTCGGTTGGGACCTCTCAGTCGCACACATTCACTCGGAGCAATATTTTACTTTTCAAAATTCAACAACCGCAATTCTGGACTGATTTTTCGCGGGCAACCCTATACCACCGTGTTCAGAATAAAATAATCTTTAATTTCATTTGAATTTCATTCAATAAACAGACCGTTGCAAAATGCTAGTACAGATTTACCTATTTATACCTGGCAACCCGATAGTTGTGACCGGAAAAGAATAGGCAACCTAACGTTTGCATATTCTATGGGCTTCATACTTTCGATTGGTATAGAATTTATCTAATAATCATACCGGTGAAATGTTTAAAAAAATATATTTTTTAAATTATTAATTAAACATATTCTGGACTGAAATTTGCTAGGCAACCCATATGGATTATATTTATTGACATGTTAAATTAAATATAAAATACGTTTCATTAAATAAGCATCTCGGTGAAGGTCGTTCTATATCGGGATCTTATATTAACACCATGAAGAGGCCTATCGACAGTTACAAAGTTATCCACTTTTCGGAACGTTCTGTATACTCGTATATGATTTTTGAAAACCTTTGCAGGGGAGGCAAAATACGCGTACTTTTACGCGCCAATGTTGATCATGATAATGGTCAACTGGGTGTTTTTCCTGCTGACAGCCGTCAACATCTGGCAGCTCAGCCGCGACAGACACATGCTGAGATCCGCCGACTCCGCAGCTTCAGGATCGCAGAACGCACAAAAGAGCAACAAAATGAGGTACCTCCCGTAGTTAGTTATGAAGCGTTAAGCCATACGCTACAGGGTTTGTTTAGGTCAGCGACGCCCTTCTCAGGGTGGTTGTACGGACAACAGCACGTAAAGGTAAACACTGCGGTACCTTATTCAGTTGCAATAAGGGCTAGTTTGCAACAAAAGTGGGTAGTCTGATGTGCTGGGCAATGTACGAATAATACTGATGAAAAAAAAACCCACAATATAAATTTTTGCGAGTCAAAACTACCAACGCTTACTCATACTCTAAGCAACTTTAGTCAAACCAATATTGGAGTACTGTTCATCAGTTTGGTCACCAATCTATTCGGTCCATACTGACAAAGTGGAATCCATGCAGAAGCGGTGTCTTAGATTCTTGTCAAACAAACAGGGATTAAGGGTTAAGAGAGATTTCCTACCTACGATGATAGATTGGCAAGATTTGGTCTATCAACGCTACAAAACAGAAAAATGATTAGCGATTTAACGTCACTTTATAAATAACTAACGGCCAGATGAGTAGTGAACTCCTAAGATTACTTTGTTTTAGGGCCATTTAGTCAAGAACTCGATAACCTAAGTTTTTCGACAGTACGAATGTCAGCTCACGAATGACAATGTTTCTTTGAATAACACTGTTTACAGAATGTGTTGGGATTATAATAACTTGTCTTCCAGCCACGATCTGTTCAACCAGAGCTACTGGACTTTCAAAAGATATGTTAAACGAAACATCATTATCATCACCATCATTATCAGCCAAAGGACGTCCACTGCTAAACATAGGCCTCCCCCACGGCTTTCTACAGCGACCGAACACTAGCGGTCTGCATCCAGTTTGATCCTGCGATCTTCACAAGGTCGTCTGTCCATCTTGTTGATGGACGTCGCTGCGTCTTTGGTTAAAGGGTCTCCAATCTAGAAGTTTCCAGCCCCAACGGGCATCAGTTCTTCGCGCTTTGTGCCCTGCCCATTGCCACATGAGCTTACTGATTCTCAAAGCTATGTCCGTTACCTTAGTTCTTCTACGTATCTCCACATTTCTGATTCAATCCCGTAGAGAAACACCCATCATAGCCCTCTCCATCGTTTTGAGCTTCTTTATAAGGCCCATAGTTAGAGACTTGAAGACTTTCGCCTTCAGACGCTGAGGTGGATGAGATGAGAAGACACTTCCCGAACGCTGCCCAACTGAGTTGGATTCGTCGATTGACCACTTTCTCAAAGTTGGATCTACCCAATTGGATCACTTGTCCCAGGTAGACGTACTCGTCGACAACTTCGAGACTTGAGTTCCCAACGGATACTGGAGTGGGTATTACAAGGGAGCTCGACATAATTTTCGTCTTTTTCATGTTCGTTTTAAGACCCACGTGTTACGTAAACAAACAAGCAAAACATGAATTAACTTTTTAATAAGATAACAGCCATCGTCTTTCACCTAGATATAGTTCAATTATAATATTCTTATGTCGTTCATTGTGTTTTAGGTCACTCGACCGGCCAGTTTCTTACTCTGTATTAACATTTATAAAAATCCATGTCGCACTTTAGACCCTTTGCACACTGCGACTGTTAGCATCGATGCAGTCAGGATGCAGTCACGATGCAGCATCAATGCAGTCGTTAAATGTCAACCTATACACATTTACCCTACTTTTAGCATTGATACCTACAGTCGCGATAAATTATGCACTGTATATTGGCGACTGCATCAATGCTAACGACTGCATCGATGCTAAAATTCGCAGTAAAGTGTAACGCGCGTCAGCATGGATGAAGTCGCATTATGTCAACATTTACACACTGCGTTACTTTTAGCATCGATGCAGTCGCGATGCTAACGCGCGTTAGCATCAATACAGTCGCGACGCAGAAGCTGGAAATTGACAAACTACGTACTGAATTTTGGCGACTGCATCGATGCTAAATTAAATCTGTTCATTGCGTGAGCTAAATTAAATCTGTTCATTGCATTGCGCGATGCTGAAGCGCGTGTTCATGACGCGCGACTGCATCGATGCCCAAAGTCGCAGTGTGTAAGGGGTCTGAGTGCCACCAACTTATCTAAAGAATGACATAATGGCGCCACGATCGAAAAGGGTTACCCTTTTTACATTAATAAACAATTCTGGTTTTTTAACACTCGACGTACTACATGATGAAGAATAAAAAAAAGTAATCATTTCAACCTTATTACACAACCATTCGGCGTTACTTCTACCTTAGTGTTTGTCTCCTTGCTGGGTGTAATATTAACATCGAAAAATGAGCTAACATAATAATATGTGCTTCCGCATGCATTTTTGAATATCAATAATGATCACACTGACTTGTACCAGCAGCAATGAAGTTTTGAACTGTAGGAAAAATTTTGGCCATTCTTTACATAAGTTGGAGGCAATATAGTTATTTTTTCACGTATAACGGTGGGTAGAAGACCCCTTACAGACTGCAAACTTGCAGCATCGACGCAGTTGCGCGACTGCCACAGCATTGCGACTCCCGCAATGAACAGATTTAAAGGTTGTTGTTATTTTGCGACTGCATCGCTGTTTAATGTTTCTACGCTAACCACCCTGTAGAGTGGTAAACACGTCGTCAATTATTTAAAGACTCCGAAGACTCTCGTCCAGTTTATTGACGACTACATCGATGCAGTCGCCAATTTACAGTACATAATTTATCAATATCCAACTTCTATATCGCGACTGCATCGATACCAACGCGCGTTAGCATCGCGACTGTATCGATGCTAAAAGTAGCGCAAGAGTGTGTAGGTTGTCATTTTGCGACTACATCAATGCTGCATCACGACTGCACCGCGTCTGCATCGCTGCTAGAAGTCGGAGTGTGCAAAGGGTCTAAGAGTTACCTGCGTATAAATGCGATATTCTAAACGTACGAGGGTAAAATAGAAAATTGATATTCTCTCGGATAGCTAGCAATTTATTCTAAGGTTAACATTTGTTCTCGTTTGGTCGAATCCACCTTGAACGACATATTTTGACCAAAATTTAATAAGTCTGTGAGGGTGTGTTTAAATTGTCTCTACATATATCGTAGTCTCTTTTTAGCAACATTTTAAATAAAAATGTTTTTGTTGGGATTACTTTATTTTCAACTTACCTATAAGTAAGTAGGTAATTTCTCACTACATAAGCGGCGATTTGACAAAGCAACTTGCTTAATCAGGACTCTTCCATTAGTCAAACTTCCAACAACAGAAAAATGATACCTAATTCCTTAAAAATGCTATTTTCAGACTGATGGTGTACCTAAAGCTGTCCGTAATGATGGGCCTCAGTTGGATCTTGGAGGTGGTAAGCACCACCACCCCTAACTTCGGTGGCTGGTACATCACTGACTGCTACAACGTCCTCATCGGAGTGGTCATCTTCATCATCTTCGTCTGCAAGAAGACGGTCATCAACAAGCTGAGAAAAAGGTGTTTACATACCACTAACAACAAAAACAGTGAGGTATATAAATGGTCAAAGTCAAAGAAAACGTGGATAGTAAATAATAATTCCTAACTCATTATCGCGTAATCAGAGGAATCATTTGTTTATTGTTTTGGGATCTAAGCATATACAAATATGGATCTAACACATTTTGTATAAGGAACCAAAAAAGAAAGGATCGTAATTGGTTATTTCGACACTAGAATAACACTTTAAGAAATTTTGTCATTTCATCAATTTTATTCTTACTAAGATCATCCATCTATTTATTTCTTATCAATATGACAGACTGAGCTACTTTCAAATTCACCTGTAAAACTCAGTGAAAAACCAAGAATATTTTACCTTGCTCCAATATCCGATACTATTTCTTCTGTTCTTATTTCTTATCCAATGATTATTATTTCTTCAAAGGTACACGAACTTCAAAAGCACTCACTCATTCAAGTCAAAGAGTCGGTCCCGGAGTACGCAGGATGAGTCGCATACGCAGAGTACCCCTTTACAATCGAAAGAGGAAAACCTTGACTTGCAGAAGATAACAAATCCGAAGGTGTAATAGCTGATGAAACCGAAGTAGTCACCCTTTGCTGTGTTGCCGAGATGAAGATAGTAGGTGACACGGGAGGGATGGAAACATATATCGAAATGGGTATAATTATGACACAGATGCGGTTAAGAAGGCGTTACCAAAAATCTCAATATACTGACCAATAAATGCAACTTAAAAAAAAAACAACAAACCGACAAAACTATCGGCCAAGGGTAAGGGCCCTATTTCACAGGACGTCATATAGCTTGCTGTGATTTTCTTTGTTTAATGTGCGAATTTCTAATGAAAATCGGTTTTATAAATATGCCTTTCTATGGTGATTTCAAATATAATTAAGATACTACTTTTGTCTATATACAACGTGATTTAGGTTGTATTTTTACTGTTTTTGAAAGAAAAAGCATTTGTAAAATTAAATATTATAATTTTAATATTTAATTTTAGTGTTTAAGTATTTAAGAGATTTATTAAACATAATTTAAGTAACATAAGTCTATTATTATCTGAGTTTTTAAAATCTGTGCGCTGGCACTGGCACATTATATTTTTATGAAATTTAACTGTTTTTCAAGGCTCTGTTCATTTTACCGTTTCAGCCCTTTAAGAAATCTTTACTATTTTTATTACACCAAAGATCGTTGTAACGGAATAATCATTAATTTTTTAATTTATTTCATTCTTTGTCATCAGAATCAGTAAAATATCATTCATTCTATCTATCACGTGTGATACCAAAGATTGTTTGTAATAAATTATTTTATAGTACAAAATAAAATAAGTTTATAAACCTTTTTTCGTTTTGTTTTCTTTTATTTTACTCAAGGCAAAGTCACACCACATAAAAAATTATAATTTAAAAATTATAATTATTAAAAAAGAGTTGCTCCGGCTGTAACACGTCCAATCACACGAGATAAGCAGGAAAAAATAAAGTTTATAATTAAATAGTTATTGCCCGCGACTTTGTTCGCGCGGTGTCGATGGTTACTAACCTACCAACATTGAAACTTTCAGGTGTTATGATGGCTCCTGTTGTGTATTCTATTCTTTATGTACAGGATGATGTTTTGGTCAGCGATGTTGTATGGATCGTTTTAGGGATTCCAAATTATCATGTCGTTTAGAGAAAGCCGTACTTTCTAAAACTGACCATAAATCATAATCCAGCGGATAAAGATCGGGACTAGACGACGGCCAGTCTTCAGCTCTGATGAAGTCCGAAACGTTCGCTTCTAACCAAGACTGCGAGGACCGAGCTTTATGACCCGGCGCCGAGTCTTGTTGGAAAGACCATGCTTGGTTATTGAACATGGTGTTGTTAAGGGGCTTAGCTACCTTCTCAAGAATGGTATCTTGATTCACTTGTGCCGATGTTTTGATACCTTTTTCACAAAAATATGGCTCAGTCACTTCTTCATAGCTAACACCCCACCAAACCATCACTGAAGTCGGGCAATGCCCACGTTGCACTCTGCCGACTAATTGAGAAGCTTCCTTAGAGGTTTGAGCATAAATACGGTCATTTTGTTTGTTAAAATGTTGCTCAATTGTAAAGATTTTCTCATCCGTAAACAAAATTTTACTGTGACCTCCCTTTGCGTACAGGTCACAGAAAAATTTTGTTTACGGATGAGAAAATCTTGTTCAGTAGTTTTTTCGATTTTACCACTCTATTCTTCTTTAAATTATCAGTTAAAAAATGATCAGTGCGTCTCTTATAGGCTGCAAGTCCTCAGTCATCTTTTAAAATACGCGATATGGTTCTGTGTGCTATCTTCATCTCCCGGGATAAAATCTCTTGCTTTCGGACAAGATTTCTGCGAATTCTTTCCCTCACTTTGACCACCTTTTTCGGACGAACACAACGTGGACGGCCAGATCTTTTTCTGTCACAAACAGAGGAGGTCTCATTGTACCTATTGATAGCCCGTTATACAAACATTTGACTAATACCAAGCGTATGGAGAGTTTTAATAATTGCATTAGGCTCCATACCAACTTTGTGTAATGCAATCAAAGCGATTCGGTTCTCTTTATCACCCCACTCCAGTTTAATATCACAAAATATTATAGAATGTATTGGTGCCAAACTTAGAAAGCACAATGAGCAATCGTATAAAAATGACAGATTCCAAATTCAAATGTAATATCTTTCTTATTTTTAATTGTAACAGTATTTATGGCCAGACTGTGTAAATAGCTCGCACGGCTCTTTTATGTAATGTAATAAAGTATCATGCTAATTAACATAGGTATCAAATACATGTGCTAGAAGAAAAAAGCAACTCCTGCATCCGTAGTGCTACTACCTTTGTCAAAACCAAATCGTTTATTTAGCAATAACTTGTTCGATAAAATGTGTTAAGTTGATTGAATATGACCTTTTCAAATATTTCATTCAAGGCTGAATCAATATTAGCTTGAAGTCTGTATTTAAAAAAGGACTATACAAAAAAAATAATGGATTTTTTCCACATTTAACTTTTACGGTATTTTCGTGGGCTTGTTCCTTGAACGAATAAACCACTGGACGCGCAATGACGGGCAATTTCGCTTATGCCCCCTTGGCAACTAAGCGGGCTTTTCGGCCTCACTTACAAGTGACCTCTTGTCAGTATGGTGGTAGAGCTCAGTGAGAAACATGTCGGGAAAAATGGGTACATACGTATTTTTGTGTAAAAATTATAGCGGCAAACAAAAAATATATTTTTTCATCCGTAAGTAACTTTTTATCCCAAAAAAGCTGTTAATTTTTCCTTAAAATTATGAAATGCGTTTTCCAAGAGCAAAGTTACATTGCTATTTAAAAAAGTAGAGGTCAGTAACTACAAAATCAACAAGATAACGTAGGTATACTTTATACGGTAGGATTGTCTTACGTTCAACATTCGTTCCCGTTCAACAGTTAAGTTTTAATTGTGCTTGGCAATTGTCGATAAATCATATCGATAAACGTAGTATATTTTTATATTTTTGTATTACTACATAAATACTTTTAAAATAAAATAATAAATCTGTAAAATGTTTCAGTCGAGTGTAGATTAAGGTAATCCTAAAAATACAACAGTTTGCTTTGAAATTTTAACTTCATATTGCAACATTAATACATCCATACGACAATACATCCTTATAATATAATTTCAGATTTCCTGTAGATCCATGAAGGAAAATAAAGTGGGTCGAAGCCAAAATGTGGTATCCATTTACACCAGCGTGATTTAATACCAAAGCAAAAACTCTACTGCTTAATTATCCCATAGGACAACCTCCATGGTGTAGTGGCTAAGCACGCTGATTTCAAGGCGTCGTCGCCACTCTGAGATCCCGGGCTCGATTCCCGGTCGGGTCAATATAGAAATCAAAATTTTCTTTATTGTCTCGGGTCTGGGTGTTGCGGTTTCGATATTTTTTTTCAGGAGTTACACATTTGAGCGACCAGTTACAGGACGTTTTTTGGTCACTTGACACCCTTTTGCTTAACAGTGTCCAATTATGCATATATGATATAACAAAAAAAAGAGTTTTCGCAATTAGTCCTGTATCTGTACTATATGACGTTGCTTTGTATCAGATTTAAAAATTCCGAGTTCAAGGGAATCAAGTACCCTACATGTTATGGTTCCTTTTCGAGTGTCGAAAACTCTCGGAAATATGCTGATATTTGAAGCATAAACGGCTGTATATTTTGATTGCGTTGGTTAGTAGTTTGATTTTTCACAGCATTAAGTAACCGCAGAGCTAAGTATTTTTATTAATTCCAGCTTGATAGCTCCACGCGTTACTGAGAAAAAGGGTAAGGACTAGGGACGGACAGACGGACAACGAAGTGATCCTATAATGGTTCCGTTTTTAGGGTTCCGTAGCGGAATGGCAAAAAACGGAACCCTTATAGTTTCGTCAAGTCTGTCCTGTCTGTCTGTCTATTCGTCCGTATGTCACAGCCACTTTATTCTGTAACTATAAGCATCACACTTTTGAAATTTAGTAGGAAGATGTATTCTGTTAACAGCTTTACAATTCTTATATTGTCTATTAATAAAGTATGCAATATAATATTTGTAACAAATTCGTTTGGAAATACGGACTTTAGTGAAGTAAAATTCGATGTTTTAAGAATTCTGCATATTGAAACTTACGTGAAAATAAAATTATGGGTAACAAAATAGAAAGCTAACGTTACTTCGATAAAATACGTAATTTATGAAAAGAAGTAACGATGAAGTAAGTTTGTAGATAATAAGCATTGGACCAAATGAAATTTTCAACAACAAGATTCTAGAATTTTTTGAATATTACTTTGAAACATCTGCGAATCGTTTTATGGGGAATGAAAATCGATGAAGAAAATTGCGATTAAGTGATGGGTTCCCACATTTTACATAACCGCAAACACAACTTTGTTCTTCATTCAAACACTATGAAAAACAAAGTTATGTTTGCTGTCAACAAAATATTGTTGTATTTTACTAAGTGAAAGTAAGTGGATTCCCTAAGTCAGTTAAAGTTGGTACGGAACCCTCAGTGCGCGAGTCCGACTCGCACTTGGCCGTTTTTTTTTACTTTTACCGAGGTACAGAACCCTTAGATAGTAGCAATTAGGAACTTATTTTCTTGACCAATAAATATTTAAAACAGATGTTGATTTACTTGTTAATAATGACAAAACTTTGAAAACTTTGTGATTTCAAACATTTATCGGTGTTGAGAGAAGCCCTTGCTTTTGATTTGTGTCTTAATTTCGTAACCACGACCATATATATCTTAAGGTTCTCTAATAAGACTAAACTCTAACTATATTTCAAGGTTCACTCACTTTACTGTACTATGACAATTTAAAGCGAACATTTCCGCCGCACATTAGGCGTTTTTGCAGCGTAGGTACCGGAAAATAGCTCGAAAATCACATCATTGTTTTTGCAGGGTACGGGAAAATAGCTAGAGCGTCATAACTTCACTAATTAAATACATATCACTGGCCCCGAGTAATAAAGCGGTTATATCAAAAAACTAATTTTACAGGAGAAACAATTGAAGCTAATTTATTTATATTTTAATGTACAGTTATTCGAAATAGGCGCTTAATATCTCAATCGAAAGGTATTTTTTTCACCTACTAATCCCTTTTATAAATATAAATATATTACAAAATAATGGAAGAGATAATGATAAAAATGTATAATACAAATTATTTACATTGCCGTTCTAACTGCAACACCATTAACTGCTTTATAAATAGACCCTCCAGTAGTAGCCCGGGATGTAAGTAAATAATACAACGCAATTTCCATTTATAATCGTGAGCGTATCAGCCTATTACCACCTTTTTCGGGGTAATTTTGTTATACAATTTTAGGAGTATTATCCAATAAACGCTATTTTAGAATCCTATCAATAAATTATATTTTTATGTAACTATCATTACAAACTGACCATAATGTTAAATATTTTATTATTTTTACTATTTTAGGCAGTATTTTATAATATTTATTATTATTTTTGCAATATTACTACTAATAAAGGCTTTTTTAATTAGGTACTAGTTTTGGAAGCATGATTTGATTAAAATAATTATATTGATTGGCAAAAATTCCCTTGAAACTGGGAGAAGCCAATAACATTATGTAATTGACTTTAAATACTACCAATTTAATTACACATATTTACAATTTTATTACGTAAAGGTTATCGCCTTAAAATATCAGCCTATTGAGTAATTAGAATAATTATTATTTATAATTAAAACCCTTTTAAAATCACAATCATAATATTTATTAATTATTAAACTTGCTTTATTAGAAAAATGCTTCTTTAGTTTGAATCTTCGCTCTCAATATCTGAATCTTCTACTGTGTCTCCAACACACTGCAAATCATTATAAAATATGTGATAATGTTTAGGGATTGCTTCAACTTTGTAGAGACTCATCAAATCATCATAAAGTGGTTTTGGTAAAGCAATTGGCTCTCTGTAAAGATTTGTCAAATCATTTCCTATAACATCAGTTATCGGTGTCTTTTTGCACCTCCCTCTTGATGATCTGGTGGTTGGTGCAGTATTTAATGAAATATACTCATCGTCAAAGTTGTACTTGAAATAGATAACATCTGGATGATCTGCAGTGATTTTAAGTTCGTGAAAATTTGACCACATAACTTTTTCATAAGTTTGGTCTGCTCGTTACCGGTATCGTTTGCCCATCATCTCCTTTAAATCATAGAAATTGTGTTGTTCCATTTCCATTAGCTGGAAATTTTTCTTGGCATTCACGATTATACCATACATTTGATCAGGAGTAAAAATTGTATGATTCTTTTTAGCTCGTTCAATAAGAGAATGCATAGAATCTCCTTCGGACTGGCTATGGCCAGTCTCAAAATATCTATTAATTAAGTTAACTCTATACTTTTTGGCCTAATATAAATAAAGAGCAAAGATAATTCTGTTTTTATTCTGACCAGCACAGCCATCAGAATAAAAAATGAAATTCTTGATGCCTTTATTGAATAAAATATAGAATGAAATTTTCAATGAAATTTAAAATACAACTCCCGATTTGATGCTCCGTTGTTATCTATGCACTTTTGCCATCTCATAGGTAGTTCATTGATTCCTTTACTAAAAAAAAACATGGAGACGAGAATCAATAAACTCTTTGAAGGCGGTTTGGATTGCCACATCGAAGTTGAATTTTTTTCCTTGTAAGAAGTTGTCCAAATTCCGGAAAAAATGGTAATCTGTTGGAGCAAGGTCCGGGGAGTACGGTGGATGTCGCAGACATTCCAATTGTACCTCATCTAACTTAGTGGTTGTTTTTTGTGCAGTGTGTAGTCTTGCGTTGTCGTGAAGCACCAGTGGCCTGGAGCGATTGACCAATCTCGGTTGTTTAACAGCTAGTTCTTCCTTCATGGTTTGCAGTCGCTGACAATAGATATCTGCCGTAATCGTTTGGCCAGATTTTAGAAAGCTATAGTGAAGGACACCGGCGCTAGTCCACCAAACACTTACAAGCAACTTTTTCTGAGTCAATTTTCGTTTAGGGCAGGGTTTGGCTGAGTCTCCAGGGTTCAGACATTACGACGAGCGTTTCCGATTATCGTACAGTATCCACTTTTCATCACAAGTAATGATTCGATTTAAAATCCCTTCATTATTTTGTCGGTTCAGCAAAGTAACACAGCAGTCGACGCGTGTTTGCAAGTTCGATTCACTCAATTCATGAGGTACCCATCGTTCAAGTTTTTTTTTATTTTCCCGATTTGCTTGAAGTGGATTAAAACAGTTTTATCACTTACTCCGAAGCTTGCAGCAATCTCTGAAGTGCTTTGTGACGGATACGCTTCCACAATAGCCTTTAATTCTTCATTTTCCACTTTAGTCTCCGGCCGTCCACGGGGTTGGTTCTGAAGGTCGATAACGAAAACGTTGAAACCAAAAACGTACCGTGCTTTCTTTTGCGATGCCAGTGCCGTACACATCATTAATCCTTCGAGCTGTTTCTGCGGCACTGGTGCCACGGTAAAACTCGTACTCGTAAATAAACCGATATTTCAGGTTTTCCATTGTGCGGTATAAGCGACGCCAAAAAAAAAAAATAATGAGGAAAAAACAAATAAATGACTGTTTTCAAAACTCAAACGTATCAGCTAAATGAAATAATAAATTTGAATTTGGAATTCCTAACCAAAGAGGAGATATTTTAGATCGAAGTGGTCAGTACGACAAAACGCTAATTTCGTATGTAAGAACCTAATTAGCGTTTCTTCTAAGTATAACTTTTTAGTGTCTTTTCGCACATAATGTGATTCTTTCACTGGAAATAGTTTTATGTAGTTCCACTTATCAGCGTGATGTGCTGTCGTCTGTACATTTCCTACACGTAATATTTACAATACAGTCAGTAGCAACAAATGTATCAATTTTAGTATATTGTATCCTTTAAATAAGTTAAGTTATGTTGTTACCTTAACAATTGTCCCACAGGCTTACGTTCCTAGAGCTACAACAAATTTACTAGAAGAAAGGCGTAATAGCTTTTACAAAATAAATTATTGAATGATTACTTCGTATTAAGTGTTTACATATCCATGTTAATAAATATTTATTTTGGGAAAAGCGGTTAACGGTTTTATTGTATTTTTTTAAAAAGAAAAATAGAGTAAAGATGTTCGCCGATTTTTTATTTTATGTTGCATGAAGTAAGACAACATCACATAACTTACTCGTTTAATAATTTACCGTTCAATAAAGCTGTTAATGTCAATAAATATATTTAAATGGTGATAGACAAATCTGAAAAAAAAATAGAGGTATAGATTGAAGGACAGGGAAGCCAAAAATTAAATAACATTAAGAAGGGCGTAATCGCCGATAACCGCTTTATTGCCCGGGGTCAGCGATATATTAAGTCTATTCAGTTGTTTTCAACACACTTGTCATAACGACGTCTTTATTCCACCGATTTTTGGCTCATAATCATAGATATTAAACACGCGTGCTTTTTCATTATATTATTGCACTAGTGCCTTTAGTTTATTAACCCGACCAATTTAGGTTTGTACCCTAGTACCAAGTCGTAAGTAAGAAGAAGAAGCGATATAATTTAGTCGGGTTATACAATACTTTTATTTTAGCAACAAACAGTATTTATGCGAAAAATAACAGTATCTACATATTTATTTCAATAAATGGTAAATCCAGATTTATTACTAAAAAATAGCTTAAACTCATTTAACATTTTCTGTGATTTGTGTTTTAAACACGAATTATTACATTTTTAGTCTTGGCTTTTGGCCGATCTAGTTCGCGCCTAAGCCTTGCGCGAGCATCGGTATCGCGGCAAGAAAAAAAAACAATGCGCCATTTTTCGTAAATAATAATTGTCGGCTGTGACGAAGTTTGCATTATTTAAGAAGTTTAATATTAATAAAAATGCCTACTTCAAGTGAAGAAAATGAAGAAAACCTATTATTTACTCCACCGGACATACGTAACGAGGCAAAAAACGCGTGCGAAAGTCTTTGCCATCAAAATCGAGTGAAATGTATTTTTACTAAATGTTTTAATAATTAAAAACTTAGTAAATGAAGAGTCTTGTTCTTTCCTCGCAAGTGTGTTGAAAAACGTCGTATGATACGCGTGTGCCTGTGACCATTATATACGCGGCTTTCTTATGGCGCACTCGCTTTCGCTCGTGCGCACACAATATCGCCTTGTATATAATGGTCAACTTAGCACACTTGTATCATAATGTACTATTTTGCGTGAAGGAGTAACAAAATTACATTCATACTAGGGATGGAACTTATTTACGGGTCTACCTTGTTTCGCATAATTTTTATTGTCATAATTTTATTTGGCATATCATCAAATAGCATAAACTTCCTTTCGCAGAACATCAATTAGCATTCACTCATTTATCAGACGTTCAAAACGCATAATCGTATAAGCTAGAATCATCTTTAGGCAGAAATTTAATATCCATAATAGTCTTAAAGCAGAATCATCCTAACGCAGAAAGTTCACAGATAGAATCGTCTTGTGGCATACAATTCGTATATATAGTCATTAATAGGCAGAATCATCCTATCGCAGAGAATTAACAGTCCGAATCGTCTTTTGGCATATTTTTCATATTTAATATTCTCCTAAAAACCTTAATTTCTCTGTGTATCCCAAGTAGTTCTATCTCAGCAATACTAACATACAACATGCATGGCAAATCAAACATGCAGCATGCAAGCAAGCAAGCAAAGCATGCAGCAAGCAAGCAAGCATGCAGCAAGCAAGCAAGCAAGCATGAAGCATGCAAGCAAGCATGCAGCATGCAAGCAAGCAACAGCTTGCATGCAGCATGCAAGCATGCAACATGCATGGTTTCTGTCACGGCTCCGACGCTGCGGGGCTCCGGCAGCCCCACGCGAGCTTATCGTCGCAGATGGTTTGCGCTCACCACCGCAGCTTCGGCTTGCTGGCCGGCCAGCCTCAGCCGCGGCGGCGAGCTTTTAAACCACCTGCTCCTCAGCTCGCGGGCTGCCTCGCCCCTCCGCGCCTACGCGATTTTGAATTACACTCTAGGGGTGGGGCAAACAAGACTGCGTGGAGTCGGTTTTGCACCGATTCGTTTCTGTCACTATTTTTTGTACCACAACTTAATGACTTTTTAATTCATTTTGAGGGTAAAATACTATGTAAAAAAAATAGCAATATGCGTAGTGAAATTATTCTAAAGGAAATTCTGCTTTCTTCATAGTATGCCTAGTCAAATTATGCCAAATAAACATTATGCTTAGCGAAAGTATGCAAAGTAAAATTTTGCCAAAGGTAATTATGCCTTATAAATTTCTGCTATCTTAAAAGTATGCCATTGTAAATTCGGGCATATAAATATTCGACCAAACAATAATTATGCTAACAGAAAATTCTGCCTGAATAATAAATAAATAAATAAATAAATAATGTTTATTTCGGACATCAGGATCCATATAGTTGGGTTAGTTACAAATTGACCTTAAAACTAAAGTTAGTAATATACAGTACGACACAAAATACACCAAAAAGACACACAACAAAGACACGTATAACAGATGTAGCACCCTACGCCGCCAGCAAGATGTCTACTACTTGACAGCGTGTAGCCGTATCCATCGAGCTAGCATAGGCGAGTCCCACCGGTCTGCCAACGCGCGCAGGATACTGTTGGGGCTGTCGCGCATGCGTCTAAGGTGTGAAGCGCATCGTTTGCGCATTATAGCAGCAAAACCATCTACATGAGCCTCTGCAAACATAGCAGAGGCGCTACAGAAACGCGGCAGCCCCATCAACACCCGGAACGCGTTATTGTACTGTATTCGAAGGTCACTGTATGTCCTCTGCGTAAAATCAACCCACAGACTGCATGTATAAAATGATTGGCAGTACGCATTGAAAAGCGTAATCTTTGCTTTGTCCGAACATTTAGCAAATCTGCGGGCCAACATATTACAGCGGACAGACAGGGACCTCCGCTCCCTCTCAATATCCTGGTTATCTTTCAGGTCTTCTGTGACCCAGTGACCCAGGTACTTAAAGGTCTCAACCTTTTTCAAGGGGGTCCCACAAAGCTGAAGATGTGGTACATTATTGTATCTTGTACGGTCTGGTCTAAAGATCATGAATTCGCTCTTGACAGCATTGTATTTAAGCCCCTGAGCCACAGCATAAGACTCACATATCTTTAACATGTTCTTTAAGGCTGAACTTGATGGGCTCAGCAGCACCATATCATCTGCATAACTTATGTTATTTACGCAGACTCCGTCTATGTGACAGCCGACACCTGTGCTGCTGAGCTCAACAATGAGTCTATTCATGTATAAGTTAAAGAGAGTAGGAGAGCTGAGACCGCCCTGCCTTACGCCACACTCTAATCTATACTCTTCGGAGAGCGAGCCTGCCCATCTGACATTGTTTTTTTGGTTGCTATACCAGTACTGAAAGAGCAATATGATTTCTTCAGGCAAGCTAGTCTAAATAATAATAATATTCGACTAAAGAAAATTATGCCAAGTGTGTTATGCCAAGTGACTTTCGGAACAAAAAGATTCTGCCAGATAGAGGGAACCCCTTATTTACCATAGGTACCAGGTTTACAAACCTAGTATTTGCTTCAAAGTACGTGGTTTAATTACTTTAGCAAATACTTACTAGGTACAGGCTCAAAATACTTCCAAGTCCATGAAAGTGTTTTACTTACAGGAAGTGGCACCCGCTTCTCTGAAACACTTTAAAAAAACGTAGTAATGAAATTAAACGCTTATTAACAAAAAGGGGTCTATAATTGCGAGAAATGATAGAAATACTCGCAACGTTTAAAAGTATTTTTCTTGCCAGCGTGAGAACATCTTTTTTTGCGCCTCATGCGTATCGAAATAGGCATGCATTTTCTATAATATATTTTCAACGTATTTGAGTAGGCACCAGTCAGAAGCGGCGCGCCGCGGCACCGGGGCGCCCGATAGAAACTCGAAGGCTTAAACGAATAGTATTTCCTTAAAAGTTTTTTGTGTTGTAATTTGTGTACTCTAAGCAATAAATTGGTAGATATTTAACTTTTGTCCAGATTATTACACGATAAATAAACGATGCATTTCGGTACGCAAACGTGATTACGCGTTAGTGTTCCTTATTGCAATGTAGACAAGGTTAAATTTCAACGTTTTTAAAAAATACTTGCAAGTATTCTATACCTGGTTTTAAGACCTTGCGCTGATTTATGGACGTACGTTAAGCCCTGGTACTGGAATTAGCAAGTACGATCCATGCCTAACATTCATCCATACAAACTTTTGCATTTAATATTAGTAAAATGATCCGAATTAATGACCGTCAAAGTATGTAAAAGTAGTGAATTACAAAAGAGATCGAAAGAGAGAACACAAACTAGAAATATAATTTTTAAATGATTACAATGCAGTTAATCTTGAAGCGGGGCTAAGTGCCTCTTAAATGAGCTCCTCACGCCCCCTTTAGTCATTGTCTGTCCAACATTTCTTAAATCTCATTCGCATGTCGTTTATCATAACTCGTAGTAATAATCATAGCTTTTTCCTTTGTATACTCTTACGAGCGGTCCCAGCGCACTTTGTTGGATTGACTTGACTGGACCATCCTATTCGAGGCCGAGACAAATCCAACTAATTAAAAATAATGAAAAGCGATCCACCCGTACTTGAATGAATAAAAGTGGTGCTACTAACACGACTTTTTTTACACGACGGTACCGACTTTAAAACAAACGAAGTTAACAATTCAATGCCTATGTATGTATGTGATATCGTTGGAAATTGCAAATGTTTGAGAAGGCATGTTGGTCTAGTAAGGCTTCCAAACACATAGTCTGAATTTTGCTAGTGTATGTACGTTAGTATGTTTGCCCACGGATTTCTCGAAAACGAGAAGTCCTAGCGAGATGATTATTTTTTAGTTCAGTTAGGGATTATTAACTCAGGGTACAGTTTAAATTTCATCAAAATCGATACAGTAGTTTTCGAAATATAAAAACTAAAATCATTAGAAAAAGTTTAAAACAATCCTAAAAAGCTTTAAATAACACATTTGCCTTCTATTTAGGAGCAATTAATTAAGTAAGTAATTAATTAACTAGTAAGTAGTAATGCTCAGTGATTATTCAGTAAATCGGAAAACGACATCCGAGCAAATAGTTTTATTGACGTAAGTGGCTCTTTCTTATCATCGCCAATAAATGTAAATAACTAATTACCTACATTCAAACAGATATATAAAAATATCAAATAAATATTCAGTGCACGATGCGCGTACGCACCACAGAACATTGACTTTAATATTTCTGTGGTATGCACCGACTCCAAATGCGTTATTTTTAAGCTTTTCAGTCTGCTTTTACAGACTCCAAAAAAGGAGGTAATGTACTTAATATTCATTTGACTCACACACAATCATTAAAATGATCTGTTGAACAATATTTTTGTGGATTATTTACTGAACACCCCTCGGCCAAAATTCTGCTTTCATGGACGTCGACAGCGTTTGCTCGGAACTCGCTTTATAACGGTTTTATATCAGAAAATGATGTGAACTCCTTTGTAATTAATTCTATAGGTTTTCTGTGTCAGAACTGAACTCGTCATAATATGACTAAATTATTATAATTATTATAGAAAGTATATTACTATATAAATTAATGATGAAGTATGTATGATAAAGAAGAAATAAATAAATAAGTATTTTTGCATATGGTTTATTTTTTGCAATATTAAAGACTATGCGTCCTTTTTTCCTTTACTTTCGCACTAATTTAGTAATATTAGAAAAATACACAAATCGTACGAGTTGATAGTCGGATAATGATAGTTTTAAAAAATCAGGCTGAGTCCATTTAGCAATGATCACAAATACAATTATACAAATATCAAATACATCAGATTGAATTTAAATTCAGTAAAATACATATTAGCACTTCAAAAAGCCAAGTTAAATACAATGAAAATAACTTAAACCAATTAAAAAATAAATTAAATAAAGGGAATTGTAAAAATAATAATTCATTATTATCTCATTATCAGCCAAAGGATGTCCACTGCTAAACATAGGCTTCCCCCACGGCTTTCCACAGCGACCGATCACTAGCGATCTGCATCCAGTTTGATCCTGCGATCTTTTTAAGGTCGTCTGTCCATCTTGTTGGTGGACGTCCTACGCTACGTCTTTGGTCGAAGGGTCTCCAATCTAGAACTTTCCTGCCCCAGCGGCCATCAGTTCGTCGCGCTATGTGCCCGGCCCATTGCCACTTGAGCTTACTAATTATCAGGGCTATGTCCGTTACCTTAGTTCTCCTACGTATCTCTTTATTTCTCATTCGATCCCGTAGAGTAAAATAATAATAATTTAACATAAAAATGGATACAATTTTTGACACTATGGTGAATAATTAAAGTAAATAATAATTTAATAATACAGATAATAGGAAATATAAATATATATAATATATAAATAATGCAAAACTATGTCATGTGCCAAACTGGTTGCAAATGAAGAGCTTCTTTTCCCCTTCTCAATCTCAGTGAAGTCCTCCTCATCACAATGATCATCCTGAGACGCCAGCATCATTGGAACAGCCGCGATACTGCTTTTCCCAGCGGCAGCTGCAGCATATGCACGTGTTGGAGTTGATGTCAACACACACAGCACAAAACAGTAAAGTTGCCCTGTAATGTGTTAATGCTGGGCAAAGGCCTCACCTTAACTGTGAGGTAGTTTGAGCCGCACTCCACCACGATGGTGGGAGAGGTTTTCGCAAGGCAAGTGAGTGCCCTAAAATATATTGAAACCAGCAATCTTCAGAGTAGATTCGATATACTGTCTGACAGCAAAATTGCTCTTCAACACTTGGCTCGGTATGCCTCTGGTCACAGCAGAGGACTTCTTAGCTGTAACGAGGACGTCTTAGATTAACTGATTCAATAGGCCTATCCCTGAGAATGCAATGGGTTCCATCCCATATAGCTCTAAGTGGGAACGAGAAGGCTGACCAACTCGCTAAATTGGCGCCAAAGGAGGGTACCAGTTATACCATTCGACCTTATTACGAGTATACCGAATTCTTAACTTAATTTAAAATCATTTGTCATGATTAATTTAAGGAATACTTAAACTAAAAAAGTAAAGAGAAAGGTAATTCGTTGAGAACACTACAATGTGAGTCCACATAGACCATAGTTTTATAACTAATCACAGATTAATAAGAGTATGTAACTAACTATAAATTAAATACCAAGGCCACTCAGAAAGTATTGCGAAAAAAGAATTTTAAATGTGAGAGACTTTGTGGGATACTAAGCGGTTGTATCTTTTTCCGAAATATGCTTTTATAATTAAATATAGGTGTGTTCCATTTTCAAAATTGGACACATTTTTGCGAGATAATTCAAAGTATCGTGTCTGACTGAAAAATTAATCTCCATGGGGAACAATTTAGAAGACCCTTTACACACTGCGACTTCTAATAGCGATGCAGTCGCGTTGCTAACTCGCGTTAGCATTGATGCAGTCGCAAAATGTCAACCTTTCCACAGTGCGCTACTTTTAACATCAATTATAGTCGCGATGCAGTAGCTGGAAATTGTATAATTATGTACTGAATTTTGGCGACTGCAGCGATACTACAGCGCTTTAGTATCGATACAGTCGCGCTTCTGCATCGATGCTAACGCGCGGCTGCATCTATACTAAATTAAATCTGTTCATTGCGTGAGTCGCGATGCTAAATCGCGTTTTCAAAACGCGCGACTGCGTCAATGCTAAAAGTCACAGCGTGTGTGTGGGGTCTTAGAGCAATGTTTTTTTACGATTTCAAGTGTCGCTTGAAACTGGAAGAATCGTTCGATAGACTTCGAATGGAATTTATGGATGAAGGCCCCTCCAAGGCCACCGTGTATCGTTGGTATAACGAATTCAAGCGCAGTCGACCAACCTAGGGGGTGAAGGACGAAGCGGTCGCCCTTTGACGGCTATTACGGAAGAAAACGTGCTAGTGAAAATTTTAAATCCAAGGTAATTGGCGAATTACATATCAGGAGATTCAGCACATATAGAAGATTGGATCGGGAAGCGTTCACTAGATTCCACACGGGCATCTTCGCGTGAGGAGGATAGTATCGACGACGCTCAGAAGCAGGCCCGGGCGGAACGGTGCCGTGATATGCTGAACGAGTTTAAAGTAGACTCCTCTCGGTGTGTATACGACATCGTCACAGGTGATGAGTCCTGGATTTATCAATACCAGAAACCAAGCGCATGTCGACAGTTTGGGTGTTTCAAAATGAACCAACGCCTACTAAAGTGAAGCGATCTCGGAGCAGTGGAAAGATTTTGATCGCCATCTTTTTTAATTTGATTGGCCACTTGGTGTCGATTTCCTTACGAGATCAAAAAAACATCAACGCCGAATAGTATACTAACAACAAGCGACCAAACACTGGGCTCCGCGGACTACTGCATCATCACGACAATGCGCCTGCACACACTGCGCTCAAAACGAGGGACTTCTTAGACAGCACGCCAGTCAAACTCCTCAGTCATCCTCCTTACAGCCCTGATCTAGCACTGTGTAACTTATTTTTATTTCCGAAAATAAAAAATCACCTCAAAGGGATACAATTTTCGTCGCCGGAAGGTGCGCTAGCTGCGTTCGAGCAGGTTGTTACGAGGTTTCTGCGACGGACTGGAAAAAGTGTTTTAAAAACTGGTTTAGACGCATGACCTTTGTATAGAGGCTGGTGGAGAGTACTTTGACAATATCAATTCGCATAACTAAGAACTCTTCAGCAATATTTTAGCACAACCAACAAGTGAGGCGTCAACGCTCCTCGTAAACATCATTTCCCGTCATTGACCCTCCGACCGTCCCTCCTCTCTAGGTTATTGTTATTCATTGTGTGAGATTCGATGGGGCTGTCATGCCAGACACTGGAAAAAGCCTCCAAATAAATATTTATAATAAAAAAACTTGCTGTCAGATGTTATCAAGCCGCCCATGAGGTTTCCGACAGGGCTTAAGGACCAATATTAACCGGGACCAACGGCTTAACACATTTGCTGTGACACTATTTTGAAAGGACTTTTAGTCAGTACGGATGAGGTCTTTTCGAGGTAATATTGAAACTTTTTTCTATGCATATGAGACATTTTCGGCCTCATTAAATATGTAGAAAAATAACTTCTTATATACAACTCAACAATAATATTAAGTATTTCATATTTTAAGAGTGTAAAAATAGATATTACCTTAAGGTATATCCAGCCGGCGAGGCTTATATGAAGTTTTGGTTTTAGATAAATACATAAATAAAATATGAAATCTATTTTCCGCCCGCGCCTTACTCCGTGCGGCTATGAAGCCTATAATTAATGTTATGAGGCACAAAAACAAGCCCCTACACGACGGGAGACTCAAACCGCCGTAAATTTCAAAAGTAAGGTATTTTTCGTGACTATAAAAACAAAAATAACTGCCTTAGGGTGGGGTTTTAGGAAAGACCCCCATTAAGGATTTTTCTCGATAAATAAATAATAATAAATATCCTTTGGACATTCCCACACATCGCCATCTAGCCCCAAAGTAAGCTACTCAAAGCTTGTGTTATGGGTGCCAGACAACGGATATAATACTTAAATACTTTTTTTTGTAAATACATACATGATATACATAGAAAACACCCAGACCAATACAAACAGACATGTTCATGCACACAAATGTTTGTATTGTGCGGGGATCGAACCCGCACCCGCTGCGTAGTAGGCGATTTCTCGACCACTACACCAGACGGGTCGTCAATGAAACTCATTGTAGTCATTGCCTTTAATGTTTTATTATTTCATGCCTGGACACACTGTATATGGGAAAAACCAAGAAAAACTTTTAAACCCTCTCCCTCCTTATGAGGTATAAGCTGGTACTTGATCTGCTAACCTTGTAACTAGTCCAAACCAATTTACGTAGTAAAAAAATTTATTCCAAGCGATTCCCTCTATAATCCTTCATTTTCTGAGCTATAAATGACAGAGCCTACTGAAATATTCCCTACCTATCTTTCACCGGGTACCTAAACAAAATGTAATCGATTTTAACTTCAACATATATGGAACAGGATAAAGTGTAGATAATTAAATGTAATAACTCATGTAATTCAAATTGTTTACCACAGTACTTCGCGGTTAGTTAAACTGTGCTATTGTGAAAATGTTAAAGTTTACCATTATAATAATTATTTATGCGTGTTTTTGTGTCATAAACTGTTCAGATCTTAAATGTGAAGATAATGAGATCTTAGACTTGGAGCAGGGATACTTGGCAGACAAAGACCGAGAGAAAGACAAAAATGACTTTTGTAAGAACAGAATTTGCGTTTTTCGAAGGTGTCGTCAGTCGGATAGCATGCATCTAATACAAAAATTACATAATGTATCAAAATGTGTCGCATTGGATGAGATCGCAAAGTTGTCGAACCGATCCTTAGAAGTTCTGGTGTCCTCAATGAACTCAATATTGACGCCAAGTAAAAAAAGAATCAGCGATTTCCGTTTTGTAGCGTACAGAAATTTTCGGAACCTGTTGAAAGAGAAAAAATGCTTTACAGAGTTGGTAACCGAGAACTGGACTTTGCTAGAGGTGAGGATTATAAATGAATTTTATTTAAATTTCATGACATAGGTAACCATGTTATATAATTTAAGGCAAATCCCACTTTCTCTTACGTGATTACATAATGTAAAACCGATTTCATATAACCGATGTCAAACACGATCTTACTCCTAGTTATATTGATAAAAGATATGAAAATGATTTTTTATCTAGCCGAAAGATAGCCGGGTGGAAAATAGATTTTCCATCTCTAGGGTGGAAAGTAATTTAGTTTTAATTGTTACGATCAGACATGGAGTTAAATATAATTGAGACACATCATATTTTGAAAATAAATGAGCTGAGATATTTTTTAAAACGTGTTTATTATGATTGTTGATTTAAAAAATGTACAATTGGTCGAACATTAATTGACATACAAATAGAAACATGAAATAACATATAGCTAAAAAAAAACTAAGACATGCAACATAAAAAAAAATTACTTAAAGTCTACCTATTCATAAACGAAACCATTTCCTTGAGGCAAGGAGGCTATGATGCTGGCTGCGTTGCCGCGTTGAATAGCTATGCTAATCCTTTGAGATAGGAACCAGCCAGCTTTATTATAGCTTTACAATTGGTCTCATTCTAACAATAAAAAATTTACAATTAAATATCGGGTGCCAGTCATACATAGAAACACTTTTTTTTTCATTTGAAATTAACACTTTCCTTTTGTCTTTGTCATATTTTTTTTAAGTTTGGTCGATTTTACACATATTAAATAGTAAGCTGGCGGCGGCGACTTGCCGGAATTTAGGTCGCACCTTCAGAAATTCCTCGCTACACTCAGGACATATTACCTATTCCTATTGCGTAGTAAAACTACTATCTCCCTATCCTTTCGTTTCGCTCGTGACACAAGATGGCGCCCGTGCCGTAAAACATACCTTTATTCCCATAGTGAATAATCAACTATTTGAATAAACTTCGGCCAACAAAGTAAGTTACGTAAATATTACGTATTTATCGAGATTTCAAGTTTTATTTACCATTACCGCAACGTCAAGCTACATACATAAACCGCCTATAATAAGATCATGATGAAGGTAGCCTCAATAAATTAGTAACATATACGTTTAGAGGTTTTTCTTATAACATCGTCTAACTTAGCTTGACGATGAAAAAGGTAAAACATACATATTCGATACCTAGGAAGGAATAAACAGTTTCAAAGTACCTGATGAGGAATCATCTTCTTTGTTACCAGACACCGATCATAACGAAATAAACCATAGTTGAAGTCCCCGGCTCCCAAACGCTTTTCAACGAAAATCTCTTGTACACGCGACACAACCGACACGTACATTACATATATCGCTTATTCCGTGTGATTAATGTCATTTTATCACTATAGGGGCTAACCGGATTTTTAAAGCGCACACTAGCGCCACTTTAGTAGAAAAAATATAAGTCATTAAATAAAAGACCAACCAAAAATCTGGTAGACACGATTGTAGTACACGTTTTTTTTTTTCATTAATAAAACTACAGTCCACAGACTCTTTGGTCCGTGCCTTTTTTGATTTAGGTTTTTGTTATGTTGGGTTAATTTTTATTTTCGCTCCGCGCAAAATTTACAGTGCTTTTTACAATACTTATTACTAGGGTTGTTAGTTTATGCTATAACTCTCTTATAAGTTAAACATCGTCTCTTATTTTTACTTAAGATAACTTAATATTTTTTTTTTGTTTTTTTTTCGTGAGTTGTTGTTATTATTGCTGTTTTCTTTTTCTTTATTTATTTGTATATGTACATATATTTTTGTTGTATTGTGTTTTTTTTTGTTATTATTATTACATATTTGTATTATTCTATAAGGTTTTGGAATTTTATTATCCTTGTGATTTTGCTATACAATATTAAACAATATTGCTCTTATTCTAGTTTGTGTTAGTGATTGTGTTTGTATTTGGGGAGTAAAGTAATCCCTCTACGTCGTCGCCTTTAGGTACTAAGATTTTCTTAGTGACTTGGTTGATGGAGTTAGTTATGTTAGTGGATTGGCCAATATCTTGTTTCGGACTTGCTCGTCGCCCCTGCGCATGGCCATCCGCAGGTTGTAGTCCCGGATTATTGTTGGTGTGGCCTTCTCTGCCCGGATTATCAGACGAGCTGTGGCGTCGTCGGTGGCATTGTCTGTGTAATAAACACAAGACTTTGTGTGTCTAGAGATGGCCACAACAGCGTGGGGAACACTCTTTAGGAGATGTTTTTTTTTTGATACTGTGCGCACTATCACCACTGACTCAAAAGTCTGCCCCTGTGCTTCATGTATGGTAAGTGTGCATGATCCTTCGTCTTTCCCGTATCCTTGGCTGATTAGGCTTGCCTTTTTAGCTTGGGTGTAAGTAGTACACGTTCTATAGTTTATTTATTACGTTTAAATTGTTTTTTAAGTAGTTTACTGTAGTTAGAGTCAGAAAAACTGCTAAAAATGGCCACTTTTGGCAATTTTTCTAACTGTAACTGCAGATAACTCTGTTTTATTGAACTTAAACATTGTATCTAAACCACTTAACCAGTGCTACAATCGTGTCTACCAGATTTTTGATTGGTCTTTTATTTAATGACTTATAATTTTTCTTCTAAAGTGGCGCTAGTGTGCGCGTTAAAAATCCGGGCAGCGCCTTAACTTCTTAAACTTGAATTTCAGAACGGATCATTATTATTGGAGAATGTTACGATGATACCTCCACAAGAATTTGTAATAGAGTTCTTTATTGTCCAAGAAGCCAACGGTGATTGGGTGGGACCGCTGATAGGCGCTCATATAAAAACTGATGGTAAACATGACACGATACACGCAAAAGATATATACGACATCACAGGTAAATTTTAGAGAGTATCTTTTAATCGAGTTAACTTTCGGGTATATGTGTCAAAAGTAGATTAGCTATTCTCGACCGGAGATGGGTTTCGTCGACCGGAGAAAGGATTTTCTACTGCCAGAAGTTTTTTAGGGTCAAAAAATCTTAACGTAGATAGATAGCCATTTCTTTCATGGAATGTATTTATGTATTTTTCTTTTTGGGTATGAATGTGAGAAGAGAAAGGGTTGTGGTTTTCGTGTGAAAGATATATGTGTACAAGAGAAGTATTTACATGGACCATCAAGAAAATGTTATCTGTTCACATATTTCTTAGGGTTCCATAGACGAATGGCAAAAACGGAACCCTTATTACGATTCCCATACAAAATACAAAAAAATAATGATATTTGAAGAGGGCAGGAAACTAAATTCAAATAATAAAAAAATAGTCAAACCTATACATGTGTATGAATAGGTCTCTTAAAATAACATCGAGGTTCCTGAACCCATTTTATCTGAAAGTCAAACGTTTGTAAATAGACGCTTCCAAATTGGTAAAATGGTCCCGCCCCGCTCTTTTACTGTCTGCAAAATAAACAGCAGTATGTCGATATAACTCTGTAGCCTCGACTTAAACTCTGTAGTCCAAAATTACAAGTCCGAGTTAAAAAAAAAAGTTTGTAGTTCCACAAGGATGTGTTTTTGGCCCGCTGTTGTTCCTTATTCATATGGATAATCTTCCAGATATTATTGAACATAGATGCATTCTATGACATATCTGTTATAGTAAAAACATCCATTAAATTGACATTAAATAGTCACTATTTTTGCATTGCACACTATTTTTGCTAGCAACAAAAAATTGGGATATTTTGACTAAGTGGAAGTAAGTGGAACCCTTATTTAGTTCAAGTTGGCACTGAACCCTCAGTGCGCGAGTCCGATTCGCACTTAGCTGGTTTTTTACAACAATATTTAATAGATTCAAGTTGAAGAGTTTAAACCCGCTGATCTTATAAATAAATACCCTACTAAAGTTACATAATATTTTTATTTATAGGCTTTCTAATATCCAGTGTGTTCTTGGTTCTGGTGCTGGTGGTTTACTTCTTGCTGAGACAACTCCAAGGGCAGTATGTCAAAATGTTCATGGCCTACGTAGCCTGTCTCGCCGTCACCTTCGCTCTGAGTGCCTTCCTAAGATTAGGCTTAGGTTATGATCTTTTTGAAGAAGTTGAATGTAAATGGATCAGTGAGTTCGATTCAAAAATACCGTTTGAAGTCCGATTATTTGTGGTATAGTCACGAGCACTATGTGTTTTTGATTTTGAATCTTATTGCAATGATACAAGGTCACGTGTTTATACTTTCCGGTCGTGCCTGTACCATACAATAATTTGTCTGGAAAAAAATATTTCTTTCTTAAATTTTTCGATCAAGTAAGCAATTATGTTTATTTTTCTTTTTCAGGCTCTTTTCTGTACTATTCAACAATGGCCACTTATTTCTGGTTGAATGTGATAGCTTTCGAAATATGGAACGCCTTTAGGTATTTGTCGCAGAGAAAACTATTAATTTTTATGGTTGTGCAAGTAAGCGAGTAATAAATTGACAGATCGATTTTTTTGGATTTTTTTAAGTCTACTAATTTTCCAGACCCAAAAACGAATTTCGTTCAAGAACATCACGGGAACACGATCACAAGTTTCTGTGGGCTTGCTTGTACTCTTTCGGATTGCCGCTGATCATGCTGATAGCTGTCACTATCCTAGATGAAATGGGCCATACCACTGTCAAACCGGAGTTCGGAAAGTGCATGCATTCAGGTTCGTAGCTTCATTGGTTTTAGAGTCGAATATAAAGAGAAAACAATAAGTACTTATAATTTGCTGTGGGATGACGTTGTAAGCCAGGAGTAACATTGATGAGCTAAGTCTTACACGCATAAGTTGTAGTATAATCATTAATTACCGCATGCAGAACTTATCTAAATAACTGTTTAATATAATATTACGCTCACTGCCACAAGAGGAAACATGAGGCTATTTCCTGAAAGTTACGTAGATGTTTTCAAAATTGTACTTACATTAATAACTATACATGCATATTATACTTACATAAATAATACTAATTATAATTCTCATTATAAATTAAGGAAATATTAGCATGCTGCAAATAAGCAATGGACAGCGCCAATAATTGAAGCTTTATTTTAAATCACCAGTGTCAATATTATGAGTGATTTTCGTTCGAAAATCAATAAAAAGAAAATGAAAACCTCGTGATAAATTTAGGGTTCCGTAGCCGAATGGCAAAAAACGGAACCCTTACAGTTTCGTCAAGTCTGTATGTCTGCCCGTCCGTATTTCACAACCACTTTATTCTGAAACTATTAGTATTAAACAGATCAAACTTAGAAGATAGAAGTGTGTTCTGTTAACCGCTTTACGATCCTCATACAAAAAATAGATATTTAAGGGGGGGGGGGGGGGGGCTTCCATACATGAAAATAAAATCTATTTTTTTTGTGCTAACCAATGCGTGTAGGGTAGGTCTATTAAAATGACATCGAGGTTTCTAAAACCATTGTCTCTAAACGTCTAAAGTTTCAGAGATAATCGCTTCCAAAGTAGTAAAATGGGCGCCCCCCCCCCATCCAACTTTTAAATTAAACGAGTGTAAATTGACATATACTATGAAAAACAAAGTTGTATTTGCTGTCAACAAAATATTGTGGTATTTTAGCTAAGTGGACACCTAATTTAGTTATAGATCGCCATCGATCGCGCAATAAGGCGCCTCCCTCCCTTAGTGTGCAAGTCCGACTCGCCCTTGGCCGGTGTTCAGTAAAAAACACCCGCCATATTGAGACGTGTGATTCAGACGAGTGGGACAAAAAAATTTGGAGACTCTTGGATCTACAGCGCAGAACGTCGGCGAGATATCGAACTAGATGCGGGCCGCTAGCAAGCAGGTCGATGTAGAAAACCGAGGAGGGTGGCCAACGTTTAGTAAACGCGTACATCGAGCCCACCCACCCACAAAAGCGTATTTGTCTATTTTGAACCCATGTTTATTGATCATTTCTAAGCTAAGCTAATCATCAAAAGAATATTTGCTTAAACAATAACAGCGTGACAACGACAAAAATGTCGTCACGTCACGTCTCTCTGAGTGCGTTCCATTTGATGTCCGTGAGTTCCGCGACGATAGCCACGCCCGTGAAAGCCCACTTCAGCGCCGCTTGGAGTGTAACGCCACGGCTAGCTCGCGCGGGCGAGGAGATCGTCGCAAACATCAAATGGAATGCACCCAGAGAAACGTGGTCGTCACATTTCGTGATTGGTATCGTAAAACATAGACAAAATCATTACTTTATTTAATGAAAATATGGAAATATTTTTAAAAATCAAAATGTTTTTTTTTTCATTTCTCAGCATAAAAATTTAATTACATACAAGGATCTCTTCGTTTCATTCCTTCAGGCAAATACCCTAATAATAATGTGCCACTGTAATTGAAATATTTTTAATTTTCCTTTCAATTCATTCAGTAAATTCGATTAATCAATTTTGTTCGCAGCTAAAAGCCATTACTTTCACTACGTTCCCATCACAATAATATTATGTGTCAACCTTGTATTCTTCGTGATGACCATATACCATTTCTATCAGCAAAAACAGAGGAAAACATTAAATAGTGCTGACAGTAGGATGAGTAGGCGGGAACAAAACAAGTAAGTGACTTTTTACGACTAAATCAAGTACCATAACACGTTTTGTATGAAGTGATAAATGCCTGACCGTGCTTCGCCCGGGCCCGGACGGGGCACGGGGTTGGAACGTCGTCGGGAATGTTTCCAGGCTCCGGCTCGGACCGGCCCCGGCACGTTGTTGCGTGAATCATCCAAGACATAAAGCCCTCTTGAAAAAAGTACTACTCGTAAATCTGAAATATACGCTGTCATCCTTTGTCGCCGTATAATACTGTAGCCCAAGCACGAACTTTAAAAGTATTCGTATGGCAAACGTAGCGAGTTTCCTAATGATAGGTAACGATACAACTGTATGTATACGTCTAAAGAGGCGTGCTCAAGTGACTTTTGTCAGACGCAACATCCATTAACCTGTGCGACCGTCAGGCCACCAAAAAGCAAAAATGGCGGTGCTGTATGAATATTTCAGCGCGCCGGGCCGCGAAGCCGGTCAGGTACCGACGACGCGGAATTTACGCAAATACAAATATCTCGAGGTAGGAATGAGCTATCATCATTCTGTAAACGGAAATTAGTTGTTTATTATATTGACTATCATACTGTTTCATTCAATAATAGGTAACTAAAATATTTTCAGTATACTGAGACGTTAAAGAAGGTAGCACGGGAAAAATCATGACCCATCGTATTTGTAACAATTGTTTCCGTCATAGGTTTTCAATTATACCTTAGGGGCCGTCCATTAATCACGTGAGGTCGTTTTTCTCATTTTTTGACCCAAAAACCCCCCCTCCCCTCTGGTGATATTTGGTGAGGTTTGGGACTACTCCCCCCCCCCCCTCCCCCCTGGATCACGTGTATTTTTTGGTAGTCTATGTAAAGGCTATTTTTGACTGGAAAAAAATATTGAGAAAATGGTGATTCGAAAAACATTTATTTTAAACATTTATTTAGTTTGTGACAACAAATCGTTCAAATTTTCGCGCCGTTCAAAATTTCGGTTCAGAAATAGCGCTTATTGACAAAAACTAAATAAAATTAATACACGTGATGTCTAACGAGACCCCCCCCTCCCCCCTCGTGATGTTTCGTGATGTTTTCCTTACCCTCTCCCCCCCCCTTTTGAGCCTCACGTGATTAATGGACGGCCCCTTAACATAACTTAAAAAAAAGCTGAAAAATAAAACTTTTCAAATAAATAACAACACTTAGCACCATGGAACAAATTTTATAAACACAGGAGCAAACAAAATCTTATAACATTCATTTTAAGAATTGGCGCGTCTTTACGAGACGATAACTTCCATAAAACAGCCGGAACACCCAATTTTTTAGTGTCTATAAATTGCTTATTTTACCGTCTAAGCGTCAAATCAGTTCGAATTATTAAATGGTTCACATTACATAGCTAAATCATCGATTTAAATCGAGTCTACGACCGATCCCCATATGGGGAGACTAAGCCGGACGGCATCGCAACGGCCGTTCGACACGATCCCCATATGGGGTGAGTAATACGCAGGAGGGGTACATTATTTGGTTTGTGTTCTAGTCACCGTGACACAAAGTAACAGTACCTATATCTGTCCTTTTCGTGCTATAAAATGAGAAAACTAACATGTCACCGTGACAAAAAGTCACTAGTGCGCGCCTAACCTAAACGAACGTCTTAGGTAGGTGCGAGTAGGTTGGATACATTTACCGCGCGCTTAATTAATTACGTTGCGTCAGACATTTGTGCTGCCAAAGGATATTGAAAAAAATGGCCTAAGAACCAACAAAAATTCGACGACTAACACAATCCTTGTCTTAATTTTTGAATTAATAAACATTCTTAAATTTGTAAAATGAAAATAAAAGGGTTTTTGAGATTTATTTTGTCATTTACCAACTTGTGAACTAGTTATTTTAGAACCCTTTTTACTGAACGATTTATTTAACACATAAACTTGAGTATATAAAAAACTGTTATAAATATGTTCCTCAGGAATACAAAATAATGTAAAATATTTGTGAACGTAAGCTTTGCAATATTTTAAAAATAACTTTATTAAACTTTTTTTTAAACTTGTCATGTCACGCGCAGAAAATTCACACACGTTCACAGCCATTACCAAAACATTGAAATGAATATCCGAACATTTTCAATAATGCTTTTGTCCTGTGTCCTACTATCCTAATGTCCTTTAGTGTATTAACGTCCTCAGAGTCGCTCTTTTTAGAGCCGCCAACGCCAACCTTACATCTTTCAGCTTTGTCAGTAACACAGAACACTCAATGCTCCACTTAAGATATTGCTGAGTACCTATGTATTAATTATAGTAAGAATATGAGATTTCTTAAAATGTACATATATGTATTAATTATAGCATGTACAATTCTCAAAACTCATACAAAAACGAATAATGATACGAATGCTTTTACGCAAATTATTCTTGCTTGCCCTACTAGACTGATTTCGATTTTTGAGTGAAAGGTGCATAACTTATATTTACTGGCACCCAACTTTTATTCTATTTATGTTTTCAGTTTTGGCCTTTACATCAAGCTGACATCGTCTACAGGCCTGTATTGGTTCTTGGACCTTTTAAATGTGTTTGTGGATCTACCCACCTATATGGATTATATTATCGCAACTTACACTAACTTCATTGGTGTCATACTATTCATTTTACTATGCGTTTGCAATAAGACAATCGTAAATCTTGTGTGTAAGAGGTGAGATTGCACAATTTATTTTACTGTGTAACGCAGAAAATGACGTTATGTACCACATTGCACTGTTACAATCTGATATCCTAAATTTTAAAGAGAGCAAATAAATAGTAAATCCGGCGATTCGGTATAACTATGTAGGCTTTTATATCACTTTACCATAACCACCGAATACATGTTTTCGACGTAATGTTGTGACGAACTGACTGACGTCACATAGAGTGTGGAGCGCCCTCCGGCCGGACTGCAAAGCCAGCCGGCGCGCGGATTCCAATCCCGCGCAGCGGCACAAATGTAGCACGATTATTTGTACCTTTGTATAGACGTTATAAGTATTAAGAATTCATAGAGGACGTCCCCGTCTTAATCGTTGGCTGGTATTCATAGCATGTTTATGTCGTGTGTAGTTCCGACAAATTTAATAACGGTTTTAGAACCTAATTTATAACTTACTGTTTACAGATTCAACATCCAAAATCGCTTTAAAAACCAGTCGTCGGTGCATTCATCAAATGTAACTCAAAGCAGCGGTAAAAGGAAGGGTAGTAGGAATAAGAGTAATTCAAGTGAACACAATCTTTGAAATAATTAATAAAGTAACGCCGATAATGAAACCGCCACGAGGAGCGACTAGTTCATTGAAAAAATGTAATATTCAAAATTGGAATGTAAAAAACATACTTTCGATCATATTGCTTAATCAATTATTTTTTTCCTAATTATAATTATGAATGTGTACAGCTTGTGCTTGCTTTGAAGGTATCATGTAACTTCATCTTCCGTTCTGACTTTACTACTGAAAAGCTTTGCAAAAATATTTTAAACGTTTATTAGATTTAGATGTTCAAATAAAAGTTAAAATAAGTAACAATTGTAATTATTTTCATCTCATTCACCAATAGTCCAAATAGCAAAAAAAAACTTGACTGATAGCCAATGTCATTCAAGTGTAAATTCCATGTTAAAATATTGTCTTTAAATCACGACATTTTTGTTTTGACTGACCATCAGTTAAGCGTCGATCACACGCACCGAGTAGAGCGGCAAGACTCAAATCGTAACTTGTCCGAAACAGCAGGGTGGGCGATTAGAACATTACAGTTATTGTGCGCTAAATTGAATAGAAGCTAGCAGACGGAAGCGCGAGCGAGTGCTAACTAGCGAGTGGCAAATCGGTTTAAGGCTGATACATGCTACACCGTGCTGGCGCCGGGCCGGGCTCCGGCCGGGGCGCCGTCGAACATCAAAACGAAAAGAGGTCCGAGAGACTGTCTCGCCATTTTGCTCTATCAGAGCACTTGTCAGACGTTAACATACCGACCGAGCACTCTGCCGAGAGCGCTCTCTCGCCATTAGTCGACACGTGTGATCAAGGTGTGGCTACTCTGACAGAAACTAGACATTAACAGCCTTACCACAAATAATTAAACTAAGTTTGGACAACTGTTTTAATATGATACGGCTAGTTTAAAACAACGTCAATCAACTCATATTACAAAATGGTGACGTACATTTCACTTTTGCCGCATAACTTTTAAACAGTAGTTCAAACCTTGTTTATTTATTTGTGGTAAGGCCGTAAGACTCCACAAGAAACAAGACATTCGGACTCAAGATGAAACAAGATAGTAGCTCTGAATAGAGCTGTTGCTACGTAGATCGTCGCACCGCGCTGCCTCGGAGCTACACCGTCTCAACGTCCAACCTGCATCACTGCTCTCCGCCGTAAGGGACGAGAGCCACGCGCGCAACGGTTTTGTGCCAGCGCCTTCTCCCCCGCGCTTCACTGCATACCCCGTGGCGAGTGAAGAAAACCTCGCGAAAAAGTGAGATGTCAAAGTCGAAAGATTTGATTAGCTAAAATAAGTTATGGTTAAGCACATATTATAAGTAAGAAAATGTAAATAAAACTAGGGTAAGTCGGTCAAATAAACATTCACTTCTACACCTTCATCGGAGTATCATTTCTACCACCTACCTCGAACGTCTACCAAAGTGGTGACCACCGACCAGCAACATGGCAGATGAACAGCAACCGATCCCGCTGCCACAACAACCGCAACCAGCTCCAGCTCCAGCACCGCTGCCTTCCACTTCAACGACCACAAATCTTCAAGAAATCTCCGGAATAGCGCTCTCTATGCGCGTTCCTCCATTTTGGCGTGACAAGCCGCGCCTCTGGTTCATCGCATTTGAAACCGCCACGAACGACCTCAAGAAGAGCCAAGCTCAGCGTGAACAAATGATGATCGCACAACTACAAAAAGAAGACATTGAACAGGTCTGCGATCTGTTGTACAACCCGCCTTCAGACCACCTACATACTGCGCTCAAGGACCGTCTCATCTCCGTCTATGAAGAATCCGACGGGAAGGACTGCAGAAGCTCCTCTCCGACATGGAGCTAGGTGACCAGAAGCCCAGCCAAATCCTCCGGCGGATGAAAACACTTGCCCTGAACAAAGTTCCCGACAACACGCTGCGACTGATGTGGATGAACCTACTGCCACCACAAGTCCGTTCAGTGCTCGTCGTTAGCGACACTATTTGCCAGACGACAGCGCTAAATGAAGATGCTTGAGCAACACCACCAAGTATCCGCCGTGTCTACCGTCGCAACATACCAACCCGACAGTCAATTCAGTATGCAGTATCTCGTGGACAAAATAAGAAAATTGCATATTGAAATCGCCGAGCTGAAAACGCCCAGAACATCGCCTGCGCCCCGATACCGAAGTCAGTCACGCGGCCAACAGAGTCAGACATCTCTATCTCGCTCGCACAACTGTCCGCTCCGCTACTCCGTCGCCTCATTGCTACTACCACCGAAGATTTGGAAACAAAGCTAAACGATGCACGACACCGTGCAGTTTCCTTCAAGATACGAAGACGGAAAACTAAATCAAGCATTGGCCGAGGCGGAACCCAGCGCAGGAAGCAAGTCATACCGCCTATTCGTCACAGACAAGAACTTAAACATGACATTCCTAGTCGATACCGGCGCCGACATCTCCGAAGCGGTTTCTCAAACGAAAGGGGACGTTCGAGAAACCGCTTCGCCAAACACGACGTCGAACACTTCATCGAAACGACCGGCCCGGCCCGCCTTTACCACGGTAATATTATATCTACATACTAACATACATACTATACATACAAACATGAATAATGTTTGGCACATGTGTTCAGAAGGTAGTATAGATTAACATACGCAAAAATGGTACAATTCCAACAATATTGCATACGTATATTGAATTTATAACGTCCTTTTTTTGAAGTCGGTTTAAAAGGAAATACCAATGCATTAAGACACAAGACACAAATAACGTAGTAGGTAGGTACCAGCTTACCTGATACATAGTAAGTCTTATTATTTAATAGTCTTACCTTTCCAGGTAATCGAAAAAAGTTATCTCTGGGTGCGTTATTGAAGAATTCATGCAACCAAAAACAGCACAATATATTCTACTTGCTATATTAAATAGCTACGTGTACTTATTTCTAGTAAAAATTCGCGCTGTTACTGATTAAAAACCAACACACCGTCCGGTCGTCACTGCGGCACGTCTACGACTGTAGCATGCTGACATCCGAGCGATAGCTCGCGCGTCGTCCGTTTGTATGAAGGTACAATACTCTAGACATAATATTACCGTGCCTTTACATTGTCGTTCCCTCCCGACAATGTAGAGGCACCGCTACAATCAAGTCAAAAAAGAATTCGAAATCATGATTCATCAAGGCCTCTGTAGACCGAGCAAGAGTCTGTGGTCAAGCCCTCTCCATATTGTGCCGAAAAAAACGGTGATCTACGTGTGTGCGGCGACTACCGACGACTCAATAACATCACAAAGCCCGACCGCTATCCCGTGCCGAGAGTAAAAGATTTTACCTACCAACTCTACAACAAGAAAGTGTTTTCTACTTTGGACCTCAATCGTGCTTACAAACAACTGCCGGTGCACGAAAAAGACATAGAAAAAACCGCTATCATCACGCCGTTCAGATTGTTCGAGTTTCTTCGACCCGAGCAGGTCTCAAGAACGCAGGGCAAACATTTCAACGATTCATACATGAAGTACTGCGCGACCTTGACTTCGTCTATCCATTCGTCGTCGATTTGCTCCTAGTGTCAGATGAAGAGCAAAGTCATAGAAGCCGTGTTACAACGGCTCGAAGAATACGGCATCACTAATCAACCCAGCCAAATGTGTCTTAGGCCAACCGGAAGTAAAGTTCCTAGGATACATTGTGTCTAAGGATGGAATTAAGCCGCCTATCGAACGAGTGCAAGCTATCAACGACTACCCGAAACCTAAGACAATTCAAGAATTACGTCGCTTCCTGGGAATGCAAAACTTTTATCGCGACCACAATCCAAATACCGCATCGATTCAAGCACCACCTAAATAACTACTTACACAATACGAAAAAGCGAGACAAATCTGAAATAACATGGAACGAGGCCGCAACGCAAGTTTTTGAAGACTGCAAGAAAAGTATCTCCGAAGCTACCCTTCTCGCTCACCCGTCGCATACAGCTACCTACGCGCTATCGTGTGACGCTTCAGATAAGTCCGCCGGCGCAGTTTTACAACAGTATGTCAGCAACCAATGGCAACCGCTCGCATACTTCTCGAAGAAATTCATCAATGCACAAACAAGATACTCTACCTACGATCGTGAATTACTCGCTATCTACATGGCCGGGAAACATTTTAGAAAAATGTTCGAAGGAAGGCCGCTGATTATATTCACGGATCATAAGCCGCTTACATTCGCCATCTGCAAGTCACAATCAACAACGGAAACGCCGAGAAGAACAAGACACCTTTTGTTCATAAGCGAATTCACAACCGACATTCGACGTCAGCGGAAAACAAAATGTCGTGGCCGACGCACTCAGCCGCGTAGAAACAATTACGGCCCCTACCACAATCAACTATGAAGAAATAGCGAAATCACAAGAACAAGATTCGACCATAGAACAACTGAAACAGCTAACCAACATATGTATGAAGAAAATACCTATTCCGAACACTGACATCGAACTACACTGTGAAGCCTCCGGAACCAACATTCGACCTTACATACCTGAAAATCATCGCTACGAAGCATTCCGAAGTATTCATAATATCTGCCACCCTGGGACACGAACGACTAGAAAACTGGGATCACAAAAATACTTCTGGCCGTCAATGAACGCCGACATCGGAAGATGGACGAAAAGCTGCATCGACTGTCAGAAAAGCAAGATTCAACGTCATACAATCCCCGCTACATCAAAGTTCCCACCATCGAAACGATTCAGTCATCTGCACGTCGACATAGTAGGACCCCTACCTACCGCAAGCGATGGCTCACGCTACCTTATCACTATGATCGACCGTGCAACCAAGTGGCCCGAAGCAATACCCACGGAGGATATTTCGTCTGAAACCGTTGCGGAAGTAATCTATAAAAATTGGATAAGCCGTTTAGGGTACCCTGAAACGCTCACAAGTGACCAAGGCCGCCAGTTTGAAAGCTTCCTATTTTAAGCTTTAATAAAACAAATGAGAATTAAGGAAACAAGAACAACTCCTGTTGGCAACCGAGTCAGCGTGTACGCGTTGACGAAGGGACAACGGCGAGCTTTGTTCTGCGAAGGACCTTTTTATGAGAACTGTAAACGATAAGATAGGCATAGGGTTTCGGGTTCTACGTATCGCACCATAATTATTGTAGGACGCTTTGTTTCATTAAGCATTTGTTCATACTAAAATCAAATCGTCTTTGTGGAATCGTGAGAAATACCTTTTAGTGGGTGGGATCACGGGGCAGAGCGACTCGAGCCTTTGTTGTTAACGGCACTTGATATAGTATTGTGAAACTTGTTGGTTAAGCGTGTGAATAAATCTAAGACTCTTTTTATTGGACTTAAGTTAAATGATATTTTGGAGATAGTTAAGTTATAGTTTAATAAATAGTGTATAGAGGACTATAGTGTTTCAATAAGATTACATTCGAAGTGGAAATGGACTAACGCCCGTTACGAAGATAGGTAAATATAAAAAAAAGCGTGCGCGATCGGTTTCGAGTGATAGCAGTAGTGACAGTGTTCGAACACCATCACCCGTACCTCCCAGAAAACGCAAGAGGGTATACGGTAAATATGAAGCGGAAACTGTGAGTACCTTACACAATATGATCCCAGAATTTGATCCACTTGATGACAACGTTGTATCGTGGCTTAATGTGATTGAATCTTATTCTAGTACCTTTTCATGGAACGACAATACAACTCGCTACCAAGCACTAAATAAATTAAAAGGGCCAGCGAAGATTTGGTACGACTCACTGTTAATTAGTGATTGCATGTGGACCACTTGTCTGTGGAAAGATTGGAAAGAAAAAATATTGTAAAATTTTCAAGTGAAACGTAGCATGTTTGAGTTATTAAAAGAAATAATTTCAAAAAAACCTGGTGACAACCAATCGTTATATACATTTTTTTCGGGCAGAAAGCAAGAATAGATGCTTTGAAGTTAAACTTTTCACAGTGTGACATAGTTTCAATTATTTGGTGGTGGTAATCACAAAAGAGTAAATTGCCCAATTAAATGTACATTTTGTGGAAGGCCAGGCCATGTTGAAAATGCGTGTTTTAAAAAAATGAGCACTAAAATTGATCATGGTGAAAAAAATAAATAGACAGGAGACCAAATGTATTCAAACTACAAACTCTATAGATAAGTTTAATAAAAACATTCATGTTAACAACTTTGTTCATGCCGTTTTTATTGATACAAGGAGTAGCTGTTCGATTATTTCGGAGCGGCTAGCTAAGAAATATTCATTACCAATAAAGATACTCCAGTATCATTGCAGGGATTTTCAAGCGATAACAAGAAAATAGTACCAGAAGCAGTGAAAGTAAATATTCAAATCGATTCGGTGTTGATTGAAAATGTGGACATGTTCATTCTTAGTGACTTGTCTGGGTGCGATATATTGATCGGACGCAACGTAACTGAAGGTAATTACATCATGTACACCCGAGTGGGTAATACTCTTACATTTAGTGAAGTCCAGCCTTTTCACAATTTATGCAATTTTATCACGGAAAATAATTTCTTGATTGATACGGATTCAAATCATGATTTGATAGCTTCCTTGTGTTTAAAATATAGAAATTGCATTGCATTTAATGTAAAAGAGCTGGGCAAGGTCAGTAATCACGAAATGGTTATTGAATTAAATGATTCCAAACCGGTTTACTGTAGGCCATATAACATCTCAACCAGATCGGCAAATAATTCGTGAAATGGTTAAAGAACTCTTCGACAACGGAATAATACGTGAAAGTAACTCTGCTTTTGCGAGCCCAGCATTACTTGTTAATAAAAAAATGGCGTGAAGCAACTTTGCGTTGATTGGCTTTGAATAAGATAACGGTGAAAGATAAATATCCTATGCCGCGAATTGAAGATCTAATTGACAGGTTGCAGGGATGTAGGTAAATATTTTACAAGTTTAGATTTAATAAATAGTTACTATCAAATAAAAATGAGCGATGACTCAATTCATTAAACTGCATTCATTACTGAAGATGGACATTACGAATTTTTAAGACTACCGTTTGGGCTTACAAATGCGCCGTCTTGTTTTCAAAAAAATATGAATAAAGTCATCGGAAACCATCGTTTTGGCAGGGTAGTTCTATATTTAGATGATGTGTTATTATGTAGTAATACAATTGAAGAGAATTTAAATTTACTCGAAAAAATATTACAAATATTTCGAGAGAATGGCTTAACAATTAATTTAAAAAAAATGCCACTTTCTGAAAACAGATTTAGAGTTCCTCGGATATCACATTAAGGAAGGTTGTCTTATGCTTAGTGAGGTCAAAATTAAGGCGGTAAAGGATTTTCCCGTTCCAAAAAGTGTACATAAACTTCGCCAGTTTCTGGGTCTAATTGGCTATTTTAGGAAATTTATTCGGAACTGTGCTGTGATAACGAGCCCACTAACTAAATTATTAAAAAAAGATGCATCGTGGACGTGGACCGACGAACGCAACAAGATTTTTGATCTTCTCAAAGCTAAGCTGACTTCAGATAGCATCTTATCAATTTATGATCCTAATAAAGAATGTGTGTTGTACACTGATGCAAGCAGAGAGGGAATAGCTGGTATATTAATGCAGGTAACCGAGGAAGGAGAGAAACCTATTCATTATTACAGTCGTCAAACATCTGAGGATGAAAAAGTTTCATTCGTTTGAGTTAGAGTTGTTAGCTATAGTAGCATCTCTACAAAAATTTCAAATTTATTTACTTGGCAGTGTTTTTAAAATTGTAACGGACTGTAATGCGGTTAGGTTCGCTTTAATAAAAAAAGAAATTATTCCGCGGATTGCTAGGTGGGTACTCTTAACACAAGAGTTCTCATTTGATATTGTACACAGAGAAGGCACTAGAATGCAACATGTAGACGCTCTTAGTCGTATCTCACTCCAATTAGGCGAGAAACCGGAATCGGAGATAGTCCTTTCAATCACAGAGGCTGACTGGCTTAATTCAGTTCAGCAATAAGATATAGAGCTAGTAAAAATAAAGAATATTTTAGAAACTGGAGATGACAGTAATTATAAAGTCATATTTAATAATTACGAGCTTTTAGGTAACGAAATATAGCGCAGGACCACCCAAGGGCGTCGCTGGGTGGTCCTGCGATATATTATGCTGTCATAAATGAATTAAATAATATTTCAAAGACTTTTGGTAATCCTCGTAGGATTATCTCAGATGCCGGAACTGCATTCACATCTAATTCATTTAAAGCATACTGTTCGAGTAAGAATATTAGACTTCACACTATCTCGACTGGCATGCCTAGGTCTAATGGGCAAATTGAAAGATTTAATAAGACAATTTTAGAAGCTATGAGAACCATGGGAGCAGACATGGCTGAAGACAGATGGGATTTGTGTATCAAACTTTTACAACAGCCCCTGAATAGCACATTCCACAAAACAATCAAAGCTGTACCTTGTGAGGTGCTAATCGGGTACAGGCTGAAGACCGACAACGACTTTATTGCGCTGGACGATACCGAAGACCCTGTGGTTGATGTTACCCAATCAAGAGTGCAGGTAGACAAAAAAATTAAAACAGATGCTGCTTCACAAAAGCAAAGATTCGATAAGTCACGTACAAAAGCAAAAAAATGGGAACCCATCACTTAATCGCAATTTTCTTTATCGATTTTCATTCCCCATAAAACGATTCGCAGATTATCACCATGATGTTCTGGGTGTTTCGTAATTGTTTTAATTGTGTTGTTGTGGGTCATTATGTTGATGAAAGCTGTGTTCATATCTTACTCGTAGTCAGCTGGTTGCAACAGTCACGGGAGCAGAGACTGCTACCGACTAAGCGCCAGGGTCTAAGATATGTTGAGTTATAGTTGCGACAGAATTGTGGCCGGCTGGATAGCAAGAGGGTCTCCATGTGAGCCGGGAGTGACTGCTAGATGCACTAGAGTCTGTGATACGCGTCGTATGTGACGGCGGTATTGCAGTCGGCTAGCTGTGGGAGGGTCATCTTGGGCGAAGCGGGAGTGACTGCTAGATACACTAGAGTCTGTGATACGCGTTGTGTGTGATGGCGTTATTGAATTCGGCTAGCTGTAAGAGGGTCATCTTAAGCCAAGGAGACTGCTATAAGCACCAGGGGCTATGATGCGTGTTGCATTTGTTAGAGGAAGAGTTTTCTTGATTTGATGGCAATTTCTAATTTAAAAGATTAAATTATTTGAGACAAAAGATAAAATTTTAAAACAAATCGCTAAATCTGGAACATCATGATGGGCCGAGCGTATTCTGTAAATGTTCTGTTACTAAGCCGAATTCTTGTGTTGCCTTATAGACTGCCAAGAACCACCGACGATGTGCCTGGATCTGCAACCTGATCACCCGATCAGGTGCAATCATTGCAAGAAAGATTGGAAAGAAAAAATATTGTAAAATTTTCAAGTGAAACGTAGCATGTTTGAGTTATTAAAAGAAATAATTTCAAAAAAACCTGGTGACAACCAATCGTTATATACATTTTTTTCGGGCAGAAAGCAAGAATAGATGCTTTGAAGTTAAACTTTTCACAGTGTGACATAGTTTCAATTATTTGGTGGTGGTAATCACAAAAGAGTAAATTGCCCAATTAAATGTACATTTTGTGGAAGGCCAGGCCATGTTGAAAATGCGTGTTTTAAAAAAATGAGCACTAAAATTGATCATGGTGAAAAAAATAAATAGACAGGAGACCAAATGTATTCAAACTACAAACTCTATAGATAAGTTTAATAAAAACATTCATGTTAACAACTTTGTTCATGCCGTTTTTATTGATACAAGGAGTAGCTGTTCGATTATTTCGGAGCGGCTAGCTAAGAAATATTCATTACCAATAAAGATACTCCAGTATCATTGCAGGGATTTTCAAGCGATAACAAGAAAATAGTACCAGAAGCAGTGAAAGTAAATATTCAAATCGATTCGGTGTTGATTGAAAATGTGGACATGTTCATTCTTAGTGACTTGTCTGGGTGCGATATATTGATCGGACGCAACGTAACTGAAGGTAATTACATCATGTACACCCGAGTGGGTAATACTCTTACATTTAGTGAAGTCCAGCCTTTTCACAATTTATGCAATTTTATCACGGAAAATAATTTCTTGATTGATACGGATTCAAATCATGATTTGATAGCTTCCTTGTGTTTAAAATATAGAAATTGCATTGCATTTAATGTAAAAGAGCTGGGCAAGGTCAGTAATCACGAAATGGTTATTGAATTAAATGATTCCAAACCGGTTTACTGTAGGCCATATAACATCTCAACCAGATCGGCAAATAATTCGTGAAATGGTTAAAGAACTCTTCGACAACGGAATAATACGTGAAAGTAACTCTGCTTTTGCGAGCCCAGCATTACTTGTTAATAAAAAAATGGCGTGAAGCAACTTTGCGTTGATTGGCTTTGAATAAGATAACGGTGAAAGATAAATATCCTATGCCGCGAATTGAAGATCTAATTGACAGGTTGCAGGGATGTAGGTAAATATTTTACAAGTTTAGATTTAATAAATAGTTACTATCAAATAAAAATGAGCGATGACTCAATTCATTAAACTGCATTCATTACTGAAGATGGACATTACGAATTTTTAAGACTACCGTTTGGGCTTACAAATGCGCCGTCTTGTTTTCAAAAAAATATGAATAAAGTCATCGGAAACCATCGTTTTGGCAGGGTAGTTCTATATTTAGATGATGTGTTATTATGTAGTAATACAATTGAAGAGAATTTAAATTTACTCGAAAAAATATTACAAATATTTCGAGAGAATGGCTTAACAATTAATTTAAAAAAAATGCCACTTTCTGAAAACAGATTTAGAGTTCCTCGGATATCACATTAAGGAAGGTTGTCTTATGCTTAGTGAGGTCAAAATTAAGGCGGTAAAGGATTTTCCCGTTCCAAAAAGTGTACATAAACTTCGCCAGTTTCTGGGTCTAATTGGCTATTTTAGGAAATTTATTCGGAACTGTGCTGTGATAACGAGCCCACTAACTAAATTATTAAAAAAAGATGCATCGTGGACGTGGACCGACGAACGCAACAAGATTTTTGATCTTCTCAAAGCTAAGCTGACTTCAGATAGCATCTTATCAATTTATGATCCTAATAAAGAATGTGTGTTGTACACTGATGCAAGCAGAGAGGGAATAGCTGGTATATTAATGCAGGTAACCGAGGAAGGAGAGAAACCTATTCATTATTACAGTCGTCAAACATCTGAGGATGAAAAAGTTTCATTCGTTTGAGTTAGAGTTGTTAGCTATAGTAGCATCTCTACAAAAATTTCAAATTTATTTACTTGGCAGTGTTTTTAAAATTGTAACGGACTGTAATGCGGTTAGGTTCGCTTTAATAAAAAAAGAAATTATTCCGCGGATTGCTAGGTGGGTACTCTTAACACAAGAGTTCTCATTTGATATTGTACACAGAGAAGGCACTAGAATGCAACATGTAGACGCTCTTAGTCGTATCTCACTCCAATTAGGCGAGAAACCGGAATCGGAGATAGTCCTTTCAATCACAGAGGCTGACTGGCTTAATTCAGTTCAGCAATAAGATATAGAGCTAGTAAAAATAAAGAATATTTTAGAAACTGGAGATGACAGTAATTATAAAGTCATATTTAATAATTACGAGCTTTTAGGTAACGAAATATAGCGCAGGACCACCCAAGGGCGTCGCTGGGTGGTCCTGCGATATATTATGCTGTCATAAATGAATTAAATAATATTTCAAAGACTTTTGGTAATCCTCGTAGGATTATCTCAGATGCCGGAACTGCATTCACATCTAATTCATTTAAAGCATACTGTTCGAGTAAGAATATTAGACTTCACACTATCTCGACTGGCATGCCTAGGTCTAATGGGCAAATTGAAAGATTTAATAAGACAATTTTAGAAGCTATGAGAACCATGGGAGCAGACATGGCTGAAGACAGATGGGATTTGTGTATCAAACTTTTACAACAGCCCCTGAATAGCACATTCCACAAAACAATCAAAGCTGTACCTTGTGAGGTGCTAATCGGGTACAGGCTGAAGACCGACAACGACTTTATTGCGCTGGACGATACCGAAGACCCTGTGGTTGATGTTACCCAATCAAGAGTGCAGGTAGACAAAAAAATTAAAACAGATGCTGCTTCACAAAAGCAAAGATTCGATAAGTCACGTACAAAAGCAAAAAAATGGGAACCCATCACTTAATCGCAATTTTCTTTATCGATTTTCATTCCCCATAAAACGATTCGCAGATTATCACCATGATGTTCTGGGTGTTTCGTAATTGTTTTAATTGTGTTGTTGTGGGTCATTATGTTGATGAAAGCTGTGTTCATATCTTACTCGTAGTCAGCTGGTTGCAACAGTCACGGGAGCAGAGACTGCTACCGACTAAGCGCCAGGGTCTAAGATATGTTGAGTTATAGTTGCGACAGAATTGTGGCCGGCTGGATAGCAAGAGGGTCTCCATGTGAGCCGGGAGTGACTGCTAGATGCACTAGAGTCTGTGATACGCGTCGTATGTGACGGCGGTATTGCAGTCGGCTAGCTGTGGGAGGGTCATCTTGGGCGAAGCGGGAGTGACTGCTAGATACACTAGAGTCTGTGATACGCGTTGTGTGTGATGGCGTTATTGAATTCGGCTAGCTGTAAGAGGGTCATCTTAAGCCAAGGAGACTGCTATAAGCACCAGGGGCTATGATGCGTGTTGCATTTGTTAGAGGAAGAGTTTTCTTGATTTGATGGCAATTTCTAATTTAAAAGATTAAATTATTTGAGACAAAAGATAAAATTTTAAAACAAATCGCTAAATCTGGAACATCATGATGGGCCGAGCGTATTCTGTAAATGTTCTGTTACTAAGCCGAATTCTTGTGTTGCCTTATAGACTGCCAAGAACCACCGACGATGTGCCTGGATCTGCAACCTGATCACCCGATCAGGTGCAATCATTGCAAGAAAGATTGGAAAGAAAAAATATTGTAAAATTTTCAAGTGAAACGTAGCATGTTTGAGTTATTAAAAGAAATAATTTCAAAAAAACCTGGTGACAACCAATCGTTATATACATTTTTTTCGGGCAGAAAGCAAGAATAGATGCTTTGAAGTTAAACTTTTCACAGTGTGACATAGTTTCAATTATTTGGTGGTGGTAATCACAAAAGAGTAAATTGCCCAATTAAATGTACATTTTGTGGAAGGCCAGGCCATGTTGAAAATGCGTGTTTTAAAAAAATGAGCACTAAAATTGATCATGGTGAAAAAAATAAATAGACAGGAGACCAAATGTATTCAAACTACAAACTCTATAGATAAGTTTAATAAAAACATTCATGTTAACAACTTTGTTCATGCCGTTTTTATTGATACAAGGAGTAGCTGTTCGATTATTTCGGAGCGGCTAGCTAAGAAATATTCATTACCAATAAAGATACTCCAGTATCATTGCAGGGATTTTCAAGCGATAACAAGAAAATAGTACCAGAAGCAGTGAAAGTAAATATTCAAATCGATTCGGTGTTGATTGAAAATGTGGACATGTTCATTCTTAGTGACTTGTCTGGGTGCGATATATTGATCGGACGCAACGTAACTGAAGGTAATTACATCATGTACACCCGAGTGGGTAATACTCTTACATTTAGTGAAGTCCAGCCTTTTCACAATTTATGCAATTTTATCACGGAAAATAATTTCTTGATTGATACGGATTCAAATCATGATTTGATAGCTTCCTTGTGTTTAAAATATAGAAATTGCATTGCATTTAATGTAAAAGAGCTGGGCAAGGTCAGTAATCACGAAATGGTTATTGAATTAAATGATTCCAAACCGGTTTACTGTAGGCCATATAACATCTCAACCAGATCGGCAAATAATTCGTGAAATGGTTAAAGAACTCTTCGACAACGGAATAATACGTGAAAGTAACTCTGCTTTTGCGAGCCCAGCATTACTTGTTAATAAAAAAATGGCGTGAAGCAACTTTGCGTTGATTGGCTTTGAATAAGATAACGGTGAAAGATAAATATCCTATGCCGCGAATTGAAGATCTAATTGACAGGTTGCAGGGATGTAGGTAAATATTTTACAAGTTTAGATTTAATAAATAGTTACTATCAAATAAAAATGAGCGATGACTCAATTCATTAAACTGCATTCATTACTGAAGATGGACATTACGAATTTTTAAGACTACCGTTTGGGCTTACAAATGCGCCGTCTTGTTTTCAAAAAAATATGAATAAAGTCATCGGAAACCATCGTTTTGGCAGGGTAGTTCTATATTTAGATGATGTGTTATTATGTAGTAATACAATTGAAGAGAATTTAAATTTACTCGAAAAAATATTACAAATATTTCGAGAGAATGGCTTAACAATTAATTTAAAAAAAATGCCACTTTCTGAAAACAGATTTAGAGTTCCTCGGATATCACATTAAGGAAGGTTGTCTTATGCTTAGTGAGGTCAAAATTAAGGCGGTAAAGGATTTTCCCGTTCCAAAAAGTGTACATAAACTTCGCCAGTTTCTGGGTCTAATTGGCTATTTTAGGAAATTTATTCGGAACTGTGCTGTGATAACGAGCCCACTAACTAAATTATTAAAAAAAGATGCATCGTGGACGTGGACCGACGAACGCAACAAGATTTTTGATCTTCTCAAAGCTAAGCTGACTTCAGATAGCATCTTATCAATTTATGATCCTAATAAAGAATGTGTGTTGTACACTGATGCAAGCAGAGAGGGAATAGCTGGTATATTAATGCAGGTAACCGAGGAAGGAGAGAAACCTATTCATTATTACAGTCGTCAAACATCTGAGGATGAAAAAGTTTCATTCGTTTGAGTTAGAGTTGTTAGCTATAGTAGCATCTCTACAAAAATTTCAAATTTATTTACTTGGCAGTGTTTTTAAAATTGTAACGGACTGTAATGCGGTTAGGTTCGCTTTAATAAAAAAAGAAATTATTCCGCGGATTGCTAGGTGGGTACTCTTAACACAAGAGTTCTCATTTGATATTGTACACAGAGAAGGCACTAGAATGCAACATGTAGACGCTCTTAGTCGTATCTCACTCCAATTAGGCGAGAAACCGGAATCGGAGATAGTCCTTTCAATCACAGAGGCTGACTGGCTTAATTCAGTTCAGCAATAAGATATAGAGCTAGTAAAAATAAAGAATATTTTAGAAACTGGAGATGACAGTAATTATAAAGTCATATTTAATAATTACGAGCTTTTAGGTAACGAAATATAGCGCAGGACCACCCAAGGGCGTCGCTGGGTGGTCCTGCGATATATTATGCTGTCATAAATGAATTAAATAATATTTCAAAGACTTTTGGTAATCCTCGTAGGATTATCTCAGATGCCGGAACTGCATTCACATCTAATTCATTTAAAGCATACTGTTCGAGTAAGAATATTAGACTTCACACTATCTCGACTGGCATGCCTAGGTCTAATGGGCAAATTGAAAGATTTAATAAGACAATTTTAGAAGCTATGAGAACCATGGGAGCAGACATGGCTGAAGACAGATGGGATTTGTGTATCAAACTTTTACAACAGCCCCTGAATAGCACATTCCACAAAACAATCAAAGCTGTACCTTGTGAGGTGCTAATCGGGTACAGGCTGAAGACCGACAACGACTTTATTGCGCTGGACGATACCGAAGACCCTGTGGTTGATGTTACCCAATCAAGAGTGCAGGTAGACAAAAAAATTAAAACAGATGCTGCTTCACAAAAGCAAAGATTCGATAAGTCACGTACAAAAGCAAAAAAATGGGAACCCATCACTTAATCGCAATTTTCTTTATCGATTTTCATTCCCCATAAAACGATTCGCAGATTATCACCATGATGTTCTGGGTGTTTCGTAATTGTTTTAATTGTGTTGTTGTGGGTCATTATGTTGATGAAAGCTGTGTTCATATCTTACTCGTAGTCAGCTGGTTGCAACAGTCACGGGAGCAGAGACTGCTACCGACTAAGCGCCAGGGTCTAAGATATGTTGAGTTATAGTTGCGACAGAATTGTGGCCGGCTGGATAGCAAGAGGGTCTCCATGTGAGCCGGGAGTGACTGCTAGATGCACTAGAGTCTGTGATACGCGTCGTATGTGACGGCGGTATTGCAGTCGGCTAGCTGTGGGAGGGTCATCTTGGGCGAAGCGGGAGTGACTGCTAGATACACTAGAGTCTGTGATACGCGTTGTGTGTGATGGCGTTATTGAATTCGGCTAGCTGTAAGAGGGTCATCTTAAGCCAAGGAGACTGCTATAAGCACCAGGGGCTATGATGCGTGTTGCATTTGTTAGAGGAAGAGTTTTCTTGATTTGATGGCAATTTCTAATTTAAAAGATTAAATTATTTGAGACAAAAGATAAAATTTTAAAACAAATCGCTAAATCTGGAACATCATGATGGGCCGAGCGTATTCTGTAAATGTTCTGTTACTAAGCCGAATTCTTGTGTTGCCTTATAGACTGCCAAGAACCACCGACGATGTGCCTGGATCTGCAACCTGATCACCCGATCAGGTGCAATCATTGCAATTCCTGGATCAAGCACGCAGCAGCCGGGAGTGGTGGTGCGTCTGCGGAAGTGCCTGAGGGCAGGCACTCTGCAGCATGGCCGTGTTGGCAACCGAGTAAGCGTGTACGCGTTGACGAAGGGACAACGGCGAGCTTTGTTCTGCAACGGACCTTTTTAATGAGAACTGTAAACGATAAGATAGGCATAGGGTTTCGGGTTCTACGTATCGCACCATAATTATTGTAGGACGCTTTGTTTCATTGAGTATTTGTTCATACTAAAAGTTACTGGCTCTGTGTGTGAGTTCTAATATTTCCGTTGCTGAATAATGTCTTCGTGCAATCGTAAGAAATACCTTTTAGTGGGTGGGATCACGGGGCAGAGCGACTCGAGCCCTTATTGTGAACGGCACTTGCTATAGTATTGTGAAACTTGTTGGTTAAGCGTGTGAATAAATCTAAGACTCTTTTTATTGGACTTAAGTTAAATGATATTTTGGAGATAGTTAAGTTATAGTTTAATAAATAGTGTAAAGAGGACTATAGTGTTTCAATAAGATTACACTCCATACCATCCTCAAAGCAACGGATTAATCGAAAGATCGCATCGCACACTGAAAAGTGCCCTACGCACAAAACTATCAAGTTAAAGTTCGTGGCTCGATGAATTACTTACAGTACTATTGGGACTGCGCGCCGCACGTAACGCTGACTCAGGCGTAAGCGCTGCGGAACTTACCTACGGACACATTCCGCATGCCCGGCGACTTTTTCAACGCGTCGTCTCCTGTTACTACGCCACTAAATTACTCATACGTAGACAAATTACGTACCTCGATTGAAGAAAACAAACCGATGTCAGCAACATCGCACCATGACAAGCCACGCATCTTCGTTCATCAAGATCTACTTGACTGCACTCACGTCTTCATAAGAGTTGATGCAGTTAAGAAACCACTTCAAGCACCCTATGAAGGCCCTTACCGTGCCATCAAGTGATCTGACAAAGTATACACGATCCAGCTACCGGACCGGCAAACAAATAATCTACAGTCAGATTAAAGCCTGCCTATCTCTTACCGGATACCTCAGTTACCAACTTACCTTAAGATCAACATACCTTACCGAGAGCAACCAGAATTACCTTACCAGCCCATTTACTGGACTCAAAACCCGATCCAATGAATATAGCCATCCCTGACACACGTGTACATGGCCTAGTATGAGTGACAGGAATGGGTATATTCATTGGATTGTGATTGGGAATTGGGTAGGTGGGGGGCGGATTTGGGGAGCAGACCTGTCGTGGGGTTGGCCTCTTGCTCGCCTCAGTTACCGTGGGCATGGGGGCTATATTGTGTAGCCCGGGGTGATGCCCGTGGTCCGCGGCTTCGTACATCCGTTTGGTTGTGCGGACCTCAAATCCCTCAGGGCCTCCATCTCACGGACGACCTCCATGGTCGAGTGGCTAGCACGCTGGTTCCAAGTGTCGCCATCTCGTGAGGTTCCGGGTTCGATTCCCGGTCGGGTCAATGTAGAAAACGATCTTTTCTATATTGTCTCGGGTCTGGGTGTTGTGGTACCACCGTTATGTCTGATTTCCATAACACAAGTGCATTGGCTACTTACTTTGGGATCAGAACAATGCATGTGATTGGCGTCGAATATTTATATCTTGAGGTCCCTGTGTATGGTGGCATTTCTAACATAGCGCCCGGCCCCCGTTATTATTCGGATATTTTTTTTACCAAATATTTCTTAATAAGGGAGGTAAGGGGCGAACGGTACTAATATCTTAACCGACCCAACTGTCAACCTCACCTGCACGCGGTACCACCTGCTAGACAACGGACGAGGCCCTGGCGACCGAGACTCTGGCGGTATAACCAGACTTCGCTTTATGTGTGGGATTAAATACCTACGCCATCGAACGACCACCATAATTTCGAGGGTTTTCCTTTCCCCAAAGGGTAGGTTTTTGTGCATCAGATGACAATCGGCACTGGACTAATAAACCCAATAACGTCAAAACAAAAGAATGAAAAGGTTACTATCAAGATACTGTGACGTTGATAGGGTGTCGCCGCAAAACGACGCGCAGACACATCGCCCTACCTCTGTGACAAGTATGCAAGTCCGCTTTGCCTCCTTAAATGTTGGAACACTAACGGGAAGGACGAAGGAGCTCGCAGACTTACTAACACGACGCAGGATTGACTTTGCCTGTCTCCAAGAAACCAGAAAACAGGGCTCAAAGTCTCGCAAAATCGGAGAAGGATACAAACTTATATACACGCGTTCAAAAGGGGGCCGAAATGGAGTTGCAATAGTTATTAGTCATGACCACCTGGATAATATCGTAAAAGTCAAACGTTTTAGTGACCGAGCTATGAGTGTAAAAGTGATCATCCATGGAGAGGTGGTAAACATAGTGTCAGCATACGCCCCTCAAGTAGGCTGTTCAAGAACTGAGAAAGATAATTTCTGGATTTTCTTGGACGACATCCTGCAGGGAACACCCAATAACGAAATAACTATCATGGGAAGTGACCTGAATGGTCACTTCGGTACTGAATGTGAGCCATGTCAACGAGTACATGGCGGTCACGGTTTTGGCTCGGTGAACGAGGAGGGTAAAGCCATTTTGTAATCTGCTATGGCACATGAACTGGCCCTAGTGAATACATTCTTTGCCAAAAAGCCTGAACACTTGATAACATACAAAAGCGGATCGGCTTGTTTACATAATCGACTTTATACTTCTGAACAGATCTCTCATACTGATGTCAAAAACTGCAAAGTGATACCTGGGGAAAGCATCACGTCACAACACCGAATTATCGTTATGGATATGGTGTTTACGAGGAAGACGAAGAACAAACAATAGAAGGAACCAGAACTCACCAGATGGTGGCTGCTTAAGGGAGCCAAAATAGGCGATTTCAGGAAAGAGCTCAAAAACCTTAAGATTCCAGAAGACAATGAAAGTGATATAGATGCAGTTTGGACGCACTTGCAGTCTGAGATTCTTAGAGCAGCCAATAAGACTCTCGGGCGAACGAAGGGTGGAAAGCGAATACCTAAAACTACCTGGTGGTGGACTGAAACTGTACAAAAAGCGTGACTAGAAAAGAAAGAAGCTTTCAAAATGTGGCAGACCACCAAGACTAATGAAGAGCGAGAGTTTTACAAACTTAAGAAGAAAGAACTTAAGAAGAAAAAAGTAGTCACTATTGAGAAATCGAGAGCTGCAAAAGAACTTTATGACTCCTTGGAGAGTAGAGACGGTCAAAAACTCATTTATAAATTAGCTAAGTCGCGCAATCAAGCTACACAAGACATCATCAAATCAAAATTAGTTATAGGACCAAACGGAAATCTACTCTACCACGATAAGGACATCCTAGAAGCGTGGCATCAGTATTATGATAACTTGCTGAATACCTACACAAATCCCCTAAACGCCGGCCTACCAAGCATGGAAAAGAATCTGGGCCTTATACCACCTATAACGCTAATGGAGGTTGAGACGTCGCTAAAGAAAATGGCAAACAAAACGGCAATAGGACCGGATGGCATTCCGATTGAAGCGTGGAAGTGTTTAGGAGAAAAGAGTATCTTAATACTGACAAATCTATTTAACATGATGTTGCTGGAAGCTGAGCGCATACCAAACACTTGGAGACTGAGTACCATTGTTCCTCTCTATAAAGGCAAAGGAAGCAGATACGAATGTAATAATTATAGAGGTATCAAGCTGATGTGCCATACAATGAAACAACAATACGATATTTCCTTACCTGTGTACCCGAGAGAAGAAACATCGACTATCAGTCATTGAGGTACTTTATTAGCGGTACGAAATTTACGTTTAAAAAATCCTACAAACAATTGATTTTAAGCGAACAAAAGAAAAACTCAAAATAACTTACCAACTGGGTCGAGACATCGGAAGTAGACAAGGAGAGTAATAAAATGTTAATTTTCATCGCACCTCTGGACGCGGCTGCAGACTTTCGTTAATTGTCGTTGATGTAAGGTTGAGACATACGACAATTTATTTATCTGGTTTATTGAAGGTGAGTACGCCGTGCGCAGTTGCCCGCGCTCGGGTTCGCTGTGACTCGTGATGACGCCCAAGCGATGCTGTGATTTTTGCAGTTTCAGGCATTTATGGGTTGCGCAGCTGTTTTTTTTTTTAAATAATAATTTTCATACCCTCGTATATTGTTTTTGATTAAGACATTTACATGCGTGCTGTTGGCGCCAATTTCTGTGTATGTACCTCACTCAGCAGGGGCCCACTGAAAACCAACGTCAGGTTCTCCAGGGGACCTGGCTTATGCTGAGGGAGGCTCCTTTTGTGTATAGGAATCACACACACACACACACACACACACACACGCACACACACGCGCACGCGCACACGGACGCACATTTGTTGGCCTGGTATGGTGTCGGTATAACACTTTGTCATGGACGGTTCCACATTGATTTTTGTAACTCTTATGTGTTAACTTTCTTTTTTTCTCTCTCTCGATCTTTGGATTTCGTTTGATTATTATGTGTAATGTTGTGAATGTGTGTGTTTGTGATGTAGGCCAATAAACGTTTTTTCTTTCTTTCTTTCTTTCAAATAAAACAAGAGAATATTCAAAAGGTATTGACAACACAAGTATGTACAATAATTAAACTGAAAAAAAAACTAGTTTTTTGAAGATGTGACATCAACTGTCCACGAGTAGGTAACTCTTAAACTTATTTTCTCCTTCCCGCCACGGAAAACAGCGAAAATCCAACCAATTAAAGGGACTTGTTAGCTGCTTGTCATGTTTTTTTGTATTTTCGTTCCTTATGGAACAGGCTAAGGTCTTAGAATCATGCTACCTTGTCATGAGATTCTTTGACAGACGTCATATAATGCGTTTCCATTTGCAGAAAACACACTACCATCAACAGTCAACTATCATTATACATACAGGGTGCGTTCCGTATTGCGCCAATATCACTGTTAGCACTGTGAGCGTCAAAAGCCGTTCCGATTTGATTAGCGTGCTGACAGCGCTGTTGACGCGATTTCATTTCGGAACGGCTTTAGATCACGGCTGCGTTCCGTATTGCGCTGACAGCGAAAATATCACTGATATCGCGCTTACAAACCGTTCCGATTTGGCGTTAGCGAGTCAACGATAGCTGTAGTGACGTCACGGCTGACGTCACTATCACCGCCATCTTGCGTTCACAGTGCAATCGTTTTGCTGCGTTAGCACCGTGAGCGTCTAAGAGCGGACTGTCACATTGACGCATTTGACGTCTTTTTGCTTCAAAGTCAAAGTGACAGTCCGCTCTTAGACGCTCACGGTGCTAACGCAACAAAACGATTGCACTGTGAACGCAAGATGGCGGTGATAGTGACGTCAGCCGTGACGTCACTACAGCTATCGTTGACTCGCTAACGCCAAATCGGAACGGTTTGTAAGCGCGATATCAGTGATATTTTCGCTGTCAGCGCAATACGGAACGCAGCCACAGTGGATCAATCTGTTTAATTGTAAGTCTGTATTTGTTTATCAAAAAATATTGTGTAAAATAAACACATCAGTCCCAGCCTGCAAGAACTGGGAACTACAAAAAGAGCGCCCGGCATCTTCACACGGACAGGTGACGGGTTTAGATTTGTTTTTGTGAAACTGTAACATGAGCGCGAGTTATTATAAAGTGGAACGCATCCTAAGACATTTAGCCAAAACCAAAGAGAAATTCCTCTCATTTTCGCGTTATCTATACCTCTCATCATGATTGATTTTTGCCGTGAATTTCCCTGAATTCCCAGCTGTTCGGCTGCAGCATCTGCATTGCGCCTGCCTCAACTTATTGCACTTGTTCAACTCGTCCCAGATTCTAATTCAGTCACCATGTCGACCTCGGTGGACGAACGGTGTGTATTTCGTGTGAAGTGTACTAGAAAACTACTTGTTTTGCGTTATCTGCAAAGCTTTTGCTGTTTTTCAGGATTTCGGACGAGCTGGAGGCCTTGCAAGCTATATTGATGAAAGATGTTGTCGTAAAGAAGGTGAATGACGTCCCAGAAATCATTGAGACCGTCGTGCACCCTTCGACTGGGAACGACGTCAATCAGCAATATGTCTGCATCACTTTGGAAGTCCGTCTGACCCCGGGATACCCAGATATTAGCCCGGAGGTGACCCTAAGGAACCCCAGGGGCCTGGACGACACAGTGCTCAAGTCTATCAATACACAAATCAAGCGAAAACTGCTAGATTGTCTAGGCATGCCGGTGGTGTTTGAATTGATAGAGGTATGAGTGCATGTTTATTGTCATTTTTTTTCTACTTTGAGAACCAATCCCATGCCAGGGGATTAATTTGTTCAACTATTGATTTTTTGAATTCATTATCATATAAACACATCCGTGACCGGTAATGTTATCTATACAGTACTCCAACTTCATACAAACGGACGAAACTCGAGCTATAACTACGCCCCTCGATTTTGGCACGCAGACAGTCGCAACTGTGCCACAGTGACGAGCAGACGATGTGTTGTTTTTTTAACAATAGCCGCGCGATTACTTTCACGAAAAATAAGTTCACGTATTTTTTTATATAACCAATAGGATATATTGTGCTGTTATTGGTTGTCTGATTTTTTTAAATGAAGCTTTATATTAGAATGCGGAATTTTTATATTTTTAAATTTAATAATAAAGCATTCCGTACGTCTCAGTCAAGGCACAAATATTTTTTGTAGAAAATTTATAAGACCGATTAGCATTTAAACATAATAATGTTTATTAATAAAATCTACCAATCAAAAAACAAAGCGCTTTTTTACTACCTATTCAATCCACAAAATATATTTTTTGTCTATATAAAAAAATGATTTTACAATCACAAAGCTAAATTTAAACACAAAGTAGGCAATTTTAAAATCAAATGCTGGAGGCGGGCAGGCAGCCCTATCACACGTTTAGGTACCGCATGGCTGTAGGTATTTATTTCAAAGAGTCGGCCGAGTTACAATACTGTATAGATAACATTAGTGTCCATGAGTGGTTAATGTTATATATTTTTATTTATTTGTAATACTTCTGTCCATCCATAGCTCATCCGCGAAAACCTCACAGAGAGCAACCTTCCAAGCGGACAATGTGTGATCTGCCTCTACAACTTCACGGAAGGAGATGTTTTCATCAAGACGGAGTGCTACCACTACTTCCATAGCTACTGCTTGGCCAGGCACCTCAATGCTGGTCAGAAGTATTATCAAGAAGAGGTGGACAAGCTCCCAAGCTGGCAACAGATGCAAGCTCCACAGTACCAGGTTAGATTTTCCAAAAGTACACAGTATAGTTTGAAAAAAAAGTTCATTTTTTTCCATCATCATGCCCTTAATTTTTTTTTACGGTAAATGTACCTGAAAGTATAAAAAGTTTATAGGAAATGTAAACCAATTGAATAAATGATTTATAACAATCCTAGTATGCAGGTATAACATTATTCAGGCACAATGACATGATACAAAACATTTAATAAAACATTTGTCTTCTATTTAGGAGAAACAAATTATTTTTGAGTCGGTTCATGAAGTGCATAGATTGTTGGTTTACATAAGCTTGACATCATGCACAGACTCCTAAATATTTTTTTTCTCCTAAATAGGATACATCACAAAAATGGGACAAAAAAGAACTTTATGAATAACTTGGGGAAAGCAATGTCCGAAAGAAAGCTATTTAAAAAAAAATGATAGGCTATTAGGAGAAGGAGTAGTAATAGGAGAGGGCTATTTAAAAAAAAATTGAAATATACCTAATCGAACTAAAAAAGATAGTCTCAATAGGACTTCTTGTTTTTGAAAAATCTGTGGACAAACTAACATACAATGAAATATTGCACATGTGTTTGGAAGCCTTTAAAGATCAACATACTCAAATATTATCAAATTCCAATACATGCATACACATTACATATAATGATAACCTCATTTTTTTTTAAGTTTTTAAAAAATAGTTACATTAAATACCACAGTATTTACTTGTAATCCCGAGTAATTGTAAGTGTCTGCAATATAATGTGAATGACACAATAGAAATTATATGCAACTGCTGGGGTGTTGAGGTGTTAAATACTTAAGGAGCAGTTGGTATGTGTGTAGTAAAGTGATTCTGTGCCGTGTATAATTAAATAAATTTCTGGTACAGACATGATCACAATTTACCTATTTCATCCAATATTGGATAACTTTAGTAATATATACTTAATATTGCTTTTGATGTATAAGTTAGTCTCTTCTAGTCAATAGTCTTTTAGAATAAAATCTACAGAATATTGTTTATTTGATTTATTGTTTAGTTCTTAATTAGATGCAATTTTATGTATAATTCAAAATATACATTAATATAAAATATATATCTAAGCTTTACATGGGAACATTGAAATTGGACTTCGGTTGTTGTTCACAGCAGACGTGCCCTGTGTGTCGGTGCCGCGTAACCTGTGACTTGGAATCATTGAAGGAGGCTCCTCCTCCGGTTGACTCTATCACTGCACCGCCTTTCTGCTTGACTGCTGAGTTAAAGGTATGAAAGTGAAAACTGTAGTATATTTATTTTGATAGGAATCTGCTGCACGAAAAAAAAAACATTTACCTACAGCCTGTTTCACAGTATCCTAGTAAGTTCTGGTCAGTATTATCTGTGGAATACTTCATACAAAAGAAATTGTTTGCCTAAAACGGATTCCTTTCCTTTCAATGGTGAAGACCTGAACGGCTACCTGACGATTACCTAATACTGTGTTCGCCTTTACCTTTGTGCTTAGATCTTCCAACAAGATTTGTTTTTATATCTTAAGGAAAGCCTATTATTGGCCTTAATATGTGTAAAATTATTTTTGTTAATACTTATGTAAACGCTGTTGGTTTTCAAATAAATAAATATAAAAAAAGAGTTTTTTTAAGACTTTTTAGTGCATTTTGGTTTTGAAGTCGGTTTTTACTTTTTTTAAAGTTTATTTTATTTCTTCATTTTTAGTGATTACATAAGAGGGGGGGGGGAGTTGCACCATATGATTCTATTTTTAAGAAGCTACAAATTACCTATCATAAGTTCCGTCATTATAACTACTGAACTCCTAAGCATTAAGGAGTTCCAACATCAGCTCAGCCCCACAAGATGTTGACTATCAGACGTAACAACACGTCAACATTAAGATTCTAGTAAAGAAACACTATAAGTGCCTTTAAAATTTGAGGGTTTCCCTCGGTTACACCAAGATCCCATCATCAGATCCCAAAATGGAAAAAATGGGACCAACTAGAAGGTACACCCTCTAAGTAGGTGAAAAAAATTTTCGATTCGGTCGACAAACGACTGAGATATGAGGTAACATACATACAAAAAATTTAAAAAAAACATACAGTCGAATTGATAAACTCCTCCTTTTTTGAAGTCGGTTAAAAATGATATACCATATTTGAATCATTTGTTGGTTATTGCTTATTTGTAGTTAGTAATACTGGCCCTTAATATTTTAACTAAAAACTTTTGACTTTACCAGTCTTATTTTAACTAAGAAGTGTTTCTGTGTCTTTTAATTTTGTTTTGTTACTCTGTGGATCAGCTGAAAGTTAGTGAATTAAACCAATTTTACAGTCTTGTTCATAAAAATATTAAATAGTTTTATTAGCTTGTTAATGTAAGAACCCTAAGAAGCACCTAAACTAATGTTATAAAGTTGAAGAGTTTATTTGTTTGAAAGCGCTAATCTCAGGAACTACTGGACTGATTTAAAAAATATGCTTGTATCGGATAGCTTATTTATCGAGGAAGGCTTTATGCTAGAAAACATCAGGCTGCATGAGGGGAGGGATCAACTGGTAGTTTTTCATAAACATCCAATAACGCTAAAGAGTTTGTTGAATGTTTATGAATAGATAATTTAATAAAATACTTATTAGTATTTATAAGCATTTTAACTAATTAGTGTTTTAAACATGTTTTAGAGGATTTGTATGAATAAGACTAATATTTGTACTTTGTGTGGACAAAAAGATTTTTTTTCTAAAAACTTATCTACTGACTTAATATACAAATTCTGAAAGTTGCAACTGTTGCAAGACCTAAGAGATGATAGAAATGCTATCTATGGTTACCAATATATGGGGTAAGCCATATATATCGAGCTATTGTCCCCTTAAATGGTGACGCAGAATTTAAGTGTTTCCTTTCCCATATTGTTACGCTTCAGGTGGCCAATATCTATCATGCCTCTTTTCCCAAGATACTTATAGTATTACATTTTCAACTACTGATTCAACTTTCTGCATTCCCGAGCAGTTGACTGGTAGAGAATGCCCTAAGGCATTAACTCATAGTGCAATAAAGTTTAAATAAATAAACTACTATTTTATTCACACACTTTCATTAGTTTACTCGTTCATAACTTATTATTAAATAACACACGCATTTGTATCTAATATTAATTATGCTTCTAATCAATAAGCACCACAGCAAAGAGGGTACTCTTCTTATACAATTTTATAATAAAACTTAAAAGAAGATGTACCAACTCATGTAATATTAACCCTGAAAAAACAATAAAGATTATGATTATTATTTATTTATTTAATCATTTATTGCAGGCAATAAAGGCCCATACAATAGATACCTTAAAGACTAACATACATATTATAATTAAAAAAATAAAAACAAATGAAACACTATTTTGCTGGCGTACTAGTTGCGCATCTTGGTGTCCGGTAACCGTCCGCGAAACCGACGATACTATAGATAATAGAAATATCCAAATTTTTTCAGGCTCTGCAAGTGAAGATGTCTGCCCTGCTGGCGCGGCAGGTGGCCAGGGGCGGGGTTGTGGGAACGGGCGACAACGGACCACCGCCGCTCACAATCACCTCTCCTTCTGATCAAGATGTGAGTTGTTTGCCTATTGCTTTTTGCACAGATAATATTTTGTAATTTCTAGCGGTCCCCCGCTACTTCGTTCGTGCGTTTTGGTTTGCTTGTTCACAATATTCGACGAGCAAAGAAATACTTTACATGAGCAAAACATTCCCATAGATTAAATACCTTACAGAATAACATCGTACAATATAATTTTAAGTTCATCGTAGTTTATTGTTAGCCGAGAATTCTTTTAGCATTAAGTACAATAAAGTCTTTAAAAATGAACTCACTACACTTGTCATCACTTGGTTCGCAATCGCAAGACAATCTGATAATCTTACGTCTGCGTAAATATTAGTTTTTCCGTTATTTGCCCTCATATTGAACCTCGTACATTGCTCTGATCCCAAAGTAAGTAGCTAATGCACTTGTGTTATGGAAATCAGACACAACGGTGGTACCACAACACCCAGACCCGAGACAATATAGAAAATTTGGATTTCTATATTGACCCGACCGGAAATCGAACCCGGGAACTCGGAGCGGCAACGCCTTGAAACCAGCGTGCTTAGCCACTACACCACGGAAGTCGTCTATGGTGTGGTATAATTCCAAAGCCTTATGGTTCTAAAATAGATACGCGTATGGAATCGAACTATATCTTTTTCAGGCCTCCACCAGCCAGGAAGCGGACAAGGCCGAAGCGCTCGCCTCCGCGCGGCCGCACTGCTCAAGCGAGAAAGAGCCCGGCTCCCCGCAGGCGCGTCCCGTCTACCGCGGACCATACCGGTAAATACTATCATCTTATACAGGGTGGCCCATTTACAGTGGTCCAAATTTTTTTTTTAGCTAGAGGGCATCGTAACTAATCGTTTGGAAAAAACATTAGTTCCGCAAAAATCTATAGTTTAGAAGTTATGATTTTTTTCGTAAATTTTGGAAATTTCTCTAATTTGTTCATAAAAACCACTCTGGCGTGAAAACTATTCATTTGAATGAAATAAAGTTTGGTATAGAAGTACTGTAGTTACCTAGCTAGCAAGCAATAACCTGTACTAGCATGTAATTTCTAGGCTGTCCCATTTTTTAACCCTTTTTGTAACTTTCTCTATGATAACGATAAAAGCATTCGATTTTCAAAAAATCACTGTGAAAAAAAAATGTACTTCAGGTGATTTGCTTTTGGAGCTAAAAAGTACCTTAACATGTGTTAATTCTCTGGACAAAAAATCGTTATTTTGTAGCTATTGTAACATCCTCAAAAATTAGATCATGTAAAATAACTCTCTAAAAATAAAGATTGTCCTTAGTCGTAATTTGGAGTAATCTTATTTTTATTCGTAAACAAAAGACTTTTGTTATGATTTACTTAATTATTATTTTCAAACAAGTTTCCAATTATCACAATTAAAAAATGAAACAGGTCAAAAACAGACAGGCTTGTTCAACGAATTCTAAACAATAACAATAGGGCAGCAGTGTCGCTCTCTTTCTAACACATGTACAACTTAAAGAACGACCGATCCCGCCATATCGCAAAGCATAATGCCTGTTTCTTATGTATGTGTTTTTTTTTTGTGAAGATACGTTATGGCACTTATGGCACATTGGATTCTGGTTGTAGAAAGTTGATTCGAGTTGAAATAATGTTTTTTTTAAGAAAGGAAGTCATTACGATGATGGCTTAGATCGTAACTTTTTTGTTTTAGCGAGTTATTTTACATGATCTAATTTTTAAGAATGTTACAATAGCTACAAAATAACGAATTATTGTCCAGAGAATTAACACATGTTACGGTACTTTTTAGCTCCAAAAGCAAATCACCTGTAGTATTTTTTTTTCCAGTGATTTTTTGAAAATCGAATGCTTTTATTGTTATCATAGAGAAAGTTACAAAAAGGGTTAAAAAAATGGGACAGCCTAGAAATTACATGCTGGTACAGGTCATTGCTTGCTAGCTAAGTAACTACAGTACTTCTATACCAAATTTCATTTGATTCAAATGAATAGTTTTCACGCCAGAGTGGTTTTTATGAACAAATTAGAGCAATTTCCAAAATTTACGAAAAAAATAATAACTTCTTAACTATAGATTTTTGCGGAATTAATGTTTTTTCTAAACGATAAGTTACGATGCCCTCTAGCAAAAAAAATTTTTTGGGCCACTGAAAATGGGCCACCCTGTATATAAAATTCTCGTGTCACAATGTTCGTTCCCGTACTCCTCCGAACCGGCTTTACCGATTTTTACCAAATTTTATATGCGTATTCAGTAGGTCTGAGAATCGGTTACTATCTATTTTTCATACCCCTAAGTGATAAGGGTTGTTCACCCTTAAATTATTATTTTTAATTATTGGACGATTTTTTTTTATAATGTGGCATTAAAAAATACATACAACCCTAAATTTTTACTTTTTTAACACCAACCCCTATTTTTTTATAGCCATTTTAGTAATTTAAGGGCGAAACAAAATTCGCTAGAATGCTTAACTTTTAAAATTACGGGACTCGGCGGGACGGGGCTGGGGACGAAACAAAGTTCGCTGGGTCCGCTAGTTATTCTGTATAATACTAGCGGACCTAGCGAACTTTGTTTCGCCTCGTCCCGCCCAGCCACATAATTAAAAAAATGTTAAGGGTGGACAACCCTTATCACGAAGGGGTATGCAAAATAGATGTTGGCCGATTCTCAGACCTACTCAATATGCTCACAAAATTTCACGAGAATTGGTCAAGCCGTTTCGGTGAGGTACGGGAACGACCATTTTGACACGAGAATTTTATATATCAGATATTATCTGAGATAGAGTTGACAACATTTCATTTTATAATGGTATGAAAATTCCTAAACCATTTGATTTATTTCAAGCACGTTAATATTTTTTTAGATTTTGTACACTTTATTTTTAAAGTTGAATAAAAAGGACTTGAAAAACTACATGGATAGGCATTTATGCACATAGGGGACACCCTTACAATTACATCATGCAGAAAAACCAATGATATTGTATTTAGAAGTTGATGACGCTTCGCGAACTAAAAGAGTACACAAATATGGCACCGTCTGATTAATGGATGTCAATGGATTGACATCTATCACATCAGACATCAGTTTCGGAACAGAGTCTTAATAGAGTAGCTTTCTTAATATATTTTTAAAAATACTATGTAGGTACATTACAATAGACTCGTTAGCCTAATTTTAAAATTGAGTTCACACTTTAGCTCGGTAGTATATTAATCAACAAAAACATTTTACTTTCAAACTATTTAACATTAAAAATATTTAATAATAATCTAAAAAATGCAATTTAAATGTATCACGTGAATGCTTGAAACGCCATGGGCGCGTCACGTGACCACATGTATATTTTTTACAAATTAAATTAATTAAAATATTTACAGTCCTTATTTAAATAAATAAAGAAATATTTATTGATACACTATAGTCATCTAGCATCATGTAAACAGGATGATTCCTTCAAATAACACGCTAATTGTGAGCGTACATATTTTTTACTACAATCGTGAGGATCATCCCTCACAGATGTGTTTCTCAACAGTCTTTTGTTATATTTTTGTAAACGCGAGTGCCGGTGACCTTATGGGCCCCTATTTTTGAATCACTCGCGTCAAGATGGCGTGTGAAATTAATTGATTAATGTTCGATTTCTCAATGTAAATTAGTATAATTGCACGCGAGAGTGAATTAAAAAAATATAACTGAATTTTGTGAGTACCTACGTCTATATTTTGCGCGATTTTCATTGATTTTTAATTGGTTTTTGAACGCAATTCACTCGCCGTATTTAAGCGAGTGATTCAAAAATAGAGCTCCTGATCCGTGAGCGTCTACGCTGTTACTTTAAAAAAGTTGAAGGTGTAATTTATAGTTATATAACAGACATATTAACATACATTTCCATAGACATATTTGTTAGGGTCGTGCGGGCGGGATTCGAACCCACGATCTTTGTAGTCCGAATCGTAAACCACCACACTATGACGGTCGTTAAATTATTATTAAAAAATATAGTACTAAACTACTCCATGTATGGCTCTGTCTTAGCATATCGACCATGTTAGTCCGTGGTTTGGCTAAGAAACAAAACTCACTAATTTTATTGAAAATACTTCAATCATTAATGATAGGCATCATTAAATTCAATTTACTTAACGAATTTATGATATTCGGGTTGTTTTTTTTAAATTTAGTTAGGTGTTTCTGCAGTTTTGTGATTCATGATTTATTATATTATTTAGTTTTAAAGGCGCACTGAGGCATTGAGACACTGACACCATCAAAAACAGACTAAGTCAAAATTATGACCCCAATTTGAAGTGAGGTGTTGTTTAGCTGAGCCATCTTTTAGCCTCTCTTCGGTGATCTAGTTCTTAATACAATATCATTGAAAAAAACATTTAAATGAGCTATCTGTCAGCTGTCACTTTGACATTTTCCGTTTTTGTATTGGACATTTATTATTATCGCTAATTTACAGTACGGTAAATTAATTGAAGATTATTAAAATAGTACATTATGCATTCAAATGATTTTTTAGTTCAGATACGAGATAATCATCATGATTTGTCTTTCAAAATATGATTGATTATAATTGCAGTTAACAGTAAAGATTTTAGTAATTTTAAGACTTCTACTTAACATAACTTTTAAAAAGTTAAAAATAATACAAAATAAAGTAAATACTTAATGGATACACCATTGATATCGACATCTTTCTTTTACAATAGCTACAGACCAAAACACTATAGACGCCAAATGTTTCTTGAAATTCAATACAGCAAATCGTCACTTCTTAAATCCGAACCCTTACGCTCTTTTAGAATGGCGATTTTTTTAACAATTATTAAGAGGGAAAATACTGAAAAGAAATAAAATAGAAAATACAGGGTTACAGGAAAAGTCGACTTAGATCCGTTAAGGGCGTGTAGTACACATCATTTCTGAATGATTTCACTATGGAACCCCCATCCTAAACTTAACCGTTTTCGAGATATTCAAGTTATAATTTTTTTTATGAAAATGCCCAATTTTTTGGCTATTGAATTGAATATTTGTTTTTTTTTGACTATTATGAATAACATTTTTTGTTTTTTACATAAATAATGAGGTGCTTAATGACGTCAATGACTAAAATTGCACGTAAGTTTACTAAATAGGTCGTTTTAGACGATCGAAACTTAAGAAAATAAGTACAAATTATAAAAAAATATTTTTCTTTTCTGGATATCTCAAAAAAAATTATGGCACGTGCTCTGCAGATGTGCTTAAAAACATCTACATTTTATCAGCTATCCAACAAGGTATAACAATCTAGGGTTGTATTTAAACTCATAGAAAAAAAACTTAGTTGAAAAGGTTCAGGTAGTAGGTCTAACGGGTCCCTCGGCTATTGTCCTTCAAGTTAATCCGGTGCGTGTGAGCGAGACAACTTACGATTTATGCAGTTGAGAGTGAGAAAAATAATGTGCAAAAACAATTTTGGGGATACAACATGCCCATTGTTTTGTATTTGGTCGTTTGTTTGCTTGCCGTCCATTTTAGTCTGCTTATGTGATTCGCCCATGGTAGATGCGAATTATTGTGCTTTCGGATTCCCACACGACTTGACTTTGTTTCTGGACTGATTTTTCTAACTTTGACTACTGTGCTTGTTTACTGGACTCTGATTTGGACAATAATTCGCATCTACCATGGACGAATCGCATGAGCAGACTAAAATGTATGGCAAGCGACCAAACGACCAAATACAAAACCATGGGCATATCACCAAACATGTTTTTGCACGTTATTTTTCTCACCTGCATAAATCGTAAGTTGTCTCGCTCACACGCACCGGATTAACTTGAAGGACAATAGCCGAGGGACCCGTTAGACCTACTACCTGAACCTTTTCAACTAAGTTTTTTTCTATGAGTTTAAATACAACCCTAGGTTGTTATACCTCGTTGAATAGCTGATAAAATGTAGATGTTTTTAAGCACATCTGCAGAGCAAGTGCTATAATATTTTTTTGAGATATTCAGAAAAGAAAAATTTTTTTTTTTATAATTTGTACTTATTTTCTTAAGTTTCGATCGTCTACAACGACCTATTTAGTAAACTTACGTGCAATTTTAGTCATTGAGGTCATTAAGCATCTCATTCTTGGTGTAATAAACCAATAAAATAATCATAAGAGTCAAAAAAATTCAAAATATTCAATTCAATAGCCAAAAAATTGGACATTTTCATAAAAAAAATTAAAACTTGAATATCTCGAAAACGGTTAAGTTTAGGATGGGGGGTTCCATAGTGAAATCATTCAGAAATGATGTGTTCTACACGCCCTTAACGGATCTAGGTCGACTTTCCCTGTAACCCTGTATACTTACGCCTTTATTTTTGACGTTCTTTCAGATAATAAAAAAGTATGCATATTTTGAAATATTGTTAATATTTTCCACACAAATGTAAAGCTTGCTAGTTTTTGCATTCTTGTGCGCCTTTCATGTACGGAATAAGATGCAATTAATGAGCTGATTCGCCGGTCCTGATCCTCTCAACATTTTGTTTGCGGACGTGGCCTATAAAAAACTGGCTCTCCACAGAAGCTGAACTTAGAAGATCAGTAGTGCTAAGCAAAAACGTGTAAATATAACCAAACATATGGCTTAAAATAATAGATGCGCCGAGTAGAACTTTTGCCGAGTAACGAGTACCGAGTATTCTAATTCAATCTAATTCCTGTTTTCGGTGCGTAAATAGCTACTCGGATAAGTCGCTTCCTAGTTTACAAACAAAAACGTCACATCGCGCGTCTTTTTTATAATGATAAATAATAAAAAGGTTCTTAGTTAACAAAATACTGTGTGTATGAGGTGTTTTGGTTACTACCAATAAATTTGTTACGACGAGATCGAAGAAGATAAAACCAAAGTGATATGTACCTTATACAATTCTCTGATTTCACATAGTGCGGTTGGACGGAAGGTTTTTATGACGGAAAATCTACCTATATATATTGCTTAACATAAACCAAGTTACTCGGTCTAGTTTGAGTATCAAAAAGCCCGCTGAGTACGCCGAGTACCGAATATTAACCGAGTATCGGCCCATCTCTACTTAAAATACATCATTACTTCATTGTATAAAGATGAAGAGCATTTTGTTTGTTTGAACGCGCTTATCTCAGTCTTCAGCTTATCTCAGCGCAAGAACTGAATACGGCCATCGCTCATGGCGATTTTTCGCAACAATAAAGCTTACACAACTATATACACTTTGTACAACCAAATTAGTCTATAATACCTTCTTAACGGTTTAATTCTGTTCGGATTTCGACGGACAGAACTTCTTTTGACTTTCCAGTTTTAGACCTCATTCTATCAAATACAGTAAAAATTACACAATAAAATAGAAAGACATTTTCATCTTACGTAATATTTTTAGGTATTAATGTTAGACATATTTAAAGTAAGGAGCGATAAAAATGAAAAGGGCTAAATCACCTAACAACCCATTTTCTAATTACGAAACCCTTCCGAGACGCATGCCTCAAGCAGGCAACACTCGCGGTCGCACTGTCCCGAAAACTAAGATCTCTTTGTGAGCGGTGCGTTGCTCTAGCGCACTTTGTATGTAATTTGACTTCTATACTATATTTCGATTTTTAAATAGATAGACCAAAATTACATTTGGTGGGTAACCACTTTCTCAAATTCAAAATCAAATGTTCAATTTATTCAATCGTAGATTTTATATGCTTAAATAAAAAATTAAAAGTTGTATTGTTAATTAATGTTGAGTAAAAATGCTTTTCAAATGAATGGTCGCTATGTCTTCAACGGCGAAAGGTAAGAATTCGCTATGGAAGGCAACTAAGTGTCTAAATAGAAACCAGCAATCATTCAGTCCTCTCCAAACTATGGGAACGCGTCTTTGAGAGTGAATGAAGACATGGAGGAGTATGTTATAGTCCTTGAACACCAGTTTGCCTTCGCAGGGTATACCACTGTGTAAGACAATGCTTTGAGAACAAAAAATACTGCTCTGCTGCATTTTTGGACGTACAACAGGCTTACGATTGTGTATGGCACAAGGGACTGCTTTGCAAAATCAAAAAGAAACTACCACACTCTGTGTTTCATATCCTTGAGTCCTACCTTGGACAGATTGCTCCAAGTTAAACATGGCGATGCCCGATCCTCCCTTATACCCATCACTGCTGGTGTACCCCAGGGCTCGGTTCTTGGACCAGTTCTTTATAACATCTATATGTCAGACTTGCCAACTTCTGAGGATGTCATGGTTGCAACCTATGCCGATGATATTGCCTTTTTGGCTGTGGACAGCAATCCTAATACAGCAAGTGTAAAACTTTAACGTTTACTAGACTCAACCTCTGACTGGCGCAAACAATGGCGTATCCAAGCCAGCGCCCAGAAATCCAACCACATAACATTCACTTTAAGAAAACAAGACTGTGCCCCAGTTAGCTTGGCAAATGACATTTTACTAAAAACTGACTGTGTGAAATATCTCTGTTTCCACCTAGATAGACGCTTGACTTGGCAAAATCAGATTAAAATGAAGTGAAATCAAGTCAATAACAAGTTTAGGAGTATATACTGGTTGATGGGTAGAAACTCAGTGCTCGCCTTGGATAATAAGCTGCTTCTATATAATTCCCTTCTGAAACCCATATAGACATACGGTATTCAGATCTGGGGAGTTGCCAGCAAAAGCAATATTATGTGCCTACAGAGAGTGCAAAATAATATACTGAAGAGTATTATCAATGCTCTATGGTTCACCAAAAACGATAAGGTCCACAATTAAATATTTTAACAATAGCCGCCGAGATAGAGCGCTATAAGCTGCAACACGCAGAACGCTTGGCACGTCATCCAAATCCACTAGCATCTGGATTACTTAACGACCATGTGGTGAAGCGATTGAGGAGGAGCCACGTACTTTGAGTGGACAGTGAGACACTGTCCACTCAAAGTACGTGTACGCCTCCTGCTCCGTAAACGACCTTTTGCACCCCTCAAATCTGGTTAAAGTCTTGCGACTGATTGCAGATTAAAAAGCTCAAAAAAATTCATTGTAAAACTATATTTAAAATAATCAATAAAACATGATGATGATGAATAGAATAATATTGCTATTGCAAAAGAAAGTACTTTGATTCATTACGAATTAGAATAACTGTTTTATTCTATATGTTTGTTTATAGCTCTTTGCAGCTTTTTACAAGTATTATTTATTCATCCAAATGAGTAAAATCAGATTATCGGAAACTCATATCACAAGTTCAATTAATCGCATACAATCGAATCATCACAACATTATTGCACTACGCTTGCAACATTAAAAAAATAGAAATGCGATTGAAGCTGTCATTCTGTTCAGATTTTATTTATTTGGATGCATAATAATTATGTGCAAAAAGTTGGAAAGAGCTGTAGACAAATGTAATACATATGACAGTTGTTCTACTGAGTAAAAAATCTGTCTTTTCCCTTGCAATAGCAATATTATTGTATGATTTTTACCTATTTTGACATATGACACTTTCTAAAAATATTTATAATTGATAATGATGATACTTGTAAGAAACGTAATTTTTAAAAGTTTTGTTTATTTTTAGCTTCTTTTTTTAAATAATTCATGCTAATAGTGTTTCAGCACAACACAAATTCAAAATACAACTATTTTGTTATTCTATTATAAAATAAAAACAACGATTGAATAAGTTTAATTCTTCGATTATTTAGGAAGATCACTATTTCTGAATTACGAAAAACTGGCCACCCACCAAATTACATTTTTAACTGATCCGGATTAGAGCAATGTATGTGATTGGTGTCCAATATTACATTTAATACTTTCTAAATGGTTTAATGCTTGACGGAATTCTTTTTTATATTATCACATAAAAACAACGATTGAATGAATCCGTTCTGTTTTTTGCCATTCGGCTACGGAACCCTAAAAATCGCCAAAAATGGCCATATTTAGCAGTTTTCTAACTCTGACTACAGTAAACTACTTTTGAAACAATTTAAACGTAAAACTAAATAAACTAAAGAACATGTACTCCAATCGTGTCTACCAGATTTTTTATTGTTTTCGAATTTATAAAGTAATAATTATTTTAAATAGAGTGGCGCTAGTGTGCGCGTCAAAAATTCGGGGAGCCCCTTAAGATACAGATCTAATTTTAACTTGCCGTTAATTACAGTATAATGTTGTGCAATAACACTGTTCGTCCCCCGCAGCGGCTTCAACCGTCGCGGCAAGCCGGGGCGGCGCGGGCGCGGCGGCGCGGCCGGCTCGCGGTGACACGCGCGCGCCCCCGCCCCGCGCCCCCTCGCCTAGCGCCGCCCCGCCCCGCGCCCCCGCCAGGTACTACTATTAGACGATACGCGAACGTTTAGCACGGTTACAGGTTTATGCTCACACGAGGACGCGACCCTGAAAAGTATAAACTCAACTGACAGACCTCTGGTTAATACGAACTTAGTATGTCAAAAGCAGCCGTCTGACAGACGATTGGATAGCACGGTGATAGGTATAAACTTACACGAGGAACACACAGCTGACAGACGACTGGTTAACACGACCTTGGCATGTAAAAAGCAGCCGTCTGTCAGACGACTGGGTAACACGACCTTGGTATGTGAGAAGCAGCCGTCTGACAGAAGATTGGCTAGCACGGTGATAGGTATAAACTTACACGAGGAACACACAGCTGACAGACGACTGGTTAACACGACCTTTGTATGTAAGAGACAGCCATCTGACAGACGACGGGCTAGCACGGTAATAGGTATAAACTTACACGAGGAACACACAGCTGACAGACATCTGGCTAACACAACCTTGGTATGTGAGAAACAGCCGTCTGATAGACCGGCTAGCACGGTGATAGGTATAAACTTACACGAGGAACACACAGCTGTCAGACGACTGGTTAACACAACCTTTGTATGTAAGAAACAGCCATCTGACAGACGACGGGCTAGCACGGTGATAGGTATAAACTTACACAAGGAACACACAGGTGACAGACGACTGGTTAACACGAACTTGGTACGTAAGAAACAGCCGTCTGACAGACGATTGGCTAGCACGGTGATAGGTATAAACTTACACGAAGAACACAAAAACTTACAATGTGAAAAGTCAAGATGTTCCACTTTAGATAGACAGCTGATACGAATGGGTGAGATATTACAGGAGATGAAATGTGCAATGGAAGGTGCTGTGGAAGTATTGATATCTGTCTGTTTGCCCGAGTGTTATCTTTTTGTGGAAGAAGAAATATACAGGTTTACTTTTACAGCATATAAACATCTCTTTTCTGGTGAAGCACCTGAATACTTTCTAGCTTCTAAAGAATCAGTGGGTCTGTGGCTAAGTTGTATCCTGAGTAATAGAGATGTAAATATCGTTGATGTGCAAAAAGTATTACCATTTCTGACACCCAAATTTAAAACAAATGAATTAAATGTAAAATTTTATAAAGATACGTTTGCGAAATTAAAACTTGTCTGGGCGAAGTTATCCAATGCATATGAAAAAGCAGCGGGTCTGTTTATATGTGGAAAGAGATTTGTGTACTTTTTCGTCGTTGTACACAAATACATAGAAGAATCGATAAAATCGCTCAAAAACATTGATGGTGGGTGCTGTTTTGATAAATTATTTCTTAACCATTGCCAGTCAAAATTCAGGGTGAAAAGAATCAGCGACGTTTGTAGTAGAATGTGTGGAAGAGGATGCGTATATTTTGAGTATTTTCGAGGTATTTCCTCGTGTGAGCCAACTTGTAACCGTATTAAAATAGCCAAACTCGTTATATTTAAGAGTGAGAGAGCGTCAATCATCACCAACAGCGTGGAACCACAAGTCCTCATCGTGCCAATATCCTTCAAAATTACAGGGTCCTATTTTATTGAACTATCGAGACTGACGATTTACCCTATTTATCCCAATTTTAGTGTAAACATTCGCACAATATTCTTATTGCGATACTTTTAGTGTTATTCTTGAAAACTCATATCCAACAATGTGGACCATAAAGGAAATAATTTGTATAGTTATTGATATATTGTTTAACACTCGTCCTGTGATACCCTGGCTACCGTTTAAACATGCTTACATTTTATCTTACAGTCATATGTACGTATGCACAAAAGTAAATTTAATTATTTGGGGAGTAAATAAAAATCAGTAACATGAGACTCCCAAAACAAAACATCAGACACCCCAAATGATTTTTAATTAAATTGACCTAATTCTGGAAAAAAAAGTAATAATTTTAGGTTTTATGTGATGTTTTAATTTAACTGGCACTTCTGAACATTTCTTGCTCTGCAGACAACGCTCTGTCAAGAGAGGAGTCGGTAGGTAGTTATATCTCCGGGCCGCTGCGCCGTGCTGATATTATTATTATTACTATCTACGCTCATAGAGAACTACCATTGTTTTACGTATTTTTGCTAGTTTGCGCACATGATGGCTTGTCTTATTAATAAATAGACAAGGCAACATTTGTGTGAAGTTTTTTTAAAGTGGTTTTATTGATTCTACCCGTTATACAAATCGATCTATTTTCAGGTATTGCGCATTTGAAGTTACATGTTGTATACTTCAAAACTGGAAAATATTAAATTATATAAAAATGTTTGTGTACTTAAAAAAACTGACCTCGAAAGCATGTTTGAACGGTATCAAATTAACTTTTAAATAAATTCAAAGTACTTCCCACCTTTTCCCAAGTAACCTAAGTCTTTCAAATCTTATATTCGTATATCGTATTATTATTCTAGTCGTAAATTTCATATCGTCAGTCTATTGTTTTTTTTTTTATGAGTAAAAAATATTTTGTTATATTATTATTTGGATCATTGTATGTAAATTGAATTGGCAATTTGGTGAAGACTTATGAATACGCTTAAAGTTGACTAGCAGGTGTACTTATTACACAGTACGAATTAATCATAATGGCTCAATAATTGATTGTAAAACAGAAAATACATAGTGTAATTTAGCCACTCAGAGAATGCTGTTATGACGTTTTAATTAATTTTGGCAGAAAACCTAAGGATAAAACGTGCAAGTCAGGAAGTATGACTTAATTCAATACATTTTGTGTCAAAATTGAAAACGTGAAAAAAGCATTTTCTGAGCCGCTAAGCTATAATGTCAAAAAAGCGCGTGATGTCGTCATTTCGTTGATCTTTTGTTCAAGCAAAATAAATGAAAAAAATACAAAAAAATGTATTTTGATTTAAATTTAATTTATTGGCCCTAGTAGATACTTAGATAATTGTTGTCTAATTTGTCCAGTACCCTATTATTTTTACAATTAATGTTTATTTAAATAATTATTGGTAGTTTTTATTAACGACGACATTACGCTGCTGTGATGACGGTGACGCTCTCTCAACAATTTTTGTGGTTTAAAAAATCCAAAGCTTTATTATTTCCGCTTATACCGGCTCTAGTTGCCAACGGGCGGCGCAAACCATTAATATAATATTCGTTCAATGTAACTCTAGCGTAAGGTACGTTTCTGTGACATACCCTAGTCAGAAAACAAAACAGTAGTAGTGTTGAATGTTCGTCATATTTGGTCAACTTATTGCTTAGTAAACCTGTTTACTGACTAATAAGTCATGATACGTTCCTTACGGCACTTAAAATTAATGACATAAATGTTTATTATAAATAGAAAATAGGTCATTGTTTAAACACTAACCAAAGCTAAGATAAGACGAGAGATGGTATCTAATTTTATTTTGGATGCATATATAAACATGCGCAAAATCGTTCACTGAAGTGAAATGAGTGACATAGTTCAGTAGGAGCCGAAGCTTTGTATCACTCATCTAGGAAATTTAGCTCAGTAGATCTACTATCCCTAATTCACTCACTACTTCACGTTCATTTAGCTCAATTGTTAATGAATCGTGTACGGATATATTCTAATGAATAAAAATAAACACTTCCATAAGAATTCGGCAGTCTAGAATTACAGTTATAAAACAGCTGTCTGCAAAATTGCAACTAGTAATTACAACAATAATAAACAAACATTACTCTGAAAATCATTTCAAACATCAATCAAACAAACAATAATAAAAAAACTTAGCCTCATTGCAAAGACGTTAAATAACATATCTGCTTGCGCTAGCTAAAACATTAATTCGGCGCGAAACTCACGCGACCCAAATCGTGCAACTGTCTCGCTCTCGCTCAGCAACAATATCAGCTGTCTGTCACTGAGCTACAGAAGGACTGAAGAATAGTGAACGAGTGAGTGAAGGAACAAGATTGCTGAAGTACCTTAATTGAAGCATTCATTCAGAAACTACCCATCTCTAGATGCATAAAACACGTCGTCTTATCTTCGTTTTAGTGAAGTTCCTGACTTTGACTTTTTTGTTGTTTAATGGCGAGAATGATTCTTTTAATTACATTATTTGAATTTACAATTTCCTATGTTAAAAAAATTGATATGATTTACACAAGACACGTCTTCGAAATTGGCACTAGAGAAAGACCAAACGAGAAATGCAAGCTGCATTTATCGATCGACCGCATATTATGCTATGATGATGCCACTCGAACTAGTCTTATTGAATCATTATTTAGGCTGCTTTTCCACCAAATGTGAATATAGAAAAAATACGATGAATAGAAGCAACGCCAATCATGGCATTCCTTTGGATACATACTACATACCCAACCTTGGTGGATTAAACGCACAGCCTTTGCTTGCCAAAAAAAACTTATTTTGTGGAAAAGCACCCTTACTTTTCCTCCACTTTGAACTTGTTTGCTAAACAATAAGCTGACCAAACTTTCAGTATCATAAGAAACAAATAGCTGACCTAATTTATTTTGAAAGCATTATTTACTTCATCGTACATTACATTTTCTTATTATAATTTAAATTATATTTTTCACTTTTGAAATTATTGACTCACTATTTTATAATTACTCATTAGTAATTTATTCTTGTTTTGTTACGTATTTTTATTTAATTTTATATAATATAAACGTAAGTTTGAGAATCGGATGAAATGTTTTTGAAAGGTTTTATATTTACATCATATAACAGCCGCGAATTCTCAGAGGATGATGAATAAAATACTCAAATTGCACGGATGTTTGTGAACAGGATAGCTAATAAACTTTTCATCGCGACTGTATTGAAAATTGTATTTAATTCGAGTACAATTGTTTTGTGATGTAACCCTTCGTTCTGTTTGATACTGTTACTAAAATTCATATCTTTTGTGTGTACAACAACACACTATAAACTTTACACATCACATATATATCGATGTGGATATTTTTTGAATTGTTAATCTGTTATTTTAAAACACGTTGAATCGTTTACCATCAGGCGGTCTTATGCTGTGTTTTCTATAGTACTTAAGTTAGAGTTCGATCATTATTGTAGTAACATCACAAAACATTAGTACCTGCTGGTCTGTCTTTGGCGTTGCAATATGTACCTTGTTATCTTTGCACTTAAGTTTAATAGTTACACATTCCATTGCGAATCATAACTACATGTACAATATTTTTGTATTATTTAAATGTTGACTAAAGTGAATAAAATGTTAGCAATTACTTGGATAATAATTTTTCACAATCGTATTAAGATATTTTCAAAATCCGATCGCCGGTTCGTCTCATAGAACAATTTTAAAGTCGAAAGTAAAATAAAATGTTTTTCAAAAAGATCTTCGCACTTCAAGAAGATTTATTTGCACAAAATGTTTAAAAATCATTTTTGGCGAAAACCAAATTTGATATTATCTTTTGTATAACCATTTTAAAAAGCAATATCCATTTGAATCTCCTGTAAAACCCGGAATAAATAAAAACTATTCTTAGGTGCCAAGAACAAAATATTTTTTGCTTATTTTTATTCACTTTAGTCACCATACACTTATTTTCAACACGCGTGGTTAGATTGGGAAATCGTATTGTAAGTACTTACGCATTCGTTTTCATGAATAAGATTAGCAATTCGTTATTTATTCTATTCAGCTATTTTTAGTGTAAGGATAGTCGTAGTTTTGGCTTTTCGGGTTAAAACCCATTTTTGAAAATCTAAGTGTCTGTATTTATATGCCGTAAGATGAAAAATAATCTCTTTTATAAATATTATTTACTGTTTGTTTCTTTTCTTAGGTACATTAATATGTAAAACCCGAGCCATACTTTCATTTTTTGTAACATCATCTTTTCTAGGGTTGCGTTCTTCATTTAAATAATAATTTAATTGAGACGCTCCACATTCAATTGAGATTTTGGTTCAGATTTATGTTGCCCCCAATACAGAGACGTGTTTACAGTTTTAGGATTCTGTTAATTTTCGTATTGCTGCGATATATTTCCAGCAGAATTAGTTTTAAATTGTGAAGTTTATGTTCCTATATTTTTATCTTACGGCAGTATGTTAATGCCGTGTGTTGGCGCCTCGAGCGCCGACGGTGTATCCGGCACTTTCACATTGTAAACGTAATTTTATCCTTAATTAGATATGAAAAACTAATAAAATCTTACCAAAGAACTTGGGTTTTCTTTCTTGTGTTAATAGTTATGGCTAACTGCTGTTCTTTATTAAGCAATAAAACAATAAAGGTCTATTTCACACTGTCTTTATAAATTCTGGTCAGCGTTTTACGCCAAATACTTCATATAAAATGACGTTCCATATTTGAATTATTATTTTTAGTGCTTATTTGTGGTGAAACGAGCCCTTCATTAGGTAAAATTAATATCCACTTCACAAATATTTATTAAACTAAGAATTTAAGTTATGTGACTTCTTTGCACCTGGTAGGTAGGTACTAAGAGTAGGTTTATTATCAATCAACTAAGGTCGGATTTGACCAAACATGAACTTACATACGAAAGATAATGTTGTTCCTCGATTTTATACTCGAAAAACTCTTAAGTCTATTCGTTTTTCGACGCAAAATTGTAATAGGATTTACTAATTTCGCATAACAGAACAAATTATTGAACTGTAGTTTAATCCGGCTAATCAATGCTGCACCAAAGCAGTATGGTGTGAAAGTAAAATCCAGTCAACTAAAAAATTTCCTATTAGTCGTCAAAAGTTTTGGAATTTATAAAACATTCTGACATTATGACATAACGCACCAGCGGGCGAAGTCTAATGCATCATTTTTGACATTTCGCGTCGAAAATTTCTAGGTTATGATTTTTCATCAAATACCTATCATATTAACTAACGTAGCTATATCTTTAATAAACCTTAAAAAATATATGTAGTTTTTTAAGCATCATTCAAAAATTCTTCTCAATCAATAAATACACGAAAACACCAATTTTGTCTCAGCATTTTTCGAGCGCCACCTGGTGGTTTTACACGGAACTATGTCGAGATTTCCGACACTGAACAGTAGATGGTATTTTACTATCAACTGTTTTATAATGTAAATATATAAATCTACTGACTGCGCTGCACACAATCGAACTTGGAATGAAGTTTAAGTATAAAATAAGATATTCTTCGTAACCTGAACAAAATTTATAAAAATCGAACTGCTCAAAAAAAGCAAACAAAAATAAATTCATGTATTTTACTAATTTAACTAGAAATTCAGAATTCAAATTATCAGGATAATAAGGTTAATAATATAATAATAATAATGTAGTTTTCAATTCGCTACTTAACTTATTTAAAGATTATCATTTGTGAACTGATAATGACAAAACATTCAAAGTAGTGCATATCTCGCGTTTTCTGAAAACTTCAAGACCTATATTTTGTTGACTAATATTTCATGTTTGTCACGAGGGCATGTACAGGTGAAACATACCGAAATATAACTAAAATTGGAGATCTGGCCCTTTTTCCCATTTATTCACGTTTGGTCGAATCCACCTTATAAGGCGCAAGATGGTTTCCTAAGAATTGGCAATATAGCTTCTGTTTATCCCTTTTTACAGTAACCGCATACTGTTTTCAAGAAGAAGTAATGAGATAAAGTAAGCTTTAGTTATACAAAAATACCTTCGGAAACCAATTGACCCTGTTCTCAGACAGAAGGCTCAACATAATTCACACTTCGGAAACATAGGATTAAGCAACCAATCTTCCCAATCAGGCAATACCATATAGATGTAATTGGACACACTTATTAGAATATGGTTAAAAGCGCCGCCATAAATGGGCAAGCCTTGGTGCGTTGGCTCTCTTCCGATAGAAGCGTTTTGCATGGCCTTTTGGTTATAGTGTCGGTTCCGGCTACGTGATTTGTTGGTTGGGTAAATAAATGTTATTGTTAGTTTTATTTTATGTTGTAACTTTTATGAGCCAAGGTTTACTTGGCGGTCTTATTCGCATTTAGCTTTAAGAGTATCGCGTGCAGGCGGAGCAATTGACAGATTTCTCTACATTTGCGGTCAAAATATGCTTGCGGGCGACAACCTTTTCCGACCAGTAAACCTTTGTATAATGAAACAAATTTGGTCTCATTAGATTTCTGACGTCCAACACAATAAAGACGTACAAACTTAGTTTAGGATGTGTGAATAATAGTCCCCCTAGCGGATTTCGACTACGGTGGCCAGTCACAACGACTAACCGACTGCGCGGGACAAACACAAGTGCACTCTCTATTCCGTTCACTCTCATAGCCCGATGGGACAGCAATCTGACACGACCGGAGAGAGTTCAGGCGCAGGAAACCTCCAACTTCCAAACTCCGGGCTACCCTAAGAATTTCTGAACAGAAAAATCAGGTATATATTTTTAGCCCGACCCAGGGATCGAACCCGGGACCTCTGGCGCAGCCGTCGTTTTAAAGTGCGACCCTCCTACCGCTGCGCCACAGAGGCGGTGTGTGAAAATGAAGTAATAAAGCATATGTTTGCGGGCGCAAGCTTATTTCTATCACGAATATAGGGAATTACACCAAATGCTCCGCCTGCACACGATAGAAATTCTATTCATTTCATTCTTTCTAATATGATACTTCTACAAGGAGACCTCAGCGTAAGTAAATATAAACCACACAAGATACGTTATAAATATATTTTTTCATATTTTAATTATTCGTTCCTTAATGCTTATTTTTCGATGGTGAAAAACTACATATTTTTTGGTAAACACTTACATTACATGCAATTATTATTTCGTACTAAAAAAAAATTTTTTGACTTTGAAACAAGTCCGGCGTTTTGAAAAGGAAATCAAAATGGTTGTAAGTATGAGGCCTAGAAAAAATGCATTCACGTGGGCGTAAGGTCGATCTGAAGAGGTCGTTTACCATCAGATAAACAGTTTGAGATCTCAATGAAATGGCGCGGAATTTTACGTATCGGTGACCTACAGGTCCGCTGAATTTGGCTTGGTACAAGATATTTAAATGCGTTCAGATGTCCTCGCTGAGGGATGTCGAATAAATCAAAGTATTTTTTTATTATTATATGGAGTACTTATATTTTATGGTACTTCATGATTTGAATGTGTTATTGTGGGAACTATTGATCACTTTCTATTCGGTTGGTGTAAAACGGAGTCTTGTCTGTGACCGACTGTCTACGTATACTTACTAATAAAATAATGAATATTGAGTCAATATAACTATAGATAGAGTATGTCCTAGGGTTGAAAGGAACAGCAGTATTAAATCGCCCGTTCTACAACATAGGTACTCTATTTCTTGGTCTCTGCGTGATAGAAAAGATGTACCGATGCATAGGGAAGTGCGATTCGGTACCTACTGCCAGATGTTCTTACATCAACCAAAATTATTTCTAATCAGGGGTTTTGAGGTATCGTAATTTCCTTAAGGAATCAATTTGGGGCAGCCCTATCGGATGTGCGCGTGAGTCAATCGCGCGGATATGGAGAAAACATCCGAGGACGGCGCCAATGTTTTGATGAGTAACGTAATTATAATGTTGGATCCGACGAGCCATTTTGAGTGCTGCTCGAATCGGCTGTAATCACATGCAACTACTTACGTCAATAAAAGAAAATGCTAGCTTACCAATAACGAAGTAATTTAGGTATATATATGATGCACAATCAAGCAATCTTATTTCAACTGCATAAAAATCGTATGCATATCTACATTTATAGAGACATGCATGTATTGATATAGACAACTATTACAACAAACCTATATCAACCAATAAAGTATTTAAATACTTTGGACCTTAGGGTCCACTCAAAAAAAAACAGCACATTTTTAACCGACTTCAAAAGGGAGGATGTTATCAATTCGACTAAGTTTTTGTTGAAAGATCATATATGTTACCTCATAGCATAGTTATTTGTGGACCGATTTGGAAAAAAAACAACCTACCTACCTTCCTTATACCTTTTAATTGGTCCCATTGTTCCAAGTCGGGATCAGATGATGGAATTTTAGTGGAATCGAGGGAATCCCGCAAATTTTAAGGGTATGTATAGTGTTTTTGTACTGAAATCTTTATGTTGACATGCTGTTACGCTTGATAGTTAACATTGTGTAGAGCTGAGCTGATGGGGGAGCTCCTTAACGCTTATAAGTTCAGTGATTATATTAACAGAACTTTTGATAGGTTATTTGTAATTCTCAAAGAACAGAGTTAAAAGGTGCAACACGTTTCCCCTCTTCCCTCCTATATTCAATAAAAATTAACAAATAAAATTAACTTTTACAAAAAAAGTATAAACCGACTTCAAAGGTTTCGGTTTCGATTATGAAGTCTGTTTGACATTTTTTTTTGTAAAAGTTATTCTGCTCTATCAACTACGAAAAAAAACGGAGAGATTACGGAGGTCGTGGGTTGGAATCCCGCAAGTAGTGATAAATGTAAGTATGTGTGATGAGCACGAGCATTTGTAAGTAGGTACTTAACTGGTGAATGTTATATGTATTTAAGTATTTATGAGAGATGCCCCCGTCATATTCGATACCACGAAAATTGGTGTTGTCTGGCGCATATTTATATTTAATTTAACCCAGAGCTATTGATTGAACCCTTTTTATTCCACAGATTTTCAACCATTCATTTTGACTGAAAGAAACTACAAAAAGTGAGCAGTTAACTTTAACTCGGGCATTGGTAAGTGAAGATAGTCGTAGGTAAATAGGACATTTAACCAAAACCAACTTTAATAGGATAACCTTTCAGATCTCTCCAACCAGGCTGAGCTGTGGATCAATCATGCAAGCAGTGACCTAATCTAATCATTGAACTACGCCACTGACTGCTGTAGAGTTGCTGGCATTTTAGTGTGGTAAGTGGATTGTATGTCCTACCTGACTTTATCATTCGGATTGTTTTGGGTTTCATTTTGGAGATAAACCTTCTCCGTTCTAGATAAACTTTAAAAAAAGCTTTAAATTTATCGTTTATGCCGATCTAGATACCCTTTTAGTATTCAGTAGGTAAGTATAACGACTTATGCTATGTTCTATTAGAATATGAGTCATATTGCGTTACACGAACTGATATTTTTGTTTTTTATAACTAACAAAACAAAAGACGTAGCCTGTTTCAACAACGGAAAAAATCTTGAATTTTCCTTGAAATAAATAAGCAGTAGGTACTGGAACCGGACGTAGAGCCCCAAATCTATACTTTAATTAATCCATCACGACTTCACTTTGAAGAAGTTGTCGCTATGTAGGTACCAAATGATTATTCCAGATAGAAATCATTCATGAGTTCAACAAAGGCGAACAATTTAACCGCAAAGCTCTTTCCACTTTATCCAAATAATCCAACCAACTTGCTTGAAGCTTGACTAGCGATATCACTTCATGCATGCGTTACTGGCCAGTATTAATTCCGAACGCAAGAAGGAAACACGCGCGACCGTTGTTTTTTTTTTTTTGCCGTATCGCAATAAAAAGTTTAATAAAGTGATGATTGTTTTAAGTCTGTGCTCTACTGTGTGAAAATGGCCGCTCTTTTGAAAAATGTCACCAATTGCATTTGGTATGCATTCGATTCATTACAAAATAATGCTGTGGTGCACAAATCGAAACTAAAGGTGCGTACATACGATAAATCTTTGTTTATCTATTTATTTAACCTCATTTTTACATGACAGAAATTATCAAATTTTGATTATACCAACATAACAATCGATTTTACAAAATGAATGGTAGGTACCTGGCACCGTCAATTGTTAATTTATTTAAATTAGGAGATAATAAAGTAATAGATAAACTACTTATAGATTAGCTAAAGAGGAAAGAAATAGAATAAAGTTTTATGATATAACAATAATAGTATTTATTACGCAGATATTTTGGAAAAAACAACGAATCTATTCTTCAATGTTTATGTATTGAACGAAAGACGATTTTATATAAGGGACAACTTATTTGAGTGTGTAAGATTAGTGCATTCCTTTTAAGTCTATAGCGAATTCAAAAACACGTTTGTTTGGAAGCTGAAATCTATGACGCCAATGGTAGAAGAGACGAAGAGTCAACATTTTGCTTTTACGGAGAGAAATGACTAATTCTTAGACGAATATGGAAAATTGAACTTTAAATAAATGAAATTATGTTTCAAAATTCTTCGCAGGTGACATAGACCAATGTAAGTTAACTAAACAATGAGTTAGTATATAGTATAATAGTTTAGATTGTTTTCCTTTAATTCTGCTCTACATTAGATCGTTTTTATAAAGAACGTAGGTTCCTATAGTAGTCGTCACAACTAAAAAATATGAAAATACGAGATGCGCTTATTAAAATAAGTGGTTATTTGTAATCTTATAACGTGCGTTTCCTGTCACATTAAGTAAGTGTCATACTTATATAAAAGCAACGATAGTATTCTATACCCTTCTCTTTCTTTACCTACAAATAATTGGAATTCTGGAACTTTTAATGCTAAGATAGCAAGAGAGATACATACTTATGTTCCTTTCCCTATCATTATCCTGCCCCCTAAACTAACACAACTAGACTAGCTGAATCCATCAGACAATGTTTATAGTACAGGCCCATGGGTCAAGGGGAATGGATGATGACGTCATATCGCTATCTATTATCTATTCGTAGACCACAGACTGTGGCCTAGACTAAGATTTAGATCATCTACTCGTTTGAGATGAATGATCGATACGGATTACTAGATTAATACTTAGTTTCGCTAAAAAAAACCTATTGATAAGGATACCTATTTGATTTTGTAAGAAATTGATACGAAGTGAGATCTTAGGACTAGAGACGCCGCAAATTCAACGATTTACCTACATGATAAAAATCGATTAAACTTAACCTAAGGGACAGTGACTTTTTAGGGTTCCGTAGCCGAATGGAAAAAACGGAACCCTTATAGTTTCGTCAAGTCTGTCTGTCTGTCCGTCCGTATGTCACAGCCATTTTATTTTGTAACTATAAGCATTACACAGTTGAAATTTGGTAGGAAGATGTATCCTGTTAACCGCTTACGGATTCTCATACAAAAAATAAAAAATACTGTCATTTTAGGTGGGGCTCCCATAAATGAAACTAAAACCAAAAAAAAATTTTTAGTCAAACCTATGCGTGTGGAGTGTCTGTGGATAGGTCTTTTAAAATGATATTGAGGTTCCTAAAACCATTTTCTTTTAAAGTCTAACGTTTCATAGCTATCCGCTTCCAAAGTGCTAAAATGGGCGTCTCCCCCATCTAACTTCTAAACCAAGAGAGTGTAAATTTTGAAAAAAATATATAACATAGATCAAAACAAATACTTTCAACAAAAATTGGTTTGGACGAGATCGAACGAGTAGTTTTGGGATATAACATGTTTTCAAGAATCGCAAACATAACTTTGTACTTCATACAAACACTATGAAAAACAAAGTTATGTTTGCAGTCAACAAAATTTTGTGGAATTTTACTAAGTAGAAGTAAGTGGATTCACTAATTCAGTTATAGTTGGCACGGAACCCTCAGTGCGCGATTCCGACTCGCACTTGGCCGGTTTTTTTTTCAGAATTGTAACTGTTACCTTTATTATGAATATAAACAATACTCTTTATTAAGTATTAAACTTAACAAACTGTTAACTAACTTTAACGATTACCCTTACATGGCTTGTAAAAATAAAACTGAACCTTTTTACGACGCAAAACACACGAAAGTGTGTATAAAAAAGTAATGAGCTCAAAAACACCGAGGTTGAAATCCGTTACGTTCAGTTACTATAAAAGTTAAATAAAGGTTTTGGAGTTTGAGTGCACAATTACCATTCCGGATGCCCTATATCCAGTAGAAGAATTTTACAAAAACCGGCCGTGTGATTAAGACTCGCGTACCGAGGGTTCCGTACGTAAACTTATATGCACTGTCCACTATAAGATATTCATGATTCTAGGACCAAATTGTAGTATCTAGCTAGAACAATGGGAATATTGTAAATAAAGAAATGTTTAAACATAAAAATAGGCGTTTGTAGGTATAATGCTCTATGTAAGAACGCAGTGGTCCTATAAGAATTACTGTTTTTACCTTTAGTAGCAGCTCTGGACCACGGAACCCAGAAAACAGTTATATTTGTAGCAAATTGACGCTAACAGAGCGAGTGGCCGAGCTTTCACTGAAAGCTAACTGTAAGGTAGGCGTACTCGGAAAAACCTGCGTAAAATTAATTGTCTTAGAGGTAGGTACTTCTGTCTTAAAACTAACCGAAAAGTATTACAGTTAATTTGTAGTTACCGATTGAACAATTTAAAAATATCCTTTGGTGTCTTGGTGGTGGCTAAAGGAGGAATTATAAGCTTATGTAGGTAATGTTTAGCTTATAACGTTAGTAAAACAATTTATTTTGTATTATTTGCAGTCGCATTATTCTTGACGTAATAAATACAATTCTATCTTGTAACGACGCAAAATCTCCTTTTCTTTTGGTCGTTGGTTTCATATTTTCTAACAAGCTATCCTGTTAGGTGCCAATAAAATGCGCCATATCAAAAAAGCTGCGCAAATAAAAATAAACTATGCAATTGAATGTCGCTAGTTTCACGCGCCATTTATGGTAGTTGTAATCTAGGCTAGGGTTGACCCATATTTTTTTCTTTATCTAAGGATATTAGTTAATCTAAGCATATATGTTATATTATGCTAAGGATAGGTAGCTAGCTAGACTCTAGGACCTAGAGATCTTAGCCCAGATTAGCCGAAAATATATTACTTATTTTAGAATAGATTGTAACGGGTATTGCTACCGTGTACCTTTTTATTTTCGAATTTCCGATATTTCACTGTTGCAAGTGCCATCCATGGTCACTTACTAGCTTAGTTCAGGATGTATGAAAACGACTTAGACCAAATTTATCTTATTCCATACTTTAGGTATTGTTTCGACTGCACTCGATAGTCTTAAGCTCAAGCTTTATATAACATTCACCGATTTTACAGTGGCCATTGCAGCACATCAGGTTACCCACTTTTGTTTCAAACTAGCCCTTATTACAACTAAATAAGATACCGCAGTGTTTACCTTGACGTGCTGTTGTCCGTACTAAACTGCCTCTTATTTTCGGCAATTTTTATGCAATTAGTCAAGCGTACTGTACTGCAAAGCAAATTTAAAAAAGTTTTACCCATGAACATGGAATGAAATCAGTGGACATTAAAATCGAATTATTGCACAAAATTGCTACTTAACCTTTCCAGAAATAAATGCTGAGGAAGTTACGCTGACGAACACCAGTAGGTAATGTGGGTTTGTAAGTTTGTATTACTTGCAATTTTCCGTGCATGTTTGAAATCAATGTACTCGTAATTTTGGTTTACAAATTAATGGCCTTCACTTGGGAGCTTATTCTTTAAATAAAATATTGACTATAAGGTTGTCGTACAGGTACCTACTTGGGCTTCTATGTTATCATAGCATCGCAAATAAAATGCAATAATCACAGTGATAGTGACTGACAACCCTAAATGAAACAACACAAAATGGCGAAAAATGCCATACTTTCGCGCGCAGCGTGTTAAAAAATGACATTTAATTTTAATAGCGACCGACTTAATCGATTGCTATTATCGAATAAACGTCTATAATTTCATGTCTTTATCGGTGACAGTGTGTGGTAATTAAAGACATAAATCATGCCAATTTGAAAGCTCAAATTAAATGTAATTCAGGGCTTGTAATTTCAATTACAACACATACGTTTCGCTTTTAATGAAGCCAGCGCGGTAATAAATTTTAAATAATTGCCGAAAGTTTCTTGTACGACAGATAAAAGGATTTATTAAATGACCGATTTGCAAAATTGTTAACAAGAAGTAAATTGGTCTTACAGGAATTTTAAAGTCATTTAATGAATATGAATTTCAGTAGAGAGAGGCGCAAATAAAAATAGGATAGTGTGGTCATTTGAGGTACTTAGACCTTAACTTACTTATCAGAAGGTTCGTCCGAGCTTTGCTCAGCCAAACAGAAGGATGAGTTCTCTAAATTTGAGACACGATTGTGTTCTTACATCGAAATAAAAGTAATAATTTATCGACTCTTCAAATGACTCAGCATCCAAATAGACAAACCGGTGGGGAGTCTTATCGATCTTACGATTATGATATCACCGAACTGTGACGTTTCCACAGCCGACTGGTAGTCGGCATAAGGTCGTTCGTCGGCAGTCATTAGCTTGGCTAACATAACATAGCACTCATAGTATGTTGTGTAAGCACGCTGGCGTAAACATTAGAAGGAATACAAAGGGCACAGAAACTCTATTAAGTGTTATCATAGGTGGTTCGTTACGCACATAATATCTTTCCTACTTGATTATAATCAGCCAAAGGACGTCCACTGCCGAACATGGGGCCTCCCTTAAGCTTTTCCTCAGGGACCGATCGCAAGCGGTCCGCATCAAGTGTGATCTTGCGATCTTTAAGGTCGTCTGGTATATTTTCGGTGGACGTCCTAGCTAGCTGCGCTTTTGTCGAAAGATCTCCAATCTAAAAGTTTTCTGCCCTAATGGCCATCAGTTGTTCGCGCTATGTGCCCTGCCCATTGCCAATTGAGCTTACTGGTGCTCAGGGCTATGGCCGTTACCTTAGTTCTTCTACGTATCTCCGCGTTTCTGATTCGATCTCGTCTATGTTTGCATATATTAATTAAAGTCACTCTAAAATAAGATGATATAGAGGTGTGTAGATTCGGGCTCAAGACGCAGAAAATGTACTTTTAAATACTTACTAAAATGTCTTTTTAGAAAACATAAATATATAAATGTACGAGGTAAGCTCACATCATCAGGTACCATCTAAAGGACATACAAAGCTACTTGTGTATCTTGTCTTAAAGTATCTTGTATGTTGCATCGGAGAGGGTAGAGTACCCATTTATGGCTTAGCTAATTAGTTTTTGGGGCATCTACCCAATTACTTCGCTCTATGGTGCCGATACGAGCAAATGCAATAAGCTTGAGTGTATGAGTCATGCAACAACACCTACAGGTTACAATACTATGACTGCTTAGGTATTTAGTGTGTTTGTTTAGTAAAGTTGTTTTGTGAAGGCTTCTCTAGTTAGAGGCTTGCCTAATGATGATTGTTTTGTGTAGGTAGAAAGATAGACACATACAAACAGATGTAATGTACCGTTCGATTACGATTTCTTTCCTCTTACGCATGTACTAAGACCAATACAAAAATTGAAGATAATACTTATTTCATGAGGGGGCGCGTTGCTATAGAGGCGATGTCAAATGACAATTACCGAAAGCTTCGAATTCTTTTTTCAAACTTCTCCCTGTCTACCAAAAAACGGACGAAAAATGGGAACTTACTGTGATTAATAAAATTGACCTATTCAACTTTTATATAATTTTCTTTCTGAAATAGAGTATACTTTATCTTTGCTAAACAGTAAATATGATTCATTGTTATTAAAACATACTTTACTTACTGCACATGATGATATTACTTAGTAACTAAACGTGATATAACAAAGCGATGGCGGTGACTGGGTCATTGTCCATGCAATGTGGGTGCGTGGGCGCACGTTTGTAGCCGATAAGACATGGCTATTTAGCTACTGCACCAGTTACATACAGTCAACACAATACATGCATAGTGTTTTACTTAATACCTGCCTACTTACTTAGAACACGAATATTCGGTTGAAAAATACCTAATAGATTGGGAGTAAAATAGGTAGCTACTTTTTTTATTTTATTTGTTAAGAACAACCAACAAAGCATACACCACACAATTCCATACTTAAGATTAAAGCACAATTGACGACCTGTCTGGTGTAGTGGTCGAGAAATCGCCTACTACGCAGCGGGTTGCGGGTTCGATCCCCGCACAATACAAACATTAGGCATGAACATGTCTGTTTGTATTGTTCTGGGTGTTTTCTATGTATATCATGTATGTATTTACAAACAAAAAGTATTTAAGTATTATATCCGTTGTCTGGCACCCATAACACAAGCTTTGAGTAGCTTACTTTGGGACTAGATGGCGATGTGTGGGAATGTCTAAAGGATATTTATTTATTTATTTACAATATTACAGTGTTGCCTTACTTAAAGGCTGCCACGATATTCACAAAAATACTGCTGAAAACAGATATATAGCTAAAAATATTTTACAGATAGACAAAACGGCTTGACATTATTAAACAATTTACAACCTCTCAACTGTAAATGTTTCCATGATTGAGGACTTAAATTTACGTAGCGAATAAGACATGTCGACACTGGCATCGGACGAATGAGAAAATTTACTATAAATTTGGATTGAATCCTATCAATGGCGGAAAAATGTCCTAGTTTAGTCCTTTCATTTACTACTTTAAGCAGTAAATGAAATCGTTAGGTAGGTACTTAACCCTGAACCGATGGTTAAATTGCATACTTTAAGGCTCTATTTCGTGATCTGAATCAAGTATACCCGAACGTATGCAATGGCAGTCAATGTTGAAGCGGGAAAGGTAAATACTTAGGACGGATAATTAAATGTAAAAAAAAAATACATAGAGTTAACATTCTCTTTTGACGACCTCCATGGTGTCGTAGCTATGCACGCTGAGTTTCAAGGCGTTGCCGCCTCGAGGTCCCGGTTTCGATTCCCGGTCAGGTCAATGTAGAAATCAGGACTTTCTGTCATTGACTCGGGTCTGGGTGCTGTGGTACCACTGTTGTTTCTGATTTCCATAACACAAGTGATTGGCTACTTGCTTAAGGATCAGAGTAATGTATGTGACTGGTATCCATTTTTTTTTAATATTCTGGCATTTGGTTAGTGAATAATTCTACAAGGAAACCAAGACAAACAAAACATTTTACGGAAATATGTGGTCGTATTGAATGCAGTCCAATCAATTCTTTAAATGACACTTTCGCATTGCAAGCTTGAAACTTATAATATTGTCATTAATCATCCCTAACAACGCTTAGCTTAATAAATGTATAATGTTGTATGTATAGTTTACTGCATAACTGCATACGGTCATCTCATTATCTGACTGGCTATGACAAAGTAGGTAAGTAGAGACATTCTTGTAATGGGACACTCAAGTTGAATCACCAATTACCTAGACATAACCTCGTTAGTCTGCGGTCAGCTTCTCTTGTTGCAGCATTCTTATTAAGTGCAATAATTTAATTCATTAATGTTTCAATTTATAATTCATAAAACGACAAGTTAATAAGGAGGCTTCATCGTACTGCCAGCTACTACTATTACTATTTTAGCCACGGGTATTATAAGTTAATTTACCTATGTGTATTAAGAAGAATTCAACATCATCATTACCAGGCAAAGGACGTCCACTACTGGACACGGTTTTCCGCAGGGGCCAATCACAAGCGATCTGTATCCAGTTTGATCCTGCGATCTTTACAAGGTCGTCTATCCATCTTGGTCCTACGACGCGTCGTTGGTGGAAGGGTCTCCAACCCAGAACTTTTCTTCCAAAGAATTAAGGTGTAGAAATTAACTACAGTTGACTGGCAGAGAGATAGATATCTCTGTATAGTAAAAAAACGTGTAGTTTTGTTAAGATACTGGATTATATATAGGTATATCCTTGCCAACATTATAAATGCGAAAGTAACTCTGTCTAGTTCACGCCAAAACTACTGAACCGATTTAAATAGGTAAAACTTGGCACACACATAGTCCAGAGCCTGAGGAAGGACATTGGCACTTTTAAATGTGAAAAAATGTTTGTATGTCTGGGGTTAAAAAGGGGGATGAAAGGTTGTATGTAAGTATCGTCATTTTCAAAGCTTGAAGTTTAAAACTAATTTCTAAGGCTCTTGATTGTATATAAATAAATATGACTAAAAAATAAAAAAAATCTATCCAAATTCACTATTCCACGCGGACGAAGTCGCGGGCACAGCTAGTATAAAATATATTTTATGAAAGAAAATTTAAATTAAGGCGGTACTGTAGCTAAAAGCAAGCACGTTTGAAGCAAAGTTAACTAACTATATTTGCTTGAAGTTAACCCTATAAATATTGAATCACTTGCATTTCAAGTTTAATCAAATCTACAAACGAACGGACGTATTGGCGCCTTTGCCAAGCCAATAGAGAGAGCTGGCAAATATTATGACTTGTTGCACAAACACATTTTACTATGCAAACAGGCGATCATTAGACCCTCGACGTTTGCCATTAACGATGTTTACTAGCAAATACTAGCCTAGAACTTTATCGGCATAGCGATTATCACAGTAGTGTAAACACATTATTCTCTTAGTAATATGTTTGTTTCAATGAGTCAAATAAAATTTAAATTTATTTTTTGGTCACCAATCACATACATCGCTTTGATCCCAAAGAATGTAGTAGCCAATGCACTTGTGTTATGGAAATCGGACACAACGGTGGTACCACAACTTTAGACCCGAGACAGGAAAAAATCTGCGTCATACCTACCTTACCTACACTGGCTTGCTTAAGCAATACATTAAAATAACATAGCAATTTTTCGTGACTTCCTTTTTCCTTTCCGAAAAAGTCCCATAAGCAATGGTTTCCGGGATCAAAAAACTAGTGCTTGTTTTCCCAGTTTTTTTTTTGCAAACAGACCGAATTTGTTGGTATTTTATTTTTATTACTAATTTATGACTGCGATACTCTATCGGAGCAACGCTCATCCAATGGCTAAGTGGCTGAGAGGCTTTCGTTTGGTTAGCGTAGGGTTTTACCAGATTTTTTTTCAATATTTACCGACCAGTTCCATTATTTGTTGGAAAACTAGACTTATGTTCCTTTCAGGTCCTTACAGCAAACATTGGTACTCTCCTCGATCTGTATGGCGTGGAGAAGGGCCTTGACCACTTCCGTTCGTCCCAGGAGCTGACCTTCGACGAGTTCCGGTACTACCTTCAGCATGAGGTCTTCAGCTCGCTGCCGAAGGCTGTCACGCTGCACGTGGTTAGAGATTATGAGAAGAAGATCAGTGAGGTTCGTATCAATTCTTGATTTTACATTTTATTAGAAACCTTTGAATTTATCAGAGTTTTACTACAATACATATTATGCATATATTATACATATTTGTAAATCTTCGTCTTGAATTACTCTATTTTTTTTTAAATAAGAATGAAAGATTTAAGCATACATACATACATGCGGGAAGCGACTTTGTTTAATCTATGTAGTGAAGTAGATTGATCAATCACTGCAAAGAGCCGAAAGTGGACAGTGCATTCTGTTCTGTGCATTACAGATTTCAATTGGTTTAAGAGCTATCAAAATCATTTTATACTGGGAGATTTCTATGAACTCGTCTGGTGACTTGGCTGCTTCTGTATGTTTTTATTTGAAACACTGTATTTCATCAAGCAGATAGAGCGAGATACACGCTTTTTTATCACCCTTTAATTTTTTGGGAATATTAAATACACGTTTACGAGTCGTCACGCCCGTTACCAGTGTAATAAAGCTAAGACTTTTTTTACATGAACAACGTAATAAGCTACGCTCGAATGACACTGCGACCTTGCTTCGACACTATATTACGTTTTATTCGACACGTAGACCTAGGACACACGTAAAAGTTGCGCTAATGAAGGTCTTCCAGTATTTTAAAGTACCTTAGCATTCATAAAACGTGGTTTCAGACATATAATTCCTCAAAAACTTTGGTTTAGTCCTTTCTTTGCATTGGCACGCAGTCAGCAGCAGATATTCACACCAAAATAAATTTACCTACTCGTGAAAAATATGAGGGCAATTAATTGTCCCAGGTCCCGTAAGCCTATTCAGTTTTTATTGAAGTTACAGTGAATAACACTAACTGTAAGGCCAACGTTGATTAACGAGTTCTTTTTTTCAATTTCGCTACTATGCATGTAAGTGTGGCCTCCTCGGAGACCACAATAATTGTGGTCTCCAAGGAGATTCCAATTGGATCGTTAAGTCTATGGATGTTGCAAGTATGGTCAGGCGTTTAGAGGAAAATCTTGGATGTTTGATGGATTGTATAGGTCTCAATTAGGTACGGTCCAAGGTTTAAAAGACGGATTTTCAGTTGGTTAAACAGTTTGAATAGCAACCAAAGTATCGTTATTATACGGAAAATAGATACTTCTATCTAGACAAGCTCACCTTGGCTTATTTCGATAAGTCAGGTTGAATTGATACGCAGATATTTATTAGAATGTTTATTAGCATCTATATCTACTTACTAAAATTACACTTGTACTATGCGTAGACGTCAAACGTACAAATTCATTGTTTAATGATTTATTCAACCAAGCCAATTATAAATAAATAATAAATAAATATCCTTTGGACATTCCCACACATCGCCATCTAGTCCCAAAGTAAGCTACTCAAAGCTTGTGATATGGGTGCCAGACAACGGATATAATACTTAAATACGTTTTGTTTGTAAATACATACATGATATACATAGAAAACACCCAGACCAATACAAACAGACATGTTCATGCACACAAATGCTTGTATTGTGCGGGGATCGAACCCGCAACCCGCGTAGTAGGCGATTTCTCGACCACTACACCAGACGGGTCGCCAACCACCAATTTTCTAGAATTACAATTATCTTTAACGAGAACCGACTTGAGGTGTGTGATACCACTTTTTAAGAAGAAAGATTGACAGCGGTGATGAGCAGTGTGTTTTGATGGAGACCTGAGTTCTGCTTACTAGGGCATATAACTACGATTTGAGCTCCAATAGTTAATACGTACCAAAGTATAGGTAGGTACTAGGCAGAAAAGCTAACGAAATTAGGTCAGCCGTCGATGTAGGTCAAATAAAAGGCTTATGACAAAGGCTGCCTTTATCTTTACGGCACTGTATTTGGGTCGAAGGCACGTCATCTTTCTTGGCACAATAAAGAGTGTCAGCCAAATAGCGTCCATTAGAGTCGCGACCAAATTGGACGTGTAATATCGTCATAGCAGTCACTTTTGTGATTCGCGAATGAATTGAGGTGCTGGGGGACTTGGCGATCCTTTCATAGGTTTTAATGGTACCTACCTAAGTATACGATAGGATCTAAGGCAGACGTTAAAGGTGAACGCACATTTATCCGAACCGAACGCGCCGAACGAATCGAAGTCAAGCAGGCCTCGCACACATAATATCCGATTCGGCCGAATTGACCGAATCGGACGAATCGACCGCGTCAAAAAATCATGAGATAGCGCTATGAGGGACATCTAAAGGTGGGAGTGAGCATGAAGATTTTATCCGGCGATTCGACCGACTTCGCTGAATCGACCGAATCGGACGAATCGACCGCGTTGAGGAAATCATGAGTAGCGCTATGAGCTATGAGCGACATCTAAGATGGGAATGAGTATGAAGATTTTATCCGGCGAGTCGTCCAAATCGTCCGAGTCGCCTGCATTAGCCGCGCCGAATCTGATGACGTCATCCAAATTTGTCTAGGATTTCTGGTGATTAGGCCGATTCGACGCTGATAAGTGTGCGAGGTTTCAGGATAAGTGTGCGTTCAGCTTAAGGGCCTACCGACACATACCTCATCCACACCACGACCACAACCGCACCACGTGGTCGGGCATAAAGTTTGTATTAAAAATGAATAGGACCATCCAAACGTAATACATTTTGTAGTCGTTATCGACTTGTATGATACTGAATACCGACGACATTGTAACGACATCGCAACCACCAGCAACACCGAGAACTAATGGCCTACAAAAGAACCGGAAACCACATCAACATTGTTGAAAACACAACGCAACTACAAAAAGCTGCAGCGCCACTATTCGCACTTGTATCCGTACCACCGCCACATTTTGACACTGCGATGGGGTGTGGATGCGATACGTGTGGGTTGGCCCTTAGAATAGTTCAAAACTTCATAATCTCCAAACGCACGCCAAACATTACCAAAACTTTGTAGGTATCAGAAAGGCCTAGCGAGCATACTAAACTACTAATCGCTAAATTGTGAAATAATGACGGCATTCAACAATGGAGGTTATATAAATTTGTAACTGTTGGGGTAATTTAGTCTTGGCTTAAACCTAAACAACCTAGGGCATCAACCTTGTAACTATCTTATTTATTCATTCCAGGTCTGCTGGCTGGTTTGCCGCAAAAACCTTCTGGGCCGAGACAAGCCAGTGTTCAGCGACGACTCGGTCTTTAAGCTCTTCAGGATATTCTGCTTGTTAGCCGATTTGGTGCAGGACGCCGATGACTCCAAACATTATATTGTAAGTACACAGATACTCACAAAAGAGGTACATATAACGTATCTGCCGCCTTCCAAAAGTCGTTTGCCCGCTCCCCCCCCCCCCCCCCCATGACACGCTGACAAAGTCGGGCTTCACATTGTGACGACACAAGCGATTTTAGCTCTTAAGGTGTGAAGGTGGCGGTGACGTCGATACTACTTAAAGGAGTCTAGGGTTTAATATTATAAATTGCCTAGCCTAGGAGCTTGCTGTGGTTACAACAATATTAATCCTACATGTAGTAGGTACCTAGGTAGGTAATAACGGATCAATGTTCATTATTTTAGTTCTCAATATCCTGATACGTGGAAGCTCATAGACTTAAGAATATGTAGGTTATCGCCAATTTCTCAGAACACACTAACTTAATTAGCCATCGTGAAACTGGAGTCCGCTCCCGCCTCATAAAGAGTCTCATTCATTAAACCGTTATAATATTTCTCGGACACGATCTCCCCAAATTATGACGTCATTAATTAAAAGATCACATCAGTAATACGCGCAATTACGTCTCATATGCCGGCCACATGACGCTCTCTTCGACTTACAAGGATTGGGTCATTGACTTTTGTAATTATAACAAAGAAGCCAATGAGTAATCAACAGATCGAGTTACAAAAAATAATACAAAATATTGATAGAATGAAATGAATCCGAGACGTTGACGCATTGTAAGCTCTCATTGTTTTTGCACATCGAATAATCAATTCATTTTATTGCCGACAGCCAATTTACGAAATTATTTATTATCTAAAAGTCAAAGTGATGGTGATCACCGACTCCAATAAGAAATTGTTCGCTTAAAATGGATTCCTTTCCTTTTAAGGGTCAAAAGTTTATTTCGGCTTTGAAGTCTGTTTTAACTCTTTTTTTAAAGTTAATGTTATACCTTTATTTTTAATTTTAGTGATTACAGGAGACAAATGACTGTGATATGAGTAAAACACAGCCAGAAAAAAAAAAGATTTCATAACCTCCTCCTTTTTTGAAGTCGGTTAATGAAAGCGATATTCAGTTCACGTATAATCTGTAAATCCGGAGAGCAGTGCCATGCCGGTCTCGACGCTTAGCGCCATGAGCTGAAAACCCGCCCTGCTTCTTCCATTTCCTACAATTAGGTACATAAACAGCAAACTAAACGTTACGCACGAGAGTTTGCCGATAAGATAGGCTTTGTAAGCCATCTTCGTGCGCATCTGCGTCTTGATTACTTGTCTCGAAGTGGTCACTATGACCGAAATCGTTCGGAAGGTTATTATTAAAACTGGAAATAAATATAATTCCAGTTTATCACGCTTTATCAGGCTTCGGGTTGCATTTTTCATTTATCATTACAGAAATCTTGTCAGGGTCAGTCCGTGGAAATTCAAAGCCGAATTTTAATAACAACGTCACGTCACACGGACATCATTCATGGATTGGCGTAATAGCGCTGAAGATTGACTAGATTGTTTGTCCTATCCTTTTAATCTTATCACCAGCAATTAAACAGTACCTTCGTATTTCCAGATAGTTCTTCAACCATCAGAAGCAGGCATCGTGGCTGAGCAGCTAGTCCATTGCTTAGGCCTCCGCTGGGATGCAGCTGACTGGGAGGCCCTTGGTTCCTCCATCGGCCACTTTAAGTGGGCAGCCTTTCTAGCTGTTCTCGAAGCCAAATACTGCTGCGACCAGCAGATACACTCCAAAGCGCTGGTGGAAGCCGTCGACGAGATATACGATGTGTTCATTGAGGATATTATCAAGAAGGTAAATATAATACGAAGAGGATATATAATTGTGGACTCAGATTAGACCCCTGTGAATTACTTTTAATTTTACTATTATTAAAATTTATGTTTAAAAAGTTATGAACAGCTTCTTGCCGTTGACGATGATACAATTGACGCAATCGCAAACGAACAAAATTTTAAAAGCTTATTTAAATTTTGTTCGTTTCGATTTAAGAATCAATTTAATTTTCCTTTTAGTGCGATTTTTTATTATACAATATAAATAAATATCCTTTGAACATTCCCACACATCGCCATCTAGTCCCAAAGTAAGCTACTCAAAGCTTGTGTTAAGGGTGCCAGACAACGGACATAATACTTAAATACTTTTTGTTTGTAAACACATACATGAAATACATAGAAAACACCCAGACCAATACAACCAGACATGTTCATGCACACAAATGTTTGTATGGCGCGGGGTGGGGATCGAACCCGCAACCCGCTGCGTAGTAGGCGATTTCTCGACCACTACACCAGACGGGTCGTCCGGTGTAGTGTAGTGTAATATCCGCTTACCTTTCAGGGTTACCTCTTCAAACGAGGCTACCTCTTTCCGACGATGCGAGAGTACTGGTGTGTTCTTCAGCCTTGCGCTCTCACGTACTACAAGAGCTCCTCTCAGAAGGAGCAGTGTGGCAGAATCACAATCGATGAGTACTGTTCATTTGAAGCAGCAGCAGGCGAAGGCAAGCTTCAGAGATTTCAGCTGATCACCCCGGATAGAACGTATGAATTTGGCACCCAAGATCACAAGTAAGTTACTGTATCTAGCTTTCTAAAATAAAATAAAAGTATCCTTACTTAATATAACTTATGTGAAAGTAACTCTACAGCTAGTCTAGTATATTAAGTCTTGTGTATTTTTTTCAGCTTAAGCACGTTTTAAATGGATAGCTAGCTATCAGCAAATGTTGACGTGACTGAGAATAGAGCATTTTGGAGATCTCATCATGTACATATAATGTCTACGTTGTGTAAAACATTCATTTCAAAATACTGTCTAGCAAATCTTCATTGGTACATTCGCCAGCACATAATGTTATACATGTTTGTTCCAAAATAACCTTTATTACAATTATATATGGTACCGCAGTGTTTATCTTACCATGCTGTTGTACGTGCTTTAAATTGACGACCTCCGTGGTGTAGTGGCTAAGCGCGCTGGTTTCAAGGCGTCGCCGCTCCGAGGTCCCGGGTTCGATTACCGGTCGGGTCAATATAGAAATCCAAATTTTCTATATTGTCTCGGGTCTGTGTGTTGTGGTACCACCGTTGTGTCTGATTTCCATAACACAAGTGCATTGGCTACTTACTTTGGGATCAGAGCAATGTATGTGATTGGTGTCCAATATAAGTAACTTCATAGAAAGAAGTAGACTGTTAATCTAATTCCAGGAGTCGTCTCCAATGGATATCAGCATTACGTCAAGCGGCAGCAGTATCAGGGGGTGCCGAGGGTTACCAGCGGCGAGCCCGGGCGGGGCGGCGCGGGGCGGGGGCGCGGAGGGAAAGAGAAGTCCGGGAGACGAAAGCCCGGCTTCAGAATGAGGTTCGAGCGCGGTTGGCTGCTGAGGCTCAGGCTCAGGTATAATGGGATCTTACACTTTTCACTATCTTTGTCGTAATTAAGAATAGATGTTGGAAAAATACCAGGCAATATCGAAGAAGTAACAAATCTGTAGTTTTGAGATGCCAACTATTAAGTTCATGACCCTTTTAGGCCTTTTGGAACATAATGTTGAATTCTCAAAAAGTTGAATTCTCAGAATGTTGAATATCATAATGTTGGATTCTCAAAATGATGAATTTTCAATTAGGCTACTAGTTCTATGATACATTTGTGTATATGTGAAAGTAACTTTTGTTTCCTTCATAAGAGTAAGCTGCAGCATACGATTTGCTCATTATTTAATTTGCTGATATACTTATCACAGGAATTAGTAGAAATGGCACAGCAAGATAACAAGAAATTAGAAGAATTGAAACACACTCAAGTGGAATTGGAGAAACTATTGCAAGAAGAAACCCAGGCAAAGAGAGACGAAGAAATAGTTCGAGCACTACAAGCCAGGTTCAATTACATATTTTTTTATAAAAGTACAAATTTTAAGGCTAAAAAGTAAAAACCGACTTCAACACCAAAATGCACTAAAAAGTCCCATATTACCTCTTGAATATTGAAAGGAAAGGAATTGGCAACATTGGGACCAACTAGAAGGTATACCCTCTAGGTAGGCGAAAAATTTTTTCGAATCGGTCGACTAACGACTGAGATATGAGGTAACATAGATACAAAAAAAAAACATACAGTCGAATTGATAACCTCCTCCTTTTTTGAAGTCGGTTAATAAATAACCAGCGTCATAATATACATCGAATTTTTTTCAGGGTTCTAGCTGAGGAATGGGAGCGAAGAGAAGAATTAGAGAGACTACAAGAAGAACAAAATAGAATGTTAGAAGAAGAAAGGTTAAAACGGAAACAATTCGAATTGCTACAAGCTGCCAAAGAAGCGCAATACAAAGGTAACTGTCAAAACATCTTCATTGAATAAAAAACACACCTTTATGATTTAAGTGGGTATAATAATTGTGATGATAATTATGTTTTAGAAGCAGAAAAGCGACTAAAAGAACTGGAGCTAGAGAAACAACGGTTAGACGCCGAATTGAAAGCAGCGCAAGAGAAAATTTCAAAAACAGAGATTACGGCTCAAGCTTTGCATGTACATTTGCGGGTACGTGGAAAGGTATTTTAATGTTTTACTGTAATATATTTTAACATATTATTTAGATCATTCCCTTTAAAAGTAGACCTGTAGATAGGATATATGGCAGCTATATTGGCACACATAGGTACTCCATCAGATTCCGCACCTAGCGTTTGTGAAACTTACGCCAAGCTTGGGCTAGAATATTGTGGTGTGGTGTTTTAGATCTTAGAGTAGAAGTTTATGAGATCGATAAGAAAAGATATATGAAAGGTTATGATAGTTTCTTATCTGATCCATTACAATTCCTTAGGATATGAACCCGACACTCAGAAACGGCGAGCGAGCCCGTCGTGCCATCTCCTTTGTGCCGACCACCAAGAGTTCTTCTGACACCCTGATTGATGTACGAGCTATTAGACATTTGAAAGTCGTCGACGATGAAGATAAACTGTAAGATAATGGCTACAAGGTAGTGCAACAAATTAATGCTAATGCATATACATTGAGTGGGGAATGATGAAATAAAGACTAGGTAGAAGAAATAGAAAAAAGAAAAATCAGTTGGAAAAGGTAGATTGGACAAGATGGAAGACAATTGAATCTGTAATTTATAGTATTCATTGCTTTTGATGTGTTTGAATTAAGAAAAGATGGATTCATTCGCAAACAAAATGTTGAAGACGAAAATAATTGAAATATTCCGAAATTACGAATATTTCAAACGATTTCATTTCGTTTTATTCGTAAAACAGACATAGAAATGCTTTATATGTATAGCAAGGTGTTGTATGTAGTATGAAAAAATACAAGATTTAGATTTAGTTTGTGTAGCTTTGATTATTATAGCATGTGTGATGCAAAGAAATGTCATAAGATATAGAGCTCTATCGATATTTATTGTTTTTAAAATCAAAAAAGATAAGTTTTAAAATAATTCGGAAATATAATAAAAATATATATTACAAAACAGTTTACTTGAAAAGTTATTTCTTTGTGCCTTTCCTTTCGGCGGCTTCGGCGGCTGCTTGCATTTTCTTTAGGATCTTCCTTAGCTGTATGATAAAATATGTAATTAAATAATCGAATAAAAAGAGCTCTTCTTGGCAATCAGACCTGGTCCAAAAGCAAACTTGGAATTTCTTTTTTTTTAATTATTGTAAAAAATATTAGGTATTATCATGGAGACGGCCGGAGATGGACATGGAGAGAGTAGGAATAAGGATAAAGACGTAGGAAATGTTTGGCAAGGGATAAGATGGGTGTTAACGCGTTATTTCTTCTTTCCCTTTTTCCCCTTTCCTTTAAGCTGCATGTAAAGAAAAAAGCAGAAACATTATTACTTCCAACATGTAACCTTAAATACCAACGTTATGCTTATGAGTCAAGCAGTCAATTCGAATTTTAAAAAAAATCAAATATCGCATTATTTACCTATATCTACTACTTCTACTACCTCTGCAGAATTGCATTTCAAAAATCAACGTCAAAGAAATTGGTATCTTACCCGTTTTTTCTCCGCTCGGTTGGCCAACACCTCCCTCCAAGCCGATTGTATGACCCTGGCCGCGTGTTCCATGAGAAACTTGTTCATCTTCTCTGCCATTTCTTGTTGGTACTCAGCCTCACGCTCCGCCATCAGAGGTATGTACTCTTTGTCTTGTTCTGCTATCTTTGCCTGGTGATCGCGTAGTAAGAACGCGTGGATAAAGCTTGTCTAAGCTAAAATGGAGCGCCCCACTTTTGCATTTACGCACGTAAATTTAAAAAAACCGGCCAAGTGCGAGTCGAACTCGCGCACTGAGGGTTCCGTGCCAACGTTAATTGAATTAGGCAATCCACTTACTTCCACTTAGTAAAATACCACACTATTTTGTTGACAGCAAATATAACTTTGTTTTTCATAGTGTTTGTATGAAGAACAAAGTTATGTTTGCGGTTGTTAAAAAAGTTCTATATCTCAAAAACTTCTCGTTCGATCCCGTTCGAACCAATTTACGTTGAAAGTATGTGTTATGATCTACATTACATATTTTTTTCAAAATTTACACTCGCTTAGTTTAGAAGTTAGATGGGGGGGACGCCCATTTTTCCACTTTGGAAGCGTCTAGCTAAGAAACGTTAGACTTTAAAAGAAAACGGTTTTAGGAACCTCTATGTCATTTTTAAAGACCTATCCATAGATACCCCACACGCATAGGTTTGAGTAAAAAAAAATTTTTCGGTTTTAGTTTCATGTATGGGAGCCCCCCCTTAAATATCATAACTTTTTATTTTTTGTATGAGAATCGTAAAGCGGTTAACAGGATACATCTCCCTACTAAATTTCAATAGTGTGATGCTTATAGTTTCAGAATAAATTGGGTGTGACATACGGACGGACAGACAGACAGACAGACAGACAGACAGACAGACAGACAGACAGACTTGACGAAACTATAAGGGTTCCGTTTTTTGCCATTCGGCTACGGAACCCTAAAAATGATTCATGTGTCGTTGTAACTGAAACGATTTGTTGTCCAACTTGCCATAATTGACGTGAACTCGGGAGAGAGCGGACGTTTTATGTCATACAATGATCCAGAGCTGCTATTAAGGAGAACGTTGTCGGATTTATCACGCGACTAGTCGACTATCGTAACATCGGCATAGATATATTCGCGGAGCAGTCGTCGGTCCCACAGAGCAAGTGTCGTTATCATAAAATTAATATTCCTATCGGAATAGAAGGACAAGTAAAACCTGTCAAACGAAACCGATTTAAGATGTCAGTAACTTACATAACTAAGTAACATTTGTAGCTTTAAATGAGATAACCTTTCGATCAGGTGATTTATAACAATGTTCCTAAGTTAAATATAGTAGTTTACTGCATGATAAACAGTCGACACAGAATATTGAACATGCAGCTCTAGTGTAAAACTAAATGTTATTAAAGTATACAAAATATTGTTCGATATACATTCCCTGTGTTATTCTGTCCTTTTTTTTACGTAAATTAACGTTTGTAGAATAGAATAATCAAACTGCGTACTTTAAATTTGAAGCGCATTGGTAAATATAAGTCGTATATTAAGAGGCTTCGATTTGGACTAATCTACCTGTTAAATGATTATTTGTTGGGGTTATGCCGATGTAATGCATAACAATCAATCACCGATCAAGTCACCATGTTGCAAACGCATTATTTCTCCAAAATATACACAATTTCACTTTTAAATATAAAAAATCATATGCACGTAATTTTCAGCGAGCTTCTGCGGGGCGGTCAACTGTTTGACATCTGACAAAAATGGTTCTGCTACCCATCTCTTTTTATCACACAGTTTGCTGCTAGTGACATCTCGCTTTTGTCGTTCTATTCCAAAGGGATAATAATTTTATGGTCGTTATCAATATTTGCACTGACACATCGATATTAACTAATTATGTAGTGGGGCGCGTCATTTCAGTTTAGAAAGCTCTACCACGTTTCTCGTGGGAATAAGAACGCGTTCTTATTGTGTCATGACGGCAGAGTATCGTGTCGATTATAGGATCGTGACTTGTATTTATCAATGGAGGTGTTCTCATTTGGACAAACTGTGAACTGTCCTCTAGTATTTTAACAGTAACGACAGAAAGATGAAATAAGAAACCAAAAAATTTGCGCACGGGCGGGACTTGAACCAGCAACCTTTTGGCAAACCGGGCCAAACGGTCTAAAGCATTAGTAACGACAGATTTGCAACTGTTTGCAAATCATCATTTTGACGACCACCGTGGTCGAGTGGCTAGCACGCTGGTTTCAAGCGTCGCCATCGTGAGGTTCCGGGTTCGATTCCCGGTCGGGTCAATGTGGAAAATGATATTTTCTATATTGCCTCGGGTCTGGGTGTTGTGGTACCACTGTTGTTTCCGATTTCCGTAACACAAGTGCTTTAGCTACTTAGCTTGGGATCGGAGCAATGTGTGTGATGTTGTCAAATATTTTTTATTATCATCATCACTATCAGCCAAAGTACGTCCAGAGGCTGAATATGGGCCTCCTCCTATGGGCAAGCAGTTAGGGTTTAGTTACCTCCAGTTCTTCACACTGTCGAGTTTCATCGTCGTATTTCTCCGTGAACTCATCGAGCTCAACCTGCTTGTCACCCATTTCCACGTCATACTTCTGAAGCCATGACATCAGCTGGGTTTCCACTTTGAATCTGTAAGTGAACAATGAATGAATAAAATGTAATAGCAGCGTTAAGCCTATTGATGCTAAGATTTCCAGTTGTACATATATTTCTGTTTGGCCGAGTTACACTGCTGAAACTTTCTACGTACGATTGAGAATTTGTAAAACATCGTGTCACAGACAATATATATAATGTCAACTAATGAACAATAACTAGTCATAAATAAATACTTAGCCCTAGTGCTTAGTGCAGTATGGCTTATGCCACCTCATTCTTGAGATGACACTTTTCCCCAGAAGTGTATTCGCTGTGAGCGAATATGATGGGGGAGCCGGAATCGATAAAAAAAGTAGGGCCTAGTGAAAACCAGCGTCAGGTCCTCCAGAGGGCCTGACTCGTACTGAGTGAGGTCCTATTGGTTCGGACGTCACCGACACGCACACGCACAGCTGGCTGGCATTTTTATGTGCCTGCTGTTATATTTGTATAAGTGTTATTTTAACATATTTCTGAATGTATGCCTGTTTTTCTTTTTCTTTGTGTGCGAGCGTTTGTTTGTTTGTGTGTGTGTGTGTGCTTGTGTGTTTGTGATGTCTCTAATCAATAAAAGCTTTTCTTTCTTTCTTTCGTTAAAATACCTCCTTCATTTTTTTATTACCTTCTCGCCCTTTGACTCTTCTCGTCTGCAAGGTGACGTTTCAGCAGCGTCTCATAAGACTCTCGGCTCTCTGCTTCCTCTTCTTTAAGCATCTCGCTCTTGACCGCGTGCGCACGCGTCGCTAACACCATCTGGCGGTCCGAGTCCAAACTTGAAACAGAATGGCATGATAACAGTGAAGAAAAATTTTCTCATTTTTTTTCAACAATACTTACAAAAAAAATGAACGCAATTGAGAACGTAATCAAGAGAATGTAAACCTCAAAATATGTATTGGTCCTCAATAAAAAACTACTATATTTTTTTTTATCGATTCGAGCCAGTAAGTACTGTTTCTAAGATAGCAATTTTAACTAAACATTAAAACTAATAATATCAGTAAAAGTTCGTCTTGTTTTCCATTTAATTCTGAGTAATTATTGAAGAAAAAAAATTACATTTTCTTTTTGAGTTTGATCGTCGCCTCGTGATTTAGTAACGTCAGTTCTTGCTCCAACTTTGCTATGATATCGGACTTCAGTGCCATCGTTTCTTCGAATCTGGTGGTCTCTTCCTTGAGTGTTGTGGAGTATTCTAAAACATTTTTCTAAAGTAAGTATCAGTCTTCATACTTTGAAGTAAGGATTTGATAAGAGCAGCTTGATATTCAGCAACATTAGAAAAAGCCACAATCCTAAGTCCCCTGTTGTGAATCCCTCTGTAAAAACTATGAATGAGATGAATTTTTTACATTGAAGGTGAGGTTATTCGAACGTAAATTCCAACATTCCAACGATCAATTTTAGATAATAAATAAACTTAGTGAATCATAGTGGTGCAAGGTACCAATAGCAAAAAACAAACAGTCCTCCAAAAAAGTCTAGTTTTGTTACGGTAGTCTACAAGAGTTGCAATGAGGCAAGTCTAAGAAAAATCTTGTGCCAGTTTTCCTCTTCCATGCCTTTATTGATCCTCAACATCCTGCTTCTGCGGCTTGGGTCTTATATTATTATACTTTTTTATTCTTATTATATTTCAGTACTACTTTATGGTAAAATAATAACAATAATTATTAATTGATGGAATTACTTAGGCGTTGCTTTCCATTAGGTATTGAGTTATTTTTTTTGGTTTTATTTCCGCTAAGCGACGCCGGCGCAGGCACCCAACCACACGAGCCGTTACCGCATTGAGTATTAGTTCAGGTATAATGCACGATGGCATAGATACTAACAATTGTGTTAGCTGTGTGTGCTGCATACGTATAGAGGGAGGGCGGGCGGTGCATCCTGAATTTGCCTGAACTAACACACACACAAACAAACAAACGCTAGGACACAAAGAAAAAGAAAAAACACTTTACTTCTCCTACTTATCAATAAGAAGTTACTGTTATATTTCTGCCTGACCTTTGATTTTCTCAAACAACTTCTCATTTGAGGCCTCCAGCTTCCTCGTGCTGAACTTGGTAGCCAGTTCATCGGCTGCCGTCGTGTGCAGCTGCCGCACCATCAGCTCCCGGAACTCTTCCAGGGTTAGCAGGTACTCCAGCCCTGCAACTGGCCCGGAGGGCTGGAAGAGACAGAGTATTCTATAATGATAATCAAACGCCCAGTCAGGGTATGTTGGTTAGTCGTACATTCGCAGTTGTTGTGCGATTATACTCGTATCTCACAGCCTTTTATATCAACAGCAATTAAATACATTTTCAATTTGAACTCAACATTATCATTTTCATGCAACTTGCAAAAGGTGAATAGCGGTGAAGATTTATTTCAAAGAAATGGCCGTACCTCATTGCCTTCAGCATGGTCATGTTTCATCTGAAAGAACAGTATCAAGAATAAACTTACTTTAACGTAACAAAATATGTTGGTACTCGTATATTCAAGTGAATTTAACAAAATATGTTCGGAATATTTTTGGCGGCTTTACCTAGAATGTTTTTAACACTCAGTGTTATTTTTGTATTATTATATTAAATAAGAAACCACAAATTGTGCACGGCCTAATCGGGATATAATTTTTGGTTTCTTATTTCATCTCATAAGAATATTTAGATGGTTCCCCGAGATTTCACCCGCGTGTTTAAATATACCCCACTATTGATCGAACCGTGAAGCTACCGATAAATTAACCTTTAATCCAGAAAATACTTAACACATGTTAAGTTAAATATCGTATACTTTTCAAAGTTGCTGGTTCCCGAGAATAACGTGTATTTTAGGCTTTAGCTTTATAGATTTCCGAGTATGTACCTGTTGAATCATCTCCTCAACCATGGGTTTCAGGCCCGGATAGCTGTTCATAATGTAAAGAAGGTGACTAAGCTCCGGATTCAATCGGTTTTTGAGGGAAACATCTCCCTGAAAAAAAAACTATACATTATCTTGATTACACCTTTTGAGCTAATAGGATTTATGTGCGGAAATCTAGGTAAAGATAATAAAATAAATAAATAAATTATTTATTAATAAACAAAAGGTATTTATGATTACAAAAAAGGACTTAAGCTTAGAGTCTTAATATAGTATTTGTCTGAACTAGGTTGGACCTGTGTTTCAGACTATAAAAAGAACTATGTTAGTAAACAAATTACAATAAACTAACTAAGATTACACAAATAAACCTATTAATTAATTATAAATATACCCTTCTACCTACTGGATGATGACAAACAGGTCTTCAGTCACATCATATGACAGTTTCTTAAGATACAGATCTAATTTAACTTACAGTTATGGTAATTAAGTTCGTATAAGTTTAGTAAACCGTTTAATCTATTATACAATAATGGTGCAATAAAACTAAAGAACCTATTAGTAAAAGTAAATTTCGAAGTCCATTGTGGATTGCAGACTTTATCCATCCTTCTTTTGTTAGTTACTTCGGCATTGTAAGGGAGCAGTGCGTGTTGTTTTAATATGGTGTGCTGGATGAAAAGCTGGCGCACAGTAAGCACTTTGCAGAAATTGTAAAGCAATTCTGTTCGATATAAAAAAGGTAAGGAGTTGGCGACTTTAAAAATAGCTCTTTAGGTACGCTCCAGAGGCATCAAAACAGTTCTGGGTGCTCCACCCCAGGATGTACTTAGGAGATACTTCTGATAAGAAAGAAAGCATCAGCCCATTTGCCATGACCTCTTAAACATAGATGGCTTTTGAACTACCCTGAAGGCTGATTAAGTATGAGCTAAACTTTGTCTAACCTAAATAAATATCAAAATTGAATGCCAGATCCACTTACACCTTTAATATCCTCCATAGCTGCCATATTGAGCAGACTAGTCGAGAACAGTGGATTGTCATACTGTTCGAATATGAAGATCAGGTCATCCATGTGTTGACTTGATAGTATGGAGTTGAGAGTCTTAAACTCTTGCACCAGGCCTGGCAAACAGATAGCCAGTTTCGTCTTGTATAGCGCCTCATCAATGATCTTGGTGATACGCTCTGCTTGGATGTGACATTCTAAGTCGATAGGGGAGGCGGCTGAAATGGAAATTAATATTCGATGGAACTGACTGATATATACCATTGAATACCTAAATAGAAGCAACTGTAATGTTTGTAGCACATTAGGACTACCTACAGATAAAAAAAAAAGGAAATAAAGGATGATACTTCAATAGATATAAAGTAGAGTTAGCCTGTATCGTCCCACTTCTGGACAAGTTCTTCCCACCTTACCTCAACTGTGAGGTAGTTTGTAGATAGAAGCCATATTCCACAACGCGGGTTTAGTGCGGTATGGTGGAGGGAGGATATTTGCAAGGCAAGCGACCAACCTTGCTGTCAGATGTAATCAAGCCGCCAAGGCCTCTGACTAGGTTAAGCGACTAATATCAATCGATATTAGCCGAGACCATCGGCATAATGTGCCTTTCTGAAGCATGGTGATGCCCGTAAATACTTTACATAAATGTGTCAGAATGGTCACCGATACCGCCGCGTGGACCGCTCCGTAGGTTGCTTAAAGGATATTGACCAAAGCCGGGCCCAGATTACGTCTTTGTAGTTTATATTTCAAAAATCTTGTTTGAATTATAATTGCATCGGTATTTTAAGGGTAACTAAGTTAGTAAGTATTGAATTACTTTAGTAAAATATAACAATTACCTACTGAATGTATCAAAATGAAGGTAGGTGAGGTACAATAACTCTGCAATCACAAAACACAAACTTAAAACGTCTAATCTGCCATTGAATTCCTCGTAAACCCCTAATTATTTTTCAAAAATATTTTTTGTCTGTATTCTTTTAAATATTTATATTGTTTATCCGAACATTTTGTAAAGACGCATGCAGACGCAAAGTGGGCCAAGTTTCTATACAGTTTTGGTCAAGATCCTTTGGCAATTACTACTACCCAAGGGATACATGAAATGACCAACTTTATGATACTGTAGCTGCTGTATGCTGAAAGGCAAATACAGACAAAAAAAAAAAAAAAATTAAACCGCCTTCAAAAAACTGTCTAAAAAGCTCAAAATAACACATTACCCTCTGTTTAGGCGAAACAAATTCATTCAATATGGTTTATTATTATTTTTATTATATGATTTTTAGTAATTACTCATATCTGAAAAACTACTAGACCCATTTTGATGAAACGTACACTGTACTCTAAGTATAAATATATCTGATTGAATCATCTCGCAAAGACTTCTCGTTCGAGATATCCGTAGACGAACATACAAATATACAAACAAACACTTAGGTACGCTTAGAACTCACGACGCTGTTTTCACCCGCGCCTGCCGCGGCGGCGAGAGCCGCAATCAACCCACGGGCATAAACAGCGTCGCGTGGGTTTAGCTTTAACTTTTTACATATAAATCTGCATTCTACAGAGGCTGCGGGCGCGCAATCTCGCGCCGTGAGTTCTTAGCCTTACGAAACTTTGCACATGTGTTTGGAAGCCTTAATAGATCAACATACTCATATATTTTGATTTTGAAATTTTGATCTAAACTCCTTTTTTAAGTAGGTAATGAAAATAAAAAATATAATGATTTAGAATGTTTTTAACACTCACAGTGTCATATTTTATATTCATAAAGATGAAATAAGAAACCAAAAATTTGCGCACGGGCGGGACATGAACCAGCAACCTTTTGGCTGACCGGGCCAAACGCTCTTATCAATTGAACCACCGTGCTGTCAGTCCGACCCTGCAAAATTTGTGGTCTCTTATGAAAACGTCAATTGCGTGACGCTTAGCGCCATCTAGCCGTCTGTTTATGAAACAGATGGCCAAAGCAGTTATTCTTTACAGAATAAATTCAACTTGGAAATTGATGACGCTTCGCTATCTAATCCTTTAGAATGTTTTTAACACTCACAGTGTCATATTTTATATTCAGATCGATGAAATAAGAAACCAAAAATTTGCGCACGGGCGGGACATGAACCAGCAACCTTTTGACTGACCGGGCCAAACGCTTTTCTTATTTCATCTTTATAAATAAAAAATACAGTCACCAGAATATCAGTGTATCTATACATTTACATCACCTTAGAAATAAGAAACCAAAAATTTGCGCACGGGCGGGACATGAACCAGCAACCTTTTGGCTGACCGGGCCAAACGCTTTTCTTATTTCATCTGTATAAATAAAAAATACAGTCACCAGAATATCAGTGTATCTATACATTTACATCACCTTACCTATTTCCCACAAGTGCAACTACTTCACAATCTCTTACCATTATCCTTAGTGAGGTCCTGTTCCTTGTCCTTATCAGCACTGACCCCGGACCGACTACTCCCGGTCTTGGAACTCTCGGAGTACGTAGACGGAGACTGCTGAGTACCCGAAGAATGGGTATCCATCGCCAGAGGTTCCAATAGATTTTTAGTGTACGCCAAGACTAGTATAGAAGCCAAGATCTAATTTTAGCACACAGATTAGAGTATAATTTTAGTTGAAGTTGCACCAAGTTGATGACAGCTTTTCCAAATAACTGATAAATAAACAGTGTAGCTATGGAAACGGCAGAGGAAAAGTCGCGTTTGGCTCGCGCGCTAAAAGTTTTGACACGACGACCAACTTATATTTCTGAACTTTTTCGTTACCTACTTTTAACATAAAATGCGTCGGCCTTTACTTTCCACGCTATAATCGCACGTTAATAATTATTTTTCGGCTTTCGAAACGATGCTAAATTAGAAGGAAATTAGTTAATCTTTAGAAAAGTAAAAACAATAAGATTAAGAAGTTAATATCTTAACTACATATTTAGTAGGTACAAACATACATATTGACTGCCTCGGTGGGGCAGCGGTAGGAGGGTCGCACTTTAAAGCGACGGCTGCGCCAAAGGTCCCGGGTTCGATCCCCGGTCAGGTATATATTTTTGGCCAGTCGGGTCGAAAATGTATACCTGAGTTTTTCTGTTCAGAAATTCTTAGGGTAGCCCGGAGTTTGGAGTTGGCGGTGTTTCACCCCCGTGCCTCGGAAAGGCACGTAAAGCCGTTGGTAATAAAAGTACCGACATTCAATAGATAATTTTATTTATTTACACTCGTTTTTATATTAGCTACAAAACTACATATTTACATTGTAACAAAAATTCATATGCCTTTGATACATGTTCAAAAATTTCCACCCATTAGGGTGGGCTAATCTTATCAAATTGCAATTAAGAAAGCATTATAATATCAGCAAAAGAAAGCCCACCTGTTGCCATGACTCTTATTTATTAGTTTGTTCGATGTTCTGCGTTGCTGCCGCGTGCGATTAGCGAGAACCATAAAATTGGTAACATTTAAGGTAAGATGTTTGATATTATATTGTTGGTTTTGTAATTTGGCTTACTTATGTAGGTACTATGTATGTATATGGACATTATATGCTATATTTGCTATATTGCGACATTATAGCAATTGAAAGAAAGTTGTGTAAATTGACTGCACTCATATGCACACTCGTAACGTGTGACACACACAAAGTAAAGTGAAGTTAGTTTTACTAATAATGTAAGTTTGAATATATGTTACATTTTATGCAAAAATGAGAATACTACAAAAATACGAGGGCACGGCCGCCTTACCACATCTTAAGCTAAAATCGCTGGCACTCGCGTCGTCTTTTGTCTTTAAAAATGACACCGTTTTATTATTTGTAGACAAGCGATCTTTGATTGCAAGTGGTAACTAATGGTTAGGCGGCAGAGACCTCGACCGAATAGCTTTTTACAACTTTTTTCTTACATTTTTTCTTAGATGTAATTTCTGATCTATAAAATTGTTTAACCTGAGAGCTCAGTTTGTCCACAGATTATTTTTCAATAAGACCTACTGACTAGTTAACTAGTTCAAAATGGGCAAGAAGAACAAAGTGAACAAGCTGGCTCGCATGTCAGATGAGGAGAGGGCGCGTTACCTCCAGCACCGGGCTGACCTGGAGGAGGAAGCCAGGAGGCGGAAGAGGGAACTCATCGCTCGGTTCATAAAGGTAACTCATTGTTGTAAACATTTCATAAGAATACCACTGCGCCTCTTAAGTGGATAAGATACGATACAATACAAAAGTTAGTTTTTCTTTGCTAGTCCCATTATATAATCATTTTTATAACTTATATAATATTTTATTTTAAAAGTTATAAAAAGATTAACTAACTAAGTACTACACCTACACTGAATCAAATTAACTGACCATTTAAATTTAAAAAGATGTCAGTATTTTAAACTATGAATTACCTATATTACTTGTGTGTTTTGTTTTAATCTTATTTTAAAGTAAATCGTTATAAAGGAATTTCAAGACTGTTTTCAATATTCGACTATAAAAAAAAAGTAAAAACCGACTTCAAAACCAAAATGCACTAAAAAGTGTGATTGTTGATGCTTGATGGTCAAAGTGATGGCACCGACTCTAAAATACATTGTTTGCCTAAAACGGATTCCTTTCCTTTCAATGGTGAAGACTTTATTTAAGACTTTTTAGTGCATTTTGGTTTTGAAGTCGGTTTTTACTTTTTTTTAAAGTTTATTTTATGTCTTCATTTTTAGTGATTTCATAAGAGGGGGGGGGGGGGGGGGGGAGTTGCACCTTATGATTCGATTTTTTAAGAAGCTACAAATTACCTATCATAAGTTCCGTCATTATAATTACTGAACTCCTAAGCGTTAAGGAGTTCCACCATCAGCTCAGCCCCACAAGATGTTAAATATCAGACGTAACAACACGTCAACATTAAGATTCTAGTAAAGAAACACTATACGTGCCTTTAAAATTTGAGGGTTTCCCTCGATTACACCAAGATCCCATCATCAGATCCCAAAATGGAAAAAATGGGACCAACTAGAAGGTACACCCTCTAAGTAGGTGAAAAAAATTTTCGATTCGGTCGACAAACGACTGAGATATGAGGTAACATACATATAAAATAAGTATAATAAAAAAAATCATACAGTCGAATTGATAACCTCCTCCTTTTTTGAAGTCGGTTAAAAATAAATATGGAATTTACTTCTGCTACGTATTATATTACTTAGGTTCAGATCAAATGGCTGACTAAAATGACTATCAGAGACTAACAAGGCATAAATTCACAGAAGAAAACTAAAGCTCTTATTTCAAAGCCTAGCCGATCATTGATCCAAAAATGCTAAAACAACTCTGCAGCTATACTTACAGCTTACCTTAACACTAATAACCACAATTTTCTCGTCACATCAAGGTACTGCTGTCAACTTCCATGATGTTGATAAGCACCAATCTGAATTTATTTGCCATGTGTCAAGCTGATTGATTTCGTAGGTCTGAGTTAGGCAGACCCACGACCTTTAAAAATTGCTTTGTGATTCAAAGTACTCTTTTTTACTTTCAGAACAAACTGGACAAAGAAGAGTCGTACAGCCGCATGAACAGAGCGAAGATAAACCAAGAGTGGCGGTACATTCTCAGAAAAATCAAATGCAAGCAAATGGCTCTGGATATTCAGGTACCTTTATACGTATCAGTACCTAGTGGGTACGATAGAGAGTTCACCCCAAGGTTTCACCAACCTTACTTTATCTATGGGAGAGTAAGACGCATGCTCACTCCGCGATAAAAATAAAGTTATAAATAGGTAGACTTTAACAACTTCAATTTGAGACCCACCAAAAATGGCTTATCGTATAGCAAACTCTTAATTTATTGTGTCAATATCACTTTCCACCACTATATTATTGAACTGTCATTTTCGAGTTTATACGAGGGTCAAACTGAAAGTTCTTAGAAAATCAAAAACTGATTACATTAGCCAGTTATTAGTTTTATTATATCTTTTCAAAATATTGTCCATTGACGTCAATACACCGCTGCATGCGATGGAACCACTGAGAAAAGCACTTTGCCCACTCGTCCTTAGGGGTCTCTTCAATGGCATCGCGATACGCAGCCACCGCTTCTTCAGCATTCATAAACCGCTTTCCTTTAAGTTTTTCTTTAATTTTTGGAAATAAATAAAAATCACAAGGCGCGAGGTCGGGGCTATACGGCGGGTGACCCAGTAATTCAACGTTTGATGTCGCCAAATAGTCGATCGTTCGCTTGGCGGTGTGCGACGAGGCGTTGTCGTGGTGAAGGAGGATCCTACTGCGAGGTCGTTTCTCTCGAACTTTTTCCAAGACAAGTGGCAAACAATTGGTAGTGTCCCATTCTGCAGAAACTGTTTTTTGATCCTCTAACACAATTGTTGCGAAATGACCTATCCTTCCAAAGAACGAGGCCACCATTTTTTTTCCCGCACTTCGATCTCTCTTCACTTTAGTTGGCAACTCCTCGAAAGGAAACACCCACTGAGCAGATTGTCTTTTGGTTTCAGGATCACAACAGTAAATCCAGCTTTAGTCACCTGTTAGTATGTCGAACACAGCATTTGAGTCACCTCCGTTAAATCTTTCAATCATTTTACGGCACCAATCCACACGATGGAGTTTTTGAGCCTTAGTCAAATTATGAGGTATCCACCGGGCGCAAAGCTTCCTGACCGCTAAATGTTCGTGGAGGATTTTGTGCACTTGACTCATACCGATGCCTAAGCTTGTCCGAATCTGCTGATAGGTCACTCTTTTGTCAGTCTCTATCATACGCCGCACAACACAGATGTTATTTTCAGTCGTCGCCGTAGAAGGCCGTCCCTCACGTACATCATCAGTGAGATTAGTGCGACCACGTTTAAACTCATTAAACCAGTTGTAAACAGTCGCACGAGATGGGGCTTCATCGTGAAAGGCCAATCGTAGTCTATCATAACTTTCTTGTTGACTTAAATGACATCGAAAGTCATAAAAAATCATTGCACGAAAATTTTCTCGTGTTAAATTCATGTTGACGTGACACAGACAATTTTCAATTTGCCGCCAAATCGTAAAACAAATGACAAATGAATGAAATATATACTCAGTAATATTGGCAAAGAGTTCTATTTTCAAATTTTAGAATATTTTTTTTATTATATTGTTTATAAGTGGCCAGTTCTAAGGACTTTCAGTTTGACCCTCGTATTTTATTTATTGCAATGTTTACAACTTTCACAGCAGACTTTAACAATAGATTTTTAGCGTTAATCAATACCACACTGAACGCTGAGTGTCAGTAAGTAGTCTACGTTTAGCAGAGCTAGACCAACTCAAACCTCTTAAATAACATTTTAGGGAATGACGACGAGTTTCAACTTCATGATGGAGAGGAAGGATCGACTCATCCAGACGCTGGTGAGATCCATTGATGATTCCGATGACCAGCATCGGAGAGCGTTCCAGGCTCACACTGAGAACCTGAGCTACTTTTTAGGTAAGTTGAACATTGAACTTACTTTAAAAAAAAAGTTAAAATTTAGAAATAGATAGACAAGAAACGAATGAGAGTGACAAACAAAGGAAAACACGAAAAATAGTCACACCAATTTCAAAGAAATATGTAGAGGTTATATAGTACGTTGTGTAGCAACATGTGTGTACTATTTCATGAAAGTGGCTTCACAAATCAATCCAATCTTTTATGTCGCCACATATGATAGTCTAAAATATGATATGATATGATATATTTCAGGCATAGGCACCCAACGGCTGGACAAGCTGCAAGCAGAATATGAATACCAAAAGAACGTGCTGTTAGAAACCTGGGACAAAGATGAGTTTGAAATTAGCGACAAGCAGGAACGGGCGGAATTCAAACTTAAGCTGATCACATACATTCAGAACAGAGACTTTAAGGCCTATAAGATCGAGATGGAGCTGAAGAGAGCTACAGCTAAGAATGACGCTAGACTTGAGGTAAGTGTCGTTATACCACGTACATTCAGCACCATGGTATGCTAAACACTTATTTGACATAATAGTATAACAAGTTTGTTTGTCTGAAATGGATTACTAAAGAAATCTATACTAATATTATAAATCTGAAGAGTTAATTTGTTTGAATGAATTTTTTTGAAGTTTTTTTTTTGTTGGATTGCTTATTACCGAGGAAGGCTTTTAGACTATAAAACATTACGCTGCGACAGGAGGGGAGGGAGCAAACTCAAAACGCGCGGACGCAGTCGCGGGCATCTCCTATAAATACGAAATTGGAGAAATAGACACGGTTATATTACGTTCTCGTATGTGTTCTAGTGTTCTAGCTTCTATGTTTCTGATCATACTAAACCAATCAATAGTTATTTTTGCATGTTTATTTTTGGTATGTAAGTTGAAGGTGATTCTTTACAATAAACACGTTAGTTATGAGAAGAGTTTAATTAGCACTCAAACAGGTTACGATATAAATACAAAATAAGCAAGGTAAAAATCAATTTAAAATTTAAGATCGTCTTTCCAGTCATCACAGTTCGCACGGCCCTTTTCAGATAAGCACATCATTATATTCTTCGAAAACTCACACTTGTCGTCACTGTTTTCTGCAATCAAGAATTTATTTATTTAACACGATATATCGTTTATACATAAGTGAATCAATAAAGTAAAAATCTACATACCATTGTCAAGGATTTGAAAGCACTCTTCAATTGACTCCTGGAGGAAGTCCCTCAAGTCTTCATTCTTCACATCTTTCGTGATCGCATGAGTCACCAGATAGCGATCTGGCATGCCATTATCACCTGTCTAATAGACCCATTTATTAACCCTACATCCAAACAATTAACGAAATGACTAAAAAACACATACCTTATCATCATTCTCTTGCACTGTTCTCAGTTTATCTGAGACCAGTGCAGTATGTTCATGATTTTATTAGACACACATAAATAGTAATAAAATAATTTTACCATTTCCAACTGCTCCATAAAACAATGCAAAGCGCATGCTTTATTGTTTTCGGATTCATTGCTGGTATTGCTAGAGTTCCTCTCATCATCTTTATATGAATCCTCATACTTAGTTTGCTTTTTGTTATTAGAATTTGGGTTGTACTGGCTCCGTTGACCGGAGTTAACATCTGTGCGCCTGCTTCTTTTGAACCTTCGGGATGACTGTGTCGTGGACTGGTATCCATAACGAGTCATATCCTGGTAAAATAATGAAAGACGTAGATTAAGTTTGGTGAATGCTGTGCTATTTGCTAAAGTTAGTGAAGAAGGACTTACGCTTTCATATTCATCATCATCGCTTTGAGGATAGTTTTGTCGAGCACCGAATGGTTCTCTTCCAAACCTGTTAGTACCATCATTTCTATTCATTATATTATTTCTACCATTCATGTTATCCCGTTCACCCATTCTATCTCTATTCATTTCATCTCTTCCGCCGATTCTGTCATATCTACTCCCCATACGATCATCTCTATTTCTCGTTCTATCACCCCTATCATATCTTTCATCTCTATCGTCCGTCCTATAGTCTCTATCTCTCATCCTGTCGTCAATGTCTCCCATGGAACCACTGCTCCATTTTGATCGGTGATGCAACTTGGATTGGCCTCGGTTCTCCTTCCAATCCTGGTCTTCTGTGTATCCACGTGAATCGCTCGAGTTTTTGCCATCTTGTTTCTTGAGACACGTCATGTATACTGATTTCAGCTCATTTTCTTTAGGTCCACCTTCTGATCGGCAGTTAAGAGCCTGTTGGTTAAAAGAAACAGTATTTAAGCTTCAATATAAGCTTAAAGTTTTCGTCAAAGATTAAAAATTCACATGTTTTATTAGTACTTACAATGCAATCCGATATAATAACAGCGAGTATCAAAACACAAAGGCAACAATGGCGCATGGTGGCTTTCGCTGCGCCCGCGCAACTGAGTGATGCTGCCATAAAGCACCGTATATAATGTCTTTACGCTTCAATAAATTCATCAGACATAAAAGTTCGCCAAAATAATGAATGAATACAATACAATTTTGTTTGATACGTATTGTTTGGGACGATGAACGAACTTCAGAAGGTGCGATGCAAAGGAATTAAAGGTGAAGATTTAGCACCATGTCAAAAAATATGTTAAATGGGTAGTTACCGATTTTTTTAATATAAGTATAATTAAATAACAGGTAACTTCTCACAATGCATAGTATGTAAATGAGTAGGAGGAACCTACTAATAGTGACTAAAGTGCGTGTTTTTTGGAAATAAAATAAATTATTACTTTCTGCACTCAACCTGCACCCCCAATGTCTGTGGTCTATAGGGACTAGGGCTTTAAAACTAGCTAGTGCATTAAACTCCATAATTCAAAAGCCTCTTAAGCTGGTAGATAACATCCAATGGACCATCAAATAAAAGGCGGCTAAGTTTCAAATTTCGCAACTCGCTGACCTTCAAACAGAATTTCAGTGCCCTACCTCACAATGAATGACAAGGCCCTCGTCAACATCATCGGACATACCTGTCACAGCATGACAAGACAGGATACCTGCGCCAGCGATAACGACAGGAAAACTGTGACCGATCGAAAATTATGGCAGTGACACGTTTGTGGCGAATATGCGTAGCGAACTGCCCTTTATGTTGCAAACAACGCTCTCCATGTTTTATTAGTGTTTTGATTGCGTATCATTCTGTTTGGAAACGATGTTTACGTTAAATAGGTTTCCTACTAATTGGACATTGCCAAACAAATCGTAAAGTATGTGACACCCGCCTCATAGGTCATACCAGTTGAGCTTGGATGAATTAATGAGTTATAAACCACTACCCAACCAATAAAATAACGTTTCACGCAAATGGAGTTAACATCAATCTTTCTGTCTCTGACACTATTCAAGAATCTGACGACAATAAAAAAACTAAGTACGGACAGCAGCACATAAAGGTAAACACTGCGGTATCTTATGCAGTTGTAATAAGGGCTAGTTTGCAACAAAAGTGGGTAACCTTATGTGCTGACCACTGTACAAAAGACTTATAGAGAATAGGATCCGTGCATGCAGCACAAAAAAAAAGAGAGCTAAAAAAGTTTCTGCTAGGCATCACTGACTGGGGTTTTCAGTTCAGCCGATCCTGCTTATAGAGTTGCAGGAGTTGAAATTACTTATCTAAACTTTATTTTTCTTCCAGCACGAAGAGCAATTGCGAGAGCTTTGCCGTCCCAAACAGCTGGAGATTGAGACGTACTGGTCTAACCTGAAGGAAGTCTATAACTCGTACCTGGCTCACCATAAGCCCATGCTGGCCCACTATCACTCTCTACGAGAGAAAGATGACTTCTATAGACAGGATATAGCCAGGAACGACGCGCTTATTCAGCAGGCCACGGTAATTAAAACTACACATATACACTACACTCTACTTTTAACTACGGTAATCATTCATTATTTCAATCATAAATTCGCTTATTCTTAATGCGCCCTAATGTTTCTAGTAAGATGACAAAACATAACTTATCAAATTTTCACTAAAAACAAAAAGAAGCAACTGCGAAGAGAAAGAGGAAGTCGAATTGCCCTGTGCTTCTTAAGTAACTGAGCTCAGTTGCACCAAAACTTTAATCGTAACTTTTTAATACGTACTTTCGATCGTTAACTACTTGACGTTCAATTTCGATTATAATTGGTGCAACCAAGCCTTAAAAACTTTAACGTACAGTCCACTCAGCTAGCTCATTATTACCTCGTTGGTTATTAACCCTAATTAAATCGGTAACTAAATTAACTGATCTGTGCTTATCAAGTAATCGTGATAGTACCTACTGAGAAGTAGGTACTCGAGGCAGGTACTTGGCTTCCTACACCTGAGTAAACATCTGAAAAATTATATTGTATCTTCTATCTTCATACATCAGGACCTGCTAATGAACCTTCAACGCGAATGGGTAAAGACGACGAACATGATAAGCCACAAGCTAGCTAAGATGGCCAACCACAAGGAGGAACTGTCGAGACGCTACTGGCAAATGAAGAAGGAGTCCAAGACTCACAGGAGTAAAGGAGACAGCCAAATGACGGTCATGGTAAATGCTAGTCAGGATGCCATCAAGGTAAAAAGTTAACAAAAACTTAGGTGCCCACGGATTTTTTGTGTTATAAGAAGTACCTACGTAGAGCAGTTCTAATGTGATCGTGTAATTTTTACGAGTACTAAAGAAACATAACCTTTGGGATTAAGAATAACTAGTCACCACAAACCGGCAGGTTCATGTGATTAGGAAAATTTAACGCCTATATTTTCTCTGATCAGACCTTATTATGGTTGACTGGTAGATTTGCCATTTATTTTGCTAATATACAGTCATTATTGTGCATGAAGTTTTAAATTTAGATTCGGAAATAGACCCACCAATTTTTCAATTTTGCATTACCAAGTTGCTTAGTAGGAATTATAGGCGTATAATTATAGCTACTTAGCATGAAATATTTCTCAGTTATGCAGCTCTTGAAAATTTCAGCGCCTCGAAGATTTCCAAGAAAAGTTGAACAAGATAACGCAACTGGTGGGAATCTGTCGCAAGTACGAGCACGAAGACGACGAGGTCTTCCTCAAGGACCTTGATGAGAATGGAGAGGTCGGCGTCTTCGAAAACTTGGATGGAGCGATGATTGTTAGTAAATACTTGCTTTTATTTTAGCCTGCAATAGGCGTGAAAAGAATGCTGTTTCACATTTTCTTATTGGGTTGTTCACCACACCTCCTCTAAAGGAACCTAATAGAAAAGGTTAAACCTTATATAAGTCGACTAACGAAATTATGTATGTACTAGCGGTCCCCTGCGACTTCGTCCGCGCGTTTTGATTTGGCTCTCTCCCCTCCCGTCGCAGGTTTTTTTAATAGCCTAAAACCTTCCTCGATAAATAAGGTCTCCAGCACTAATTTAATTAAAATTAAACAATATTTTTTAAATCGGTCCATTAGTTCCTGTGATTAGCGAATAAAAACAAACAAACAATCTCTTTAACTTTGTAATATTAAGTATAGGTAGATATGGTACCTCCTACATAAGGCGAGTAGGTAAGTTTATCATGTAAACTTATCAACTCACGGGATTTAATGCAACTACACTTATGTAAAAGATAAACATCGTATTTCCGTTTATCCCCCGGGTGTGGATACGTTTAGTACGAAATACGATAATGTTTAAAATCATTTAGTTTGACATGTATTTTATTAAAAAACAAAATAATTAGGTATGGTCGAGGTCTCTGGCGCCTAACCGTTTTTTAACGACGGCGAAAATCGCTTGCACACAACGGGCAAAAGCGGGCATCTCTTCAAACTAAATACGCCGACGTGATTTTGCTGTTAAGGTGGTTACGCGGCGATGACCTCGATGTGCCGACTTACTTTTACAAGCAAATCTTATTGCATCCTGTCTTATTTCCAGAACGAATGCAAAGAGTACAGCAAATTGGACAAATTCATGCTAAAGCTTAATCGGGTGAGGGTTCAGACCATGTGTCTCCGCGCTGAGAAGGCGAAACTGGGCAAGGAGAATGTTCAGTTAAAGCTGTACATCAAGAGGTATCTGACAGACCTCGCTCTGAAGGGCGGGAAGGACCGCCCAGTCAGTGTAAAGATACAGTCCGCAGTGCAAAATGATCCCAGTGGAAAGTTGTTGTAAGTATTTTGTTATATTTTATAATGCCCAAGTGAATAAACCTAAAAGCTGATATGATAAATGCAGTATGTACTCTGCTCAATCTCTTAATTTCACTTATCTAAATCAGTTCTTACTCATTTTGATTCAATGATATTGTATTCTAGTCAGCCACTTCCTATTTCCAAAGAAAAAACTAAACAAAATTAAAACAATATGTTGACTTGAAATATAGCCTCAAGTAAAGTTAATACTTATAAAATTTTAGCAGAGATAGGTAACTATTGACTGACGAAGTAAATAAAAGTGTTACCAATACATTTTACACCAGAAACCGTCCAGTCACCTGCATTGAAGGAGCGCTGTCCAATGCTGTTCAGCATGAGAAGAGAATGAAGATCTTGGAAAAGAGGAACAGGGAGATAGGTGACATCCGAGCCTACCCACGGGTGCAGTGTTGGATGGCTTAAGCTCTTAGAAGACAATAGAATTTAATTAGTAAATATTATCAACTAATAAAATTGCCTATAGCATATTAGATTTTTTTACTTGAGAATAGGCCAATCGAAGGATTGTTACTATTTTTCTTAAAATATACCGAAATAAACAATAATTTATATATGTACAGAGTGTAACTAGATAAGAATCAAATAAGACCAATTTGTGTAATCTGTTTCCTGTGTACCTATTCATTTATGAAGCCTTTGTAAAATAATAACCTTGATGCAAATCAATCCTAATGTTTTACTGCTGCTAGCTACTACTCCTGATAAAATAAATAAAAGCAAACATATGCTTTCAGTTTTGTAATAAAAATAACAATTAATTTGTACATTGTAATTAAATGCTAACTTAACCTAACCTAAACATCACATTCATTCCATAGCAGAGACACCATTCATGGCGCTTGATCCATCATCACCAAGGTTCCAGGGGTCATCAAGAGCTGCCAGCAGTCTTGCTAATCCTTTGTGTCCTTCTGTATCTATGTTCTTGGAGATTTCTTCAGAGAAAGGTACATACTCGTCGCAGAGAACACTCTTCCCCTGTGACACTCCGTGGATTTCGTACCATCCCTCAAGCGGTTCGCTCAAAGGTTTCTTCAACCGAATCAGTACTTCCTGGTCGTCTACTGTTTTGACGTAAAAGCCTTCACTCGCGGAGACTTTCGTAACTTTACCCCAAAGAGTAACTTTCGCGCCATTCTTTTGTGCAAGATTACCGGCTGTAACGTACGGCACAAACTCATCGTTGTCTGGGTATTGGTTGTCTTCGAATACGTCATTGTCTGCCATTTTCAGATAAGTAGTACTTGATATTATCTCGTTCAAATAAGCAGTATACTGTTTTGTAATGAAGCAAAAACTGAAAACCTACTCGTAAATAACAAGACGCGCCAGCCGCCGATTTGACAGTTATCTGGATTTGACAAATGAATGAAGGAGTCCAAGAAATGACTGGCAGTGACAGATACAGTGATGCCCGATGAACGGCTCTGGTTTCCTCTTTTTCGTGCGTGTGTCGGGATAATAAGAGTGGGATCTACGATGTAAAGGTGGACTTCTATTTAAAGCGTCATTACCGACTCAAAAAAAATGAAGTTTTCAATTGAACGAATATGACGTAGGTGATAGATACAGTTAGAATTTGATAATATAATTTGATTATAATATGTTTACCTTAAGACATGCAAACAGGTGTTTTTTGAACAGCATATTACACTAGCACGCTTGGACACAAGTGAACCAACTTCCGGATCTGAGTTACTTTTCAGAAAGTTCAATTTTCGTAAATTCAGAATTTTTTATTGTCTTAAATATCCCCTAAAATGTCTATAAAAGTCCCCAATTTAAAGGGATTCTTCCCAATCTGGCAACAGTGGACAACTGTCATTGTTGTCCTATATGTCAAACTTTAGTTTTAAATTTTCATACAAGCGAAAGCATTTATTAATATACAGCCTAAATAATTAATATAAATCGTTTTAGGGTAGGTTACCTACGTAGGAGTGTAAAAAAGTTGTTCATTACAAAATATTATTATTATGACGAAGCGAATCAGTTGCTTTGTCTTTGATTGTAAAATTTGATGTACCTACTACTGGACTGACTCGTTCAGTGCCGTCCTACTGGACCATAAAATTATTATTAGGGGATAGTACTTCTACGTACGTACTGGGCTGATTATGTTACCTCAACGATTTTGTCTTTAGAACTAATCACCCGGTGAGACGCTAAAAGATTGTCAAGCAAACAACACCTAACTTAAAGGTGGGATCTTAACTTTTACTTAGCTTTGTTTTTGTTTTTTATCTATTATTATATGGAGTAGTGTGCTACTATTTTTATTAACAATAATTAATATTTATTATATTTATACGGATAGATGGCGCTGCCGTCACGTTCACTTCGGCTCAGTGATATTTTATTGGAAAAAAATATAAAAATAGCGACAATGGACTGCAAAGTCAATATAAACTAAAGTGAATATGGTGAATCTTAAGTGTGTGTGTTTGCATCATAAACAAATCATTCAAACATTTAAATAGAACAGTTCTACAAAACTGCAACAAGTGCCTAAAAAGTGTGACACAATCCCTAAATTGAACGTAATATTTTACGTAAAACGTAAAAGTTATTTATAAAAACAACCCATAACAATCTCGGAGTGAACATAATTAAGTAATTAGCGTTGAAATCGTAAAAAGTGTTAAATTTGTGTTGGTGAATAGCGCAAGATCCATTATTATGAATCATATTTAACCGCCTTCTATTTTCAAATACATGATATGATGAATAAGACTCATTATTTCGACGGTAAATTTAATATCTGCTTAGCCCACTGCTGAGAACTGCGATTCACGACTATACGAATCCAGTTGTTCGAGGTTCAAATCCTACGGGGCCCACGACAAAGTAAGAAGTCTTTTTGTACTTATTAAAGTTTGTTTCTGCCAAAAACAATGTTGTCATCTACGAAAGCAAGTAACAGAGGCTCTCTAAATAATACCAGTAGTGGTCGCAAGATGGCGACACTAGTTAAGTGTTTCAAATGTAAGACACAAGTAGATTCAAGGGAGACTGTAGAATGTTCCTACTGCAAAAATCGATACGAATTCGACTGCGTAGGTTTGTCAGAAAAATTGTATCGCTTGATGGATGCAAATAACAAAAAGAACTGGAAATGTCCGAAATGTATAAAAAAACAAAAAAAAAATGATGAGAAACCTAATAATGACACCAAACCCAAAACTTTACCGTGTACTAGTTCTAGTCTTAGTCCAAATACAAATGTCACTATGAGGAAGAAACCTAGTGATGTGCAATCATCATATAGTGATGATGCCATTACAGACTTAACAACATCTACTGCTGACACACTCCTCAACAGAAGCTGTCCAGAGAATACTGTATTAATTTGGGAAGAGTTAGAAGATCTAAAATCAAAAATAGTATTACTAGAAACAAAACTTGAAAGTGCGGACAATGAAATTGAGAGATTGCTGACTGAAAACTACTCACTGAAAAATGAAATATCCAACAGAGACTCTAAGATTAACAATTTGACTCGCATTTATCAGTCAACACCACCAACAAGTTGCAATAGAAAAGTGTCAACACCAAAAAGTCGCAATAAAAAAGTACCAACACCTAGTGGAAATGATTCTAAACCAGCACGCCACCAAAATCAAGAAACATCGCTAAGTGAATCATCGACTTCAATAAACTCATCAGCAAAAGAGGGAAAAGTGGCACAGGTTCAAATAAAAAAGAAAACTGCTGCCACTGCCCTACATCATAAGATATGTCTTATAAGCTCCAACAAGCACAACAAAACTAGACAAATCGCGTTGTCAAATTTACAAGGAAATGTATGTCATTATCTTATGCCTGGCAGTGGAGTTAAACGGCTACTTGAAGGAATTGATGCTAAACTCTCAAATTTTACAATGGAAGACTATTGCATCCTTCTTATTGGTGAAGAAGATTTTAATACCACCACTGACTACTTCGAACTCATAACTTTTGTGCGAGATTCATTGAAAAAAATTGTCAATACTAATGTTATAATATGTCTGCCTACCTACAAATGTTCTCAATATTTTGATTTATTTAATTGGAGGGTTGAAATATTCAATAACCTTTTGCATCTAGATGTAATGACGCACGAGTACGCATTTCTAGTTGACTCAAATCGTAAATTAAGATATGATAAATCAATGTTTTACCCACACTTTGGTACAATTAACAATTATGGTCTCAATGTAATATTTCAAAATGTTAATATTAAGATAAATGAAATAAAAACATATAATCTATACAATCAATGTAATATTGCACTGTCGACCGAAAAACAGGATTGTCATAATAACATTTCAAATACCCATGTACAAGATGAGAGTGAAATTATAAGTCCATACGCGGAAGGTATTGATGACATAAATAATTTATTTCGAGGTGAAAGGACAGCCTTCACAAATTAAACTACTACATCAGAATATTGCAGGATTTATTTCTAAAAAAGATTTATTGGAGATATGTATTTCAGACTTAAGTAAGCTAGGGAAAAGACCAGATATTTTGTGTTTGTCTGAAACTTTTATAAGGCTTGGTAGTGAATGTTGTATCAATCTGGCGGGGTATAATCTTGCTACTTCATACTCTAGAAAAAACAAAAAAAATCGAGGTGGAGTTTGTATTCTATTAAAAAAAGGGCTTAAATTTCACGAGTTACCAGATATTAAAATAAATGCTCAAGATAAAAATATGGAATGTTGTGGTATTAAACTTCTTGGCTACAATATTTTCATAATTTGTGTTTATAGATCTCCTGACTCAGATGCAAATATACTTCTATCTAGGTTAGAAACAATCCTACAAAAATACTTGAATAAATCTAAGTCACGTATTATAATTGCCGGAGATTTAAACATTAATACGCTTAAACTATCACCTAGCAGCAAATACCTTAATGACATAGCTAAACATTTTAACCTTAATATTCACATTACTGACCCCACTAGGAAACAAACCTGCATTGACCATATAATTAGTAATTTAGACGACGCGTCCGCTGAACTTCACAATTTACATCTATCTGACCATAATACTGCCCAAATGTTACATATTCCAACGAAAAGACATTATGAACGTCCATCTCAATATTTTATTGATAGAAAAGACTACTCACAAGATAATTTAAATAAATTTAGGAATTATCTGGGTTCCTTGTCGTTTTCAGACATATTCGATGAACCTGATGTGAACAAGGCTATGTATACCTTTCATAATCTTCTAACATCCTTAGATAATTTGTGTTTTCCTATTAAACGGATAAAAATATCAAATCAATATCAAAAACCTAAGTGGATAACAAAAGGATTAGCAAAAAGCTGTAAAACTAAAAGGAAGCTAAGGTTCAAATATTATTCAAATAAGTCAACTCAAACGAGCAAGCAGTACAAATTATATTCTAAGATATTACGTAAATCTTGCAAGATATCTCAAAAAATTCATAACATACGGCTAATTTCAAAAGCAAAAAATAAGTGCACAACAACATGGAAAATTATTAAAAATGAAGTTAATTATACTGATACTTATAAATTTATTGATAGCTTGAAATATGGAGACAAAATTATTAATGACCCGAAAAGTATTGCACATGAATTTAATGACTATTTAATTAAATTGACTAATAATACAAACAATACACAAAAAACTAACACTAACAAAACTCGCTTGCCAAATAGCATATTTCTAGATCCGTTTTCCACAGCTGAAATCACAGACATTATTAAATCACTAAACAACACAAATGCCACGGGATATGATGGAATTTGTACAAATGTTTTAAAATTCTGTGCCAATGAGCTAGCCCCAGCACTAACGTATTTGGTAAATTTGTCGTTTAAAAACGGTATTTTTCCTGAGTTGCTGAAACTGTCGGTCGTCATACCTCTTTATAAAAAAGGCGAGAAGACTTTAATTGAAAACTATCGCCCCATCACACTAGTACCAGTATTGTCTAAAGTTTTTGAAAAGGCCATGAAAAAGCGATTAATGAATTTTATATTGCGTTTCGGAATACTGAAAAGGGAACAGTATGGCTTCCAACAGGATAGGTCCACAACTGCAGCAATGTTTGATCTCGTTAGTGAGATAAATGAAAATGTTAACTCAGAAATGTCCACGGCTGTTGTATTCTTTGACATGACACGCGCCTTTGATTTTGTATGTCATGAAATTTTGCTCACAAAATTGGAAAACTTGGGATTGAGGGGAGTAGCCCATGATTGGTTGGCTTCCTATTTAAAAAATAGAAAGCAAGCAGTTGAAATCACAAGCCTAGACGATAAATCATGTGTAGTTTCTAATAGGTCTAAATTTATGACGAATGCGTGTGGGGTTCCCCAAGGAAGTGTTCTTGGGCCACTATTATTCTTACTATATATAAATGACCTTCCTGACGTTATTTCACACAAATGTTTTTTATTTGCCGACGACCTTTCAGTAATTATTCCTTGTAGTAAGAATGCCATACAATTGCAACAGGATATAAATAATACCATACGACAAGTAATACATTGGCTCCACGATAATAATTTAAATGTTAACCTAAATAAAACTAAATACATTCAATTTGGCACACATCGCCAAACCAAATTAAACCTTAACATTAATTTTGACGGAACTAATATTGATCAAGTAAATGACACAAAATTTTTAGGTGTAGTATTAGACGAAAATTGTAATTGGAAAAAACATGTAGAATATATTCGCGACAAACTAAATCGTTATGTATTTGTATTAAATAGACTGAGTCACATATCTACAAGTGAAACATCCCTAGCAGCATATCATGGTTACGTAGCGTCGCTCCTTAGGTATGGACTTCTAATTTGGGGAAATTCAACCGACTCTCCTCTTTTGTTTAGAACACAAAAAAAATGTGTGAGAGCCATATGTGGCAAAACACCACGTCACTCTTGCAAGCCACTGTTCAAAAAGCTAAGAATATTGCCACTTCCTTGCATGTACATATTAGAAATTGCCTGTTTTGTCAAGAACAATACCGATCTTTTTAAGAAACGTCACCAAATACAGCATCGGTACCTAAGGCATGCAAACAAACTTATTTATAAAAATACACCACGATTGGTTTTTTACAAGAAACAGTGTAATGCAATGTGTGTCAAGATTTTTAATGCAATTCCGGATCAAATCAAATTACTTCCAAAGAATTTATTTAAGCGCGGACTCATAAAATGGCTTCGAGAAAAAAATTTCTATAAAATCAATGACATTTTTATGGATAATAATTAATTGGATGTTGTCTTGTATATTGATAATTTAATTTATTGAATGTTTTTAACCGATCTTTGACATTTTATTTGAATTCAGGATTGATTATTATATTAGTGTGACTTTAAATGTAACTTTAATTATACTATTTTTAAATTTTCTATAATTATTATAAATTTGCATGCCATAATTTTGGTAAAATGTGAGGACTTTTGTAATTGACCTACCATCTATTGAAACCATGTTTTGAGCAAATAAATATTCATTTCATTTCATTTCATTTCATTTCATTTCATTTCATTTCATTTCATTTCATTTCAAACGACCGTCTTAGTGTGGTGGTTTACGTTCCGGATTACAAAGTTAAGCGGTAGCGGGTTCGAATGCTGCACGTACGACTCTAACACTTTTATGTACATGGAGATGCATGTTTTAATTCGTCTCTGTTATATAAATACAAAATTCATCTTTAATTTCTGCAAAGCAACAGCGCGTAGACCCTCACGAATCAAAAGGTCGCCGGGTGGTCGCGTATACAATGCACGGGGTGCAGGACGCGTCCTTGCGTCAGAAGGAAGCGGTCCACGCAAAAGCTAGCACGCGTTTCGAAATGGATGAACGAATCATATAGTGTGTTCGCACGCAACAGAGAATTTCTTTAGAACCCAATGTTTACTATTATATTTTCTGTGGTTTAGGTTGCGTTCTTTCTTTGGCTAAATAATTTGAATAAATTAGGGTATCTTTAAAAATCTAAGTATGTTGTTAATGTAGAAATAGAATAGTATAAAAAAGGTAAATGTGTAATGCGTTTTAACGCAAATAAATATTCTGATTCTGGTTTTATACAAGAGTATATAGAGTAAGAACTTGCAAAGACTTAAAGTAAAACTGAACTGCTTTGTATAAAGTTATCGACAAATAATACTGTGGAATCTGTTTAGTTTATTTTATTTTATTAATTTTCTTACAATTTGTACTATTAAATATTTGTTTGTATTCTACCACAATTTAATTTATCTGTTACATAGATCGATTTTTAAAGCTTATCATGCTGTGTGTACATGATAGTGGAGTCGCAGCATATCTCTGTTTCGAACGTACTGTAATTTATTTTATTTGTCAAATAACTGTTGTAACTCTGTTTGTACACCTAATAAATTAAAAAAAGGAAATATAAAACGACGCTAGAGACACCACAGTTTGCAGCTCAAAACTTTAACGCTTGAAGAGCTTTCCGTTATAAGAATCTGTATAGTTAGAACGCGTCTGCAAGCTACGTCCGATAATGTGTTTCCAGCTTTACTCTAGGCGAGTTGATGTATACACGCTTTTTGCTTCACGGCGAGTAAGTTTAGTTTCGAGGACAGTTTTGTAAATTGGCGTGCGGCAAAGTGAATTGAAAAAAATTTTTTTTTTCAAAAATCTTTTAAGAAACTAATACCGCTATTTATAGAAGAACTAAGATATAATTTAATAGAGGAAGTGGAACATCAACGTTTATGGACAAGCCCATGGATATTAAGACCTATCCATTCTCAATTTTTTTTTGAGCGAGACATTGCAAAAAGAAGCGCGGGGGCACTCGGCCTAGTACAAAACGAGGTTCGAGTGACTGTCTCGCCATTTTACTCAGCACGTGTGATAAAGGCATTAGTTCGCGATGCGTCTACTTCTAAATACAATATAATTGTTATAGTCCATTGAATAAAAAGTTCTAAAGTGCGTGAGTTAGTAACGTAAGATGTTTCTTCGGAAACATGTCAAGAGTCCCTAGGTAATAAACATACTAAAACCCCGGGACACTAGGAGGAGCCCCGGGGTGGGGGGAGGGGGGGAAAGGGTCCATTTTTTTATTTTTCGCTTAAATCTCAAAAACGGTACATGTTAGAGAAAAACTTTCAAGGAAAATTTGAAAGGCCATAAAATTATGTACAAGTTGTACCTAAATCATTTTTTTCTATTCGCAGCCGTTTCTGAGTTACACGCAGTAAAAAATGATTTTGGCTCAAACAATTTCCCCATACTACATACCCATGCTTATCACATCAATCGATCAAAAAATATTTCTTTCTTCCAAAAAACTCAAATGTGCAACTTGTGACCGGTACTGATAGATTGCTCTTAATTAGGTCTATAATTGGTAAAAAAACACATTCCTCCATGGAAGCCTTTATGAGGAATCGATTGTCAAAATAATAAATTAGGGTAGTTTGAGTTACTTAACTTGATCTTTTTATTTTTTTCTTCCAAAAAACTCAAAAGTGCAACTTGTGACCAGTAGAGATAGATTGCTCATAATTAGGTCTATCATTGATAAAAATTCCAGATTCCACCACGGAGGCGTTTACGGGGAATTGAATTTTATTAGGGTTGTTACGATACTTGAACTTTTTATTTTTTTTCTTCCAAAAAGCTCAAAAGTGCAACTTGTGACCGGTACTGATAGATTGCTCTTAATTAAGTCTATCATGGGTAAAAAAAAAACACATTCCTCCATGGAAGCCTTTAGGAGGAATTGATTGTCAAAATATTATGTTAGGGTAGTTACGCAACTTCACCTTTTTATTTTTTTTCTTCCAAAAAGCTCAAAAGTGCAACTTGTGACCGGTACTGATAGATTGCTCTTAATTAGGTCTATAATTGGTAAAAAAAATACATTCCTCCATGGAAGCCTTTAGGAGAGTTTAGGAGTTCGAATTTTTCACCTTTCATGGGATGGGAAAACGGCTGCGAATAGAAAAAAAATGATTTAGGTACAACTTGTAGATAATTTTATGGCCTTTCCACTTTTCCTTGAAAAATTTTTCTCTAACATGTACCGTTTTTGAGATTTAAGCGAAAAATGAAAGAATGGACCCTTTCCCCCCCTCCCCCCACTCCGGGGCTCCTCCTAGTGTCCCGGGGTTTTAGTATGTTTATTACCTAGGGACTCTTGACATGTTTCCGAAGAAACATCTTACGTTACTAACTCACGCACTCTAAACCCCCCTTGGAGGGACTCATTCAATGGACTATTACCTAGTCTACTAATACGGTACAGATTGATTTTCTTAAGATTTCTAGATCTACCCCAGGATTTAAGGATTTCGCTTTGAATTGTAATAGGTGAGTGCACGCCAGTAGATTGATGGGAGCGTCCTAAAAAATGTTTTTTTTTAATATACAATTAGGCTTCGTCATCGTAAATCATTGTTCTAGGACATCGGACGTTCATGAATGCCTTAGTTACGCATAATGTTGTCTACTGTAACCTAGTACCGAATCTTTCCGGTAAGATACGGAATACTACGTACCCAGCTTTCGTAGATAACTTTTAATAAGGAATTTGCAAGCAAGAATGACCCAGTATCGCAATCGGTTTGAAGTTGAAAGAAAATCCTTTTTTACTTCCTTTATAACTTTTTTCTGTGACTATTTTGCATCAAAAGTTTTTTTTATTTTGTTTGAATTGAAAATTATTTAACTAAAAATATTAATACTAGTCACTATTTTAGTATAAATGACCATGGTTTATTTCAAATTCAGATTCCAGAACATTTATTCTTACAAGAATAATTCGTGATACAATTAAATGAAATCTACGAAAACTACCGTACCTTATGAAAGGATAAGTCTACCGGAATGCTATACATACTCTGGTAGGATACATTGGACTTAAAACTTTAATTATGCACGACTTCCACCTTTATTGTATATTTATCGTTTCACGGAATCGGGAATAGTAAAACGAAATAAATCAAATTTCAAATTTATTAAAATGTATTTCTCTTACGCTATTTACAGGCGACACATTGATCCCTACATCATAACGGCCTCAACTAGGCTATATGAAACTTAACTGAAACGCCTGGAAGACCGAACAAATTCAGAAATCGTTACTTTTTATTTACGTCATTTTAAATTTTTAATCACACAATAATCATCTCACCGTATCTTATTCTTCGAGGCCCATTTCTGTGATACTCTGACGGTACTTTACTAATTCGAACGAATAAATAAACTGTCGTCAAAACACCCCATCAACTGAGCACAATAACATTTGTCAATATTGCAAAAAATATAGCTATTCGACTGAATTTGCTAGGTCTTCAACGGGTGGCAGAGGTCTTAGAATCTTCTCAATCGTCTGTTGATTTAGAATGTTTCAAGTAAGATCTAGGCGAAGAGGTCCTCCCGGTCGGCGGCGAGCGAAGGCGTGGCAGCGTCCTCCATCGCAGCGAAGTTCATGAAGTGCGCCGGCCGGTGCACCTCGTGATAGAACTCGCGCGGATTGCCGAGTTGCACTCCGTATTTCATGTTCGGGTCGTGTCTGACGCCTGTAAGAAATATTCAATAGAGTAAAGGTGTTTACCCACTACACCGTATCATACCATGACCATGTTAGGAACGTGCCCTGCAAAAAATATTATTTGTATTGAAAACTATGATACCTTGAACACTACACTAGGCCGTTCCGTCACCGACGGAGGACGGATCAGCACGGCAAAATACGTTCTCGCTCGCTCTTCATATAACGGTGAGACAAAAAGCTGACAATTAATTCAGTGGACAAGGTAGAGCGTATCGTGTTGCTTTTCGTGTCTGACACGTTCCTAGCATGGTCATAGTATGGTACGGTGCAGTGGAAATAAACCTTAACACGTTAAGTAAGAAAATACGTCGCCTAAAATAGCCAGCGCGTCAATTGTTTCGTCTGTTGCCCATGCTAACATGACATAAGGAGCAAACGGGAGTCTAATGTTTGTCTTATTACATTTTATTTATATGGGTCAAGTATTACGATATTGTGTGTTGTTAAAGTACGTGTGTGATGTCCATAATTTAAAAAAAACAACTATATAATTAAAAAACTGTCTTAATAGGAAACCGTGCCTTTGTGTTTTGATTATAATTATCTGATCTGACCCATTTTCATGTAGTTGGTTTATCTTATTATAGCATGCATTTGAAATCTATAACTTCACCTTATCTTAGTGGATATCATTGTCTAACAATTGGTCATGATCATGGCTGCTTATTTAAAACCAAGCAAATACAATAACTCACCCATAAAGTTGTAATTCCAGCTCCCCTGCGAGGGCACCATGAAGTATCCTAGGAACCGATCCGACAACAACATCTGCACCCTCTCGTAATGACTGGGCAGGTAGCCCTTGGGGTTGTTCCCTCTGTCCGTGTTCCTGGCCCCCCACTCGTAACCGCTTGGTGTCAGTTTGTAAGCGGTGAGCGAACAGGATCCGGGGGTGAATGAGCATGTTATGATGATGGTCTTCTCGCCGTCCCATGATGGGTTTTCGGCCATTATTTTTGCGTGTGTTGTTATGTCCTGTAGGAAAAAGGGTACGATTAGTTGTAGAAAGGTAAAAATATTTATTAGATTTTTAAATACTAGAGATGTTCACATTTTTAAGGTCCATAACAACGTACATAACTAGGTAGCCAGGGTACGTAACTAGGTGACAACTAGTTGTGCAATGGTTAGAGGTCTTTGTTCACATTATGCAGCACCTAGTGGATGCCACTCGCTACTGCAAGAGGTTGTTGAGTCAAAATGTGATGACATGTCGCGCGCCAGACACGCGGCGGGATGTCTTCACATGTCTCACCTCTGGGCCTGTGTTTAGATAATGCAGTTCGCAGGTCGACGCAATCCTGCTGACCTAGAGAATGATCTTCTCGTTTCCATAGTCTGGTGTATAAGCTAGCGAGGGCGTTAGGCCCTCCCCATTCATAGTTTTGACATCATTAGGAGTTAGAACAGACAGGTAGAGTTGCCAGGAATTTTAAGTTTATTTTTTAAAATTACCAAATATTGTGACTTTAATGCAGGTGCGCGAGCGCGGGGTGGCGCGGCGGCTGGCGCGGCAGGTGCACCTGCTGGTGCGTGCCCCACTGTGCCGCACAGGCAGCACGTCTGGTACACGCGAGGCGGGCTCACCTGCGGCGAGAGCTGCGGCAGCTCGTTGGGCTGCGTGTGCATCCAGCCGAGCGGCTGCAGGTGCGCGAGCGCGGGGTGGCGCGGCGGCTGGCGCGGCAGGTGCACCTGCTGGTGCGTGCCCCACTGTGCCGCACAGGCAGCACGTCTGGTACACGCGAGGCGGGCTCACCTGCGGCGAGAGCTGCGGCAGCTCGTTGGGCTGCGTGTGCATCCAGCCGAGCGGCTGCAGGTGCGCGAGCGCGGGGTGGCGCGGCGGCTGGCGCGGCAGGTGCACCTGCTGGTGCGTGCCCCACTGTGCCGCACAGGCAGCACGTCTGGTACACGCGAGGCGGGCTCACCTGCGGCGAGAGCTGCGGCAGCTCGTTGGGCTGCGTGTGCATCCAGCCGAGCGGCTGCAGGTGCGCGAGCGCGGGGTGGCGCGGCGGCTGGCGCGGCAGGTGCACCTGCTGGTGCGTGCCCCACTGTGCCGCACAGGCAGCACGTCTGGTACACGCGAGGCGGGCTCACCTGCGGCGAGAGCTGCGGCAGCTCGTTGGGCTGCGTGTGCATCCAGCCGAGCGGCTGCAGGTGCGCGAGCGCGGGGTGGCGCGGCGGCTGGCGCGGCAGGTGCACCTGCTGGTGCGTGCCCCACTGTGCCGCACAGGCAGCACGTCTGGTACACGCGAGGCGGGCTCACCTGCGGCGAGAGCTGCGGCAGCTCGTTGGGCTGCGTGTGCATCCAGCCGAGCGGCTGCAGGTGCGCGAGCGCGGGGTGGCGCGGCGGCTGGCGCGGCAGGTGCACCTGCTGGTGCGTGCCCCACTGTGCCGCACAGGCAGCACGTCTGGTACACGCGAGGCGGGCTCACCTGCGGCGAGAGCTGCGGCAGCTCGTTGGGCTGCGTGTGCATCCAGCCGAGCGGCTGCAGGTGCGCGAGCGCGGGGTGGCGCGGCGGCTGGCGCGGCAGGTGCACCTGCTGGTGCGTGCCCCACTGTGCCGCACAGGCAGCACGTCTGGTACACGCGAGGCGGGCTCACCTGCGGCGAGAGCTGCGGCAGCTCGTTGGGCTGCGTGTGCATCCAGCCGAGCGGCTGCAGGTGCGCGAGCGCGGGGTGGCGCGGCGGCTGGCGCGGCAGGTGCACCTGCTGGTGCGTGCCCCACTGTGCCGCACAGGCAGCACGTCTGGTACACGCGAGGCGGGCTCACCTGCGGCGAGAGCTGCGGCAGCTCGTTGGGCTGCGTGTGCATCCAGCCGAGCGGCTGCAGGTGCGCGAGCGCGGGGTGGCGCGGCGGCTGGCGCGGCAGGTGCACCTGCTGGTGCGTGCCCCACTGTGCCGCACAGGCAGCACGTCTGGTACACGCGAGGCGGGCTCACCTGCGGCGAGAGCTGCGGCAGCTCGTTGGGCTGCGTGTGCATCCAGCCGAGCGGCTGCAGGTGCGCGAGCGCGGGGTGGCGCGGCGGCTGGCGCGGCAGGTGCACCTGCTGGTGCGTGCCCCACTGTGCCGCACAGGCAGCACGTCTGGTACACGCGAGGCGGGCTCACCTGCGGCGAGAGCTGCGGCAGCTCGTTGGGCTGCGTGTGCATCCAGCCGAGCGGCTGCAGGTGCGCGAGCGCGGGGTGGCGCGGCGGCTGGCGCGGCAGGTGCACCTGCTGGTGCGTGCCCCACTGTGCCGCACAGGCAGCACGTCTGGTACACGCGAGGCGGGCTCACCTGCGGCGAGAGCTGCGGCAGCTCGTTGGGCTGCGTGTGCATCCAGCCGAGCGGCTGCAGGTGCGCGAGCGCGGGGTGGCGCGGCGGCTGGCGCGGCAGGTGCACCTGCTGGTGCGTGCCCCACTGCGGCGGCACCACGGCGCAGTGCACCTCGCGCACCATCGGGTTGTCCGGCGGCGACGTGCCGTACAGGTAGCACGCGATCTGGTAAACGACATATTATACATGTATTGGACACACGAAATAAAGCGGAAGCTAACAAAGCTGTTTGAATATGACTTTCCGTTGTGATGTTATTGAATCAACTTTATGGTATGGTTTGTCCCGGATTCGTGCGCATGCGCGGATACACCGTTGTGGGTACTGTGGGCATGACAGTGCCCACAACGGTGTATCGTGCCCATAACACTAATCACAATATATAAGGTGGAGGAAAGGTTTTAATTTTCATGATTTGCAAGCGCCGTCAACCAAATTAGAGCGCGCGCGCGCCAAACGAATCAACGAACGACGCGAGGCTTTAATACTGCACTGCACTGATAAGCGAGCGTCTAGTGAACGAAAACAATTATGTTTTCGAAGTTATTAAGCAAAGTGATATTTACGTCGATTAATGAGTTATGCAGTTTTGGACATATTTACATAGAAGATGACAACAAAGCAACAAATAATAAACCTCTTGGAAGATACCGCGAATTTACTTAAAAAAGCGCAAGTTAACCTGAAGAAATCGCCAAAACAACGATTAAGCAGTCGCGGTTACTTAAAAGCGAGATTAAAATGTATCGAAGACTACTGGAAAACATTCAAACTAGCTCACGACGACCTAGTAAAGTGTACAACTATGGAAGATCGTGGAGTATTGCAGTATTTTGAGAATGAAGAGTTTTACTTTCATGAAGAATTATACATTACCATGGTAGCCGATCTTAAGGACCTTCTAGGATGCCTTCCACCTCGAAGTAATCTTCAAATTACTGCTGCATCGCATTCTGACTTCAGTATCGCGAAATTACCCAAGATAGAAGTGAAGAAGTTTTATTCAAACTATAAAGAGTTTCCAGCTTTCCAAGACATGTTCGAGTCTTTAGTGCACAACAATTCCTCGTTTAGTAATGTCGAAAAATTACATTATTTAAAATGCAGTGTCGGTGGCGAAGCAGAGCTTGTACTGAGAAATATACAAGTGACAGAAAACAATTATTTACAAGCATGGAATACATTAAAAGACAGATTTGGCAACAAACGCATCATCGTAAATTCCATTTTAAAAAGGCTATTTAATCAAAAGAAAATTACACCTTCAGCTAATCAGGTTAAATTACTTTTGGACACTTCTTCCGAATGTTTAAACAATTTACATAATATGAAAATATCAACCGATTCCTGGGATCCATTAATTGTATTTCTGGTGGTGCAGAAACTGGACCCGGAGTCGCCTCAATCATGGGAAGAGTACGCCTACAAGGATAATTCACAAGAATTGCCCAAGTGGAACAACCATAAAATTATTATCCCTTTGGAAAAGCGAGAAATTACTAGCAGCAAACTGTGTGATAAAAAGAGATGGGTAGCAGAACCATTTTTGGCAGATGTCAAACAGTTGACCGCCCCGCATAAGTTCGCTGAAAATTACGTGCATTTGATTTTTTATATTTAAAAGTGAAATTGTGTATGTTTTAGAGAAATAATGCGTCTGAAACCTGGTGACTTGATCGGAGATTGATTGTTATGCATTACAACGGCATAACCCCAACAAATAATCATTTAACAGGTAGATTAGTCCAAATCGTAGCCTCTTAATATACGACTTATTTTACCAAAGCGCTTCAAATTTAAAGTACGCAGTTCTATTATTCTATTCTACAAACGTTAAATTACGTAAAAAATAAAGACAGAATAACACAGGGAATGTATATCGACGAATATTTTGTATAATGAAATATTATTTAGTTTTACACTAGAGCTGCATGTTCAATATTTTGTGTCGACTGTTTATCATGCAGTAAACTACTATATTTAACTTAGGAACATTGTTATAAATCACCTGATCGAAAGGTTATCTCATTTAAAGCTACAAATGTTACTTACTTATGTTAGTTACTGACATCTTAAATCGGTTTCGTTTGACAGCTTTTACTTGTCCTTCTATTCCGATAGGAATGTTAATTTTATGGGAACGACTTGAAGAAGTTTTTAGCAAGCAAATTTCGTACATTAGAAATTGTTACCCCATCCACATGCTGCCAAAGAAAAAGTGATTAAAGAGCGTTCATTCCATGTTGCAACCAGAGAAAAAAGCTGTGTTTTGTGTAAAGATAATCACACGCTGTGTCACTGCAAAGAATTTATCAAGCTGTCTCCTTCAGAGCGAAGTGAGTACGTGAAGAGCAACCGGTTATGTTTTAGCTGTCTGGTACCAGGGCATCCTGTGATGAAATGTCGAACTCCAATGTCCTGTCGAGTATGTAGCAAGCGGCATCATTCACTTCTACATCAAACCAGTAACGCAAGTACTAGAGGTGATTCAGAAAATATGCAACCGACGGTATCTGCAGTATCCAATGTAGAAGAGCAAGATATTCAAGTAAACACAATGATGACGTCATATCCTTATTGCAATACCAGACAGGGAATAGCACTATTAGCCACCGCAATGGTGACAGTAAGAAGCGAACAAGGACACACTATTGTTTTGCGTGCGCTGATAGACCACAGCTCCCAAGCATCGGCTTGGGAAAGCCGTAAAAGCGGCTTATATTATCAAGCTGAAAAGACAAACTGCGAGAGACACTCACTGGCGTAGGATCTACAAACACGAGCGTAAATCAAGTCGTTCAGTTTCAAGTTCTCTCAAGATGTGAGCCCAATTTTAGTCTGAATATACAAGCTTATGTCATAAACAAGCAGCTTACATCACAAATCCCCGCCAAGAGAATACCTGTATCGAATTGGTCACACCTAGAAGGACTCAACTTGGCTGATCCGTCTTGTTATACACCAGGGGCTATAGATCTGCTTTTAGGTATAAAAGAATACGCACAAATCGTTCAACAAGATGTAATCAAAGGTCCACCAGGCTCACCTTGTGCACAGAGAACCAGTCTAGGTTGGATTTTATTCGGAGATAAACACACCAATTCGCAGGACGAAACGATTGTTGTCATGCACCATCAAGTAGACGTAGAGGAAATGTTAAAGACAATTTGGGAGATAGATACCGATCGTAGACGAAAATACACACGAGAAGAACAACTATTTGAAGATATATATAATAACACATACACAAGAAACAATGAAGGCAGATACGTAGTGAAGTTACCCTTTGAAACAAAAAAGCTTAAATCTACAGAAGGCAATACAAGGGAAGTAGCTATGAACAGACTACTACAACAAGAAAAAATGTTCCAGCGAATGCCAGAAAGACACAAAGAATACATGAAAGTGATAAACGAATACAAAGAATATGAAACATTTAGAGGAAGTGCCTGATAATGAGAAAGAAACAAGGAAATTAGTCTATGCGCCACACTTCGCTGTAATTCGTAAAGATAAAGAATCAACTAACGTAAGAGTCGTGTATGACTTCTCTGCGAAGGGAATAAACGGATTATCGCTGAACGATGAATTGTTAAAAGGTCCAATTTTGCAAGATGATCTCAGAAGTTTAATCATAAGGTGGAGAATGCATAAAATATGTTTTGTATCAGATGTTGAAAAAATGTACAGGATGATTTTGATATCTAAAGATGACGCAGATTTTCAAAGAATACTGTGGCGAGATTACCCATCTGATCCAATCAAAGATTACAGATTACTCACAGTGACGTTTGGGACTGAATGTGCTCCGTACCTAGCAATTAAAACACTCTTTCATCTTGCAGATGAGGGTCAAAATTACCCCCAGGCAGCGCAGATCGTCCGAGAGGATTTCTATGTCGATGATGTATTGTCGGGATTTGATGACCTCACTTCTGCGGTCAGCGCTAGTAAACAACTGCAACAAATGCTCAACTGTGGAGGTTTTAAGCTCAAGAAATGGGCATCCAACAGCGCCGATTTTACGCGAACAATTGAACCAAAAGAAAGGTCATCTTCTGTCCATCTTGATATGAACATTGACTGTACCACAAAAGGATTAGGTGTGTTGTGGAACATGGACAGCGATGAATTCCAATACAGTTGGGACTTTCCAAAGATGTGTGATGCAAAAGAGAACAATCCTCTCAGATATTCAAAAGCTGTATGATCCACTAGGATGGATCGCACCAGCTGTCGTAGCTGCAAAGATGTTGATTCAGAAATTATGGCAAGAAAATGTCGATTGGGATGACAATTTAAGAGACGTGTTGAAAGATCAATGGATTTCTATCCCCTCAGATTTAGAAAATGCAAATAGCATCAAAATAGCAAGATGGTTTGAAAGTTTAACTGCTGAAAAAGATGTGTAGCGGATTTATCCAAATATGTCCCTATATTATCACCACGCCGCCGCCGCTTTCCGCTCCGCTCGTGGAGTCGCGCACCCGTACCTACGGCGCATCGCTGTGACGTCACTCGCCGGCCGAGGCACTTCGTCTTCAACTGCAGTCGTGCGCGTTAGATATTTATTTGCTTTTATTATATTAATCCTTCATCTAAGTTACCTAAATACTGTACAGTGTTCTATCTATACAATAAACGTTATTCAGTGAAACTAATACATTGTTCATTGTGATTTCTACGATATTTCACCTTGCATATAAATCATGAAGAATACCGTCATTACAAACAAAAAAGTGAATGTGGCTAATGAACTTCCACATTAGATGGTGACCCCTACAAACCACTTTATTGTGGTGGATTGAACACGGAAGAACAACTGTGAGTAGCAGAAAGTCATAATTACCTGTAATCTTGGTGGATACCTACTATACCGTACAATCGGTGACGATTGCATATAAGGCTGTGGTCTGAGTATAAGCGGCGAGCGATTTTTTTTATGATGCCGGACCTACAAGAGGGTGCAAACCCCGAAAGGCAGGAAGTACAGCGAGTAAGCGTACGAGTACCGCCATTTTGGCCCGAAGAACCCGCTTTGTGGTTTGCACAACTGGAGCATCAGTTTGTGCTTTCTAAAATCACTGTCGATGAGACTAAATTCAGTTTTCTGGTCGCTAATTTGGACTTACAGTATGCTAGAGAAGTAAAAGATGTTATAACAAATCCACCTGCAAATAATAAATACGATAAAATGAAATCGGAATTGATTAAGCGGTTGTCTGCGTCACAGGAGAAACGCGTCAAGCAATTACTAATGCACGAAGAACTCGGCGACCGCAGACCTTCCCAATTCTTACGCCACTTAGAAGGTTTGGCTGGTCCTTCAGTACCCAAAGATTTTTTAACTACCTTATGGTCGAGTAGATTGCCTCAGAATGTGCAGACTATTATAGCTTCCCAGACTAATCTGCCCTTAGAGAAGTTAGCGGACCTTGCAGACAAAGTATACGAGATTGCTCCATCTGGACCTCAAGTAGCTTCAACTTCATCTGCCATGCACTGCTCACCGGCAGCAACGTCTAGTTACGGTGAGCTGGTCCAAGAAATAAGTCAACTTAGGAAGCAAGTAGCAGCACTTTCGACGAAAGTAAATCAAAGAGGACGCTCGCGCTCTCAGAACAACAACAGGTATGACCGCGCACGTAGCCGCTCTAGGCCCCGGCAGCCTCCACCCAATCACCCACACTGTTTCTATCATTACACTTATGGTGAGAAAGCCAAGAAATGCAAGCAACCATGTAATTTCCAGTCGGAAAACACGCAGGGCGGTCGGAAGTAGCGGCCAACGACTGCCCTTCATCAACAGGCCGTCTATTCGTAACTGACCGCGTCTCGAAAGCGCAGTTCCTGGTGGACACTGGTTCCGACTTGTGTGTTTTCCCACGGTCAGCTGTCAAGACGCCCTGCTCCAAGACAAAATATGAACTCGTTGCTGCAAACAGTTCTGTAATCAACACCTACGGACCTATACAACTACAACTCGATTTGGGTCTCAGACGAAACTTTGTATGGACATTTACGATCGCTGATGTCACGAAACCCATCATAGGCGTTGATTTTCTAAGTTTCCATAATCTACTTGTCGACTGCAGAATGCAGCGCTTGATTGATGGACTCACTACACTTTCCGTTGCCGCCATGGAATGCAGAAGACACGAAGACGTTTCTTCAGTGAAGGTTACTACTGGTGACACCGACTATCATGACATTTTGCGTGAATACCCAGAGATTACAAAACCAGCTGGAATAATTAGTGTGCCTAAACATCAAACCATGCACTTTATTCGAACAACACCAGGCCCACCAGTCGCTAGTAAACCTCGCCGACTAGACCCTATCCGTCTCAAAGCTGCTAAAAAGGAGTTTGAAGCTATGGTAGCCAGTGGGGTCATAAGACCTTCTGAGAGCCCATGGTCATCAGCCTTGCATCTCGTTAAGAAAAAAGATGATGGTTGGAGGCCGTGCGGCGACTATAGAGCTCTTAACGCCAGGACAGTTCCGGACAGATACCCAGTTCGACACATCCAAGACTTTTCTTACCAACTCTCAGGATGCTCAGTATTTTCAACAATAGACTTGGTTAAAGCGTACAACCAGCTGGCTGTAAACCCCGATGATATCCAGAAAACCGCCTTAACTACACCGTTTGGACTATATGAGTTCCCCTACATGCCATTCGGACTCAGAAATGCGGCACAGACCTTTCAGCGGTTCATTGATGAAGTCCTTCTAGGGCTTGATTTTGTCTATGGGTACATTGATGATATCCTCGTCAGTTCAAGGTCAGAATCTGAGCACAAGACCCACCTGCGTATGCTGTTTGATCGACTCAAGAAATATGGGATCTTGATAAACACAGCCAAGTGTATTTTTGGTAAGACAGAAGTTGATTTCCTGGGGTATCGAGTCAATGCAGATGGAGCTAGACCAATAAGTGCTAAAGTACAAGCAGTACAAGATTTTCCCCCACCCAAAACGGTCAAATCATTACGCCGTTTTCTGGGGATGCTTAACTTTTATCGGCGGTTTATCCCTAACGCTGCCCGACTTCAAGCACCATTAAACGCTGTCTTAACTGGCCCGAAAAATAAAGGATCGCAACCTGTGGAAATGACCACTGAACTTCTAAAAGCGTTTGAGGAATGTAAAGCCTCTTTAGCCAATGCAGCAATACTGGCACATCCAGATCCAACGGCGGAACTCTCAATCACTACTGACGCATCTCTTACTGCTATAGGTGGAGTTCTGCAACAGAAAAACGGTCAACACTGGCAACCATTGGCGTTCTTTTCACGCAAGCTTTCGACAACTCAGACTAAGTACAGTCCATATGACCGCGAACTCTTGGCAGTCTATGAGTCCATAAAGTATTTTCGCCATATGGTCGAAGCAAGGACATTCTCAGTGCTGACAGATCATAAGCCACTTACTTATGCATTCTCGCTGAGTAAAGAAAATTGCACCCCTAGGCAATTCAGATATTTGGACTTTATATCACAATTTACTTCAGACATAAGATACCTACCTGGCCCAGAAAACGTTGTCGCTGACTGTTTATCACGTGTGGATGAAGTAACTCTTACTCTGGACTACAAAGCCCTTGCACGATCTCAGGAACTTGATCCAGAGCTGCAAGAGCTAATACGTCATGGGTCTACGCTCAAATTGGAAAAGAAACCAGCCTTGGATGGTACCTTAGTATACTGCGATACTTCGACACATACATCTCGACCATATATCACGCCAGAGTTTCGGAAACAGGTCTATGAAATGATGCATAATGTTCATCACCCAGGAATATCAGCTACCGTGCGACTGGTCACTCAAAACTTTGTGTGGCCAGGGATCCGTAAAGAGTGCAGAGAGTGGTCAAGGCATTGCTTGCAATGCCAAAAAAGTAAAATATCCCGTCACACTACCTCACCTATTTCCTCATTCCTTCCGCCTTCAACAAGGTTCGCTCATATTCACCTTGACATCATAGGACCTTTACCATTATCTAATGATTACAGGTACTGCCTCACCGTCATCGATAGATACACAAGATGGCCTGAAGCAATACCTCTCACAGACATCACGGCGGAAACCTGCGCGGCTGCACTCGTGACTGGTTGGATAGCCAGGTTTGGCTGCCCACTTCGGGTCACTACAGACAGAGGTCGTCAATTTCAATGTCATCTCTTCAAAGCTCTCACTGCTTTAGTCGGCGCACGTCACTTAAGCACAAATTCATATCATCCTGCTGCAAACGGTATAATTGAACGCTTTCATCGACAGCTTAAAGCAGCCCTGATGTGTAACAGCAATGAGAAGTGGAACGAAACCCTACCTTTGGTCTTACTTGGCATTCGAAATGCTTGGAAAGATGACATTCAAGCATCTCCGGCGGAGTTAGTATACGGCGAGCCCCTGCGATTACCTGGTCAATTTTTTGCTCCTACTGATGACCATCTCGTTGAAGACCACACCCAGTTTTCGACCCGCCTTCGCAGTCACATGGCAAAACTGAGTCCCAAGCCAACTTCATGGCACAGAAATGGACCATTTTATGTACCGAAAACGTTAAAAGACACCACCCATGTATTTTTGCGTCAAGATTTTGTCCGCAAACCTCTGCAGCCACCGTATGCCGGCCCCTACAAAGTTTTACAGCGCAATGACAAATATTTTACAATAGACATACGTGGCAAGTCGACCAACGTGACCATAGATCGCCTGAAACCAGCATACCACATACAAAACATGGAAAACCCGCCACAATTCCAAAACACTTCGGCTTCGCCCACACTTTTATCAGACACTACCGAGGAGAAGGTTAAAACAACTCGCAGCGGCAGAAGAGTACAATTCACTAATTTCTATCGACCGTAGTAACGGTCTGGGCAGGGGGAATAATGTAGCGGATTTATCCAAATATGTCCCTATATTATCACCACGCCGCCGCCGCTTTCCGCTCCGCTCGTGGAGTCGCGCACCCGTACCTACGGCGCATCGCTGTGACGTCACTCGCCGGCCGAGGCACTTCGTCTTCAACTGCAGTCGTGCGCGTTAGATATTTATTTGCTTTTATTATATTAATCCTTCATCTAAGTTACCTAAATACTGTACAGTGTTCTATCTATACAATAAACGTTATTCAGTGAAACTAATACATTGTTCATTGTGATTTCTACGATATTTCACCTTGCATATAAATCATGAAGAATACCGTCATTACAAACAAAAAAGTGAATGTGGCTAATGAACTTCCACAGATGCTATTCAGATGCATGGTTTCAGCGACGCATCAATGAATGAAATGAGAATGATGAAATGCCTATGGTGCGGTTGTTTACTGCCGAGTCAAAAAACCAGAAGGATCTATAAAGACAAAACTAATTGCCGCACGAACCAAAGAAGCTCCACTGAAAACGGAATCTTTACCCCGCTTAGAACTTTGCGGAGCAGTCCTGCTGTCAGAGCTACTTAAGCAAGTCTCTCAAGCCATGAGAATACACAGATCACAGGTTGTGGCATGGACAGATTACTCTATCGAGTTATCATGGTTGTTCGGTGACGTCAGCAGGTGGAAAATGTTCGTGGCTAACAGGGTCGTTGAGATCCTAGAAAACGTTAATAGTAACCCATGGTTTCACGTCGAATCCAAAGATAATCCAGCCGACATAGTTTCGAGAGGTATGCCTTTAAGAGATTTAATAGATTGTCCACTCTGGTGGGTAGGGCCTGCATGGCTTTCGAGAGAGAACATAGAATACACACGACCAAATTGCATTCCTACAGAGATAGAAGCCAAGAAGGCAGTTCATGACAATCTAAAAATCTGTCAAGATGATGAGAATAAACTTATCAGCCAAATTGAAAATTTCAACGATCTTAACGAACTAATGAGATGCTTAGAAGATTTTTAAAATACAAAGAATACAACGACACAATACACCATAGCCATCTGGCATCATGTAAACAGGATGATTCCTTCAAATAACACGCTAATCGTGAGCGTACATATTTTTTTTTACAATCGTGAGGATCATCCCTCACAGATGTGTTTATCAACAGTCTTTTGTTATACTTTTGTTAACGCGAGTGCCGGTGATCTTTTGATCCGCGAGCGTCTGCGCTGTTACTTTAAAAAAAATTGAAGGTGTAATTTATAGTTATATAACAGACATATTAACATACATTTCCATGGACATATTTGTTAGGGTTGTGCGGGCGGGATTCGAGCCCGCGACTGCTTATCTTTGTAGTCCGGAACGTAAACCACCACACTGTGACGGTCGATAAATTATTATTAAAAAAATATACTACCAAACTACTCCATGTATAGCACTGTCTTAGAATATCGACTATGTTAGTCCGTAGGTTGGCTAAGAAACAAAACTCACTAATTTTATTGAAAATACTTCAATCATGAATGATAGGCGGACTGTGTTTTTTTATTTAGTTAGGTGTTTCTGCAGTTTTAAAGACGCACTGAGGCATTAAGACACTGACGCCATCAAAAACAGACTACGTCAAAATTATGACCCCAATTTGAAGTGAGGTGTTGTTTAGCTGAGCCATCTTTTAGCCTCTCACCGGTGATTTAGTTCTTAATACAATATCATTGCCTTATATTCTATATTATACTTTCAAAATGATGTTTTCAAATTCCGCCTTTAAACTGGCAATTGAGCTTGATCAAAATATTGTTTTTATGAACTCAATAGATAACATTCCTATGATTGTGTTTGGCTATATTATAGTTTATACTTACTTAATTTATGCATGTTGTATTTATAATTTATTTGTCATAAAAGGACTCATATAGTCCTTTGGTGGGCGGTATGTTGAGTAAAAAATGTAAACGGATTTTCAGTCGCAAATAAAGTAGCAGACACACGTCTTTCAATCTCGTAAAAGTTAAGCTTAGCAAGTTTCGATCTTAATACCTTCAACAAACGCTTGATTTTCCTTATAATAGGTGGAAAGGACTATGAATCATGAGTAGGTTCTTAGTTTAAAATATTGCCAATGATTTCAAAGGCACCCCACGCAAAGTCAAAGGTATAGACACCCCACATGCTTAGGTTTGAGCAAAAAAGTTTTTGTTTTAGTTCCATGTATGGGAACCCTCAAACGTTTTTTTTTATTTTATTTTTAGTATGAGTATTGTAAAGCGGTTAACGGGATACACCTACCTACTAAGTTTCATCTGTGTGATGCTAATAGTTTCAGACTAAAGTGGCTGTGACATACGAACGGACAGACAGACTTAACTAAAAAGACTATTTATAGAAATCAGACGAGTTCCGTGACCGAATGGGAAGTCTTTTTATGGCGTTTTTCGGCCAAGGTTTCAAGGAAAAAGTTATTCTTCACTGGCTGATTGGTTGTTTTGAAACACCTTTTATAAGAACAGTTAATAGAAGACAACACAAACACATACCTGCGCTCTCAAATCGGAGATGGTGACGAATTTCTTGAGCAGATTCTTGGGCAGGATGTACGTGTAGCCGCTCTCCTTGATGTCGTCCGAGCTCACGTAGATGTGGTTCGTTCGGAGATGCAAGTTCGTCGCCGAGATCGCTCTTACACGCCATTCCGTCTTTGAGCTGTGTAAAAAAAATATAATATTGCATGACTAAAACAGAAAGATTTTGGACGGCCCATGCATTTTTATATATTTTTTCAAAATTATCGATCTACTATGCCTTGCGAAATTTAGCATAAGAAAGGAAGTTTTTAGCAAGTTCGAAACTTAATTTCGGTTTCTACTGAAACCATATAGAAGATGCTGAGCATAAGACTGAGATAATGTATTGTGAGTAAACCTATCTACAATAGTTTTTAAATTTAGAAGTCATCCAGTTTAATGGACGAACTGTTTGGTGTAATGGTTAGCGCTCTTGACTTCTATGCCGGGCAAATGTATTATGTGATGAGCACGAAATTTTTTACCTAAGTCATGGATGTTTCTGTATTTCTGGGAGACGTCCCTGTCATGATCGTTGTCGTATTCATAACACAAGGAAGACACCAATTACAATTAGTGTGTGTTGTCTAGCGCATATTTATATATATATATATTTTATTTTGACCTTACTTTTTTTTCACAATTAATTTACAATGTTCGAAAAATTTAACATCCTTACCTGAAAGTCTGCGACTCGTAATTACTCGTGGTGGACGTAATGATCTCGTCTCCGTGCTTGTTGACTGTTCTGGTCGTGGTCGCTGTGAGCTGGCTCTGCTCCTTGCTCTGCTTCTCAATCTCGGCGATCTGCTGCCTCTGCGCAGAGGGCGCGGAGATCTCCATGCCGAGAATGATGTCTCGGATCTCGGATTGGGTTAGCGAGGCTACGTTTACGCTGTGGAACACATTATTGATAACAGAAGACGGGTTTTTTTTTTGCTCTAACAATGTTAAAATTCGAATTGTACAGGGTTAGGATCGAAAAAAATATGGCAATGTTTTTAAATTAGCTAAACAAAATATTCCAGAAGAACATAATCCATGGCCAATTATTAAAATATATGAATCAATAAACCCTCAATAATTTATAGTTATAATACCGCCAATAACTATCCCTATACTTTAGTTGCCTTTTTTCAATTACATGTAGCTACTGACATTAGCCATATTATGTGGATGATATCTATAAGAAACGATTCATGATTACAATGTCACCTAAATCGAGGGCACAAATAGGCAGAATATGCATTGTCTGTGGATACTTTGTAGCTGATTTGTGATATTGCTAGATCAGATAGCGTAGTCTCAGACGGGCAGCGCTGCGTCGTCACGCGATCAGCGCACGCGCAGCTCCTGCCCGCCCCCAGAGCACAAGGACTCTCTGGTTTCAGGACCCCTACGCAATTCATCACTTCTTAACAACACCATTATGATGCGGAATCAAAAGAAAATTATATATGAATCTACAAGGTAACGTAATCTACAAACCCCAGTTACCAGAAAGATGGGCAAATGATGATCAATATTAATTTTAACGCCGGCAGCGATGCTATAATAAAATGATGTCTTCAGTATTGTCTTGTTCTTATTTGGACTCTGAACGGAGCGCTCCGAACTAGTACAATCGTTCAAAGGAACTAGTTCAGTATTCTAGTATTATTAGTTTAATAGATCACCGATTACTCTGATATCAATCGTCCGTCGTACAGAGCGAAAATGGGAAAAAGCACGTTCGTACGTGTTGTTCAACATCTTCTATCACGCTCAACAACACGCGTCGGTTTCGTTCTCTCTTTACTAGTTTATATTCCGTCACACCCACGCATACGCGTCTGTCTCTCGCTTAATCTAGTACATCTTCAACCTGACATTCGTAATTATTCGTTCTTACTTACTCGGCTCTCGCAAGGATCAGAATTATAGTCACACAAGATTTGCTTATATTATGAACTGTGCTAAAGACCGATTTGAAAGACCAGAACAGAATTTTTCGTTCTCGTTCACATGAATGAACTAGTTCCTTATAGTACATAGTACACATATTACATCAGCCTACTTCAAGTAGGCCGCCAATAGTGGCTCTATGTCCGCTTGCTGTAAAACGACTATACTGATACAATATACAAAGGGTTACAACTCACTTGTTCTTCTTGCCGTAATCAGCCAGGATGAGGTCCTTGAGCTGCACCTCGACCTTGATCCAGTCGTCGTCGGAGAGCGTCGGCCAGATGTGGTGCGGCTCGGTGAGCGTCGTCTTGTCCGGCTTCAGGAGCACCTTGGTGCGCTCCGTGTTCACGTGGAGGGCGCGCAGTATGAGGATGAGACGACTGAACGCCTGCAGACGATGTTATGTTTGTTTATTACGAGTTTTCTCGAGACTAAAAAAATGCGAAAACTATCTCACGTATTTCCCAAGGCCTTACGTAGTACAAGAGATAGTTGTTAGGTGCAATATAGTTAATCTAGAACATGTAATCTGAATGATGGCGATTAGTAACCGTATCTATATTTAGTTGTCTGATGGCCTGATGATTTTATTTAGATCACAAAGTAAGTTTAAACAAAATAAATTAAGCGGTTTCTTCATGAATAGGTAAGCAGAGTTAGGTACTATCGTATTCTTAAGAGGACTTTCAGGGTATCGGAATGACACGGGCGGTCCTTTCACCAACAAAACTTGAAAATACGATAATGACAGAAAAGTACAAACGTTGCGACTCTGACAATAGTGAACATAAAAGACTTCTTATGTGTCGTTTATTTTTTTACCCTGGCCTAAAAATATTTAAATCACTTAGATAGATTTTAGATTATTATATATTTGTATTGACCAATTTGTTTTAAGGGAAGTATACACATTAATTCTATGATATTGTCAGATCAGATAGCGTAGTCTCAGACGGGCAGCGCTGCGTCGCCGCGCGATCAGCGCACGCGCAGCTACTACCCGCCCCCAGAGCACATGGACTCTCTGGTTTCAGGACCCCTACGCTGTTCATCACTTCTTAACAACATCATTATAATGCGGAATCAAAAGATAATAATATATGAATCTCCAAGGTAACCTATTTTCTAGCCCCAGTTACCAGAAAGATGGGCAAATGATGATCATAATTAATTTTAACGGCGGCACCGATGCTATAAGAAAATGATGTCTTCAGTATACTACGCAGTTCATCACTTCATAACAAAACCATGATACCAATAGTCGAAAACCACTTGAGTTTAGATGAACTTTTCAAATAGATTTCCATGTTACATACGTAGAAGAAACTGACGACGTATAAGCCGTCTTGCAGCATCTTCCATCATATTTATTCTCCAATGTTGTTGTTTTTCTGCATACATTTTAACCTTATAAAATAATTCTTTTATCACTCACCGTATACGAAGAGATGGTCTTCAGCCAATCGTCATACAAGTTGAACAGCACCATCTGTGGTTCAGTTGCTTTGAGGATGAGGTCTCCGAACTTCTCCACCTTGAGACACGCCTGGAACGGCAGCTGCAGCTCCGAACCCTTGATCACGATGTTGGGGAAGTCTAGCAAGTGGACCTGATGAAGACAATATAAGATTTATAACACAACAATATAGTCGTTCAAGAATCCGAAACATTAATAAAAAGTACAAGGAAAGTTAGCCTGTAACATCTCAATGCTAGGCCTTTTCTCAACTATAAGTTTTTTTTTAGTTTTTTAAAACTTTAACTTGTACTCGCGGTAATATTATTCTCTCACAGAAAAATTACTCTCTCAGTCTTTGGACAGTAAAAAAATATGTTATTTATGTGTAAACATACCTCAAGAGGATCCAACATTCCTTTTCTGGTGACAATGATCTGTTTGGGCTGCTCCTCAACGGGCAGTGATCGAATGAGCGCGGCCACTTCTTCGGCGGTCTTCCATTTGGCGAGCTGTCATGAGAAAACATAGTTATTGATAAATGCCAATTGTATGTGCGATAAACTGATGAGATGGTGACAAAGGTAATAAACACTATAAAGGGTATCTGGACTTTATTAATATCTCTCTATTTATGCACTCCTTAATTGCCTCTTGAAATATAAAACTTAATAACTTATTTTTTTAAATTATAATTTTATGATACTCTGGATATAGCATGACCCCTTATAGTTAAACAAGTATGTAAGTTATTCAATTTTTGGGTGGTCGATTTAATATCAGTATCGAAAAACACTGTTTCAACGCCCTTAGCCCGCAGTCTTATAGCTCCATTGCTAGAATAAAATGTTCACCAATTATGGCTGAAGATTACATAATAAAGCTACTGTCATCATACCTGTCCTAGACGCTTCTGTCCCGCCCACACACTCGTGTGAATAATCTTCAAAAATAGCTGTCCCGTGCGCGGGTTGAAGATGAAGATGGCGCCGTTGATCGGCTTCGTCGTCAAGTTGCCCTCGAACGTCTTGTGAATCGTCACTCGGTACACGTTCGTGTCGTCGACAAACCTGGGTAATAAATAAGGTAGCTTAGCTACTTGTATTTAGAGTTCTTTCCTAAATAGCTCGACATAAAGGTAGGTTGAAGACGCGATAACAATTTTTTAAAAGAAAATGCTACAGTGCTCCACATCAAGAATGTAATGGAACATTGTTTTTTCTGTATAATGCTAACAACATAAGGAAACCAATGATGAAGTAAGTTCAGAACGATGGTTATCATTAGGATCAACCTAGCACCAGATATAGGCTCGTAGAGGTGATGCAGGTTTTTGCATATGCTAGTGTTGCCACAGCCAAGTTCGACGAGTTGGCCAATATATGTCTTCTGCTATCGCCTCCCTAAGGATGTGCTTCCATTCACAATATCTTCGGTGTATTATTATGGCCTATGAAAGTTGCGGTGCAAAAAGTGGAATAATCTGGCTACTAGTAGTACGAGGGTCAAACTGAAAGTTCTTAGAACTGGCCACTTATAAACAATATAATAAAAAAAATATTCTAAAATTTAAAAATAGAACTCTTTGCCAATATTACTGAGTATATATTTCATTCATTTGTCATTTGTTTTACGATTTGGCGGCAAATTGAAAATTGTCTGTGTCACGTCAACATGAATTTAACACGAGAAAATTTTCGTGCAATGATTTTTTATGACTTTCGATGTCATTTAAGTCAACAAGAAAGTTATGATAGACTACGATTGGCCTTTCACGATGAAGCCCCATCTCGTGCGACTGTTTACAACTGGTTTAATGAGTTTAAACGTGGTCGCACTAATCTCACTGATGATGTACGTGAGGGACGGCCTTCTACGGCGACGACTAAAAAAAACTTCTGTGTTGTGCGGCGTATGATAGAGACTGACAAAAGAGTGACCTATCAGCAGATTCGGACAAGCTTAGGCATCGGTATGAGTCAAGTGCACAAAATCCTCCACGAACATTTAGCGGTCAGGAAGCTTTGCGCCCGGTGGATACCTCATAATTTGACTAAGGCTCAAAAACTCCATCGTGTGGATTGGTGCCGTAAAATGATTGAAAGATTTAACGGAGGTGACTCAAATGCTGTGTTCGACATACTAACAGGTGACGAAAGCTGGATTTACTGTTATGATCCTGAAACCAAAAGACAATCTGCTCAGTGGGTGTTTCCTTTCGAGGAGTTGCCAACTAAAGTGAAGAGAGATCGAAGTGCGGGAAAAAAAATGGTGGCCTCGTTCTTTGGAAGGATAGGTCATTTCGCAACAATTGTGTTAGAGGATCAAAAAACAGTTTCTGCAGAATGGTACACTACCAATTGTTTGCCACTTGTCTTGGAAAAAGTTCGAGAGAAACGACCTCGCAGTAGGATCCTCCTTCACCACGACAACGACTCGTCGCACACCGCCAAGCGAACGATAGACTATTTGGCGACATCAAACGTTGAATTACTGGGTCACCCGCCGTATAGCCCGACCTCGTGCCTTGTGATTTTTATTTTTTTCCAAAAATTAAAGAAAAACTTAAAGGAAAGCGGTTTATGAATGCTGAAGAAGCGGTGGCTGCGTATCGCGATGCCATTGAAGAGACCCCTAAGGACGAGTGGGCAAAGTGCTTTTCCCAGTGGTTCCATCGCATGCAGCGGTGTATTGACGTCAATGGACAATATTTTGAAAAGATATAATAAAACTAATAACTGGCTAATGTAATCAGTTTTTGATTTTCTAAGAACTTTCAGTTTGACCCTCGTAGTAGCCGACTTCGACTACGGTGGCCAGTCACAACGACTAACCTGGGATGATGACTGCGCGGGACATATTATAGTGCACAAGTGTGTGCGCAAATACAGGTGCACTCTCTATTCATTTAGCTCTCATAGCCCGATGGGAAAGCAATCTGACACGACCGGAGAGAGATCAGGCGCAGGACCAACGGCTTTACGTGCTTTCCGAGGCACGGGGGTGAAACACCGCCATCTTACAAACTCCGGGCTACCCTGAGAATTTCTAAACAGAATATCTCAGGAATATATTTTTGGCCCGACCCGGGGATCATCCCGGGACCTCTGGCGCAGCCGTCGCTTTAAAGTGCGACCCTCTTACCGCTGCGCCACCGAGGCAGTTAGGAGGAACAGTAGGAGCAATTTGGCTACTATACCAGGTACTACACAACTTACCAAATGATCTGATTAGAGAACAGCTCTCCATAGTTCTGGCTGGACAGGTAAGGCTCAGTGGGCTCGGACGAGTACAGCTGAAGCGCTTTTCGGATGCGCTCGCGCAGCACGTACAGAGCTGGGTTCGCCTTCATTATCTTCGCCATCGCTTGCTGGATGAGTGGCTTACAGCCGGGGAACCAGTTGCCATATGCACTGCGGGGTTAACAAAGTTAGGGTGGATTAAGAGGTGAATGTATCAATTTTTGAGTGTAAATCTGCACGTAATGTAGGTTTGTCATTCTTCAGAAAAAAAATATTTTAAATTATAAATAGCACCATTCTTATAGTCATGCGAGATAATCACACACCTAAATTACTTGAGTTTTGATGTAAAGTCCCGAGCACATCATAAAACCAGCTTACGTTGCAAATTAGACTTTATTTCAACTGCATACCGCAGTGTTTACTTTGACGTGCATTTGTCCGTACCCTTTTTAGGATGAGTGTAATCTGACGTCGTTAGTATTTGATTAAGATTTTCCATCAAAATCAGAACGGGAAATTCACCACTAGGATTACTTTTTCCTGATTGGCCATGCACCGAAAGTAAAATCCATGTAGCTTGTTAGGTCAATATGAGTTCAGAAATCCTATGATTATTCTTGGAGGTTATATCTGGGACGACCCGCCTGGTGTAGTGGTCGAAAAAATCGCCTACTACGCAGCGGGTTGCGGGTTCGATCCCCGCACAATACAAACATTTGTGTGCATGAACATGTCTGTTTGTATTGGTCTGGGTGTTATCTATGTATTTCATGTATGTATTTACAAACAAAAAATATTATATCCGTTGTCTGGCACCCATAACACAAGCTTTGAGTAGCTTACTTTGGGACTAGATGGCGATGTGTGGGATTGTCCAAAGGATATTTATTTATATTATATTTATCTGTAATGAGCTGGTGTTAACGTGAAACTTTTTATGCATGTAAAAATGACGTAAACTACGATCGTAGACAATATACCAACCTGTGCAGATTGTAAGCCAAGTCGATAGCGATCAGCAGGCCCGTCGGCGAGGGGTATATGGACATGTTGTCCGTGGTATAATCGAGGAACTTGGCACGCGCGTATCGCTCCACGTCGTGCGAGTCGTAGTCGCCCCAACGCAGCTGGATGTCCAGCCAGTACTTCTGTGTTGTTGTGTTGTCCATTGTGTCTCTGGAAAAGGATGTACAGATGTAAACAAATGATTACGATGACAATGACAAGTGTAAGATCCGATTTTGGTGACAGTATAGTGTTCTACATTTTTTAGTAGATAGAAAACTTAAGTGTAATTGACAACTTAAACGAAAACCTCGGCTTTATATTATAACTTGTACACCACATAAAAAAATATATATTTAAATGGACAATACTTAACCTTAATTAGCAGTCGCGTAACCTAGCGTAACTAGCGTAGCATCATGAACTAAAATTGTAAACCTAATGGAGATACTAAATAAATAGCATGATATACCATATTTTGTAGTAATTCTATAATTGAACTTTGTACAGATTAGGCACGGGTGTTTATTTTATTGTTTAGTATACCAAATCTTGACATATCTGTAGAAAATACAGAACAGTTTTTTTAATGTATATAATAAAAGTAGTTATACTAACTTGGTATCAGCGAGCAGTGAGGGCCTGGACACGTTCCACTTGTAGGCCGAGAACAGTAGGATGTCAGCGCAGGACGAGTTCATCTTGTAAGATTTCCTCGGGTGAATGGTTTCCTTCTGCACCGTCTCGATCTCGAGGGCGTCTAGTTCTTGATCGAACACCTGTCATAAAAACATCATTTGTAAAATAAAAATATGTCTTAATTTAAAACTATAACGGCCTTACCACAAATAAATGAACAAGGCTTGAATTACTGCTTTTAAATGTTATGTGACTCAACTAAATGTATGTCACATTTATGACGTAATTGACATTGATTTTAAACAAGTCATATCATATTTAATAAGTTGTACTAACCATCTTTAATTATTTGCGGTAAGGCTGCATGGGTTCCGTTTTTTGCCATTCAAGATACGGAACCCTAAAACACATTGCTATATTTTTTTGACTGTTCTAATTAATAAGGTAAAAATTATCATTGGGAGCTGGGGTCCAAAGGCATTCATTTCAATTTGCAGGACTTGATTGATGAATGTCCCCAAATGACGAGGAGACTACGGTCTGATGAATGGTGTAGTTCGCGGCGCTGTGACTCTTATTTTCCGCGTCCTGGCGCCGCGGACCGGGGTCTACAGTCCTCAATACACAGCCCACGCCATTTTACGAGTCCCTGTCCGACGGTTTTCGGTTTTCGGAATTTCAATTATGAAAGTTTTCCTAATTATGAAAGTGATTACCTTTTAAAGTTGTTAGGTTATTTCACCATCACATCACGATCAACGTCCAACATTTTGTAATTAAAATACTGGTTACGATTGTAGTTTAAGTAAGATAGTGCTATAGATAGACCCTAAGTATGTTTCCGATAGGTCGTAGAACATAAACAAGTGCTAAGTCAATAAAATATTTGTTTCTTACCTGACACAAGTCCATGACAATAGACTCGTGCACTTTCTGCCACAAGTGAGCCCTGAATATCTGGATGAGCGAGATCTTCAGCGTGGGGATCTTGCCGTGCATGAATATACCGGTTAAGTCCAGTTGTACCTAAACAGAAAGTAGGTATTCTTTACAAAATTATTTTAGAAAAAACGCAGACAAATCAAATGAGAGAAACAATCAATTATTGCCTTATTTAGTTATTATTACCCTCAAAATTTGTAAAGTAAATTGCCAATTGAATTGCAATCTTAATATTTACTTGGCTCTACAGTGCCTCTTTAGTCAGTAATCAGTAGTTTTCCAGCGCTTTCAAGGACTTTCCGCATTTTTTGAGAAATACCGACCAAGACGACTAATAAGTAACAGATTGAAAAGCCAAAAATTAATGTTGTTTCTTTCTGCAATACATATACTTCATGATATGAACGAGTTATTATGCATGTAAAAGGCAATAAGTTATTTATCTAGCTTTCGCCTTCAGGATTTTTTCGATGTCTTAACACATTATTGTCGCCATTAACTGAGACGTCACTTTCCTATGTCTTGTTTTGCACTTACCGATAAAACGGCGCGCTTCTTATTACTATATCTGTAAACATAACGACGACCTTACGACTCAGTTCCTACCACGCAGACTATAGATAAATAAATAGTAAATAATTTCTTTCTTTCCACAAACCAAAATACAAAATCAAAACTTAATTAAGAGTTAATGTAAACAATATCATGTTTGTGGATCGCTAGTGCCCATGGTAGGTAAGAAACCAGGCTGCCATCCCTAGTGAAAACCGAATTGGCAAGTACACATATTAATAGGCTACGAACACTTTCAAGTGCTCTTAAAGCATAAAAAAAATATTTAAATGAAAGATTATTTTTTTCAGGATTTAGAGAAGTCATTGTGTGACTAGAAACTGACCTGGAAACCGACGTACACGTTGGCCCTGTTGATAGTGGGCGACCACCACAGCGTGAAACGACGGTTGGGGATCTGGTTCAAACCGGATCGCTGCGCGTTTGTCAGCTTCTTGTACTTCATCGACTCTTCGAAGCCAGACGCCTTCTCCCTGTAATAGATTTGTTGTTATAAAGTGGGACAATTTATAGGTGTTAAAGATAAATCTACTACTGTATAGAGACAGATACGTTTTCTGAAATACATTCTTATGTATACAATTAATTGTTTAATTTAATAGAATACATCATATATAATGTCGTGAGGTAAACGCACACTTATCCGAGCCGATCGCATCAAACGAGTTGAATTACACGAATTTTCGAATTCTTTATATGGAATCTCATGACACCTCACACACTTCCCCGCGTCCAATTCTCCGATCCGAGGGAATCTGAAGGATCCCCAGAAATCCCAGGTAAATTCAGATGACGTCATCAGATTCGGTGCGGTAACAAATGAGGTCGACTCGGACGATTCACCGGGTGTTCAATATAAAATCTTCATACTCTCTTAGCTTAGCTGTCGCTCATAGCGCTATCTCATGATTTCATGGACGTGGTTGATTCTTTCGTGTGATAAGTAAATAAGTTGATGGTTGTTAGTATTAGAAAAATAAAACTTTTACAGGTTTTTGTGTTGGCTGCTACGAGTAACTATATTTTAGAGTCCTAAAATCACAATATAATACTACTTTGACGCCTTATAAGTAAATTTAGGTGACGATAATTTCACGTGTTTCAAATAATAGCAGTAACGTTTGCATAATTTCATATCGTGTCTCTTTGCCTGTCTCGCAATATAACAACTTGTCTGCAAGACATAATGCAACCATCTACTCACCAGAACAAACCCTCCCAAGTCGGGAAGTACGTGCCCTTGAAGAGCGTGTGCTCCAGTATCCCCTCGACGCCTCCGAGCGCCTGGATCATGTCCGTTCGGTAGTTGTTCAGGTTCCACAGCTTGCCGTCGTGCCGCTGATGGGTCCACCAGAACGGGTTCTGTTTCAGCACCTGAAATGGCACGGAGAGTTAGTGGCACGGGGTCTGAAACCAAGTGATCATTAACAAAAATCTGTTCTTTACACAACTCTGTAAGTGGTGAAAATGTTATGATGTACAGATTCTTTTTCTGCATAAATTGAAACATGGTGCGTCAAAAGTATGAGTTTACGAGGGGTGATCCAAAAGTAATGATAACACTGCGTTACAAATGAAAAATAAAATTGAGTACCCGCTTTGAAATGTCATGTTTTCTTATGAATACTTATAGTTTATGAAAAATACATACAAAATTTCCATTCATCACGTCTCATTTTTCTTCCAAAAGAATGTGCCAAATTTTACTAAAAATTTAAATGCTAAAACATATTTTAAAGAAAATTAGTTAAATCAACCAGATTTCTGAAGGTAAAAACTCAGGATCTTCGCTGTCTCCGTCATTATATTCTATAACATTTGACAAATCGGGCTCTTCTGTAATCTCAATTTGATTTTTGGAGGGAGGTAAAGGAGGGAGGCATCTCTTCACTGTGAGGTACTGGTTTCGACATTGAAAGAACGTCAGGGTACTTGATGTTATGCTTGATTTTCTTTGTAAAACCACGTATGTCAGTCAAGCAAAAGTAGCAATCATTGAAATGATAACTAGGTTCACGCAATAATGCTGGTACGGCAAATGGCATTGACGTCTTGTTTCCATTCAACCAAGATATCAAAGTAGCATAGCACGAAACACAAAAAAAAACTTTGGTATCCATGGTTTATCTTGATTAATAGCACGCCTAAAATAAAGTAAATATGCACTTCTCACTTTTTTGGAAACATTTTTTGTTTGTGACTTCACAATATACTGTCCGCAAACATAACAAAACTTATTTGGTGCATTTAAGCAGTTGCGACGACCACTTAGTCCAGTATTCATAATAGATTTCCAAAGAAATATGTACAAATATATCGACGTTATCGAATAAAAAACTGGCCAAGTGCGAGTCGGACTCGCACACTGAGGGTTCCGTGCTAACTTTAACTGAATAAGGGAATCCATTTACTTTTACTTAGTAAAATACCACAATATTTTGTTGACTACAAACATAACTTTGTTTTTCATAGTGTTTGTATGAAGTACAAAGTTATGTTTGCGGTTGTTGAAAATGTGTTATATCTCAAAAACTACTCGTTCGATCTCGTCCGAACCAATTTTCGTTGAAAGTATTTATTAAGATCTACATCATATTTTTTTTTCAAAATTTATACTTGCGTGGTTTAGAAATTAGATGGGGGGGGGGGGGGGGGGCATTTTACCACTTTGGAAGCGTCTAGCTATGAAACGTTTGACTTTAAAAGAAAATGGTTTTAGAAACCTCTATGTTATTTTAAAAGTCCTATCCATAGACACCCCACACGCATAGGTTTGACAAAAAAAATGTTTTAGTTTCATGTATGAGAGCCCCCCTTAACTGTCATTATTTCTTATTTTTTGTATGAGAATCGGTAAGCGGTTAACAAGATACATCTTCCTACCAAATTTCAATTGTGTAATGCTTTTAGTTACAGAATAAAATGGGTGTAACAGACAGACAGACAGACAGACAGACTTGACGAAACTATAAGGGTTCCGTTTTTTGCCATTCGGCTACGGAACCCTAAAATGACTACTAAACAAAACAAAATAATAAAAAAGTACAACACATCAAAAATGGTAACTAAAGTGAGGGTAATAGAAAAATAATTTGGCATGTACCTCGAAAACTAGACGTGATAGATACCACATATGTTTGGAACATTTAATCTGTGACTCATTAGCTATTCATTCTAGCTAACACTTACGTGGGTACCAAAATCGTGTAACGCAGTGTAATCAGTTATTTCTAGTGCACACAAAAATACAAAAAAATATCAGTCACTTGCTCAGTTTCCCACTAGTTCAGGAAAAAAAACATATAAATACGATTCCCGGGAGCTACATTCATTTGAATACGACCTGTGAAGGAGTGAACATCAAAATGGAAAAACACGTAGAGCTGTCATTAAATACCTCTGCTTGAAAAAAATTTCTGCCAAAGACATACACAGCGAGTTGGTGAAAACATTAGTTAAAGCTGGAAAGAACATCGACGGAAGACGAACACCGCGAAGGACGCCCATCGTCGTCCATCACTGAATAAAATGTGAAAAAAGTTGAAGAAGTTGTATTGGAAGATCGAAGAGTAAATATCAGGCATTTAGCTGAGGTCACAGGGATCTCATATAGCAGCAATCAAAGAATCCTTGCGAACGAATTGCATATGAGAAAGGTCTTCGCGCGTTGGGTACCGAAAATGTTAAACGACGAACAAAAGAAGAAACGAGTCGACATGTCAAGAGCAAATCTCGAAAAGTTCCAGGTAGACAATTTTTTGGCACGTTTAGTGACCATGGACGAGACCTGGATCCACCTTTTTGATCCTGAAACAAAACAACAATCGATGACATGGAAACTATCAGATAAACCGACGCCGTAGAAATTCAAAGTGTCAAGCTCAGCAGGGAAGGTTATGGCGTTTGTTTTTTGGAATGCTAAAGGAATAATCATGGTGGACTACGTGGAAAAGGGGGCCACTATTACAGGCTCTTCCTATGCAGAACAAATAAAAAGATTGCGGGAGGCTATTAAAGAGAAAAGGCGAGGCAAACTGCGGGCTGGAGTACTGTTGCATCAAGACAACGCACCGGTTCACAAAGCTGCAATTGCCATGGCTGCCATTCAGGAAGCGGGCTTTGAGCTGGTGGAACACCCCTCCTATTCACCAGATCTAGTCCCCAGTAACTTTTATCTCTTTCCACGACTCAAGGAACACCTCGGAGACAAGAAATTTGACGATGATAGCGACGTGCAGGCCGCGGTTGAGGACTTTTTTGTAAGTCAAGATAAAGTTTTTTTTTCTAAGGGAACGGTAGGTTAAGAAAAGAGATGGACTAAATGTTAGTCTTGCTAGGAGACTATGTTGAGAAAAAATATATTTTATTATATTCATTGTGTTTATTATTGATTACCATTACTTTTGGACTACCCCTCGTATCTTAGGGCCGTCTCCATTTAAGCCACACTAAATGGACAGCCACACGTCTTTAGGAATCTATGAGATTGAAAATAGCATCAATTTAGAAGAAACAAAGGCGTTGTGATCTATTCGTCTAGCAATTCAGATATAAAAAAAATATGAATTGTTTTGTTTATTCATGGCTATAGCACATACTTCTCAGATGGTAATGAATTATGGAAACAACAGACCTACACATCATTATTTTCAGTAATAACTTACCTGGTATTGTTTAAACTCCGTGCGTATACGCCAACCTTTATCGTAGGCGAGCGTGTGTCTGTCTTTCTGGAACAGGGTGTTGATTCTTGGAATACCTCGGTCCCATGAATCTTCCAAGTCCTCCAATGTTAGACGCCTGAGAACAAATAAGTCAGGTCACATGAAAATCAGGCATCTAACAAAGTTGTTTATTTGTTTATGGGCAGCTTTTGATCAGATAGCGTAGTCTCAGACGGAAAGCGCTGCGTCGTCACGCGATCAGCGCACGCGCAGCTACTATCCGCCCCCAGAGCACATGGACTCTCTGGTTTCAGGACCCCTACGCGGTTCATCACATCAGACCACAAGTGAAGCTATGTAGTCAAAAATATGCTTTAAATATATTGCACTTCAAATACGAGACTTTCACAGTTAGCCAGGCATTTGACTTCAATCTCACCTTTATTCAGGGTGCGACACCCCCATACCTAACAGTTCGTTTATGTCGGATTGTCGTCTAACCGAACTATGAAGAGTCTGTGTGTATTGCTTACACACTTGAGCACTATAAGGGTCCACCTACACATACAAGAACCACACAACATAGCATCGTCAAAATGTAGTCAAGAAATGGTACGTGTGAATAGTGTCGCGGCAGCTTTTTGTAGTTGCGATGTGTTTTCGACACTGTTGAAGTAATTCTCAATTATTTTTCGGTCATTACTTCCCAGTGGTGGTTGCGTTGTAATTGCGATGTGATTGTACTGTCGTGCAACTGCAAGATGTGGTACGAGTGATTCTTTTCATTTTCGATAGCTCCGTGGTGTAGGTCCCGGGCACCGAGATCCCGGGTTCGATTCCCGGTCAGGTCACCGGAAATTTCTATATTGTCTCGGGTCTGGGTGTTGTGGTTGTGTTTGTTTTCTACCGTTGTGTCTGATTTCCATAATACAAGTGCCTTAGCTACTTACTTTGGAATCAGAGCAATGTATGTGATTGGTGTTCAATATATTTAATACAAAATATAATAACGTGGTCGGGCCTCGTGGTCTGGTTATTGTCGTGGTGTGGTTGTGATACGTGTGTGTGGGCCCTAAATGAGCGCTTATCACATTTCAGATACGGCTAGTAAGACATTACTCTAATTTCACCTGCAATTTGAACATTTTACCTGTTCTGCGCGTTAGCCTCCTGCCTCTTGAGCGCATACTCGGCCCACACGCGCTGCGAGTCCACAAACTCGGCCTCCCAGGGCTGGATGTAGCGGTACAAGTTCGGGATCAGCTGGTCCTCGTCGTGCGACATGCCGGAACGGAAGTGGGTGATGCCGACGTCGGTTTGCTTCGACCAACGGAGGTCGGACTGGGGAGGAGACGTGTTTTTGTGACATTTGTTGCGAGATGAAATTGAGTGAGACTTCTAACAACAGCAAGTTCTGAATAAAGTAAAGAGAAATCTGATAATACCTTTAAATTAATGATAACAACCCCAAAATTTATATTATGCTTCAAAGGTTTTTTTAAACATTTTTATGGTAGGAAATACTAAGACGTCAGTTATTTTCAGAAAACAAATATACAGGGTGGCAAAACAGAGACGTCCAATCGTTTTTTTTTAGATTCTTTACATCCAGGACTATCCAAATATATATCATATTTATGATAACCAAATTTTTGTAGTTTTCAAAAAAATGAAACTATTATTAGTCTTAGTTTTAGATAGCTCATATTTTTATCTGAATAATTTTAATTTATAAGGATCATACTGCAATTAAAAAAACAGATATAACACCATAAAAAGTGGAAAAATTATTAGTTACAAAATTCACGTAATTTGCGGAAAAAAAACAATATCTGGAAAACTACGAATATTCGGCTAACATACATTACGGTAAAGTTGGATAGCCCTGGTATTTTTTGTTTTTTTTTTCCAAAATTTTTGACGTCACTTGTTTGGCCCACCCTGTATAGTATCATCACTTGTGTTAACCTATTATCATACTTACACTAAAATATTCGTCACACAACCAAAAGAGACCAGTCATACAAAATAACAGCAGTCACTTAATTTTACCTGCGGAATCAAAACGTGTCCCATAGACAACATGCCCAATCCGCCCAGCTCCTTGGGCGTGTAGAACACGACGGGCGGGAATCTCGAAGGCATTTTCGAGTTCAGACCAATCTTGATACGCGTCTGGATCTTATTCTCGCACTTGACTAGCAGGTCGAGCAGTTCTTGCGTGTTGACCACGGCTTCGCGGAAGTATGTCATAAGACCTGTGGCGAGATTAAAAAACTTATTAACACTTTTAAGGGGCAGTGAACTGTTAGCCGTAAAACAAGAAAAGTTCTACTGTGTCTGGGTTACCACCCTGTAGTGCTAAAATATTTTTGATTAAAGGAGTTCTCATAATTTATGGTAACTAGCCTAACCTGTAATGTCAACGTAAAATAAACTTTCCGTCTAAACCCGGTTATTACGGAAATATTATGCCTCGAAAACATAAGGTCCTATGTACAAAATAGGAACAAAATTTGTTTTGTTAATAATATTTATGACTTTACATAAATACATATTTTTATTTTAAATGGAATCATAATTATGTTCATATGAGTTTCAGGTACACAGAAAAGTATAGTTTTTTTACAAATATGGATTTGAAAAAAATAGGTTATAAATTGTAAGCTTCTTGATAAAATTACATGTCCTTTCTTATAACTCAGGTGTTCTTTATAAAGAACAGTAGTAATAACTGGGTTAATACTATTGCGTAACCATGCCAGGTACTTAGCCCTCAGAGATTCTAGTCTTACCAATAACGTTTCTTTCTTCACCAAACTAATCTTTTAATACTCAAATGAATGCTTTGACTATTCTCCCTCACACTAAACTTTTAAATAGCCTGAACAGTAATTGCAATCCTTCTATTTGACCCAAAGATTTTCTATAATATTTATTTAGACACTTTTCAAATAATATAAATGAGGAAAAGCAACTCACCAATCAGAGCTGTGTTCCACTTGTTCACGATCTTCGTGAATGTCGTCGACCCGGAAGCCATCAGGATCTGCCTGACCCTGTTGTGGAACCTGGCCAGCGACTCGTCATCTACCCGCAGATAGCACTGCGCTGTTCGCTCTTTGGTCACCTCGTTTTGTAGGTTCCATACGCCATCGCGGTGGGATAGCTCTTCGTGTTGGCTTCGGCACTAAAATATGATGAGCTAGATAAGATTCTTAACACACAGCGAATTTTAGAAGCGATGCTTTTTATTGGCGACTGCATCAATACTAACGCGCGTTAGTATCGATGCTTAAAATAGCGCAAGTGTGTAAAGGTTGACAATTTACGACTGCATCGATGCTACATCGCGACTGCATCGCTGCAAAAGTAGCAGTGTGCATAAGGCCTAACAAGTTTGCGAATTTAAAAGGAACACAAAGGCTTTATTGTTGAGTTCATTTTTATTCAAATATGGTGATCATTCATTATGGTGCCATATTTATAGCAGCATGAAGAAGTACAGAACAAAATGCAGTAAATCTATCTACTGAATTATTCAGCCAAGTATTACTTAGACTGCGTACGCATCACCAGAAGCTGTGCTCAGTGCAGCTGGGCAGGCACGTGTCAAATTACAATATTGATCAAACACATGACAAGTTTTTCTTATCAGCAATAACAGCAACAACTTGGGCAATAAGCAGTTTTCTTGACATTAGTTGTATACATCATGGGGAGTCTTTAGAAACTGAAATTTTAAACTTTAAGTAATTTGGCAGACCTTGACTTTTATCACATAAAATTCGATATAATTAATATTAAGATACGGGATTACTAACATGGTATCTTAACTCTTTGAATGTAATTAGACTATGAAAGTTTAAAACAATGTAAAATTAAAGAGGTTTATACATAGAACTCACTTTAGGCAATATCCTGCACTCGAACCCAGCCATATTGAACAGCAAGTTGGGGTTGTCCTTCGAGTAGACAGAGACGAAGCTGTTCTCCCATTGGATAGTGGTGACGGAACGCGGCAGCCGGTTCTTGATGTCCCAGAACACTGCGCGGCCACTGAAGGTAAATAAAATTTAGGATAATGCAACTGAAATGAATTATTGGTAAACAAGTACAGCAGTATCACAGGTACAACATAGCTAGATACTAGATAGGTATATACAAGATGTAAACGAACACAAATTAATATGTATCAGCAGAGTATTGTTTTGAATTCAAATTCTTTAAACTAATATTTGTTGCTTCATTTTCACACCTAGACTCTTGAACAGATTTCATTGAAATTTAGAAGAAGAAAGAAAGGTTTCCGTGTCAACTTTAAACACACCTTTAAGTCTATAATTTTATTGTTGTTTTTATAGTGTTCCTTGATTGACACATATTTTTTTCAGAAATTTATAATCTTTAGGTCTTATATAGGGTTCATCGATTCACATCTGGCAAAATTATCTCTAATCTCTAGTAACTCTTGTGAGAGAGTTAAGATAAAAAGTATTATGAATGTATCGCTCACAGGTTGACGTCGTGCTTCATGAGGCGCATGCGCGCGTCCCTCGGCCAGCACTTCTTGTTGTTGTAGCCGACGATGTTCTCGTTGTTCGGGTCCGGGTGCTCGGTCAGGTAGCGCTGGATCAGGTCGCGGGCTTCTTCTGCTGTGAACCTGTCCAGAAACAATTGTACAAATATTAGACGAATATAACTAAGTCCATTTTTCTTTCCCAGTCAAATAATGTATGTGTACATGTACTATGTACTATTAGGAACTAGTTCATAAATGTGACCAAGAACGAATTATTCTGTTGTGGTCTTTCAAATCGGTCTTTAGTACTGATCAGATAAGCAAATCTTATAAATCTATCGTTGAGATCGGCTCGCGAGAGCAGAGTAAGAAAGAATAATTACAAGTGTCAGAGCAGAGCGAGTTGAAAGACTACTTACAAACGCGTGTGGGTGAGCGTGATGAAAGATGAACTAGATGGAGCGCGAACGAGAAAAACGCGTGGAGCTGAGCGTGACGGAAGATGTACTAGTTAAGCAAGAACGAGACACACGCATGTCGATCACGCTCAAGTACACATTTGAGCGTGATCGACATCGATGTACGATACGACCATATTCTCTGTGTACGACCGGACGACTTATGCCCGAGTAATCGGTGCACTATTGAACTAACAGTACTAGAAGACCGAACTAGTTCCTTTCAACGATTGTACTAGTTCGGAGCCCTCTGTTCAGTGTCCGAATAAAAACAAGACTATTTTTAAATAATATCAGTGAATGAATTTCATTTAGTATTTGATTTAAAAAGATCTCAGTGCTATACAATGAATCACCAGTGTTGTTGGTAAGTTTTGTGTTTCTCTTATTTTAAAATGAATTAGTTCGGTAAAGAGGAATATCAAGATTGTTTACATCATTGTACAAGCAAAAAGAAAAAGACTTTATAAACTTAATTTTAAGCACGCTCGATAGAGTAATCAAAAGTTATCTACATAATATAGCCTAACTATGTCATCAATCACAAATGATCTTGGCTCCTTTTATTACAGACTTAAAAAAAGAACTTTATTAATTCAATGTGAATGTTTGTGATATCGTTGGAATAGTAGTCTTATAAGCAATATTTTATACAATGCTTCTTCCTAGATACAACTTCAATAGCAAGTCGGAGCTATCGTGTGGCGGACAGGCCTTGCCAGGCCTACTTATATGGAAGACGTGTCTGTGGTGACTGATTAGCAGTGATCGGAACGACCGGAGTATATTTACCTAAACTTCGCGGAACAGAGACAAGAATCGGAGACTTCCTTACGACAACATTTTTTTTCGGGACATCTTCCGGGACATCACTTCAGTACATTAATATATAAATGAAACAGTAAAAGAATTGAATATAATCCCTGGTTTTGTTCAACACAATTTTTTTAAGGAGGTACAAATGAAACAACCAATATAAATTAAAAAACACTTTTTATTGTAACAATTTTTATAAAAATCAGTTTGATTTCCAACCTATATATAACAATTATAAAATTTAAAAAAGCCATGTCAAAGTAAGTAAGATCAGCGTTCGCCGGATCATTTTACCGCGAGACGCCGTAAATTGATCAATTACCAGAAATGTATACGTTAAATAATACACTTCTCCTGCCGCTTGTGATTTCGCGAATGTTTATAAACTAACTAGGAAATTGATCAACTTACGATTCTTGTTATTACAGGGTTTGTAACAATGCGCACTTATGTTCCGCTAAATCAATATTATTTCCCTAAATTTTATCTTAATCTTAAAACGTATAATAGGAAAACAATATATAAATAATGTTATAATAGACAAATATTACTATAGTAACTCGTACCGCGAACGACAGAGCTGGCAACCGACCGGTTAGGAACGGATCACGCGCACCGGTCAGCGACTCATTCAGATTCGCTTCGCGAGTCGAACGCAGTCCCGATTCCAACACTTGGAGTGCGGACGTGCGTTCATTAAACTACCAAACTTTGAATTTATAACGGCTTCAGATATATGCCAAAATATATTACGAGTTTAGGAATCGCCTAAAGAATAATTAAATACGCGGCTGTGCTTGTAAAAGTGTTCCCATACTGGGTGAGTTGTGAATTGATTATTTTATGCTTGTGTTTGTGCTTTAGTATGTACTATTCTCGCAGATTAGTAGTATACCTTCCTTCTTGCCTAAAAAAATAACGGTCGATAATGAAATCGGTGCACGTAATGCTATGTTCTACAAAGCATTATCTTATGGTCTTTATATCTTTTATTACGACCTCATACAATCGCAGGTTACCGTATAGAATGAGTACATTGTTCAGTCACTCTTATTTTAAAATTAGGTAAACTTATTATTTGTAACTTTTTGTATTAAAGATAGTGTTATTATTATATTGAAAATGCTGCTTAATCATTTCATATAAATAATGTTGTGTGTTGACGGCACCTAACTTAGTAATTATTTATAACTGTTTTTTTTTATTATTTTGAATATCAACCACCATGATTATTTTGCCCGCCCGCCTAGCAAACGCTAAATTGTAGATAGTCTAGCTAGCTTCACAATCCTAGTGCTTCCTATTTCCGAGTTTTAAGAACAGGGTTCTTAAATTATCGTGTGGTTCTAGGAACACATCCCTGATTTTGGAAACTGAGAAATTAACCACCTGCGGCGATTGACGCCGGAAAGAGGAGACTGGGGCTAATTGGAAGAGAGGCGGAAAGTAAAGAAGAAGGAGAAGAAGGATCGGGAGAACAGGGGAGTGTTGCCGGTGGACTTCGATTTGAGCGGGAATAGACCTTGGCCGAACTACCCTCAAACTTATTTTCAATAAAAATTTAATTTATGTTATTCCTTATCTTTCATTTTATTCTAAATCTTATTTGTCCACCCTCCTAAAGGGTGACAATGGCGCCCATAAACGTGGTCTAAGGTCATATTTACGCTCAGGTTTGATTACACTTTGGCTGTTTTGTTCTGGTGATGGTTTATTTTTCTTGGTGTGTTATTGTTTATGTCAGTATATATTAATTGCTTAGCTTGTGTGCCGGATCTTGCAAAATTTTGCCATTTAATGCCATTGTCTAGTTATGTGAACAAAATATACACTTGGTCTAATAATATTTATTTTGGTTTTGTTAAATTTGCCTTTATTTGTTTTTTATAAAAAAAAAAAAACTGTTAGAAGTTTGGCACATTAGCTGAGAGATTTTTCATTATTATTGTCATTTTTTTGTGCTTCTTTGTGTTTTTTATTTGCATTTTTACTGTTTTTTTTTTGGTAAATCAACTCACAACCTACTCAGCTTGGGATATATGTCGCAATTTTAGCGATGGCTTATCCTATAAAATTCTTGTTGCTCCAAAAATCAGAACTTATGTACGAAGTGGCTATCCGAGGGGAAGCTCCTTCCAATAATGTCGCAGATCTACGTCGTCAAATCACAAAACTTACAGTGTTATATCCGTCTGAGGATATTGATGGTTCGGTTTATGAATTTTCTGAAGACGTCACCGGTTGTCAAAAGACGTTTGATAAAGTTAGGGCTAACCTGGAGGCTTTAAAGCAGGGTTACGATGATTCACTCTTTAATCGAACTAAATCACTTTTACATCATTTATACTTTCGAATTCAAAGAATTGCCCAGCCAGAAGCAGTTGACGATCTTACCACTCTTAAAACTTTAAGGAATACTATTAAGCTGTATTACGATAATCTCTTAACTTTTTCTGGTCACAGTACTAAATATCCTACCGCAGAGGTACGCACTTTGCCCGAAATTGATAATGTAGCTGATACGTCTAATCTGGCAGGTCTTAAAATTTCGGTTTCATGTGATCGTGGCTTAACGGGGGAGCTTTCAAAACTTAAATATGACGGAAAGACTTGTGTTCGATCTTTCATTCAAAAATTGGAGGAATTTCGCTTATCTAAAGCAATTTCCGAAGAAAAAATGATATCTTCTGCTATAGATATATTTGTAGGGGATGCCTCTCATTGGTATCGGGCTATTAGGGATAAAATTACTGATTGGGCGAGCCTTATGACTCTACTTCGTGATGATTTTGATGTGCCAGATTATGACTATCGGATGTATTCTGAAATTCGTTCAAGAACTCAGGGTGATGACGAACCTATAACAATTTATCTAGCAATAATGGAGGGAATGTTTTCTCGTTTGAGTAGGCCTTTGGATGAAGAAATGAAATTAGATATTCTTTTACATAATATCCGCCCCTGGTACTCGACTATCATAGCTGCTAGCCCTAATATAAAATCAATTGATGATTTGCGCTGTATCTGTAGAAATTATGAACGCATAAGAGTTCGCTCTGAAAATTTCAAGGAACCTCCGGCCGTGACTTCTAACACGTTGGCTCCTGAATTCAGCTACCAGTCATCTAGACGTAAACATTCTAATACTCAGAACATATTTTATGGCAGGTACAATAAGTTAGACTCAGGCAAGCATTGCGATTCTGTTCCTAACCAACCAATAAAAGTTTCTGAAGTTCAAACTTCGGACATTGAGGCCGCGGAAATCGAAATTGCGACAATATCGAGAAAGCCTTATTGTTACCGTTGTCGTGTAGACACACACTCAATGAGAGATTGTACGGCGGAACGAAACATTTTTTGTTTCAAATGCGGTAAAAAGGATGTACGTTCCCCTGATTGTCCTAACTGTCGTCCAAAAAACTAATTAATGAAAATTGCAGAAAAAATCCTTCTAATCATACGGATCTTTCGGAATGGAATGATTGGTTATTAACTCTTAAAAAATTCTTTAATAACTTGTCAGTTTCTGCAATTTTCAACTCAAAACCTAGTAACGATCCTCGACCCTATGCAAAAGTAATTATTAATAATTGTAAAAACTTAGAATTATATGGATTACTAGACTCGGGTTCAGAAGTAACCATTTTAGGCAATAATTTTCATGACCGCCTACTTCAATTTGGGTTACAGCTTTGCCACGATGATAAAATCACTGTAACTGCGGCAGGTGGCCAACAAATACTTTCACTAGGCTATATACTACTGCCGATATCCTTTGATAATAACTTTTCAATAATCAAAGCTCATGTTATACCTGGGATAAAGTCAACTTTAATTCTGGGCATTGATTTCTGGCAGAAATTTAATCTTTGTCCTAAATACTTATCCTCAAAGGAGAATTTGTTTACGGATGATCCTAGTCTTTTAGAAGTTTCAAAAACTTCTCAACCTCATATACACAATTATGAAGATTTAAGTCAAGATCAAAAACTAATCGCAGACGAGATTATAGAACAATATAAGGACATTTCGTATGAAGTAAAGGGCCTTGGTAGGACTCATATTATAAAACATCGTATTGATACTGGTAATGCCGAGCCTATACGACAGCGCTACTATAGGATGTCTCCAGAAAAGCAACGAATCATCACGGACCAGGTTGATGAAATGTTAGCTTTGGACGTAATCGAACCATGTGAAAGTCCGTGGTCATCCCCTGTGCTAGTGGTAGGTAAAAAAAATGGCAAACCACGCTTCTGTTTGGATAGCCGTAGGCTAAATTCTGTCACTAAAAAAGATGCTTATAGCTTGCCATATGTATCTGAAATTTTGGACAACTTGAAGGACGCAAAATATCTCTCAAGTCTAGATTTATCAAAAGCATTTTGGCAACTACCTATTGAAGAGGCAGACAAGGAGAAAACGGCATTCTATGTTCCTGGAAGAGGCACTTTTATGTTTAAGGTAACTCCTTTTGGTCTCACTAATGCACCGGCTACTCAACAACGCTTAGTAGATCTTTTGTTTGGACCGGAATTTGAACTGAAAGTCTTTGCGTACTTAGATGACATAATAATTGTTAGTGAGTTTTTCTGTGATCACGTAACGTTGCTCCGCAAAGTGCTTGAAAAGTTACGAACCGCCAACCTTACTATAAACTTAGAAAAATGTCAATTCTTTCGAAGTAAGCTTCGCTACTTAGGCTACATAGTAGATGCTCAGGGACTGCGGACTGATCCCGAAAAGGTGGAAGCTATCTTAAATTTCCCCCCCCCCCCTACCAATACAAAAGAGGTTAAACGCTTCTTAGGTACTGCCTCATGGTACAGGCGTTTCATACCACAATTTAGCACGATTGCAGGACCACTTAATAGACTAACGTCGACTCGAAAGAACGCTCCAGCATTTCAATGGTCACCAGAAGCTGACAAAGCATTTCTGGACTTAAAGTCTATGTTAGTTAGAGCTCCTGTCTTAGCTTGTCCTAATTTTGACTATCCTTTTGAAGTGCATACGGATGCCAGTAACTTTGGTATAGGTGCAATGTTGGCTCAAACTATTAACGGAGTAGAACACCCAATAGCGTATATGAGCCGTTCTCTTACTAAGCCGGAGAGAAATTATAGTACGACAGAGCGGGAAGCATTGGCCGTTCTTGTGGCATTGGAGCATTGGCGTTGTTACCTTGAAACTAATACAAAATTCACTGTGTTTACTGACCATTCATCACTGAAATGGTTTCTTTCTCTTACAAACCCAACTGGTCGTCTGGCCAGATGGGGAGTTCGTTTGTCTTCTTTTAACTTTGAAATTAAGCACCGTCGGGGAAAAGATAACGTTGTGCCAGATGCATTATCTCGTAGCGTGCCAATTGACTCCATTGCTACTGGTACTACAGCTGAACTTTTCGACACGCCTTCTCACGATCCTTGGTACTTAAAGATATTTAAAGGTTGTCAGGAGAATCCTGTTAGTTTTCCTAACTATAAAGTGGAAAACGGAGTGCTCTATAGATACATGAAAAGCAATAATATTCTAACTCATGAATTTGCGTGGAAAGAGGTAGTTCCTGAGGAAAAGCGAGAAGAAGTACTAGTTTTGTGTCACGCAGAGCCAACATCTGGCCATTTTGGCGTATACAAGACATACAAACGCTTATTACTTCAATATTATTGGCCTGGCATGTATTCTGCTGTCGTTGATTTCGTGTCACGATGTGACACATGTTTGGCTTACAAACAACCCAATCATGGTATACTAGGCAAGATGGGTAGACCAAAGGATGTTTCTCGTCCATTCCAATGTCTTTCTATTGATTTAGTGGGTCCGCTGCCAAATACGAGGAAACAACACCAATATATATTTGTTGTGACATGTTGCTTCTCTAAGTACTGCCTGATGTTTCCGCTACGTAGAGCAACTTCTGATCTTATTTGCAAACATTTGGAAAGCGATGTCTTTTTGGTACACGGTGTCCCACAGACTATTATTCTCGATAATGGAAGTCAGTTCATTAGCAAAGAATTGGATAACCTCTTTAAAAAATATAAGATACCTAAAATACATTTTACTCCTAAGTACACTCCTCAGATTAATACCGTTGAGAGATATAACAGGACTATAATGACTGCTGTATCCACGTTTGCAAATAATGATCATAGGTCTTGGGATCTAGATTTACCTAAAATTCAATTTGCGATAAACAATTCAGTAAACGAAAGCACTGGCTATACACCTGCATTCCTTGTACATGGCAGAGAATTAGTAACTTGTGGGTCTCATTATATAGATAATCCTGATATGGGAGACTTATTGTTTCTGCCAAGAGATAATTATGCTGAGAACTTGGGTCATTTGGCCAGTATTTTTGATAAGGTGCAAGCTTCTCTCTGGCATGCTCACGTAAAGAACACACAAAAATATAATTTACGTCGTAGAGAAGCCGAGTTTAATATAGGGGATACTGTCTGGAGGCGTTGCTATTTTCAGAGTGATAAAGATGCCTACTTCAGTAAAAAGCTAGCACCCAAATTTCAGAAATGCCGTGTGAAAGGCAAAAGATCACCATTAGTTTACATTCTTGAAGATATGAATGGTCGAGATCTGGGGGTTTGGCATATTAAAGATCTTAAAATAGTAAATTATCGACTTAAGACCGATTAATTCATTTTTTTTTCTTAAGCTGATATTTCAATCCTTATTAACTAACCCTTACGTTCTCAAAGTACGAAGTAATTGCAGGTTAAGCGGATTTTATATAGTTAAAATCCTTTTCTACGGGAGGGGGTAATGTAACAATGCGCACTTATGTTCCGCTAAATCAATATTATTTCCCTAAATTTTATCTTAATCTTAAAACGTATAATAGGAAAACAATATATAAATAATGTTATAATAGACAAATATTACTATAGTAACTCGTACCGCGAACGACAGAGCTGGCAACCGACCGGTTAGGAACGGATCACGCGCACCGGTCAGCGACTCATTCAGATTCGCTTCGCGAGTCGAACGCAGTCCCGATTCCAACACTTGGAGTGCGGACGTGCGTTCATTAAACTACCAAACTTTGAATTTATAACGGCTTCAGATATATGCCAAAATATATTACGAGTTTAGGAATCGCCTAAAGAATAATTAAATACGCGGCTGTGCTTGTAAAAGTGTTCCCATACTGGGTGAGTTGTGAATTGATTATTTTATGCTTGTGTTTGTGCTTTAGTATGTACTATTCTCGCAGATTAGTAGTATACCTTCCTTCTTGCCTAAAAAAATAACGGTCGATAATGAAATCGGTGCACGTAATGCTATGTTCTACAAAGCATTATCTTATGGTCTTTATATCTTTTATTACGACCTCATACAATCGCAGGTTACCGTATAGAATGAGTACATTGTTCAGTCACTCTTATTTTAAAATTAGGTAAACTTATTATTTGTAACTTTTTGTATTAAAGATAGTGTTATTATTATATTGAAAATGCTGCTTAATCATTTCATATAAATAATGTTGTGTGTTGACGGCACCTAACTTAGTAATTATTTATAACTGTTTTTTTTTATTATTTTGAATATCAACCACCATGATTATTTTGCCCGCCCGCCTAGCAAACGCTAAATTGTAGATAGTCTAGCTAGCTTCACAATCCTAGTGCTTCCTATTTCCGAGTTTTAAGAACAGGGTTCTTAAATTATCGTGTGGTTCTAGGAACACATCCCTGATTTTGGAAACTGAGAAATTAACCACCTGCGGCGATTGACGCCGGAAAGAGGAGACTGGGGCTAATTGGAAGAGAGGCGGAAAGTAAAGAAGAAGGAGAAGAAGGATCGGGAGAACAGGGGAGTGTTGCCGGTGGACTTCGATTTGAGCGGGAATAGACCTTGGCCGAACTACCCTCAAACTTATTTTCAATAAAAATTTAATTTATGTTATTCCTTATCTTTCATTTTATTCTAAATCTTATTTGTCCACCCTCCTAAAGGGTGGACAAATACAGCCTTAAAGGGGTGATAGTACCTATGAATGAATATGAGCAACTTTTTCTGTGGGACCAACCCTGAAATCGCAAAAAATCAGCGGTTTCATACATTTTGGTACGGTAGGTATTGAACTTTTATATGAAACAGCTGATATTTTTTCTCGCGATTTGAGAAGTTATCCTATAGAGAAAGTTGCTTATATTCATGGGTACTATCACCCTGTTAAGGCTTACCGGGTTTAAGAAAAACACCAGTATATATTGTGTTACTTCTAAAAAATAAATAATTTTTTGATGTGATTCACTAACAGCGTGGCATAATATAAAGGCGAGGAGAGGACATCAATTGCTGAGCCACTTTCCAATCCTCACAATTGACAACATTTCATTTTTGTAAAGGTATGAAAATTCGAAAACCAAACAAGTTTTTAGTTCAGATACGAAATAATCATCATGATTGCTCATTCAAAATATGATTGATATTTGTAGTTACGAGAAAATATTGGAGTGATTTTCAGACATCACAAAAGTATTAAATAAGAAAGGTTGCTGCGTTGTTTTTTGGTTATTTCTACATAAATTAGGTAATGTTACATAATAAATTAAAATTAAATACTCAATGGATATACCATCTGTATCGACATTTTAATTCCACAATTGATACAGACCACAACACTATAAACGTCTGATATTTTTTATCGAATATAGCAAAGACGTGACCTCGTAACATCCTACTTCCTGTACTTACGCTCTTTTAGAATGGAGAGTTTTTAAACAATTATTATAAGAGAAAATACTGAAAAGAAATGAAAAAATATGGGTGCCTTCATTTTTAAAGTTCTTTTAGGAAAAAAATAAAAATGTGCGTATGAAAATTTTGAAATGTTGTCAATTCCGTCGTATTATACTAATCACATCTAAACTTAACTCCATTTACGAACATAATATGAGTGTTTGGAATTTGGATGCATTCGGTAAAATCAATTTTTAAAAAACTGCAGTTGTTTTTATATCATTTTTCTACATGGTAGCATTACTTTTACGCGCATCACGAAAAGTGACAGCAGTTCAAATAATTATGGTTAATAATAACAATTGTGACTTAATGACATCCAATGTTGGACATCTATAGGTACGTTATTTTAATTAAAAATTAATCGCTTAAAGGTTCTATAAGAAAGAGACAAAAAATTTAGCACACAGCGTGAGCGGGACAGGACATTCTTTGTATTGTTGGAAACCGGTCAGCGCAAGCGCAGGTAGCGTTCCTTTTTCTGCATTGTGGCACTGATAAAAATGCAAATTACGCGTAAACACAGAAAAACCACTAGTAAATAGCAAAATTTTTTTTTTTTATTTTTTTTATTTTTTTATTTAGTTTACCAGCAATTGACACACTATTCATTGCAAATATAGTACATAAAAACTTTCTACATCTAAGTGTACAATTTTTTAAAGGTAAACACATCATGCAGTTAAATATTAAATAACAAGAAATAATATGAATTTAGATAAACTAAATGAGTATAGTCTAATTACAAAATTTAAGAAACAGACTAATCGAAGTTCATTTTTCGGACCTGGTTCCTAAACTTATGCAAGGATACGCCAAATGTATCAATATCTTTTTTATGTTTGTTATATAATCTGCACATTCTGGGGATCGGGCTATTGGCGCCAAACACAGTTTTTCTAAATGGTGGACTAAAAATATCGATAGGATGTCTCGGATATTTGTAGGGAATTTTGAAGTTAATTTTTGAAAGAATGTCAGGACTGTCGATTAAACCATTAAGAATTTTATATAGAAATATAAGGTCAGAGGAATTTCTGCGACTTTTTAAGGATTTAAATTTGAAATGCGCTAATCGCTTTTTGTAAGATCTGACTTTTTTTGAGATACTTGCAGAATATGATAGGTGACTTAGAAAGCGTGTTTGTATCCTTTCGATTCTAAGACTGTGTGTTGCGTAATGTGGTCTCCATACTACCGCACAATACTCCACAATACTGCGGACTAGTGAGTTGAAAAGATGAATTTTGCTGTTGCTTTTTTTGAAAGATTTGGTGTTTCTAATTATGAATCCTAGAGATTTGGATGCTTTTTTAAGCGTAAAGTCAATGTGAGGCACAAATGTAAGCTTCTGGTCGATCAGTACTCCTAAATCCTTGATGACGTTGACTTTGTTAAGTTTTGTGCCATTAATATTATAGCTAAACACAATCGGATCCTGCTTGCGAGTGAGTGTGATTTGAAAGCATTTTTTTACGTTCAATTCCATGCTATTTTCAGCACACCAACCAGTCAACTTGTTAATGTCCCTTTGTAAGTTTTCTGCGTCTTCAACGTTTTCTATAGTTCGCATCATTTTCAAATCGTCGGCGAACATAAAAGGTGTTGCGTAATCAAAGTAAGCGGGAAGGTCATTAATAAAGATATTAAAAAGAACCGGTCCAAGGTGTGAACCTTGCGGCACACCGGAGGTTATCTTAAGTAATTTTGATTTGTAACCATCAACTACCACATAGAAGGATCTGTTTTTCAGATACGATTTGAGCCATTTGAGAAGAGCGCCAGAAAAACCGTACGCTGAAAGCTTCAGGACGAGAACATTGTGTGGTACCTTATCAAAGGCCTTACTCAAGTCAGAATAAACAACATCGACCTGTTTATTCTGATCTACTGATTCAAGGGCAAGCTCTATAAAGGACAATAAATTGCTACAAGTAGATCTTAATGGGGTAAATCCATGCTGGTGATTCGATAAATATTTTTTAAAGTGATTAGTAATCAGAGGGCATACAAGTGACTCGAAAACCTTGGCAAGTGTAGGAAGTAAAGATATCGGCCGGTAATTATTGACAATATCGTCAGAATCCGTTTTGTGAATAGGAACAACTTTTGCCACTTTCCACTGGTCAGGAAAAATTCCTAAACTCAGTGAGGCGTTATAAATATAGGTCAAGGGAATCGCCAGCTCCTCGGCACATTTTACGACTAAAATGGGAGGAATTTCGTCATACCCTGAACCTTTTTCAATGTTTAATTTATGGAGCTTGTCAAAAATGACGTCTTTACTAAAACTGACTTCAGCAAAACAGTCCGAGCTTTTAATCAACCTGCACAAGAACTCTGAAGACTGAATATCGTAGTCGTCTGTGTTGCGTTGAGTATATACCGAACAAAAGTATGATCCGAACATATCGCAAATGTCGCTGCCTGTGTGGGCAGTTTTTGTGCCATCAGACATTGTGGCAGGGTAGTTGCTTGACTTGTTACGTTTTGCTTTTATATACGACCAGAAGTATTTTGGGTGTTTCGTTATGCTATCCTCGATACGATCTATGTATGCAGCGTAGCATACCCTCGACAACTTCTCACAACGATTACTACAAATTCGCAATGATATTTTGTCCATTGGGTTTTTATATTGATGGTATCTTTTAAGGTATTTTCGTTTTTCACGCAAGCATCGAAGCAATTTGTTGCTTATCCATGGAGGTCTGTGACAGCTTCTAGGTTCAGTTGACGGGACATATTCATGCACCAACCTACCTACTATGTCATAAAAAATATGAAGCATTTTGTTAGGATCGCAAATATAGTTCCGACCAGTCGATTGTATGGAGTTTAGATTTAATAGCACTGTAGTCAGCTTTGTAAAAATTTAATCTTGGAGACTTAATCGGCTCAAGAGAGATCACTGTATCTGATTTTAGAGTTATCTCCAGTGGAGGATGGATAGGGTTGATTTTACTGAGACAATCTGCAGCTTCTTCGACTTTTACATCGGGTATATCAGTAAGAACCAGGTCTAAAATTTTGTTATGAACATTGAGAACATTATTACATTGTTTGAGACTATTTATATTGACATGATTAATAAGATCTTTACATATTCTCGGATAATCTAGTGTATCCATATCACTATCTACCCGGGTCCAATCTATAAGTCTCATATTGAAATCACCGATCAGGATAGTGTTAAAACGATTCAATTCAGCTATAGCAATGGAGTTAAAATTGTTCCAAAAATGATCAAAGATCGATCTTTTTATAGGTGGAGGCATGTAAAGCACACATATTACTATCTTAAAACTAGTCCCTGATTCAATCGTCACCCATAAGTCCTCGCACTTGCTTTCCCAAGCGCTCATTCTTTTGACGCTAAACCTTTTGCTAACAGCTATTAGGATACCGCCTCCATCTTTAGTATTATGAAAACCAGAAGTTTTCCTGTCACGCCTAAATACGACATATCTGTTACAAAAAAGTTCACTGTCCAGAATATTTTCGTGTAACCAAGTCTCTGTAATTACAATAATGTCATAGTGGGAGCAAGCTACACAGCGGTACACGTCCTCAATTTTGGTTCGTAAACCACCTGTGTTTTGGTAATATATGCTTAACGAAGTGAATTTTGCTTAGTTTCACAATAAATAACCAGCTCTTAAACATCTATCACCACACCTAAACAATTTTATTTAGTGATTCTGTGTCTCGTATGAGTATGTATTCGGAGTCATCTGCCTTCCTTGCGTAAATACGTGCATTTCTGATCCAAACGTATTTGTAGCCCTTTTCTTTGGCCCTGATACGAGCGGCTGCATGTAGTGACTTGTTACTAGGACTTAGGTGCTCCAAGACAAAAATTGGAGACTTTGTGCCGGTAAACCCAAGATGTTCGGTATTAAGTTTATCCCCCAGTGGCTTCATTCTATTGAAACGGATAACTGCAGCAAGGAACGTGTCTCGCACTTTAGGGGTGTTAAACTGTACTATTATTGATTTTGGGCGGTTAGTATTTGTGTTAGTTTTCATGACTCGCGAACATTGAGAGATACTGTCCTCTTTGATCTCGCAGTTAATTATTTTCCCCAATTGTGTAACAATACTGATAATAATTTCATTATTCTTCTGAGGAACACACTGTATCTCAATGTTGCTCGCTCGTGCATTTTGTTCTAATATATTCATGCGTGATGACATATCCTTCAACTCTCGACACATCTTTTCGTTTTTTTCTTCCAATTGTTTCATCTTTTCATTATTCTCTTCACTTCTCTTAAGAATATCTTCATATTGATTGCTTATAAACGTTACTGATTCATTGATTTCCCTTATTTCTTCGCGTATGTATTTTAGTTCTTCATTTAGTGTCGTCTTCATAGAGAGCGAAAATTTTCCAAACATGATTTCAAACTGCTCCTGTATTATTGAACGTACTGCATCCTCCGTTACTGGAGACGATGCTTCGGTAGCCGGTGATCCCAAAGCTGGCCTCTTGGCAGAGCGCGCAGGTGTTTTGTTCTTAGACCTTGTAGCTGATACTGGAGTGTTATCATTATTTTTTGATTTCGGCTTTTTTGCAGCACAGATGGGACATGTCCAAGAGGAAAGATCGCTGGTTAAGTCCAGATTCATACAATCATGATGAAATGCCTTGTTGCACATCTTGCACTCAATACATTTTTCGTTTTCCTCGTCGAGGTTGCAGCACCCCCACTCATGTATGGAATCCGCCATTGTTTTAAGGAAAGAAAAAAAAAACGTGTCAAAATATGCAACCAAAAAAAAAAAAAAAACACTTCGCGTGATGTCCTCAAAGGTGCTCGGCAATTAATTCCCTCTGAAGAAGTGAATTAATCTTGCAACAGCCAGTCGCCCGGCAATAAATGCTCCCAGTACACTGCGTCTTGAAGTGTTCGCGTCGAAAAGGTCGTATGCGCCGTGCGGAACTCGTCGCTTATGCGTTTACTTCAAAAGGTCGCTCGTAGATGTTATGTGGCCCGTTGTGGGGTATATTGAGAACGATTACCATATAATTTAGGATTAGTCTGGATTAAAAGGACACTAACTGAAGCACTAGATGTGTTGTTTTAGTTACTGCCGTTTAAATTAAGGTCCAATGCACTAAATGTTCACTAACACTTCACAGTACACAGATTGCAAACCATTTATTGATCATTTTTTTGCGGAACAGAGCGAAAACGAGCCAAACGCGGCAAGACCGCGGCGACAAATTAGTGTGGTGGAGTCCATAATATTCGACTACAATGCTTTATGGCAATGAAAAAAAGACATGACGCGTTTATGTAATCATGTCACGATAACATACTCATGTTTTAAAAGGAAACGACAACGCGTCATCGTATAAAATATTATATAAAATCAAGAAATAGCTAAATTTGCAACCAAAACAAGTACATAAAGTGCAAAAATATTAAGAGTGCCTGCGATGTCCAGAGGCGCCCTTATCCAAAAAATTAATATATCTGCTTAAATACAAATTAAATCGAAAAACGATATCGTATGATTTTATTTAGATCTATCTATCAAAGCTATGTTGATATTGCTTAAAAATAACTTATAAACTTTTGTAGTAAGTGTAAGATACTGTAATAGGTACGTATATAAGAACACTTTGTAAAAAATATATTTTTTTAGAATTGTCATATATATGTACTGTTGGTGTACCTTATCAATAAAATAAAATAAAAATAAAAGATAATATCGTTTCTCGATTTAATTTGTATTTGAGAAGATATATTAATTTTTGTGATGAGGGCGCCACTGAACTTAGCAGGGACTCCTAAGCAGTTAACGTGAATTCCGCTGAGTAATTCCAACAAACAAATCAAGCATTTTCTTGTATTGGTCATAAATACAAAACAATGTTAAAAATATATTTTATTTTAGCTGACCTTGATATTTGGCACACTTGCAGTATTCAGTAATCGTCCAGATCCAATCAAAACGAAGGCAGTATCCAGATTCAGGTCAGGTAAAATACATGAGATTATGATAAACAAGACTAGGACAAAAATTACGGATCCACAGTAAAACACACAGAGAGACTGCTATTGCTACTTTTCTATATGTATACATGAAAAGAATAGCAGCGACAGCTGCTTTCTCTTTTACACTTTTACAAAAAACGCAAACAAAAGAATAGATGCGCCGACTTCTGTCTCTATCTCTTTCAAACTAACAGACCAGGAAGTCGGGACTCGAGCCATGAGTATTTCGAATGTGAGAAAATTGGTTTTATGAAGGTATTTAGGTATAGATGACAGTTTAGATTTAAATATAAATTTTGGGGTTAATCGCAAAAATAAAGAAATTAGAAACAAAAGCCTAAGTCGAAATTTTTCTCCAATTTCATAGGTAAAAACCTATTAGATAAAGGCGTAACTAAAGTTACACAAAATAGTATCTTAGAACTGGGAACAAATATAGATACTGGTTTTGTAAAAAGCATTTGATCACTTTGTAAGAGTTTTGCATTATTTTTTTGGACATAATTATTTGGGTAAACAAAAACAAATAAATACACATTTTGCAATTTAAACTGTTCTTAATAAGTGTTACAATAAAAAAATGCTTTTAAAATATATTGGTTGTTTTATTTGTACCTAAAAATCATTCTGAACAAAACCTGGGATTGTACTCAATTCTTTTACTGTATTAAATTATTTTTATGTAAGTACTAAAGTGATGTCCCGGAAGATGTCCCGAAAAAAATGTTGTCGTAAGGAAGTCTCCGATTCTTGTCTCTGTTCCGCGAAGTTTAGGTAAATATACTCCGGTCGTTCCGATCACTGCTGATTAGACAACAAATGGAATAAAATTGGTTTTATTTACCATCAATTGACAAAATTTCATTTTTGTGAAGGTATGAAAATTCAAACACTATTTCAAGACTTAGCAATTTTCAACACGTTAAACATTTTTTCAGATTTCTTTGCGCTTTATTTTTAAAGTTATATGAAAAATTCTAAAAAGAACATGGGAGGTTGGAATTTCACAGATTACGCCTTTGCAATGTCATTTTATGCAGAAAAAAAAAACTTTTGAACTGGCTCTCAGCTGTCACTTTGACATTTAGTGTCGTTGTTGTTTCCGGTGTTGAGTTGGACATTATCGATAAATTGCGATATGGTAAATTGAAGATTATTTATAAAAATAAATTTTGCATTCAAATGATTGTTTTAGTTCAGATACGAAATAGTCATCATAATTCCTCATTCCAAATATGATTGATATTTGTAGTTATGAGAAAATATTTGAGTAATTTTCAGACATCATATAATATTAAATAAGAAAGGATGCTACGTTAGCTTTGTTTTATTACTGTTTGCATAATCTAAACTAGGTTATGTTACATAATAAAGATTAGATACTTAATATATATACCATTGATATCGACATCTTAATTGTACCATTGCTACAGACCACAACACTCAGAGATTTGTTTTATCGAATATGGCAAAGACGTGACCTCGTAACATGTACTTACGCTCTTTTGGAATGGAGAGTTTTTAAACAATTAATATTATAGAAAATACTAAAAAAAAAATGAAAAAATATGGGTGCCTTATTTTTTGAAGTTCTTTCAGGAAAGAAATAAAAATGTGCATATGAAAATTTTGAAATGTTGTCAAGTTATCGATCATGGAATCGATGGTAAATAAAACTAGTATTCTTCTATACCTTGTATAATCAGCCACCACAAACAAAGAGTTTTACATAGGTAGCACACACACGTCTTGAGTATATGGAGTCCCGGCGAGGTCTGTCCGCCACCCGAAACACACATTCCTCGGTGCTCGCTGATTTTGCTTACTTCATCATCCGCACCTATCGTCTACTTTATATCCCATTCAAAACACATAAAATAACTATCAAAACACAAAACATTAACTTACCTAAAGAAAATATGTATCCTGTCCACGTATCGGCAGTACAGCCTGATCGGATGCGCCGTCTCTGTCTGTCTATCCTGGTACGATAGGAAGTCGTTGGGGAGCTGAGGCGGGCCTGCCATCTCGCTCGCACGCTGCAGACCGAGTACTAGCAGATCTAGTACCAAGCCGTAGTATTGGACTATGAAGGACGCGAACTGCAGGCCTCGGATGATACCGTAGGAGTTTGTGTGGTTCATGTCCTAAGAATAAGAAAAAAGTTATTATACAATGACGACCTCCGTGGTGTACTGGCTAAGCACGCTGGTTTCAAGGCGTCGCCCATCCGAAGTTCCGGGTTCGGTTTCCGGTCGGATCAATATAGAAATCAAAATTTTTTTGATTGTTGTGGCACCACTGCTGTGTCTGATTTCCATAACACAAGTGCATTAGCTACTTACTTTGGATTCAGAACAATGTATGTGATTGGTGTCCAATATTTATTTATCTATACTAATATTATAAAGCTGAAGAGTTTGTTTGTTTGTTTGAACGCGCTAATCTCAAAAACTACTGGCCCGATTTGAAAAATTATTTTTACGTTAGATAGTCCATTTATCGAGGAAGGCTTTAGGCTATATAACATAAAGATACGACTCATAAGACCACAGCAGAAATGAAAAACGTTGCGAAAACGGGAGAAAGATATTCCTTTTGAGAGCTTCCGCTGCATACGCTGCGGAAACCGCTTAAGTTACACAAAAATCATGTATAACAGGATTGTTCAGCATTAAGAGTTCTATAATAAAGTCCGCGACAGCATATGTCTATCTTTTATGGTTGACTTACTACAACCTTTTTTATGTTAATAAATTTGTAAAAAAATAAATCATTATTTTTAGAGGTGTATTATACACACAGGTATTTATTCTTATCAAAATTAATACATTCATTATCACGAGCATTTCATTTAGAACCAAGTTGCCCTGTATATCATTTGATTTCAATAAATATCTTAGGAGCTATCACAGTTTTAACATAACTCCGCACCTAAATAATGTTCGCAGCTTAAGTACAACGTGCGTTGCGCTAATATGTTATAAAGCTGAAGAGTTTGTTTGTTTGAACGCGCTTATCTCAGGAACTGCTGGACCGATTTGAAGAAATATTTCTGTGTTGGATAGCTAATTTACCGAGAAAGGCTTTAGGATATAAAACATGACGCTGCGACGGGACGGGAGGGAGCAAACTCAAAACGCGCGGACGAAGTCGCGGGGGACCGCTAGTTTATTCATATAGTCACACCATTCTATCTCAAGAACGATGTTAGTTTTTAAAACTTTTTGTATGTAGAAGATATATTCAAACAATATGCTATGCTATTACCTTATCCAAACAATTTAATATTATTATTAGATCGAATATTATCTATCAACCCACTTTTCTAGCCAAATCACTAGCCCGGAACCGAAGCCTTAAGTTCTATTTGGTTGGATAACATTGCTTGGCGTCATATTAAGTGACCATAACAGTAAAATAGTAGTAGCCGGACGACAGCATTCACAAGTTCAAATTTTATCTTCTTATTATTGGCAGATAGCTTCTCACTTTGATCGCTATTCGACTAACCTTGTAATTAATCACAACGTTGTTCTTCGCCGTCATGTAATCGGCGATGTTGTGGTCGACGATCAGCCTCAGCAGTCGGTTGAGCAGCGTCAGATCTATCTTCTCGTAAAGCTTCTCGAAGCGGGACTCGAGGAGCACGTTGCACTCGCCTTCGCCGACCTCCCAGACGTCTTGGAGATTGTTGATGCCTGCACAAAAGCGCTTCTTAAGTTATACAATTGAAGATTAACTATTTTTATCAAACAATAGTCGCTGAATATTTTTGTTAAAAAAAAGGTCCTACTGCAACTGCATATGAGGCATACATGCTGCTAAATAAGAAACTATTGCAACATCTATCAGCCGATACACATTAAACTAGAATGGATTTTGTTGAAACTTAACAATGATATTATAGCTTATTGCAGCATTTTAATAGCACATAGGCTATAATTTATTATGATATTTAGTGATTCGCACTATTTTGAGCCCAATAGCTCTTAAAACCACTGCATAAGGTAGGCAGTTATGCCCCATACAAACGCCGTAGTCAGCTTTTGATATGCTCATCCGTACATAAAACATAATTATTTCTCTCTTTTTTCAGTAATGGTGGCCAAGAGAAATGGGCCAGGTACACGGGAAATATTTCAGTGCCCAGATGTATGCATAAAATATATAAAAAACGAAGACCTGTTTCATTTGCTAGTCCAATAATGTATACAATCTTAAAATAATATCATATCATATCAGTTAATAAAATTAATTAACTATTTTATTTAAAAAGATCTCAGTATTCAACAATGAATTAAATTTTAAAATTGTGAATCTTGTGTTGATCGTATTTTAAAATTAATCATTTCGTTAAAAAAGAGTGTAAAGATTGTTTACAATATTCAACTAGCAAAGAAAAACGGATTTTAATGATGAAAGTTTTTCAAAAGAATACAAGATAAACATAAATATAAAACCCCAATAAAACTTTAGACTTCAAAATGCAGAATATAGGCTTCATTCTTCTTATGTAGATAAGGACAACCGACCAAAGTGAGGTTTGTAACAAGGGGATGGTATTCCCATACAGATCTCCTTTGCCACAACGCACACTATGGGCGGTCGCTTCATGACGATCTTCTTACTTCAATCTTCATTCAAAAAGTAACCTAGGAAGACACTTTATAGGCAAAATAAAATACATAAAAAATAGATTTCCCGAGTTTGAATTTATGAATCTCTTACCTAGAGTAATCAAATCTTACGCGACGCATATTATGTAGTAGTATTGTAACAATACTACTACATAATATGCGTCGCGTATAGACCCGCAGTTATAAGTTTTAAACACCTTAGAGTATACAAATCAAATCATTTCATAACATTTATGTACGGTCGAGGGCGAACGCGCCTTATTACCTTAAAAGCCACAATCGCTTGCACCTCGCGTATCTTTTGTTTGAAGTGACTCCTGTTTTCGTGTCATGAGTGAAGCGATTTTTTTTGTAAATTGGATAGGCGCGAGAGGCGTCGAAGTAACTTTTTTCAAGTATAATTATTTTTTGCACACCATACCCACGCATACACTAGAGGATTGTTTGAAGTCAGCGACACTGTCGTATTTATTACAGAATTCAAAAAAAAGGAGGTAATCAATTCAACCTGTATGTATGTGATATCTTATGAATTGGATAAAATTTTAGAATGTTGATCTATTAAGGTTTCCTAGCACGTGTGAAAAAAAATCGTAAGAGTATATATGTTTATAAAGATCGCTGGATTTAGCTGGATACTGACCGCTTGTGATTGGTCACTATGGAAAAACTTACGGAAGGATTATGTTCAGCAGTCGATGATCTTTGGCTGATAATGATGTATGTGTGTATATTTGTCTCAAAATTTCTCGAAAACGAGATGATTCATTATTAGTTCAGTCATGTATAGTTCAACTTAGGGTAAAGAGAGAGTTTCATAAAGGGATGATTTTATATTCATTGAACAAAATACAATATGGCTTATTTGAAAACGTCACTTAATTGTCAGCAATCGTGTACCTGCCATTTTTTAAAATTTGTCGCTTTATAATTTATCAGTCTGATAAGTTTTATCTGACCATTGAAAAATCGACCCTAAATCTATCAAACTATGTAAGGTCACCTCGTTTTAAGTGATAATATTTAAAAGGCTGATTCAGCACTATAAATAGATCATTTTTCGTAGAATACGCTTTGGGTTTTTATACGCTAATTTCGAGTAAATTAAAGAATAAGAAAGTGATTTTTTTCAGTAATTTATTTTTTATAAGGGCTGATTTTTCAGAAATATTCGTCGAGCAAAATACAATATGGCTAATTTGAAAATTTCACCTAATTGTCAGCAAACATAGGTACCTGTCATTTTTTAAAATCTGTCGCTTTATAATTTATCAGTCTGATTAGTTTTATCTGAGCATTGAAAAATCGGCCCTAAATTTATCTACTATATTAAAATAAGTCGGGTTTTCCTTCCTGACGCTATAATTCCAGAACGCACGAACCGATTTCCACGGTTATGCATTGGTTGGAAAGGTCTCGGGCTCCGTGAAGTTTATAGCAAAGAAAATTCAACTTTAAAACAACAAAAAATATCTTCTTCTTTTAATCACCAAACGAAATGTTACATAAAACGAAGCCATCTGGTGGCGAAACGGAGTTCGCCGGGTTTGCTAGTTTAGTATAAGATTAAAGAAAAAGAAGGATTTAGCATTGAATTGATAGAAGCGAAGCCGATAACGTAGAAAACTTTGAAAATCGTTAGGGTGCTGTTTTATAAAATGATATTTTATTTCTTAGAGAAAATAAAAAAAATAAAAATTTAAATTTCCAAAAAATATATATGATAGTTTCCTGTTTCTATGATGTATACAAAGGCAGAGTTAAAATATTATCACTAAAAACGATTTGACCTTATATACTTTTGGGGTACAAATAATAACTGTGTTTTTGCAGGCGGTTTATGCTCTACGCAGCAACATAATCAATCAGTTTGTCTAGCTTAATAGTTAGAAGCTTCTAGACTCACCCTGGCACCACTTGTATACCAGCAGCGGCGAGGGCTCGGTATCGGCCGGCTTCACCCACGGCGGCAGCAGACGGCGCTTGTCCGCCTCGTACCAGAGGTACTGGTCGAGGTACGCGTCCGTGATCTTCTCCAGGGGCTCCACGTCGTACACCGGCACCAGGTGCGAGTAGAGGTCCATGAACTCTATGCCGACCTGATAGGATAGATTGTAAGATTGAATTTCGGTCGGATATGTGTATTGGATTAGACGACTTTTCTGCACGCCGATGTCTTAAATCAGCTATACCCTATTCACCAGGCAAAGTCTATAAATGTAAACAAACATGGCGGCTTGAATACCATAGACAAACTTTAGTGCTGAGAAAAAGTAGAGGAATTTAGTCAATTGAACTGGTACAATATACAATCGATTGCTATTAATGAAAAATAAATAAAAGTGAAATGATTTAACTTTTCAAATATTTAATATCGATCTTATTACGTGTAAACAAAACATAGGTAATTGATAAGTGATTTTATTATAATTTATAGATACTTTCGTCATGAATACTTTAAGTTTAAATGTCCGTGAATATAATATCTTACGTTTAGAAACAAAATTCACATCCAAAAAAAAATAGGAGCGGTCACACACAATTACGCAATTGTATATAGAAATTGACAATAAATTTAATCAAACGTTTGTATGGGTGATGACTGATTGAGAGCATTAAGTAATTTTAAAAGTTTAAACACGAATTATTAATCATTTATTAAAAAAAATGAGTATTATTTACATGAAATTGATGATTTCTATAACACCATGTTTGAGCAATTCAATTAATTAACAAAAACGTTCGACAATATGAAATTTAAAAACCTAAAAATGTTACTTAAGTTTGTTTAGTGAAATTTTTTGTAGTAAGAATACTTTACTGAAACGGCACCCAAATCGGTGCATCAAAATGCTAGATAATCGCGGAAAATACCGCATCGAAATCGGTTTATCCAAATGCTAGATAATCGCGGATATATACATACCTCATTTTTAAGTCGGATAAATATATTTAGTAATATTTAAATAACTCTAATTAGTAATTGGAAAAAATAATTTCAGTTCATTATAATAAAATAAAATAAACTTAGACAACCCATATGATTTTTATTTCAAATGACATAATTCTAATAGAAAGAAATTTATTTATAAATAATTTAAGATTAAATGGGGTGTAATAGTTTATTTGACACTTCTGATCATTTCTTGCTCTGCGGACGACGCTCTGTCGAGAGAGGATTCGGTACGTAGTTATATCACCAGCATAGTTATTTTACCATAAGCTTACGGCGGTTTTACTTGCTAGCGACGATGTAACTTTTTGTATCGAAAATTTTAGTTCAGTAAGTGACCGCTAGGGGTGCTGTGCAATTTTCAATAGACTTTTACGTCGTCAACTAAATCTTAATCATACAATTTTCAGGTTTTGCGCACACAACGTTACGCGTTGTACATCCAATTAAAATAATATTATTTTGTAAACAACAATTTACTTACAATTATTAACAACAAACCATTTCATGAACAGTAAAACAACAAAATTCTGATATCAATCCTTTCTAGAAACTTGCACGTTTAGTAATATTGACCCTAATAAAACTATACATGCGAGTTTCGAATGACCAATTGAATCGATCAATTGAACGAAATTGATGTCCCAACACTAAATTAAAAAATATGAAGTTTTTCGTCATCTTCTTGTCTTTGTCAAAATGGTGGTATTTTCCCTGTGAATAACGATTTTTACTTTAAATAAGTGTGTTTGAATGCAATAATCATATTTATATTGTTACGGCATCATTGGTAAAGGTGTTTGTGGGATCTGTGAAGAAGTTTATTTGTGTATGTGCCGAGAATTTTCTGATACTAAGGTTAGTAGGTTAGTCAATGGTTTGTTTACATTTATGGACTTTCCCTTGTGAATAGGGTATAAGAACATGATGGATTGGACGACTTTTCTGCACGCCGATGTCTTGAATCAGCTAAGAACATGACAAACTACAAAATACAAATACAAAATTATTTATTACTTCATTTTAGTTTTAGTAATAACATGGGTTGGTTCTCCCTTTTGAGTTTCAAAAACTCGTGACAGGGAGTGCCACTCTTTCGTAACTAAAGGTACATAACTTATAATTTATAAAAAAATATACAACATCTTAAAGCACAATCTTTTAAACAAATTAAGTTTATTACAAACTTCTGTGATACAATAAAAATAATAGTAGCTTTTCCTTCGAGTTACAAACAAAATGAGACTACATTGTACACTCCACATTAAATTTTTCACAAAGAAACAAAATTGCAGGATTTGAACCCAAGACGGCCGGCGTAATATTCAGGAGCACTAACCATTACACCAATCGCGTCAAATATTAATATTCATTCATTTAGAAAATTTATTTTGGCTTGGAAGATGTTACGAAATGAACACTGATCCTGAGAAAAGTGGTACTAACTTTATGAGTTTTGTCACAGAAGTCTAAGTTTCAATGATACAATGCAATTTGGGGCAAGACATATGCCATCAAGAACTATATCAATAACACAATTAATCTCTCACCTCTCTGAAAGTCCTCTGCGTAAGCAAATGACGCTTGATCCTCGACAGCGCCTCGTGAGGGTTATCATACGCCTGCTCAATCAGCCCCAACTCCTCTCTCTGACTCTGATTGAGTCTGGACTTTACGCTGTAAGCCTCTTTGAGTCGTTCCAGCGCCAATATGAGCAGCTTCGTGTCGTGTTTGTATGAGAGCGGCGGGAACGGAATGGGCGCGAATCGACGCGATTCAAGCCAGTGGACGGTTGTCGTGTAGATGGCCACGGCCTCCTCGGGCGATATGTAGGGACCGTCCTGGTAAGAAAGATTATTTTTTAAGGGGGACAGCAGTAACAGATTAGGAAAAATGGACATCAGTAACTTAAACTTTTTTTTTTTTTTTTTTAAAGATCCAGAATAAGATTTAGAAAAACTTAGACTGAAAAAGTGAAAATTTTAGTTTAGTGAGCCATTAAATTAAACAACCGTGTACAATACTTTTTCCAACTGATCATAATAACATATTAAAAATTTAAATCACAGCTCAAAAAAATAGTTCCCTTAGGTAATTATGAGACTTATTTTCCAACATCTCTATGTGTAAATAGCGGTCCCTCGCTACTTCATCCGCGTGTTTTGAGTTTTCTCCCTCCCGTCGTAGCGTGTCTAAAGCCTAAAGCCTCTCTCGATAAATAAGCTATTTCACAAAAATATAATTATTCAGATCGGTTCAGTAGTTCCTGAGATTAGCACATTCAAACAAACTCAGCTTTATAATATGAGTATAGATTTAGGTACCTATTGTGTCTGAAATTGATAGTCATTTTTAGTGCAATTTTTATTTGATTAAACGTTAAAGAGAACAGGCTTTTTCTGGGCGAGTTTGATCCAACTTGGACTCTGTTTTAGTCACACTTGTCTTGGTCTGGAGTCAAGAGCAAATCTGTTTTAAATTTAAAAAAAAACTTGCAAATAAACAAGTACCTTCAGGTAGTTGTGCTGCCGCTCCTGCTCGGCCTTCAGGTACAGCCTGGTGAGGCGTCCCAGGTTCTTCTTGCAGACTGTCTTGTCGACTGTCGCGCCGCGGCGGATTCGCTCGCGGTTGTAGTGAGCCGTGTTGGTCCACCAATCCGCCTTCATTTTCACGTAGCGGAGGATCATGTTCTCGATCGGAGTGGGTAGGCCGGGCACCTGGGAGGATAAATAGATATTGTATTAAATGCGGCACGTTGTTTTCTTTACCCAATGGTTGTCTGGAACAGATCGCTTCAGCGATAAGACCGCCAACACTGTACTTATCATTTTTTTGTATTTTTTTGTTTCTTGTGTCCTTCTTGTGCAATAAAGGATATTTATAATTATTAGTAACCGAACTCAATCTTACCGCATCTTGTAATCTTTCTTTATTTATTTATTTATTTATGTAAAACAATTTACATTTAAAAAAACATATTTCAATACCAACAAAAACCTATTTAGATTTATATGTGGTAATGAGAGTCACTACACTACTTGTTACAATTTTAAGACAATATGTAGTTCTTAAGTATTTTTATACATTTAGCACTATTTTCTAAATTACTTATTTATTTGTTCAATAATATTGCTAGGATATTCATTTAAAGTAGATGGCAGGAAATACTCCCACATTCTTTTACCATGAACATTGTTGCATGAAGGTATTATATATCTGGGTAGGTATAATAAGTTACGCAATCTAATAATTTGATCTAGGTTTTCACACACAATTTGAATTTTTACTTTATCATATATGTTTATTACTTTACAATATTTATATAGGTCTACATCATTTAGTATATATTTATTTTTTATTTTATTCGGTGTAATAGTTTTGAGTAAGCTTAGTTGTAATTTGTAAATATTTTCAATATATGTTTTGTATGTTCTGCCATAACTACTTATACCATAGTCGATTAAACTACCAGCCAACGACATATACAACATGCGTAAAGTATGATAGGGTAACTTATATTTTAATATTGATAGATTAGATAAAACTGCTCTAAGTTTATTACATAAGTTATTTATGTGGGGTTTCCAGCAAAAGTTAGTATCAATTGTAAGTCCCAGATAGGTATGTTCATTTACTAATTCTATGTCTTTACATTTACACTGATTTTTGGATGAATGTAGGCATTGGTGTTCGAGGGCAATTATTGTTGGTTCTATAGGCGATTTCAATTAAGGTGTGTGAATATGCAATAATTTAGTTTTTTGAGCATTTATTATTAATCCGGCATCATGCGACCATTGGCATAAGAGATCAAAGTTTCTTTGCATGATATGTTGCGCGGTTTGCAAGTGTCTGTGAGCAACTACAAGGCAGGTATCGTCAGCGAACTGATATATTGAACCTTAACACTCACCCATTCACACACATTCTCTCTCTTTCTCTCTCACGCACACACACACACACACACACACACACACACACACACACACACACACACACACAAACTCATACACACATTTACAATCACTCGCAGTCAAACATACGCCCACTCACACACTAACATACAGACAAACTCACGTACGCGCAACTGCTGCTCTCGTCTTTGAACTCTCTTAATTGGCCCTCACGTGACAGGTTCGCCTAGTGTGGGGACCAATGTTTAACACGCACTCATTCACACTCCTTTTTTTCTAGTTAGATTATTTTAAGATTAGGATAATTTATCTCCTTACATTACTTGTATTGTAATCTTCACTTACTGTTATTTAAGAGTGTAAACTTTATTTTTGAAATAAATGCATTATTGTTATTGTTAAACACTTTTAAATTATATTGAACCTTCTTTAATTATATTACACATGTCATTTACATATAAAAGGTACTCAATAGGCCCAATTATGGATCCTTGAGCTGTGCCTTCATTTGTAGGTATCATGTCACTTAACTTGCCGTCAATTTTAACAGCTGTTTCCCTACTAGCCGCTCTGCAGTCCAATGGCACTACAGTGCCATTTTCTTTTTTATGGTAAACTGTCCGTGGTACTACAGTGCCCACCACTTGAAAAGTATGTATTATGTATAGTATATATATAAGTTAAGTATAGTATATATTATAGTATAGTAAGTATATTATATTTTCAACTTTTTATATATTTATAACTATTACCTATCTACCAGTATTTTTGTTTTCGTAATCACAACTACACTTTTCTTTATATAATCGTTTTTATCGCGCGACATGTCGTGCGATTTTTATCATGCTACCGTCGCGCGATATCGCCGGACAGTTTTCCCACATCATAGTCTGACAGCGCGGACAGTCGAGTGGCTAGTGTGGTAATTTTTAAAAAAATCCCTACTAGTGTGGTAATTTTTAAAAAAATCTAATAAAGGCCCACGAATTCCAGCGTCTTCAAGTTTGTTAAATAATATGTTATATCTAAGGGAATCGAATGCTTTACTGAAGTCAATAAAGACAACAAGTACGTGTTTTTTCCCATTTAGATGACAGTTTACTTCATTAGTAAATTGAGACAATAGCTGGGAAGTATTTTTATTTTTTTTGGAAACCAAATTGTTTGTTATTTATTATCTTGTTAGATGATAAAAATTTGTTTATTTCTGTACCAAAATATCTTTCAATAATTTTGTCGATAGCTAACAAAATTGTGATTGGTCTATAGTTATTTGTATCGTTATGTGCACCTTTCTTGTAAATTGGTCTAATTATTCCAATTTTTAAGTTATCGGGAAACAGTTGTTTACTAATACATGCATTAATAAAGTGTGTGATAACTGGTGTAATGCCTTTATTAATGTATTGCAAGTCAGACACACGGATTCCATCGTAGCCGGGACTTTTATTTGAATTTAATTAAGAAATTATAGTATTATGTTACCTAGTATACTAGTAATAACGGTATGCATAAATATTAGTAAAATAAATATTAGTTGTGTACCTACTTAACATTGAATAATGTTACGTGCACTATAAACTTGTGAAAAAAAACATAGATTTATTTCTTTATTTTCTGTAGTGTTTTGTCACTATACAAATTTAAAAAATATTAATTTCATTTATAAAAAGCAACTGTGTCCAATTATGTATGTCTGTCTATACATATAGGCATGCGTCCAGATAGCGTAAGACACGGGGCTCGATTATTTCTCTGACAAAGTTGCTTAAAAAATTATATGTTATATGGGAGAAGTCCCAAAGTTACTAGATGCTGGTTAGTTAAGTGATGATAAGATATTAGTACGAGCTGTGTGACACACAGCATACATCCATAATAGTAATCATTAAAATGCTATCAACAATCATTAAAGTTTAAAAATATAATAATAGGTTATAATGTAAACACCTGTATGAGAAATTACTTTTTCATTTCTTCTGTTCCGAAAATTGAACTTTCATGTGAAGATAGACCGGTAGAAAATAGCTTTTCTAGCATCCCTAGGGTGGAAAGTAATTTAGTTTTAATTGCTACAATCAGACGTGGAGTTCGCCAAACAACGGAATAGCTCAACCTCTCATCAAAATTACATAGCTAAATGTATTAATTTTTCCTCACAGTCGAAATGAAAAATAGTATGTTTAACTCGGGTGAAAGCACCCATTTCACCCTCGAATAATTAGCGCTCTCACTCCGTTCTAGCGCCAAAACCATCTCGAGTGAAATGGGTCACTTTCTCCCCTTGTATAACAATCTACTATTTTTAAGTGACTAAGGTGACAAATGTCTAGGAAATTACTCGGTACATCATCCTAACCTTCCAGGGAATGTTGGCCTTCCAGCACCTCCAGGCCTCGGACAGGTGCTGCAGGATGGTCCTCGCCTTGTTCTGCTTGATGCCCTCGGGCATCATGTCCACGATGTCGTGCATGACGGACGCGCGCAGCTCCAGGTCGAAGTGGGACTCGACGCGCTGCTTCGTCACCGTCTTTGCTACACCTGTGTTTGGTTATGGTGATGTAAGTTTAGTGTTTGCTTTTATAGATATGGTTTTATAAAATGAGTTTTGTAACTGTCTTGAAAAATCAATCAGATTGAACTGGTGACTTAGAAAACACAAGATATGTATAGGAATAAAGAACTGGAGAAAACAAAGTATCTCTATCGTCTTTGTTGTATTATCTTAAAATGTGTAGGCTACAAGGAAAAAATTAAACTAAGGAATGTTGAAAAAAGAAAATATTTAAATCCTACCCATTCATAAACGAAACTATTTTCTTGCGGAAAGGACTAGTGGTAGAAAACACAGGATAAGTCTAGGGATAAAGATCTGGAGAAAAAAAGAGTTAGTATATCCATCATCTTTAATGTATTATCGAGGGCAGTAGGCATCTTGAACTGTTACAGTAAAGAAAAAATTAAAACAAATACATTTAACATAAAAAAAAGAAAAAAGTAAACCATTGCCTTACGGCAAGGTGGTTATGACGCTGGCTGTGTTGCTGCATTGGATAGCTTTGCTTATCCTTTGAACTAGGGACCAGCCAGCTTTTTATTGGCCGAGACATAATTTAGTCAAATGTTTCAACTACAGTTAAAGATTCATAATCGCTTGCACCTCACTTGTCTTTTGTTTGAAATGACGCCAGTTTTTGTTTTAGCGAGCGACTTTCGTTTATAAATGATAAGGCGGCCTCGATCGTACCTTCAATCGCCAAGTGGCATATAACTCACCTTTGGAGTGTCGTCCCTCGAACTGCCTGGACAGCAGGTTGCCGAGCCAGCGCTCCAGTAGAGGCGTGATTCCGCGCATGAAGAACAGCCACACCCGCCACCCTGGCGCCCAGAACCCGCAACCGGGGCCTTTGGATACGGGACCCTAAAGGACAAAATAACATATGAACAATGTAGCCGCTTAAATTTCCCACATGTTGTATAAAATCATATACAAAACACCGCGTTCCTATCCGCCCGCAGGTTGAATTTAAGTATTAAAATGGCAGACTCATGTAGATAACCCTTACAGAAACTTAGAGACAAAATCATGGCATAAAGCTAAGTAGAAACGCAGCACAGCCAAAAAATCGTTTGTCATTTAAATCAAATTTCAAGAGCTAAAAAAAATTGACACAGTTAACTTTGTATTACCAAAATCTATAGCAATCTTTTTTATAATAATCAATTTTTAAATATCATCAGACAGTAATTCATTTAAGGGCCGATTTTTCAATGGTCAGATAAAACTTATAAGAATGATAAATTATAAAGCAACAGATTTTAAAAAAGGACAGGTACCTATAATTGCTGGCAATTAGATGACCTTTTAAAATTAGCTATATAGTATTTTATTCAACAAATATTTAGAACAAAAAAAGAAGAATGGCTTTTATTGATTAAGGACATCACAAACACACACACACACACACATTTCTTATCTGACTATTGAAAAATCAACCCTAAAGTAAATAGACATAAAATAAATCCGCCACTCACAGTGTTGAATCTGTAGTAGATCAAATGCTTCAGATCCTTGCACATCCGTATCTGCCTCATCAGCTTGTACTTGTATCTGTACATGCCAGTCAGCTGGCCCACGTGAGCGAATATGTACTGAAGACCGTCGGCCAGTTGGAACGAGTCCACGTTGTTGAGACGGTACTGCACGTGAGAGTCGACGATGAGCTTCGTTAGACGGAGGATCTCGCGGCAGAGATGGAATGCTGGAAGATAATAAGATACTATTTATATAGGTCCACAAATAAAGCTCTTCGCCCAGTAGAGGGTAGCATATCATGATCGTGCTAGAAAAAACTATTTGTATTGAAAACTGCAGTGGGCAAGACCGTTCCGTCACCGACCAAAACCATATAGCGTGCAACACGGAGCGTGTCGGCACCGGCAAAATACATTCTAACTTGCTCTAGCTCTCGCTCCGTATAATGGTGAGACAGAACGTAGAAGAAGAGTGTCGTATCGTGTTACTTTTCGTGACTGACACGTTTCTAGCACGGTCATGGTACGGTGTCTCCTTAATAGCTCTAATAAGGGTTTTACAAGTACACGTAGATAGACAATAAACATTCGCATGGCTGACAGAATGCAAACTAGGGTAGGCACTTAACTATCTTAACGTCACGTTGTAGAACGGTTGGGCGCATTATGCCCAATTCGCAAAATGACCAATTGTCCAGTTCGCAATTGGTCCAGTTAGCAATTGGTCCAGTTCGCATTTGGTCCAAATTGCAATTGGTCCAATTCGCAATTTGCCCAGTTCGCAATTAGTCCAATTCGCGATTGGTCCAGGCAAATAGGAGGTGGTCAATATTATAATAAGTGCGGTAAATACCAAACTGGAGAGTGAACAGAATAAATAATTTATAATAAACACTTTTCATTGTTACTTGCTTTTAACATATCCACACTAGGCATTTCTAGGTAGGAACCTAAGTATTTTGTAGAACACGTCATACTTTGCATATAGTTAAATGAGGAAACATATTGTTTATTTTAAAATACTTAGGTTCCTACCTAGAAATGCCTAGTGTGGATATGTTAAAAGCAAGTAACAATGAAAAGTGTTGATTATAAATTATTTATTCTGTTCACTCTCCAGTTTGGTATTTACCGCACTTATTATAATATTGACCACCTCCTATTTGCCTGGACCAATCGCGAATTGGACTAATTGCGAACTGGACAAATTGCGAATTGGACCAATTGCAAACTGGACCAAATGCGAACTGGACCAATTGCTAACTGGACCAATTGCTAACTGGACCAATTCCGAACTGGACAATTGGTCATTTTGCGAATTGGGCATAATGCGCCCAGCCGTTTTTCTTGTGCAACGGATACCAGACCGCAATTATTAAAATAATATAAACATCCATGACTTAGGTTCAAATGTCCGTCTTCATCACATAAACATTTGCCACTGGCGGGATTCAAAAACCGCGACCGCTGGCATAGTAGTCAGAAGGCCAAACTTCCACACCAAATGTGTCCTCGTGTAAGTTTGAAACAAGATCAATTTGATTTTGGTTCATGATGATTAAGTTAATGCATATATGCATTTTTTAAAGTAACACTAAGTTTTGCAGCTAATGTATTTAATTTTATATTATGTACTTCTTTAATTTACGGCTTTTGAAATTTTCAATAATATTTCTAAATTTTTAAAGAGTAATATAACTGTGTGCAAGGCAAATGACTTACCCTGCTGTCAATCTGCACTGAACCCACATGCTGGAGTATGGCACAAACTACCTCATAGCTAAGGTAAGGCCTTTGCCCAGGAGTGGGATGTTGTAGGCTAACTTTACTTTATATAACTGGTACTTACCATTACCGAACCGGGACTTCTTACGCTCTTTAGTCGTGAGCGTCTTCACCGGCTTCAAGTTGAAGTTGTAGTCCAGATGCAAGTAGTTTAGGTTCTTGCGGTGAATGAGCAGGTTCAGCATGTTGTAGCCTTGCCGGCAGACCTGGAGCCCTGCCTCCACCCAGTCCAGAGTTGTTGTTTGGAAGAATTTTGTGGACTTGAATGAGCGGAAGAGGTATCTATGGGAAAAACATTATTTCACTCACTTTATTATGGTGATTGGAGTTAAACTATTCTTTGTTATGTTTCGAAAAGGGCATCAAACAACTCGAGTGAAAGGGCTCAAAGAACCTGAGTATTTAAATATAATTTGAAGGAAATTCCACTATCCATATTCATCTTATGTATGTATACTATGCAGGTGTGCAAGGTAAGGTGGACCTGGCGAACTTTATTTCCTCCCTCCAATCAAGGCAAAAACTAATACACAGAAGATAAAGGATAACTGTGACTGTAACAGTTGTCTAATGATTGAAAACATTGATTTCATTTTAGTGCATAACTGACTGACCTCTTCTTTTGCGGCTTCGGTGGTCTGTGTTTCAGTGCGTTCAGCACATAGTACTTCAGTAGTTTCTGGTACGAAACCCTGACTTTGACGGGCTGGCCGGGTGGGCAGTGCTCCTTGTACCACGTCTTGACCAGGGGAACATCGATGGCGCGACGGGACCGACCTATTAGTTAATAAAGTGTGAGTTACACTTGCAGACACAAGATAAAATCAGCTAGTTTGTGTTTTTAACATAGTTTTCGTCCTACTAATACTATAAATAAAGGACTATTAAAGATTACAAAAGTTTCATTGTTTTATTTTCTTTTTACATCAAAGGACAATTTTTTTCATACCTGATCTCATGTTAAAAGGCCTTGGTGCCCACAGCAAAGCTATCCCATTGGCTGTGTTGTCTGTGTACAAAGCAGTCTCCTGCAGGAATGGTGACACTTCCTCGGGCAGCACAAAGTCTTCTTCTTCCGGCACAGGATCCAATGACTTGACTGAGTGCCGGTGTGAAATTGGGTTGATCAATGGATCAAAATAAAATGCTGGCAAGTCAGGATCTTCTGTTTTGATGTACACCACATTTGGTGTATGATACCTGATGGAACAGTCAGAGTTATGAAATGTGAAAATATACTTTGTACTTTTAATAATCATCAATAAAAAATAACTTACCAAGAGAGTTGCACAAAGTGTGGCAGATTGTTGTACAGGTATGGAAACGCAATCCTGTATTCTGTCCTGATGGGCTGACGAATTATGATCTTGTTGATGTCATTAAACTCATTCCAGTCCTCATCACCAGCTGAATTATCTTTCACTAATGGCTCAAACTTTGGACCACCAGGAATGGCCATGTTTAGAGCTTTTGCTGTGAAGAAGCTCTTTGAATCAAAGAGGTAGAAATAGTTATCATCTACCAAGTCTGTCAGCAGCTGATTGGCGAGACGGTACAGTGTTGCCATCTGTGGTAAGGTCAAGTTCCATTTCCTGTATGTGGAGCCATTGACATGCTTTGTGCCAAGCAACGGTTTGTGGTCATAGAACCAGGATGCTACAGCTCCATCTTCTTCTGGGTCTAATTCAATCTGAATGGGTTCTAGTGGCTCAACATCCAGAATGTTGTCAGCATAATCCAGTGGAGGTTCCTCATCATCAAAGGGAGGGAACCTCATTCTTTTGAAGTGTCGACGATCACGTTTTTCTCTACGCATCATGATCCACATGGTGCCCCATTGTGCTATGTAGACAGGCTCAATGACCCATGGAATTTCGTTCACAAATGTGATGGCTCCAGTGATGTGGTATAACACTCTGACGTCTCTAATCTGCTCCCAGGGCATAGGCATGTTTTCCAGCAGTTTCATGACTGCATGAGGCATGTACTTCAATGCTCCAAGGTATACCCGTTTATCGTGGCGGTATTTTCTGCTAGTCATATCACCATGGTCTCTGATAATCTTCCGGATATGCTCTGGTGGCATGTCTTCTTTCTGTGCATCTACAAAACCAAACTTCCTCTTCTCCGCAAAACGTTTGGATTGCAACTGTAGCCATTTTTGAGCTGCAGAAATAAGGTTTACATAAAAATGTTATCATTCTTCATTGGAAAATATTTACAGTTACCTATTTGGAAAAAAATAAGTGACCAACTATTTTACTGGTATTGAAGTATGTAATGCAATATAAGCTCTTTTCACTAAAACTGGTATGAAAAGCTATATCCAACTGCATCTATAATATACCCTTGCGGAAATTGTTTTAACACAAGCTTTAGTATTAAAACATTGGGCTGATACAAAGGGTAGTGAAAATATTACTGTCTAAATTCAGATATTCTTGCCAAATTTTCCACCTTGAACACTATATAGGATGTCCCAAAAGTCGAAGTCCCAAAAAAAAGTCTTGTTTTTAAAATTATAGCAAAAAAGAAGATTTACACCCTGTAACAGTTTTTTACTTATCTTTACTTTTTGCCATTTTTTTTTACTTATTTCATACTGAATAGTGCTTCTAAAATTTGTAAGCTTAAAAATCTGAGCTAACTGCTCCAGCTTGAAAGAAGATAGCATGTTTTGCAGAACCACATTTTGAAAATCAGTTTTTCATCCTACTTTAAACTGACGGTTCAGAAAAAAAATTATACCACGCAAGTCTGGCAAGTAACTTTAAAAGGTAGCGCATTCAAGGATCCTAAAATGGCGTAACACTTATTACAATATTACTTAGATCGAACAAAATTTTTTTTTTCAAGGAAAGTCAGTTTTGATTAATTCCTTTGACTTTACTAAAAGTGATTCTGCTCTCCCTCTGCTCAGATTTTTTAGCTTACAAATTTTAAATAATTAGATACACAAAATGAAAAGTGCAAACAGTGTATCATACTTCTAACACTGAAGGACACCGCAAATAAAGATAATATAAAGATAAAGATATAATTATAAAGATTTTCACGAACCTTTTTCCTTGATCTTCTCCTCCGGGATGTGGTGTGGCTTCGGAGGCTGCGACGGCGGCACCGGTGGCGCGGCAGCAGCGGCGGCAGCGTGAGCCTGCAAGGCCGCTTGCTGTGCTGCCGCCAGCTGCTGCTGCGCCATCATGGTGGCCCATGGGTTGGGCCCCAACAGGTACGGCGGCAGCGACATGGCTAACCGCCTTCTAAAATCATAAACACAAATTCACAACTCGCATCTCACAAAAATGAAATGCAAGCGTGGTAAATAACACTACCGGCTACGCGATAAAGCTTCACAAGATATAACCAGAAACTAACACTTACTTGTTTTATTCAACCACTATACACGTAATTTAACATAGAATCAACTTTCAAAACAATAATCACATGAGTCTAGTTTGAACATTTTACGGAAAAATGCGTGTCTCGTAAACGGCCATTTGCAATGCGTTTTTGTAAATGTCAAATTGTGTAATTTTTTTTGTTGTCTTTGTCAGTCAGTCAATTTCTCTAGTCTCTGGCCAGGGAAAAGGGAGTCACTTTGGGTGCGTTCGACTTGATGTCCGCGACGGATCGACGACTAGGTTTATTTTTAAATATGTGATCCTTTTCTATGGTTTTTATAAAATTTGGTAATCGATTAAAGATTTGGATGCAACGATACATTGGGCTATTTTTGTACAACTTATTCTGGGTTTTATGTTAAAAATTATCCGTAAGCACTTTTTTTGCGCTACGAACAGGTCAGAGGCATCACAACTATGGCCCCACATAGTTATACCATAGCGTAGCCATGCTAACGCATAGGCGTAATATGCAGACAGTGCTGCCTCCTTGGAAGAATTTGTTTTTAGGACACTTAAGGCATACAGGAATTTAGATATTTTTGTTTTTGTGGTTTGTACATGTTTCTTCCAATTAAGGTGTGTATCTAAGTTTATACCAAGTAGCTTAACATCGTTTTCTTCTTGGATTTTTAATAAATTTGTTATTGGTTTGAGGTCTATTGGTGGTTTTTGATATGATTTAAATTGTAAGATTTTTGTTTTTTTATTATTAACTTCAAGGTTATGATTTGAGAGCCAGTGTTTAATGCGATCAAAAGTTGCAGTTATAATTTGAATATAGTTTCGGTTTTCATCCGGTGTTTGAAAAAGAAGGGAGATGTCATCTGCGAATAGTATACAAAAGCAATCACAGAATTTAGGTAGATCATTAATATATATTAAAAAAAGTAAGCATCCTAAGACACTGCCTTGGGGAATTGACCAGTTTATTGTTTCAATATTGGATCTAACGTTTTGTAGTTCACCGGTGGAGTCGTTAAAGTATTGAATTTGTACACATTGTTGCCTATTATGTAGGTACGAACGAAGCCAATCGAGAGCAGCGCCTCTTATACCTACGCCAGAGAGTTTTTTAAGTAAAATATCGTGGGACACCTTGTCGTAGGCTTTAGTCATATCTAATAGAAGATCTATGGCATGCTTTTTATCTCTTATGTAGTTTAGTATTTCCTGCGTATAGGTATAGACAGCTAAGGTTGTTGACCGATTTTTGCGAAAACCATACTGGTTTGTATCTAAAATATTGAACTTATCTATGAATTTACTTATTCTATTTGCCATTACTTTTTCAAATATTTTAGATATTGTGGAAGGTATTGCTATTGGCCGATATTGACTTACGTCTTTACTCAAGCCACCTTTTTTTAGAATAGGTTTGATCAAAACGGTTTTAAGGTTATTAGGAAATGTGCTCTCATTAAAGGATTGATTTATTAATTTGGTTATTGGAGGAGTTAGTTCTTCAACGCATAATTTTATCAATGTGGGAGGAAGGTCATCTACACCGGCACTATATTTATTAGACATACTCATTATAATTTTGTACACTTCTTTTTCAGTAGCAGGTTGTAGGAACATGGAATTTACTGAAGGCGTGACTACTAAGCAGTTTGAAGAGTTTGTAGTTTGAGTTTTTCCTATTGAAGCAAAGTATTCATTGAATGTTTTAGCAATATTATTAGGGCATGTTATTGTTTTACCCTTGACATATAATAAAGGGTTTTCAGTAAGAGACTTGTTCGATTTTTGAGCTGTTATACGCCTTACTATATTCCACATTTGTTTTGTTTTGTTTTTGGTAGCTGTCATTTCCTGTGCGAACGCTTTCCTTTTTGATGACTTTATACACTTTTTAAGAATGTTAGAATATTGTGAGTAGTATTTTTTTAAGGCTTTGCTGTTTGAACGTTTAAGTAAGACGTTCAAAAACCGTTTGAATTTACATGAAAGTTTTAGGCCTTTAGTCAGCCATTTAATTTTTTGTTTCGCACATATTTTGATTCGTTTTACAGGCATTCTTGCATTCAAAATATTATTTAGTCCATAAAGATGAAATAAGAAACCAAAAATTTGCGCACGGGCAGGACTTGAACCAGCAACCTTTTGGCAAACCGGGCCAAACGCTCTTACCAATTGAGCTACCGTGCTGTTAGTCCGACCCTGCGAAATTTGTGGTTTCTTATGAAAACGTCAATTGCGTGACGATTAGCGCCATCTAGCCGTCTGTTTATGAAACAGATGGCCCAAGCAGTTATTCTTTACAGAATAAATTCAACTTGGAAATTGATGTCGCTTCGCTATCTAATGCTTTAGAATGTTTGGCCCGGTTTGCCAAAAGGTTGCTGGTTCAAGTCCTGCCCGTGCGCAAATTTTTGGTTTCTTATTTCATCTTTATGGATATAAAATATGACACTGTGAGTGTTAAAAACATTCTAAAGCATTAGATAGCGAAGCGACATCAATTTCCAAGTTGAATTTATTCTGTAAAGAATAACTGCTTGGGCCATCTGTTTCATAAACAGACGGCTAGATGGCGCTAATCGTCACGCAATTGACGTTTTCATAAGAAACCACAAATTTCGCAGGGTCGGACTAACAGCACGGTAGCTCAATTGGTAAGAGCGTTTGGCCCGGTTTGCCAAAAGGTTGCTGGTTCAAGTCCTGCCCGTGCGCAAATTTTTGGTTTCTTATTTCATCTTTATGGATATAAAATATGACACTGTGAGTGTTAAAAACATTCTAAAATATTATTTAGTGTTTTTTCAAACAATTTGTAATTTATGTTTATGTCATTATAATCTCGAAAAATATTTTCCCAGTTTATTTGTTTCAAATCGTTTTTAAAGGCATTTATATTATTTTCGTTATTGATAAGGCGAATATGTTTATATTTTATTGTTTGTTCATTGTGACTATTTGTCTGAAAAGTATACGAGATAGAATTATGATCGGAAATACCGAAGTCTTCGATAGAAACAGAATATAATTTATTATTAGTGAAAATGTGATCTATACAGGTTGAAGTTAATAGCGTTTCTCTCGTTGGTTTATCAATAATTTGATGTAAGTTATATTCAAGCATAGTTTCGATGAGTTTTTTGTAATCATTGGTTTTTTTTACAGGGTCTATGTTGATATCGCCGGTAATTATAACATGTTTTTTATAGTGATGCGATTTTAGTTTGCTGAGTAAGAGTTCGAGGAAATTAAAGAAGGTTTTTATCTCGCGATCTCCCCGGTATACGCTAACTAACTAAAAACAAACCGACCTCAATTCAATGTTCGCGCCCACTTATGGACCAAGTGGACTGAAAAAATGGGCAATCGTGAGCGTCACTGCGGGTATGAATGGAACGCACCCTTTTGGCAAGGTTCGTGAAATTTTCCGAGATCCTTCCAAAACAATGTTAACCAAAATTGTATCTCCCGGCATCTTTTTATTCCTATCTATACCTACCGGCACAAGCCGTGCTAGCCCAAAACAGAAAAAAAAAGGGAGCACATGTGCACATGCACACGTGCTGAAATTTGTAAGTGTATGTATGTTTGTATATTTGTTTGTCCACGGATTTCTCGTAAACCAATCGTCACGCCTAAGTGCCTTATAGATTCTCCAAATCTCACGTGAGATTTATCAAAATGTCAATTTGGTATAAAACAAAATAAATTGTGGTTTGACAGTCAATAGATGTAAACGTCGAAGTATGAATGAAATTATTTTCTTTCGAACGAATTAGTTACCGTAAAATGCTGCAACTTTGCCAAGTAAGCGCAAATTTGCCTAATTTTTTCCGTTCTTTATATCTCAGTCTGCTTAATTTGTTGTTTATTTCTACCATTTGTTAGAAAATTTACATTAGTATGGCAACACATTTTATTTTATGGTAACTACACGGATTTATCCGTTAGAAGCGCAGAAATGGAAATTGTGTGAGCGAAAAATTTTACGGTGTCTCAAAACTTTTGGGGTTTTGTCGCCAAAAAACAGTGTTTTCGTGCTGTGATTACGTCCCAGGGTAAGAAAATATGTTCTTTTTGATGTATGGTTTTATGTTTTGATAAAATCTCATGTTTTTTTCAAATGTTCTCACTAGGCAATGTTTTGAAAACTCAAGTGACACATCTTTGCCTGGGTCTAGGGTTGTCAAATATTATAATCAGAAATGAATACTTAAATTATCCTTTGGTAAATAATAATAAGCAAATGTGATTATTTCCCTATCATATAAAAGATTGGTTGTTTGTTTTTGTGCTTATTCATTAGTAATCGTAATTATAAAATTACGAAGAGAATGAAGTCCCGGGCAAAGCTAGTTTGTTAGGCTACTTACCTAAAATAAGCAACTTATTTTTTTCTTATGCAAATATATATATTTTTCTACACGCTTAAATGATATAAAAAAAATCTTATACCTAGACACAATCCGAAGATGAACTAATTAAAACAAAAGTAATTCTATTAATGTCGTCCGTTGTGACATCCATCTTTTTGTATAAATCTACCGTTACTTATAACGGTTCATTGAATATAGGAACGGGGCATTAGTAAATAAACCTTACTTTTATTTCAATTACTTATATAAAAATGGGGTTTGACAAAAATAGAAAAAGAAGAAAACCAAGACCTCGTAAATATTCTGATTATTCTCAGGAATCTTTAGAAGTTGCTCCAGACCTACTGCGTGATAAAGTTATTTCGTAGTATGAAGCACACGATTTTAAGACAGAAGATTATTTTTATTTTATATACCTACCTACCGTCGCCAAATAACAAGTAATCTATGAAAAGTACTGTTTGCATTTTTTTTTATACATACCTATTTACCGTCGCCAAATAATAATTGTCTATCCTTGATCCTTTCCTTTCCTTTGGACATTGCCATCTAGTCCCAAAGTAAGCTACTCAAAGCTTGTGTTATGGGTGCCAGACAACGGATATAATACTTAAATACTTTTTGTTTGTAAATACATACATGATATACATAGAAAACACCCAGACCAATACAAACAGACATGTTCATGCACAGAAATGTTTGTATTGTGCGGGTAGACGATTTCTCAACCACTACACCAGTCGGGTCGTCAATCTATAAGTGGTACTGTTTTTTTTATGTTGTTAATAATATTTTTATTATATAAGTAACTAGGTAGGTACTTATGATTTGGGATAAGCATTGCATTCTATTATTTTGATATAACAATATTCTCACTAAAGAATTTGAAATATATCTTTTGTGTATTTTTGGCACAACCCTACATCCAACTTCTTTTTGTATGGGAATTCTGCAGTACCTGCTACAACTTTGCCTGTCACTCACTAAAAAAAAAACTATTACATTTATGCCCGTGATTTGACTATTAGAAACAAGAACGGTCTTTTGTGATAAACAGAAAAAAATAACTACACGATTAATAGATAACCTACAGAGATATTCTTCTAGGCAAAGTTGTGTCCTTGAGATTCAACATTGCCTACGATTTTGTACGGCTATAATACAAAAAATGTACTTGATTTAAGAAAATTTGGCGCTTATTTGGCATCGCATAAAGTCTGTTTCCCTACTTAAACATTTTAGAATGTATAAAAATTATTACGTTCAATGCTATTAAGAAAAAACGTCAAAATCCAGGCAAAGTTGCAGCATTTTACGGTACATCTTAATCGTTTTACGATTGCGCTTAAGATTAAATCTGAATCAATCTAAATTAAATGGACCAAAAAATTTTTGTAAAAAAATAGCAAATTTTTGGTTTCAATCACCGAAATGCTTGCACCCATAGTGCAAGCATTTCGGTGACACACACACCACACGTCGTCTTTTGTTTGAAGTGACGCGACGCCCGTTTTTATGTGGTGTGTGCATAGAAATACTATCGCCCATCGGAAGGGGATAATTATTTTATGGGTGTGTGTGTGCAAGCGATTTTAATCGTTCAAGTTTCCGGTCGGGCGGTAGATACCTTGACCGTACTTACCATGAAAATAGGTACACGTACGTGTTTTGTTGCGTTGAAACATTTTACTTGAAATCAGAAATAAAAAGAAAAAAAAACTTTTACTCTACACATAACCGACTACAACTTTCTGAGTAAAAAATAAGCAAAAAACAAATAACAGTAGTAGGAATGTTTATTTATTCATCCCTAAATGCGTTTGGTGGTGTAAGCAGAATATTTTCAATACTTTGTACACCTTTATCAAGCTCTTCGTTAATCTCTTCTATTGTCTCCCTCATTAATTCATCATCAATAGACATGTCACTTTGATTAAGTTGCTCAGCTTCATTCGTAAAATCATCGATAACTTGAGTAAGAGCATCTGCAATGTCTGAACCACTGCCAATAACAGTTTCATGATTATCACTATCATCTATATCATGTATATCATGATTATCTATATCATCGTAAGTTTTTGATTCTTCTTGCGAATCGTAAGAGTTATCAGCATTAACACTGACTGTTTTGCTGTTGGTTATGTTTCCGTCCTCTTTATTTTCATCAGAAGCGTCAGTTTCGTTTATGATACCTATTGAATTATTGGCACTTAACTCAGCATTCATTTCAGTTATGTATTCATCATTAACTTGCATCATAGTGTTAAGTAGTTCATTGGAACATTTGACTAGTGTGAAATTATTTTCATTTGCATTGGAGTCCATAAGATAATTTTTGCCATCGGATTTTGATACATTAGCAGCGAAAGAATCTGATACAATTGAAGTGTTGCTTTTGGACATATTATTTACGAGATCATTTCTCTCGGCTTCGGTAGGTTTTTCTGTGGAATGAGTGACAGGACAAGAGCCTGTTTTATCACTTGAGTAACCCTTTTGAAATCTTAAGCGCTCTATTAATTCAGGATTTTCGTTTTTAAAAGACTGCAGCATCAATTTCATCATTCGTTCAGAATCCTCATGTTTTCGAGATTCAATGCGCAGTTTTGAATTTAATTCATACAATTTTTCTTCGTCAGTTTTTGATGGTGCCTGTATTTTTTGTGGCTAAAGAAGGGTAAAATCAGAAAGTTTAAAATTTTACTACTTAAACAAAATAATCAAAAGAGGTACAACATTCATGTACAAGCTTACTTTTCGATTATTGACAATAAGCTCAGCTAATTCTCCAGCTAATTTCACTGTTTCATCAGGTAAATTTGTTTTCGAAGCTAACGAAAGACCATAATGATCAATTTCTGTGATACCAGGAACTATTTTATGCTGGTATGTGAGTCGTTTTTGGGTGCCTTCACTGGTTTCACTGTTAGCAATATCTTCTTCAGTGACGGCCGTATGGCAACTGTATGATCACAAAATAACATAAATCAAATGTATCATTAACATATGCTACGAAGCTTATAGTGACACAAATTGTTTTCTCACTTACTTAACTACATTGAAGTACAATTCTTGCAGCCTCGTCAAATAAATGAAATGAGTAGTAAAGAAAGTGAAAGCATCGCTCACTAAGAGTTCTTCACAAATAGCCCATGCGATGCTTGTTCCCTCTTCTGTTGATGTACCTCTGGAAAATAATACAGTTAGTATAGAAAAAATACCGGAATAATAAAACAGTCATAAGTTTTCTTTCTGACCTGCACAGTTCATCTATGATCACTAAACTGTAGGCGGTCAAACCTTTTATTATGTGCTGCATTTCCTTCATCTACAAACAAAAAAACAAGATAAAAGGCCTTCAACAGTGGTAGGTCCCATAATTTCAATAAGTTTATTTGAAAACGTACTTCCAAAACATAGGTTGATGCGTTTAACTCAACGCTATCGTTAAAGCCTATTCTTGAAAATATTCTGTCACAAATCCTTAGAACAGCGTTTGTTGCCGGCAAGAAACATCCCAACTGTAAAAAATTATCGCCGTTACATAATTTGTAAACCTTTAAATAGTTATGAGCTATCGCGCTAAGAGCTATCGTTTTACAAGACAGCTTAAACTAACTTGCGCCATTACATGCATTATCGCAATTTGTTTTATGTAGATGCTTTTGCCTCCCATGTTTGGTCCAGTGATAATAGTAAAGTTGTGTTCAGGGCTTGCGAACTACAAAATAAAAAAACAATACTAATAATTCTAAAGAAATAGGTCAAAATATTTTTTGTAAACTCAAAAATAAATGCTAACCACGTCGTTAGGCACAGGTAAAACTTGACTGTTGTAATCTAGGAGAGGGTGAACACTGTTCCGTATATCCACGTAATTGTCAAACTGAGGTCTGATGTAAGATCCAACGGTGCTTGCCTGTAATTGCAAAGATGAAATCATGAAATACTAAGAAATAAAATACAAGGGACTACCTTAAAATAAAATTGAACTCACGTTTGCTAAAGCCAACAAAATATCCAGTTCCGCCACGTTCTCGCATAATTTGTAGAGGCTAGACATAAAGGGCCTAAGATCTTTTAGCAAACTGGTGATCACGCTGGAAAATGTATAAAATAATTCATTAGGCATGACAAAAAGTAACTGTAATTATTAAGTATATTTTAATTTCTATTGATACCTACATATTGCTCATCCTTTGTATTTCGTTGAGAGCTTCTTTTGCTTGCTGGTCTAGAACTACTAACTCCTCTGTAGTCATGGATACACTTGCTCCACTATTATGGACCTTTATTTGAATACTTTTGATTGTGAGAATTTTGGAAACAAACTCAAAAACTATGTTTAATAAGCATAAATATTTTACCTGAATAAAAATAGCAGGCAAATCTTCAATAGAGAAACTTCGTCTATTCTTTGGTGCTATAGGTAGCACAATATGAAATCCTTTCAACATGTTTTGATTAAGCCTTAGTGGCAGATCGTAACTTTCACTCAAATTCTCTACTATCTTTTGAATGTCTTCTATCAGCTCCGAGTACATTCTTCTTGCTACGTCGAGCAAACCATTGATTTCTGGTTTCACTGCGAAACATCTTTGCAAGCTGCCCATGGCACCTTTTTCTAAATGAGCGTCTTCTTGCATGACATTACGTATACGTTCAGCTATTTCTTTGTAATTTGGGTTTTCAAAATCCTAAACATCAATTATTCACAGCGTCAAAACAATTACTTACTAAATTGAAAAGCATAAATTATAGATATTACCATTTTTATTTTTTTGAGTCTACCGCACTCAGCAGAATCCAAAGCTTCAACCAACTTTGGTACCATATCCATGGTGGTTTTTAGCAAAAGGGTTTGATTTAGCTGCGCCTCGCCTAACTTATCCATGTTTTGATTTGGATTTTCCATGCACAGAAGAAGTATTTTGTCAATATCAGATAATTTTTTGATAACATCCTTGAAAGCAGACGTCATGTTTTAATATTATTTCATATTCTATACATATAATATAAAAGTAACGCCATTAAGGTGAATCTAGAGCTATTACCTGTAAATCAGTTATTAATCCAGATTCATTTTCAATGAGGTCTTGCAAAGCGTCTAATCTATTTTCAATAAATTCCTTGTTGCAAGAGGGTTGTAAAATAGCTGCTCTTAGAGCTCTTATGCCTCCAACAGTGTATGTTGGACCTAAAACTCCTAGCAGGCAGCAAGTTGGCCCTGCTGATGGTACTAAAGGCTGGACTAGTTCGAGTTGAGTTGCTGTACCAACGTCTGTAATCAACAAAATAAGTATTGTAAGTAAGGTTATTCTTTCTAACTGTGTTACTTCAGTCTTTTCTTTTTACCCAACCAACATGTGATAAATTGGGAGATGTGATAACTGTATATAGTTTTTAAATGATTCATCACGAGCTGGTTGCTTTTTTAAAGTAAATAAGAACCAGTTTGTTCCAGTTTCAAATCAGTACACCCTAACGATGTGCAAAATTCATTATCGCTAAATGGAAAATTTTGTTTAAAACAAATCCAATTCATTAGTATGATGCAATTATTTTATTACCAATAATCATAGTATTTTCGGAAGAATGATATTCAATTTTCAGTGACTCCCTTGCAAACACAACGCATTGGATATATTCGACGTATTTCAATACTGCTGCAGCAGCAGTTAATGCGTAAAACCTAAAAATGAAAGTCGTTCAATCATGTGTCCCTAAAGTACATAGGGCATACACCTTTTTCATGAATTGCAACTCACTTCGGAAGGACTTGCAAGTAAACTGCGCTATATTGCGGCGCACAAAGAGTTTGTATCTGTTGTCGACCAGCCGCGTCATTGAAATGCCTCCTTTGCACAGTGGTCAGGTTTATCAGTGGGTACTGGTCTCTTATCAGTTTGTATAGTTGACTCGGCTGCACGCCTTCACAGAACGTGTGAGGCACTATTATCTGGGATAGATAGTAATCTAGAGCTAAGTGTTTATCTATATACGCTGTTAATAAAATTGAATGTAGAACAAAATATTTGTTCATTTTGCAGAACTTGATAAACAAACTGATTAAAGCTTTCCAGCTATATTCTCATACTTATCAAATAAATATTTAGCAACACTTAGCAATATTTTAGGTAATGAAAAGTGTAACTCTTAAACAAAGTACATTACATATGGGCAATTTGATTAAAAAATGATTTTCTGATTTTAAAAAAATATTACCTTGACTCTTTAAAAAAAATAGTACTTACTACCTTTCAGGTCTGCAGTACGGACTGCTTTGGTACGGTCATGTAATTACTGTACCAAGACAGACGATGACTAACCATCTTCTCGGTTACCGGTGCCAATTCCCAATATATTCATAAAAAATAACGTGATTTAGACCTAAATAATATTTTAAGTATTTTAGAAATACCTCAATAGGATTGAAGAAGTTGATTTTGGTCAGAGTGTGGGTATATAGCAGTGTATCACTGAACTGACAGAGAACAAGGTTTGGGTGCCTCAAGTCCACTGCAGCCATACCAATTTCACCTCTCGCCATACCCCTGCCTTCTGATATAGCTTTAAATAGATAAACAGGTAAACAGTTTTAGTCAAAGTTTCAATCAAGAGTTTTCTACGAGAAGAAGAGTTAGGTATATTTTTTACCTAGAATAACGCTGGCTTCAACGGCTGATGTGCTGGTAGACCGACCAGACCTAGTTCCACTGTAACCACCTGTCCAAATATTTATAGCATTATTGTTTAAGAATATTAAGTGGAACTTAATACCTAAATACCTTAGTAGTTTCTTACCTCTGCTGCTGCTACTAATGTACCGCAATGCAGTAGGCCTGTTCCTGGGTGTTACCATATCTTGAGAAGTGTCTGCTGCCGAATCATTGGCCAATATTCTTGGTCTTGCACCGCTAGACGATGATTCAGGCTTCGTGGAGCTTGAGACTGTAAGTCTGACGATGGATAGAACCCGACAATTATTAGTTGTAAAAAACTACTAACTATAAAGAAATAAATAAATAGTTACGTATTCTTATTACTTACTTTCGTTTGGAACTTATAGGTGGTTGTAATGGTGGTCCCATGCATGATGTTTTATTAGAAGCTCCAATCTCTTCTTTACTAAAATGGTAACGAGGTTGCTTGTTTGGTAACCGCGAAGAGTTTGATGTGTACGACATTGTTGGTAGTAATGACGATGTTCCACGTATACCTGTAGGCAAGTGGTGTACGAAGCGAATGGTTACAGAAAGTAACAATTAATTAATAACCAAGGTTGTATTTTACATTAGTAAAAAGTTTAAATAATACCCAAAGATAAATCTTTCCGGACGAGATCATTTCTTGTTTTGGATGCATTGTTGAAATTGATTCGCTTTTCTCTTTGTACCACATTCATCGTAACTATTAACTATATGTAGGTACTTTTCTCAGCATTAGCACACGTACAAAATATAAATAGGTAACGAATGACTTGTATTCAAAACTTTTTAGAGTTTGGCGCTTTTTTGCCTATAACCATAGATATTTTTGTTTTTCATTTATTTGCCCTTTAGACTAGCTAGGCTAAGGAACACAATCTTATAATGAGCCTAGCTGGCCATTACACCACTTACAAACAATAAAATGCCTTCCTACCTAAGTGCAATCTTAAAACAAGGTCTATTATTGTTATGAATGGATAAAACATTCTTAATAAGTCTGGCATTGCCCGATAGTAGTTTTGCAAAAAAGTGTTTTGATTGACATTTGTGTCACTGTCAGTGTAGTGAGTACACCAGCATTGTCAACCTATCGACAGTTAGGCTATCGATGGTTGGCTTCGAAAATCATCCATACATATCCGTGAAAATATCGATGTCGGCCTACCTTTCGTTAGTATCGACAGCTCAGTTGGGTTAGGTGGGTCCAACCAATACTTTCTATAGTATCCGCTGATTAGCTCTCTAACTATAAATTGTTACTATAATTAGTTAATATAAGTAATATCAATCATATAGATTTTTTTTCCCTAAGCTTTCTTTAGCTCAACTATCGATAATAGATTATCGAGCGGCAGTCAAGGCAACGCTACTTTCGTACTTGTCTGTCAGTCTTGTTGTCAGTAATCAGTTTGACAAACAGCAACTTTATATGAAAAGCCAGGGTGCGTAATTTGAATGTTCTTTTCTTAAGTATAAATAATATTTGACGAATTAATTGTAATAAATGAAAAAGCATCTTGGATATTTCCTCACGTTTTAACTGTTCCAACGGTAAGTGTGTCAACATTTTCCTGAAGTGTTATAAACATAACCTTGAAATATTAGCTAGCTAACAGGACCTTGTTTGCTCATTATATTAACCTTAGGACTTTGTCCTCTGTCTAGGTCGTTACGATCATACCATAAATACATCAGAAATATTGTGTAGTGGTCTGAAAGCTCCAGACTGGTAAACTACGTTGTGATCTAGCAAATGTAAGTTAAATAATAGATAAGCAAAGTATTGAATTGTTGTGACCTAGGCAACAAGCAAGGCTGTTGCCACGCTAGTATCGTGATAACACCTATTATATTCACATAGAAAAACTTTTATGACATTCCGATTTGTAATTTTTCAATTATATAAGTAACTAGCTAGTAGCTACTAACTAGTTGTTTCCTCCAAGAATTTATTTTAAAGTCACCTTTGCATGCTGTTTTAACAGTATACTTAAGATTTCTACTATTTATTCATTACCGTTTCTGAATTATTATAGTTGAGATAGTTTTAATAGGTTAGATTTTTTATGCCAGAGTCATTCTAGGTTGATGGGATACTGTAGGTAACAGAACCAAAACTATTTACCTATAACGCCCTAACACCCAAGCAGTTGAATTAAACCGCATAACAATAGAAATTCTATTGTGTCTTGTTTACATACGCTTGAGGGAATAAGGTGTAAGCAGCTAAATCCAGTTATGAAAAAAATAGGTATGTTTTTGTATTAACCCCTGATATCTTTCAATTACTGGATTAAACTGGATTTATATGACACGATTATAAAAAGAGCCTATCTTTGTTTCTTTTTCTTGTGCAATAATACCACATACACAGTGTTGCAGTATCTATAAATAGTATGATGAAAAGGTTTTTATTCTTGCTTTTAGTTATAACTTTAACTTTTTTTTAGGTCATCTATTGATAACTGTGAATAATGTAACAAAAACAATAACAAATAAGAAAGGAAAAGATTGCCAAAAGAAGATGCCATTCTATCAATGCGTGTAATAGATAACACATTGCTCAATACAATTATCTGTCTGATATTGTAATATGAAGGTCAGTAATACTGTTATCAAATCAATCCATAACTATACTATTTTTTTGTAAATTCAAATATTTTCTTTGTGAATCTTTTTTTCTGGATTAATTAAAATACAATAATTTCTATCTTAATTACTTTGGATGAATAGGTTTTATTTAATTCTCTCAGAAAACATGATTTTTTTTTTCAATCATTAGAAAGACTGTACCAAGGTAGGGTACCTTTCACTAACACATTCTTATTTTCATAAAGGTGTTTTCTTTAACTTTTATATATCAGACCAGTATTTTGTTTCTGCTACTGTTTAGTCTTAAATCTGCCTATAAACATTTATCATTTATTGCGTTGACGCATTTCTCATAATTGTTTAAAAATATTTTTAGTCTCCAACAAAACACATTTATCTAAATGAAACTTAATAGTTATCTGTTTTGCACCCGACGCAATTCGCAAAACAAGTTCTTCCACAAATATTCCATACGCTTCTATCGCGAGTGAGCGAGACGGCTGTAGGTTCGGCGCCCCTACTTCGAGTGTTGCTCTCGTCTGGCCATATGTCTTTTCAATGAAGACGGTCTTGTGACGTCATTCATAGTACGTAGCTCTCAGAGAGTAGTTTTGCAGCTCGCATCACGCCCGTATCTCGCCAGTTGTTCGGATATAAAGCGATAAAAGTGATGTGACTGTACTGTACTTTCTGATATCACAACCGGCGGAGGCGTGTTTGTGGTAGTTCACAACAAGTGTTCTTTATTATTAAAAAATACTTAGCGATACCAATTCGTTACTAGACGTTAAATAGGTAACAGTTCACTTACGTTTTGTTTGAAGAATATACAGAAGATGGCTTTGTACAGGTACTTTATTTTTTTATAAGCATGCCCTGAACTTCTTGGGAAATCGCATGCCTGCTAGAAGTGTCTATCAGTAACATATTTCAATAAAATTTTATTTTACCCTCTTTTATGTGTTGATATCAAATTAATAACTCAAGTACTAATATTACTGTCGAAATTGCAATTAAATATTGACTATAAAATTGACTTAAATAAATGAGAAATAATATGCAAACTACGATCCTAGAGATAGTTGTGGCGATTGGTATGAAAGTGATTTAAAAAAAAGTAGGTAATAAAGCTTAAACACGTTGCGAAACAGTAAATCGATGACGACAATAATTAAATAATTTACGTTTTAAATCTAATTAATTTAAATGAATTCTAAGTAATTTACCCCCGCTCATTAATATTGATGCCCTGCCCATGGTCAATAAAAATTGGATCCTGTATACAACTGGTTTCTACTCAATTACACGTTTTTCCGTAACAACGTGTACTTGTTTTGAAGCCTGCTTACCTCAGAATTGGGGTCACATGTGCCATGCGCAGGAGTGGCGCGGTTTGCGCTCGGGAATAAATCTTACGTGTGCAAAATGTCCCATTTGTTTGTATGCACACGCTACTCATATTTTTCTATAAATAAAGCGATATTTTTTGAAGCGATATTGTTGTGTGGTTTGCGTTGAAAAAGAAAATACAGCTCTGACATATTTTATTTTGTGCTCATCATATGAATTATCCCTACATAGAATTGTTTCATTTGGTAGCAAGATCGTATCGAGAAAGGTTTTTTTTGCCTCAGCAGGCATAGCTAGATAGGAAACTTGTGAAAAAGTAATAGTATAATTTACAGAACAGTTGTTGATTGATGAGAAACCATTAATAAATAACCATTAATCAACGTTATTTACGAACTAACAAATAAAAGTTTTCTCTGTTCCTACGTGGAATCTTATTAAACTGTTCTTAATCCGTGATAAAGGTTCTTTTACCTTACTGATACTCCTCAAGTTCAAGACCGCTAATAAAATAGACACACATATTTTTTTATTAGATTACTTTTTTCAGCGAGATGGCGTTTCATAATCCATTACTGCTTCTAACAGTCGCTTTAGCCATTTTATTTATAATAATTTTTATTTCAGCTTAAAAAACAACCTGCAGTTCGCAACCCTGAAGACTCTCTCGCTGGTCTCCATCAGCGTGATGTCACCACAGCAAAGCGTTCAAGAGCTGTTCAGAACAGCTGACTGTGTTTGCTTTGACGTAGACTCAACAGTCATAAGAGATGAAGGCATCGATGAGCTGGCCAACTTCTGCGGGAAAGGAGACGAAGTTAAGAGACTGTAAGTACTGCTTCTGGTATATAAACTAATGCACTGCTCTGTTGCGCAGCGGTAAGAGGGTCGCACTTTTAAGCGACGGCTGCGCCAGAGGTCCCGGGTTCGATCCCCGGGTCGGGTCACAAATATATACCTGAGTTTTTCTGTTCAGAAATTCTAAGGGTTGCCCGGAATTTGGAAGTCGACGGTGTTTCACCCCCGTGCCTCGGAAAAGCACGTAAGGACGTTGGTCCTGCGCCTGAACTCCCTCCGGTCGTGTCTGATTGCTGTCGCCTGTCCCATCGGGCTTTTAGAGTGAAAGGAATTGAGAGTGCACCTGTGTTTGCGCAGACACTTGTGCACTATAATATGTCCCGCTCAGGCGGTTAGTCGTTGTGACTGGCCACCGTAGTCGAAATCGGAGGGAAACTATTATATAAACTAATGGGACAGAAGAATGTGGGCGTGGCAACCGTCGTGGATGTTATGACCATGATTCACGTGACCATACAATAATCAAAGAAACTCTGTTGGATAAATTTTCTCGATCTTGACATCTATAGGTAGTCATTATTTGACAAAAGCACGGATAACACCTAATCTTAGCCTATCGACAAAATATGGATTTTTAATCAAGCTGTATGCGATTGCGCATCATAAAATTTGATTGCTTTAATGATATTAAGTATTTGCAAGTATGAGTAACGCATATCAAAACATCTTTTTGCTACGTAGCGTAGTAACAAACACGAAAACATGATAGGAGATATTCAAATCAAGTCCTGATATTACTTGTTTATCTAAATCGTTCGATATTATGAACTCATCGGTGTTTTCGAATAGTTTTTATCTCAGAGAAGATTTCGACTTTGATGTGAGTTTTGATTTGAAATCAAATGTACCTGACATGGGTGTAAGTATATTTTTTTTATGAAGAAGACCCCTTTCTAGTTAATGAATCTATGATTTACTAGAGAGTGGTATTTTTGCGTTAAATCGAAACTTGGGTAACAACAGATGCTTTTTCTCTAACAGTACGGCAGAAGCCATGGGCGGCAGCATGACCTTCCAAGAAGCTTTAAAGAAGAGACTAGACATCATCAGACCATCGGTCAGCCAGATTAGAGAATTTTTAGAGAAATTCCCCGTTCACCTGACGCCTGGCGTATCGTGAGTATATTTTTCTTCTTTTATTTTGTCAGACTCCTTATCTTGGAAATGTGAAAAGGAGTCAATACATATTACAACGACGAAGATAATTCAAATAAATATAAATAAATATCCTTTGGACATTCCCACACATCGCCATCTAGCCCCAAAGTAAGCTACTCAAAGCTTGTGTTATGGGTGCCAGACAACGGATATAATACTTAAATACTTTTTTTTTGTAAATACATACATGATATACATAGAAAACACCCAGACCAATACAAACAGACATGTTCATGCACACAAATGTTTGTATTGTGCGGGGATCGAACCCGCACCCGCTGCGTAGTAGGCGATTTCTCGACCACTACACCAGACGGGTCGTCAATTCAAAGGACTGGAGCTTATGTATCGGCTTCAGCATCAAATTCTATTTACCAAAAAAGTGCTTTAATAAATTTCTTTTACTTTGTCGTTCGATGTTCGATCTATGTGAAATTAGATTGTTATAAATAACAGGCTATTTACTCGTATATTCTAAATATGAGGTTGACCTTCCGCATTGATTAGTCACTGAACTTATTAGGTAAATATTAGCTTGGCAAGTGTCTCAAGACTCGACGAACTAACAAAGGCTATGCATAAACCGGAGGCAAGTCTGTAATATAAATCTGTAAACACAAGTAAATTTCCGCATATTTAGATTGCATAGAATGATTGGCGTGTGACGTGAGGTGATGTGACGATTTGATCAGCTTTGCGGGAGATTGGGTGTCATGGCTGCTGACAGAGACCAATGGAAGGTGTTGGGGGAGACCTTTGCCCAGCAGTGGGATGAATTGGAAATAGTTTAATTAATAAAAAGAATGATCGGCATGTTATTATATTATATCAATTGCTTTTGTCCCTGCAGTCTTTGTTTGGTTGCTATCGATCAAACTTAGGCTTGCACGCGCGTAACTACCTCTATACGTAATATATATTTTTTCTTTTACAAGATTTTATACTCGAAAAACTCAGTTGTTTTTTGACGTAAAATACTAAACAAATGATTGAACTGTATTGTTATCCGGCAAATCAATGCTGCACCAAAGCAGTATGGTGTGAAAGTATCACACTGTCAAAAGTTTTGAATTGGACAAAAAAACTGATATAATGATGTAAATCGTTATCGTAAGTTATACTTGAATTAGCTCTTATTTCTCGCAACACGGTGAGAATAAGCGTTACTTCCGTATAAACGCGATATTCTAGAACGGTATGGTAAAATGAAAAATTGATATACTCTCAGATAACTAGCGAATCCCTTAAACGGGTAAAAGTATAATTCACTTATCTATTATGTTCGATTTATTTTGGTGAAGAGAGGCCAATATTTGGACAACTTGTTGTTAACCGTACTGCTCTAACATAATATATTTTGTAGATTGATTCGAATAAAAATTGATCGCTGTGATTGATTCAATTGAAGATGACCAACCACAAAGACATACGGGAATATTCCTGTTATATCTTTGCACAACCATGTTGTACAAATTCATGGTTCTTAAAACTCACTGATCATAAGTGGAGCACATGATAGCTGAAAATAAACAAATATGACCTGCAATTCGTGTTACAATCTAGTTTGTTCTGCTTTTGCGTCAGAAGTTATCTGACTTCTTGAACTTTGTCTCACTCAATATATATTTTTTAAAGTTAACACAACGTTAAGGGTTACGCAAGGTTTTAGAGTATATAAATAGAATACTATCTTTGTTGTTTAGTTTTTTTGCATAGTGATCTTCTACAAAACTTGAGGAGTATGTAAATTAGGACAAGAATTCAAATATTAGCGGCTTCACTGGAACGTATTTGGGTACAAGTTTAGATACTAAACTAGCGGCTAGTGTCCCTTTCGCTGATTGTGTTGAAAACTAAAATAAATCTTTAGAAATGTCAGTAAAAAGTTGATATAATAGGAGTACTAGGTTTTAATAAGCCAAGAGGTCATCTTTGCCGTTACACCGATATAGTTACTGGAATAACTACTCACTACCGGTTCTGTATGTGTCTGGCAATAATAGCTTATTGACAAAGATAATTCTCAAATTGTAATATGTTGGTTTAACTATCAGTTGGTAACGAATCGAATGTTAATGTATTAGATAATCGATTACCTACAATTGATTAGAATTTAATGATTAATGTCAGCTTTCCCAATAAATACTTCACTTCTTGAATTTGATTACTCGCCTTCCAAAATGTAGCTGAAATTATAACGCCATTGCTAAATAAGTACCTACATCGTGGACCGGAATAAAGTTTTAATGTTTCCGTTTGTAAATATCGACTTAAGAACAGCGTTAGACAAAATCAAACCTTATCTCCAAAGAGCTAATTAAAACAGTTGTTAAGTCAATGATGAGATATGGTCAATTCTAAGTTTCTGATTGTTTCTTTTTAATATTTGCAGACAATTAGTCAAAGAACTCCACGACCGGGGGGTAGCTGTGTACTTGGTTTCCGGCGGGTTCCGGAGCCTCATCGAGCCTGTAGCTGACATTCTAGGCATCCCTCGCAGCAACGTTTACGCAAATAAACTAAAATTCTTCTTCAATGGTGAGTGTTTATCAGTTTTAAAAAAAGTACATTACGGAGGTAAGGAGGGTCACACAAGGTCCTATACTTAGCCCTTAAGTATTAAAACTAGCATTCCGCCGCAAGTTCTGTCACGTGAAGTTTAAAAGCCTAAAACCATCCTTGATAAAAAAGCTATCCAACTTACAAATCATTTTTTAAATCGGTCCAGCAGTTCCTGAGATTAGCGCGTTCAAAACAAACGAACAAACTCTCCAGCTTTAAAATGTATAGGTTTGATATGTAATCACCATGATTGATCATTGATGCGTATGCGTATATGCGTAGAAGGACTTGCTTAAGGGTCCTCTCTTAGTCCTCAATTTTTAGAACTAAAGCTAGAAATTGTTGTAGGTAAAATGAGTGTGTAATCAAGTCAATCAATGACTGCTTTAGATTTAAAATCCATCAACAATCTATGTCATGTATCTAAACATCAAAAATATTATGAAACGTTTTAAAAAGTACTTCCTTATTTTGAACCTTGATTAAATGCATTCAAGGTAACGTGACAATCTTAGCCGATAAATCATTGCACAAGGGGTTATTGGTTATTACCATTGTATAACAAGGGTAGATATTGTTTTATTGTTATTGTTGTATTATAATACAGGAATTGGGTCGTCTTTATCATTATCAGCAGCTGTTTTGCAAACTCATCGATGCAAGTGTTTGTTGCTCCCAGGGTCAATTGCCATGATATTGTTGTGTGGAAAAAACAAGCAGTAGTTGCTGATATGCTAAACATACACCACATCAGACTGCGTAAAAAAATCTATAGGAATAGTTAAAAAAGTATATCAGTCAGAGTGTAATAGTCTAAAACACATTGAATATATTTTTAATTTTAATAAATAATGCAAGCTCTCAGTTTCTGTACAATGTTTTTATGAGGGCTAAACATGAAAATCACTTCTTAACATTCAATCACAGCTTAACATTGCAGGCGCGGTCGCAGCCTGAAATTTTGGAGGGGGTCACTAATAAAAACCGGCCAAGTGCGAGTCGGACTCCCGCACTAAGGTTTTCGTGCCAACTTTTACTATATTAAGGGTCCACTAACTTCCACTTAGCCAAAATACCACAATATTTTGTTGGCAGCAAAAATAATTTTGGTTTTCATAGTACCTATTTGTATGACAAGCAAAATTATATTTAAGGTTGTTGATAATGTGCTATATCTCAAAAAGTACTAGTTTGATCTCGTTTAAAACTAACAAACAAATACTTTCAACGGAAATTGGTTTAGACGGGCTTGAAGAAGTAGTTTTTGAGACTCGAAGTAGTAGTGTTTGAGATATACGAGTAGCACATTTTCAACAACCGCAAACATAACTTTGTTCTTCATACAAACACTATAAAAACACTAGTGTGAATTGCATGGCTGGCACCAAAATATTGTAATAAAATTCCACAAAATATCCGATCAATTAACGACTGCCAAAAATTTAAAATTGCGCTCAATGGATTCCTTGCATAAAAAGTGTACTATAACATAAGATTATTTTTTGGATGACAAAATGTAAATAACTTTATTTATATACCTTTAAGATTATTCACGGCTGTACTTATATTTTTTATTTGACATCTTACTTATATTTTTTGATTGACTGAAAAAACAAAGTTATGTTTGCTGTCAACAAAATACTGTGGTATTTTAGCTAAATGTAAGTAAGTGGATTCCCCAATTCAGTTAAAATTGGCACGGAACCCTCAGTGCGCGAGTCTGACTCGCACTTGGCTGGTTTTTTAAAATGTTTTCTAGTTTAGTTCAAAAGCTAAAGGGGGGACGCCCATTTTACCACTTTGGAAGCGTCTATCTTACAAACGATTGACTTTCAGATAAAATAGTTTTAGAAACCTCTATGTCATTTTAAGACACGTATCCATCCATAGACACCCCAAGTGCATAGGTTTAAGCAAAAACTTTTTCATTTCTTCTGTTCGGAAAATTTTACTTTCACGTGAAGATAGACGGGTGGAAAATAGCTTTTCCATCCCTAGGATGAAAAGTAATTTAGTTTTAATTGCTACGATCAGACATGGAGCTAAAGATAATTGAGTCACATTATATTATTAAAATAAACAAGCTTTTCAATTTATTAAGATTAGCTAAACATTAAAAGCGTGTTTATTATGGTCACAGAGGTGGAATTGTGTAAAGCAATCGTACTCATTTGACGGTTCAAAACGTACGATATGACCTGTCAAACCCTTTGTTCTTTGCCATTTGATAGACCATACCGTACGTTTTGAACTGTCAAATGAATACGATTGCTTTACACAATCGCACCCCTGATTTGAAAAAAATACAATTGGTCTAATTTTTTACAATTTAAAATCTACAAATATATATATCGGTTGCCCGCCAAACATAGTGTCACTTTTTTTTCATTTTAAATTGTCACATTTTGTGTGTCTTTGACGATTTTTTTTTAGTTTGGTCAATTATTGCATAGATTATTAAGCAGGTGGGGGCGACTTGCCGCCATTTTTGTTGTTCTTTAATCTTCATACTCACTCCAACCTTTAGCTGTCATTTATAGCGCTATCTCATGAGGCAAAATTGAACCTGGAATTTGACATAATCTAGTAGTTTTGGTGACAAGTAACCTTGTTTTCGCAAGGTTGCGTTCTTCTACTATTATTATTGTCTGTGAGAAAAAATCGATCGATATTTTTAACAATGATTTGAAATATTTGATATCGTCCGCGTTTTATGTTGCACTCTGTTGTCTTCCGTGCCTTTAATGTCCTTCTAATCTTGTGTTTTATGTATAACGACAGTAAACAAACTGATATGTTATGTAAAAACTTGAGGTTTCATGTCTCACCAAACAACATAATGTCAAAATAAATTTATTTATTTTTCCTTACAGTCGAAATGAAAAATAGTATGTATAAATCGGGTGAAAGCACCCATTTCACTCTCGAAATATTAGCGCTCTCACTCCGTTCGAGCGCCAAGAAGTTCTCTAGTGAAGTGGGTCACTTTCTCCCCTTGTATAACAATCTATTATTTTTATTTCTATGCATTATTTTTAATTTTTTGTGTAGGAATTGTAAAGTGGTTTACAGGATACTGCTATCAAGTTTCACCTGTATAATGCTAATAGTTTTAGACGGACGGACGGACAGAGAGACTTGACGAAACTGAAAGTGTTCCGTTTTTTGCCATTCGGCTACGGAACCCTTAAATTGGGTATCTGGAATAAAATTTTTGAGATTTTTCAATTTTTGAGATTTTTCAATTTGACCTTAGATTTGGGGGGGGGGGGGGGTCATGTCCCCTGTGACCCCCCCCTTCGGACCGTGCCTGTAACATTGACGTGTAATTGATGCAGTGGCAATCGCGGATCTGTATTTTAATTATTATTATTCTGTATTTTTGGGAATAGACCAGCCAGTATTGAGGGGCTGCAACGCAAAAACTCAGTTGTAAGGATGCCTCCGTCCCATTTTTGAAAATTGAAAGAAAGAAACTCTTTTGTATCCTGAATTTTAGGGAATCATATTTATAACTGGCTAAGACAGAACAGTGACTGAGTTCACTGAGTAGGTAAAGGATAAACGAATAGTCGGTACCTAGACTCAGATTTAAGGATACCTTTGTCCGACTATTGTAACCTTAATAAAGAGGGAATCATATTATCATTCTACATTCCATAGTAGGTGACTGGGAGAGCCCCATCTATCAAATAGTAGAGGTACCTCTACAATGCCAAGGTTCAGAGCAAGTGATGTAATGATATAACATCGGGTAATCACTCAAACGTGTCACTTGTGAGTCACATGCTACCAATTAGTTAGGAATATCTTTCTCCTGTTATCAGTGTTATTATGTGGATAAGAAAAGCTGTTGATTATGAATTCAATGTGCGAGCTGTATTATTACGTTAAAATACTGTTATTGAGGCAGACATTACTTAAATATTTGACATCAATGACATTGGTTGCTCCGATCACAAAGTAAGTAGCTAATGCACTTGTGTTATAACTTTGATTCAACCGGGAAACGAACCCAATACCTCGGAGCGGCGACGTCTGGAAACCCAGCGCGCTAGGCCACTACACCACGAAGGTCGTCTTATATTTACAAAAACTTTATTTAGGGCTTATATAAATAAGGTAACGGTAATTCGAGTAAATTATGTCTTTCATCATAGTGTTTGTTTGGAGTTAGGAAAGAAAAGCCTATAAACGTTTTTTTTTTAATATCTCGTGTAATGTCGAGGGCGTGTCACAAGCACAATAATAAAAATTTCTTCAAGACATAATAATACAAATACGTAACCATTAAAGCAACAGATATTGTAATCAGGTCTTTTGTTTGGGTTTCACAAGGTATAAGACAAACTGACAGTGTGTTATCAATATAAAAATACCATAGACTTGAAATCGTTTTGTTTTCAATTTCCTCAAGTTGTTAAAATAAGACACTGTCTAAAATAATGATAACCACAACTACAATGATAAAAATGTATTTATATTCACTAACACAATGTAAATACAGAAGATATTGCATCATATATCATTTAATGTGAACAATTGGATTTGGTCAGTATAAAGACAAAATCATATGTAGCGTCTAAGAACGCAATATGACCAATGACGTAAAAGTATAGACACGTTCTACACCAACATTAAAGCATTTTAAAGTGGCGCAAGGATTACTCTATATACGAACGTATAGTTGTGTATTACGACACTAAGCGCTAATAAAGACAACAGATGGGGCATGCCTGTTGATAGAAAGAGATAAATATATAACATTGGTTACATATTAATTGCTACTGAGCGCTCATTGGCGCGAGCGCGTGACATCTCGCTCTTTAGCCTAATGTCAGCCATTGCTAAATTGTGCTAAAGCATAAATACGTGTTTTAAGTTTTAATACTTTTAAATGAAAAAACTATACTAATGAATATAATGACACGTTTTTCTTGTCTCTAACAGTTGCAGTGTAATTGGTACTACTCCTAAAAACACGGGAAGGCATTTTTACCAGCAAACGAGAAATAATTTAAGGCGTTCTCGGGACGTATAGCTATAAAGAGAAAGTGTGCCCGACTGAATGCACTCCGGGCAATTACCTGCCTTTCGTGTTGCCATTTTCGAGCGCATACGTCGTATCTGTACAATTTAAAAACATCTTAGAATATGACACAAAACATTTATTGGATATTGACGTAAGCAAGTGGTTTAATTTCGACCTTAAGATAACCAGCATAGATTAAACCAAAAAGCGGACTTCGAAAACTGAACCAAGGCATTCTTTAAATCTAGAAAATAAAATATACTAATAAAAAGCAATAATAAATATAGTATGATCGAAATGCTACACACAGTCGGCACAAACAGGCGTTTATCGATGCATGCGGTCAGCGCGTGCGCCATAACGACCGATTGCCGCTTCTTGCGTTTGTATTTGCACAATAAAGTCGGGTAAAAAAGGCTTACGGACTGTTTCACAATCTCTAAATAAATTCTGGTCAGCTTTATCTGCCAAGTAATACACACGTAATGACGCTCCTTCCATATTGATAATGACGACGCGTTTGGTGTATTGGATAGCGCTCCTGCCTACTATGCCGGCCGTTGCGGGTTCGAATCCCGTAAGGGGCAAATGTTTGTGTGATAAGAACGAACATATTTGATACCTAAGTCATGGATGTTTATGTGTTTAATTATTCATGGGAGACGGCTCCATCATAATCGTCGCTGGTATTCGTAACACAAGAAAGTTTTTTTCAAATTTGGTAGGCTAAAGCGTTGGAGTAGTGAAATTGTTGCAAAAAAGCGTTCGAGAAAAATTTCAACTACACGTACCTATTTTATTTTAAAATGCAAATCTTAAATTTAAAAGAAAACCGCAGTTAAAGTCACAATATCAATGTCACATGCTTAATTTAATTCGATTTTACCGATGAAAGAAAATCATATGTGATAGAAATTACCGTATCCACTGCCCATTGTGGTACGTATTTATGAACTGGGCCACGATTATATTGTTTTGATCTGTTTAAACAATGTTCCTATGTGGACCTCTTCGATAAATAATATCGGATGGGCGTGTCAGGTAACGTCACTTCACTATTTATAGTTTGATAAGTAACTGAGAAATGTCGCTGAGATATTGCGTAGTCGAGATCTGTTAGACTTTTATTTTTCTTTCTTTCGACTTTAACCAGAACACTCTATAGAACTCCTTCAATTTTAATAATAACGTCAACATTGGCATTCTCCATTCAAATTTTAACATTCTTCTTTCTCACTATCTCTCGTCCTTCATCTATCACTGATTACGTTTCGTTCCACGTCTATATTCTACCGGTATTATTCATTATGATGTAGTCGAAATATTGACTGTAAATTGTTTTGCTTAAAATACACTTAACAAGACAAGCAAAAAACAACGAACTTTAGATAGAATACTGTTATTTTTTCTAAAAGCAGAATAATTTCCTATACGATAAAGAGGAGTCTTTGTTCTGCTATATTTAATTACTAAAAAACTTGCTTTGTTTACTAGGACAATAAATATAAAGGAAGATTAATTGTCTTCATATTGTTATTACTATTTGCTATTGTATGCAAGTTAATACCGGTTTTCCTACGCAAATGCTGGTATATTTATTGCTTCTTTTATCGAGAACAAAACAAATGTTTATTATTGCATCAATACGTGTGTATGTATCGGCCATGACAATAGACTCTTGATAAGGCTGCAAAAGAAATAATAACACAGTTTATTTCGTACGTATATAATGTAGAAGTAATTTATCCTTCCGGCCGGTAAAAATATTATACAGGAGAACGTAATATTTGACGACGCGTTTGGAGTATTGGTTAGAGCACCTGTCTATTACGCCGGACGTCGCGGGTTCGAATCCCGCAAGAGTCAAATGTTTGTATGATAAGCACGAATATTTGTACCTGAGTCATGGATGTTTAATATGTATTTAAGTATTTATAAGACACGCCCCCGTCATAATCTGTGTAAAACAAGGAAGAAAAATCCTTACTTCGAAATCACGACAATTGGTGTGCTGTATGGCGCATATTTTTATATATACTTTAAACAATTTGAATAATTTTACGTTTAGGCTGTTTTTATCTACAAGTTGTAAAGCTGCCAAATATGCGTCGTATGACCTATAATTATATACCGCTATATGTTTAATCGTTTTCATTATAATTTATCAATTTATCATCATGCATTAAAAGCATGTGTTACTTTATTATCTATCACATGTTTATGACGACATTTTGTTCTTATAATAATATCTTGTAAACTGCTTCGCAGGGGGCATTATTATGCTTATGTTGACGCAATAACACATTTATCCTCTAGTTACAAACGCTATCTTTTAGATAAGAATTGGTTTTCCACTGTTTACATTTTAATGTAATCACGCAATCATGGAAATTTTGACCTCCCGTATTACAATTTATTTCAAATCATTAACGGGGGCTAACATTTTAAACCGTCAGGTATATTTTTTTACACAAAATAACTTTTAAGATTGAGGGCATGTTTCACCACCGGAAAATAAGCGCTAACCAAATAATAATTCAAATGTGGAGTAAGGATGTGGATGTATGTGGATGTGGATTGAACAGATAACGCTAACCGAAACTTATTAGGACGATATCATTGTGAAACAGGCTGAACAATATTGCAGTGTCACTTAACATCGAGTAACATCGTGGCCAAATGTCTATGTTACAAAAAAAGAAATAAAATTCGAATAATATTTTTTCTTCTTTTCAGGTGAATACGCGGGCTTTGATGAGAACGAGCCGACCTCCAGGTCTGGTGGCAAAGGATTGGTGATCAGACGTCTGAAGGAGGCTCACGGGTACCAGCGACTCGTCATGATCGGAGATGGCGCCACTGACGCGGAGGCTAGCCCTCCTGCTGACGGATTCATTGGTTAGTACACAACAAAATTAAAGTTAAAGGGCCACTATACATCTTTTTCTTCTGAGAACCTCCGTAGTGTAGTGGCTAAGTACGCTGGTTTTCAAGGAGTCGCCGCTCCGAGGTCCCGGGTTCGATTACCCGTCAGGTCGATATAGAAATCGAAATCTTCTATTTTATATCGGGTTTGGGTGTTGTGCTACCACCGGTGTGTCTGGCCAAGCCTCAATTTTTTTCTTTTAAATCAGGCACCGGATTACAAAATGCAATACAAACCCATATAATAAATACATCATAGACGAACATACAAACAAAATATATATCAAAACAATTTTTATTAAACAAAATACACGCAATTTCACTGGCATGTTGCTCGTAGTGTCGCGTAGACTTCCACGGAACCGCCGGAACACGACATCCTACGGCCAAAAATCTTCGTTCGTGAAGGTTGCTAGCTATCTTTTCAGTTGGAATTGTTATCACAAATGCATTAAAATTCACATAGTGACTAAACTCCACTTTGACGACCCGCAGTGTGATGTTGGTTTTCTTCTCCACGTTTTCCGAGACCTGCACAGCCTTCGTGATGTGATGTAGGCGAGAAACATACGCGCGTCGGAATCGCAGGACGCAGCAGCATCTTAGTACTGGTCGGTGCAGTATGACCATAACATTATTCATTATTATTTAAATTTATAATGTTTTTTTTTAATATTTGTTACAGGTTTCGGAGGCAACGTTGTAAGAGAGGAGGTAAAGAAACGTGCTTCGTGGTACGTCACCGACTTCCAAGACTTGATCCAGACCCTCACCATCCAAGCCAAGGGAACCTCATCATAGATCATAGATAGATAAATTGATATGTGCAGTTGAAATGTACTTGATCGACGCATCTGCAATACGTTGCAGGTACTTGCATTGTTTCTATGAAATAGAAAATTTTAGAATAAGAACGGCTTATGCTGGGTCGTCGGTCGAATGAGATCGCCCAGTGTTGACCGATTGTAGCTATCTCTTTCACTCGTGCTAGTTTGCAAGCCTGAGCGAGCGGGACAGCAATAGAAGAAAATATAAAGTTTGTCTTAATAAGACGATTATATTGATATACGACCAACTGATGATAGAAACGTCGTTGGGCGAATTGAATTCGGTCGACGACCCAGTGTAACCCTTCCTTAATGTTAGCAAAATACATGAGTATTAAGTTTCTCGTTTGCTATTTATTATATTTTGATATGTAAATAGTAATGTGTGGAGTCTTTGTGATAGAGAGGTCTGGTACCTTTCAAGACTTGGCTTTGGGAGAAAGACCGACTCTCTAGAAAAAATGTTTTTTTTTTTATATTGTTATCAGCAGCAAACACCTATAGCCTGTTGAAAGAATATTTCGTTTTAACTCATCATTCATTCATTCGTTTGATTTTAAATGAACGATTGAATGAACTGACTTCAAAGACAATGGATATTACGTTTAAAGTTGTATCCAGCTAAAAAAATACGGACAATTAAATGCCAATTCGAATGATAAAATTATTGTTTGGTTTATGTGATATTATAATTAGAAATGTAATACGGACATGTGTTAATTTTTGGTGTAAGGTAATATTAAATATTTACGTATGTATTTATTTAGTTAAAATTTTAATAATATTAATTTTAGAAACGTTAACTGCCAATTTCAACGCACAGTTTTTCGACTTTGTTGTATGTGCATTTAAAAGTTAAGTAATAATATTTTTTGGATATTGTGATGTTAGTACTGTAAGTACAAAAATATTTTAGTATGTATTTTTGAGACGAAGTCTCGGTTCGTAACTGGAAATCGTGCACAAACATGAAAGAGTGACTAGATGAAATAATAAATTAATAAAGAATTTTACTATCTTAAAATATTTAATCAAGTTTAAATATATTATCGTTAAATTGTATAGATGATGAATTTTCATAATACATATATACTTACTAACTACTGTTGATTAATACATAAACATAATAATAATCCTATTTATACAGTAAAACATGAAATATTTACATTTTATATGACAATTTTAAAATTATACGTATTAATTATGTGGTAGAAGTTTAAGTTATATCAAAACGGCTGTGTACTTCGTGCATTAAACTAATAATAAATATTTAATGTTAAGTTACATGTTGGCGTTTAATTTTACCCCACCTCTAATAAAATATACCTATGTATGAACAACAGCACGTCAAGGTCAACACTGCCGTATCTTATGCAGTTGTGATAAGGGCTAGTTTGCAACAAAAGTGGGTAACCTGATGTGCTGGCCACTGTACCAAATCGTAAAACAAGATAAAGCATAAACTACACCCAATTTTCATTTAGGAAGTTGTTAGTCAGTGAGTTTTCAGTTTTGAATTAAGTAGGTATTTATCCATCTATAGTGTGATCTAAATTTAATGAGAAGGTGATGAGTGATTGTCGAGGTGATAGAAAATGTCGTGATATAGGGGAAAGGGTGATGTCACAATGTAAACGACCGATTCCGCCGAGTGCGTAATTTGCACAGGTTTATTAGATTACTAGTGGACCCAGCGAACTTTGCTTCGCCCCCAGCACCGTCCCGCCCCCGCCCCGTCCAAGTCAAGAAATACACTATAATTGATCCAGTTAGCGAGCGGGATAAAAAATGATCAAATTACTAAAATAAAAGAATAGGGGTTAGTGATAAAAAAGGAAAAAATTAGGGTTGTATGTATGTATTTTTTAAGGCCAAATTATAAAAAAATATAAACAAAAAATTTCGTCCAAAAATTTAAAAAAATAAGGGTGAACAACCCTTATCAATAAAAAATTGATAGTAGCCGATTCTCAGACTTACTGAATACGCATATAAAATTTGATAAGAATCGGTAAAGCCGTTTCGGAGGAGTACGGGAACGAACATTGTGACACGAGAATTTTATATATAAGATAACAATGAATGTCGATACATCGAATTGTCGGACTTGATACGATGTCTCGTACACATCATCATCATCATCATCATCATTATCAGCCAAAGGTCAGCCATTCCTGAACATAGGCCTCCCCCATGGCTTTCCACAGCGACCGATCACTAGCGGTCTACATCCAGTTTGATCCTGCGATCTTTATAAGGTCTGTCCATCTTGTTGGTGGACGTCTTACGCTGCGTCTTTGGTCGAAGGGTCTCCGATCTAGAACTTTCCTGCCCCAACGGCCATCAGTTCTTCGCGCTATGTGCCCATAGTTAGAGATGTATCATGTCTCATACACAATCTAATCATAATAAAATGTTGCTTAAAGTTCAGTTGTATTCCTCGTGTGTGAAGTAGGTGGTGGGGGAACCCGAATCGACTACAGCTCTCGCAGTAGGTAACCAAAAGTAAAATAAGTACATCATTGGACTTCTGTCAGCAATTTCACTACAAAATGTTCGTAACCGTGCATTATATTTTAATAATCAGTAAAAATAAATGGATAATACATTTAATTGAAGTAACTTAGGTTTAAATCAGTTTAAATACTTTTCTTCATGACAGTCAGCCATATTATGACATTTCAACGGCCGCCAATAAATTTGTGACGCTGTTGTCGCGCACGTTGCTAATAGAGACATTTTTTTGCTGTAGAAACGTCGTTTGTACATACTTACATATTATGTCAATTTATCAACACTAGTGAACAGTAATCCAGACAATAGTAAAAAAAAAAATATTGTCATAATAACGCTTATAGGCGTTCACTGTCCACTGAAGTGATAATTTTACGACAGGTAAATCGTAAATTATTGTCACAGTCATAGTCGATGTCTTAACTACTTTCTAACGAAATAAGCTTGCACAAACGCCATAAAAGCGGAACTGGCTCATAAGGTCACCTCGATACTAAGTCCGTTTTTGACAAAAATCCTACTCTGCATGCTTGCATATATGACAAAACCTTACAAATTCTGAATAGCAATGCTTCTTATCGACATTGCAGTTACGTTAACATCAGGCGTTTCATTTATGTGGCGTCACACATGAGCTCCTCGGTCCGTAGTCAGTAGTCTTCTACGAATAGTGGCTCGAGCGTAAAATTCGTCAACTGAAGGTTCTGAGTTCAACCTCACTCAGAACCTTCAGTTGACGAATTTTACGCTCGAGCTCCTTAGATGAAAAAATGCATTAAGATAAAGTATTTTTTTGTCGGAAATGTTAAAAATTCTTCATAATCTGTTTGCTGTCTACATTTAGTGTCGCAATCCAAAACGGTGTTATTTTAAGAAACATCATTTTAAAAGCAACACTAAAATCGAGTAATAATGGCAAATTCAAAATTTATGAAATCTTCTGCAAATGATCTGATTTGAATTGAGCGGAATTTAACGAATGTATAATCAGGAAAATTTATCAACTTCGTTCCATAGCTTATCGATACAAATGTCGGCGTTATGCAAATTTTGTTATAAATCTTATACTTGCAATCTAAAATATTCATTAGGTATTTAATTCGTGTAAAAACGTACTTAATAGCCGGGCCTAATATTATATGGGGAGCGAAAATAGGCGATCGGTGACCTGTCGCCTGCGCACGGGGTACAGTGAAAAAAAATATGCAGTAGGTAAAGTTATAATGACGCTTAGATAATTGAAATAAATGTCTGTTTGGTAAATCTTGAAAAATCTGTTTACGACAGTTTACTCTAAACCAGTTTTTCAAACTTCTGGGATAAAATTGTTTCTGCAAATCATTCAGATCTGGGGGCCAAAGATTTATTATTTATTATTATTTATCGCGGCAACAGATAAATTTCAAACATCATTTTTATCATATTTAAAAAGGTTTTTACTTACTTTTTTATTAATTTGTTTTTATAAGCAATTAGGAGTGATTTAAACCGTTTATCGCGTCAATGAAAATTATTTTATCGGCGCGATAAACGGTATCGAGGCATTTATGTTAGGTTTACAGGGGGCCAATTCTCGTGCAGTTTGTATACGAAAAAGTTCACCGAGCGAATTTCCTTGGTCGAAATAAAAAGTATTCTTGATTTCTCTGGATTACGATGGCTATGAAATTTGATTTCTTACTTACGGTAGTTTTTTACACGTGTGGATATATTACTTGATTGCTAAAGTTACGGTAAACCCGTTATCGAATAACCGCACGAAGAAAGATCTATGTACGTGAAAATCGCCAACCAGAAGGCATAATGATGAGATGGAGAATATACATACATTTAAGACTTTTTCGGATATTTTTTTATTTGATTTATTTGGTCAGTTACTGCATTCCTCAAGTTATTTCCTTGCTATTGGTTTTTTAATTTAAATCTGGAAGAAAATACACCAAATCCTTCGCTACGGGATTTTTTTTATTAAAAAATAATACTTCAAATTATTTGAGTAATAATAAAATTAAATTGAATAATAATTTTAAAATTTATTTAACATAAATCTAGTTATCTATTTATTTTTCAGCTAGGTTTGTCGGCCTAACGTGAACATGTCTCTCGAATGGCGTTCGGGAACGTTTCTGTGAATTTCATAATGTGGTCTTTTCTCATGCAGCCAAGGTCGAAACTGTAAGATCACGGTGATTGCTTCCCTTATCGAGTGTTCTCAGGAAGCGGGGACGATTGGCAGCCGCCCGCGGGTGCGCGCGCGCAACCGTCGTATTTTGAACTTTCAACTCTAAAAATACATCGTTTCTGACCCCGCGCGACTCGGGCGCAGTCTTGCCGCCTTCTGAAAGGTCAGGCCACGCTGAACGTGTCGCGGGCATTGTCTTATTAAATCGGTTATTAATTAACAATCGATTTACTTATTGCGAACCTGTTCGGAGTGATAACGCCGCGGTTTGAGTGAATCCGTGTGTGTGCTTGAATTAGTGCCAAATCGGTAACTACGTTTGTTTAGAGCATGTGATTTAGTCATATTGGGATATTAATAACAAACATTTTGTATTTGACAGCAGTACAATGGTTATGTTTTAATTTCAATTCGTAAATCTTATTCATATAAAGATAAGAATCTTAATTAGAAGTTTAAACAATCGTGATAAATTAAGATTATTTCACTCATTAATGGAATAAATGAATGAAAGGCACATGCTGTTAAAAAAACAAAAGAAACATATAATACGTTCGTATTCTATTTGGGTACGAGGATCATACATTTCCTAGTGATATCACAAAAAAAATTGATGCACTTATAACATTGCACAGAAAGAAGAAAATTTCTCAGTTCTTAATTAATTATACTACATCTTTCGATCTTGTAAGTGTGATAATATACTATTTTGCAATTTTTCTGGGATAGGTACTATTGCGAATTTCGGCCAAGTTTTCTTGTTTAGTTTGATTTCGGATACCATATTCTTTCGATATGATGGTAGCGTACGTCTCAATAAAATTTCCGTAACATCGTACATTTTGCCAATCTTTTGCATTTCCTTCGTTGTAGCTCTTACTGATTTCTTTGGCCTGCATGCCCCTTCAGGTATGGGAGGGCACGTCCGTCTAGTCTTGGTTTTTGCAGTGATTTCGTATTCAAGATTTGGTAGTGATTGTAGATAGTTATAAAAATCGGTTACATCATTAATTGCAGGTATAAAATCTGTAGATCCCGGCAAATTGTCATCGAAGATCTCATTTGAAATGATTGTAGGTTTATTTTCTTTTGAATGATCTTTTGTAGAATATTTTTCTCGTGAATCATGTTTTTTAGTATACTGTTCATTTGATTTATCTTTTTTAGAATTATTTTCATTTGATTGATCTTTTGTAGAATATTTTTCTCGTGAATCATCTTTTTTAGTATACTGTTCATTTGATTTATCTTTTATTGTTGAATAGGTAGCGTCAGCTGGAGATGTTGTATAAGTACTTTTCCTCGGTGTTGTTGTATAAGTACTTTTTTTTGGTGTTGTTGTGATAATTTTGGTGGTTTCGGCATTGGTTTGAGTGTTGGGCATCGAAGTGTGGTTTTGCGTTCTCTGTATTAGAAAGGGTACGGGGTAAGGAATGACCATTATGCCCGCGTTTACATTGGCATTACACCTCTGGCACATCGATTTACAACACGGTTTAGCATTGTAACATTCGCTACAAGATCGGTAAAAGCAGGTACATTTCTTGGCTGAATCTGGGTAATCTTTATCGCTGTAATCGCTCTCGGTAGATGTGGATGATCGGTCTGTTTGGTACAATTGTGTGTATTTCCGAATATGTTTTCCACTCCGTCGATAGTTATTAGGCCTCATAGCATGGTAATTATTCTCATAAGGAAAGTAGTTCTGCACACCTTGCGAAGGATAGTTCAAAAACTGTGCGGAGCTTGTATAAAGCAGGATAAACAATATGTTAAGCTCTAGTATCTGAAATCAATAAGACATTCGCATGTTTGATCACATACAAACACAAGACTGAAAACAAATTGTGATAAACTTACTTTTTTCATGTTCAATTTTAAGTAAACCTAATCTAAAATTGGACATAATGCTTAGTAAAATGAACTTCCATGTAACAATAAGGATATGATAATTCGAACTCCACTAAAACTCGGGTCATATAACATTGAAAAACATAAACAAATTGTGACATTTTATTACTGTTTATAAATCACATGACTATAAAACTTTACATACGTATTGCTTGTGATACAGATTTATGACATTATAATAAAATCTAGAAATTGATTCACTGAAATCAACCACTTACTCACACAACATGTTGACTGAACTATTTATTTGGGCTAACTTAACTAATAACTTATAAAATCTCCGATAACCATTATTGCAGTAGTACTGTGCGGACAAACTGTAAAAAATCTCTAATTATTAAAGCTGTTTCTATTCAAATTCTTATGATTTATTGATTTGCTTCATGCTTCTCATCTGCGACATCAAAACCTCTGCCAGCTGATCAGGAATAGGCACAATCCCATACTTCGGCATCCAATTTGCTTTGGTTTTTCGCAAAGTTGTTAAAATGAATTTAGTTTCACCGTTTTTGCTTATTAATTTCGAAACAACATTATTTAAGTCTTCCACATTGTTTCTTCGAGAGTTAGTATGTGGTTGAGTTGTCGTGACCTCTGTTGTCGTCATTTCTGTGGAATCTTCTGTTGTGGTGATGACTGTCGTTGTAGCTTGTGTGCTAAGTGGTGTGGTAGTTGAAGTACCTTCAGGGACCACAAGAGGATAGGGAAACGGAACGTACATCATATTGGGCTGGTAACAGCTAATACATAACTCGATGCAGCAGGGTTTGACTTTGTTGCACTGGTCACATGAGCATCTGCACTCTTCAGTGCTATCTTCGTAATCCATGGAAGGAACTTCGTTTTGCCAGTGTTTCGTTAGCTGGTCCAGGGGGTATTGCAAAATATGTCCTCCAAAGAGCCCATAGTTTATTGGGCTCTGCAAAAAGCCTTGGAACTGCGACATTGAACCTTGTATGATGAAAATAAGTGCATAAGCGTTCATCTGAAATAGGTTAAAAATAGTTAATTTATAGAAAAGTATACTATTATAAGAAATTTATATAGTGGCAGTTGAGCGTTTCATTACGAAACTAAAAAATGGCCCAGCGGTCCTACCTAAATGATAATTTGAATATGGTAGAATATTAATAACTATTGGATAATGTACGTACCAAATTAAACATTTTGCTAGAACGGAGTGATTCGCCGTAGTGGTACAATTAAATTGACTGCTATGCGCAGGTGGACCTAAAATTTCCTTTTTGTTCCTTTTAATGGCCGCATTGTTCATGGTTACGTTGCGTTCTCACTAAGTGCGGATTTATGTAATTTTGAACAACAATCGCTTAGGCTTGAGTTCCGTGCTTATTACGCAAATTACCGTTTTTGGTTAATGTAGAGCTGTCAAAATAAGGTTTAGGTTCCTTTGATATTGTAGACACTATTTTTTTTCTGGAAATATATATAATCTGGTAGCTAAAGATACACCAGAAGGTCATCCTTATGTACTTTCTATCATAGACAGGATTCGCACTATGACTTTAGCAAAAAAGCACCAAAAATCCATTATACCATTCTTTGGTATAATTGTGTCAGTGGTGTATCAAAACAAGAGTGTATCGATACAGGTATTCCAAAGGTCTCATGGCTTTCTGTCAGATGCTTGGATGGACAGTTACCTACCTATAGAGGTGGGTTATTAAAATGTAAGCGCTGTTGTTTATGAGTATGACGTCACCCAGACGAGAGGGCGGCAAGGTGGAGGGGTCACGACCTCGCCACTCCTGAAATAACCCCGGCGACGTGGAACGATGCCAGCACCTACTAAAATTGTGAGCATATTTCACTGCGATCCGATATCAATACGTTTGTTTTATTCTATTTGCATTGGTTTTAAAATCAATAATACTATCTTAAAATCAAATAGACAATAAGCTATCAAAATACTTTGGTGCTTACTGCCCTGCTAATTTGACATATTTTGTATGGGTTGTCAAAAGTAAAATAATGTAATGTAAACAAGCAGTTTAAAAAGAGTGCTAATGTTGACGGCTTTAGAAAGATTATAGTAGCGTTATGTAAACTCCAAAAGGTTTTGGTAACTTTTTACAAATTTATTTGATAGTCATATCTCCTGAAAACTGTCAGAATACTTAGTACTCTTTATTTATAGTAATTCGTATGTAGAGATTGATTTTATTTGCATAATACGATATAGTGACGTTTTACGACGATTGCGTATACGCATCCTGTATATCCTGCGTTAATACAGGAACTTGTACGCATTCTTCCAATACAGCCTCGATTCAAAGCAAACAGAGTATAAAAATGAGTGCGTACAGTCGATTTTTTTTTCAATTATTGACGGCACTTGATGGTTTAGCTCTCTTCTATGCTGCGAAGTGCTTGATTAAAGAATACCTGTGGACCTAACCCCTATGCTTGCTTGCTTGGACACACTTGGCAATTAGCTGTCATCAGCGCTGTAACAGTGTACGTACAGTGCGCCGCCAATAAATCGCTTCGTAGCAGTCTACGAAGCGCTTTATTGGACTGCTTAATGTGTGGACAGGCGGCGCACGCGCAGGGCGTCGGGTCACGACCTCTGCGCCGGAATTAGCCGAGCAGGTGCCTATGTGGGGGACAAACATAGTAGGATGTGTATCAATTTTATTTATGTTTGATCAATTAAATGATTTAAACATGAACACATGTAAGACTTGTAGATAATGTCGTAACGCATTAAGGCTGCGACTTGCACCATACCTTAATATGTAAGAAGTGTCGTTATAAAGAAGGACATGGAGATATATCTACCTACTTACTTCATTTGTAAAAGGTTGTAACGATGGCATGGACTACATATGTACTTACTTTTTTTTTTATTTATTTAAACTTTATTGCACAGTAATTAAATTTTGTACACAAGGTGGATTTAACGCCACATGGCGTTCTCTACCAGTCATGCCTTTGAGCTAAGCAGATATGATTACATCCTTATTAGGGCCGTTTTCCACGGAGACATCCCGTATTTTTCAGATTCTGTTTTCTGCAGGATGCTGCTTAGCACACGCGTTTTAAAGCTAATATTCACACAAAGATGCCGTTTGCAAAAAGCTGATACCTGTTTTTATTAATCTAAGAGGAAGCGCGCTGCTTCTTCAGTAAGTGCAAGCGAGTAGACTGTTGGCAAGATTTAGACTCAGTTGAAGAAAAACTGTACCTGCAAAATCCTGATCCAGTAATACAGTGACCACGCAGAACTAAACAGCTCTAACATTACAATTACTTAATGTGTTCTTACCCCGAAGTTGAGTTGGTTAACCTATTATTTTAAATTTTTTTTGAAGTAGGTACGTACCTGAAACCCTACATGTTATATTTTAAAACGTTAATTACAAATTTATACTACGAAGCTACGAAACTGTTAAGTATGTTTCAAAATTTCAGGAAATCATTTCGTTTCAGCGTATTTGCTATTACGCTTCCGATAGGTGTTCTGTTTTTCAATATTGTTTGTAAGTTTACAAATAGAAGTCGTATTAATCAAGCAAGTTTGCTTTGTCATTGTTTTTAATAGTGTATTGGTACATTTTTAGTAAGCAATTAAACAAATGATGTTTAGTGGAAAAGCATAACACTCCCTGAGAAATGTTTTTTTATTTATTTTATTTATTTCTGATCTAAGCTAAGAATCACGTAAATATTTATAGTACGTATAACCATTTTCTTTCATGAGTGAACTTTAAAGTATCACATATGTAAAATTGAATTGCCAATTTGTCCGAACGAAATATTTTCAGCTACAATCAAAAGATTTCATCCGTTAAAACGGGGCTATCTGGGACACAACTATGTAATATGAATACTGTTCACCATGGCCGTATTTCCCACTGTAGCTGTCTCTATCACTCTTGTTATTATGTCAGGTGGTTTGGGCACGATGGCTATATCAGATACGGTCGTTGTTATAAAGAGTACAGTTGATTTCCACGATTGGACTCTTTGTCTGCTATCACTGTTATCATTATCAGCTTATCAGCAGTCACGACGTGACCGGCCTGTGTCATGTCTCGTCGCCTGCGATGCCCTTTCTTTGTTTGTGTACTTACAGGGAAACTGATGTATTAATTAAGTGATTTTGCATTTTTATGGATGATCGGATCAGTAGTATATATGGTATGCACAGCTAATAAATAAACGCGTGCGTGACAAAAGCATACATCAATTTCAAGACCTTGCGTTCATACCATGTCATCCATTACCCAATCCTGCCCGTGTTAATTCTAAAAATTAGAATTTTCAATTCATAGTTTAGAATTGTCTGCCATAAAGCAGATATCCGTATCGACATATGCCGAATATGCCTAATAATAGAAGCCGTCTCTACTATATGCAATTTCACCGTCCGACAAAGATTTTTTTCTAAGATTAATAATTCATACCCAAAATATTGGAAATTGTCTTTAGATTCTGCATTACTAGAATCAGCTGTGGATTTAACTACTTGCCTCTCGCAAATTAAGTACCTAGTATCAGTAAAAACAACCCGCATCATTCTTATAATTACCTGTGGGTATCCTCGTATGGTGTTACCGATTGGAAAAAAGGTTCTTCTTGTGCAATTATAATTTTTGTTTCATATTGATAATTTTCAGAACAGATCCCTCTGTAAAAAGATCCCTCTGTAGGTAGTGTAGGTGGGTAGGGTAGGTGTTTAGTAACTGTTCAATGATCCTTGTATATTTAACCTCTCTGAATAAGGAAGGTTGTATCTGAGAAAAACCAAAACAATTGACCTAGCGCCATTTGAGGTAACTTAAGTTGCCGCAAAGCGTCTGGACACAGTTATAATATTTCAAGAGAGTCCAGTCAATTGTCACTCAGTTTTTTTCGCATGACAGCATGTTTACAACGAATAACCGCCACAAGTTCTTCAGCCGGTGACATCGTTTCCACACCGTCAGAAGGTTAAGAGCCCGTTATCGTTCTTATCAGTAAGTACGTACCTAGTGCCGCCCCATTTGCTCGTTTGACCTGACACCAGTTATCAGTTGCTCGCCGCGATAACCGCAGCGCTGTCACGGTGTACCTGTTGATTTTACCTTTTTAACCTGGCCTGTGAGTTTTTGAGACTGCCAACAAAGATCTTCTTGGTTGGTTCAGACAGTGTTTTGTTTTCGGGATTCGGTTTTCGCGTGTTATCGAAGTGTGAAAGGTCAAAAGGGCGTAGCAAGGGTCAAATTTCGTGGGTTAATGTTCTCGAAATTTATTTTGTCTAGTTTGAAATCACGTTGTTAAGGTGTGTAACACCGGATCCTCTTTATCGGCACTTCAATTGAGCTGCTTTATCAATTATAGCCTTATTTGCTCTATTAATTGATCAATCGACACTGAAATACGATTCTGTGTACGTTGTTTGCTATGTCATTACTCTCTGAGTTCGCTTCGTATGATCAGGTAGGCAGGCACTGTCATTGTAATTTTTGATTAGAAAATGTAGCCTTCTTGCCGGTACTACATTTTTTTTCTACTTTATTGTATTCCAATATGAAACCTACACGATTTTTTGTGAATTGCCTACCTACTTACTTAGATTGGATTCTAGCCGTTGCAGGTTTAGCATGATAAATGATGCTGTATTAAGGTTGATTGACCCTTTCCACATTAAAATCATTATCTATTATTCAAAAAGCATAACTTTAAAAGCGTTGTTATAGTAAAAGCAATACCTTGTTTGTTATTTTAGAACGGTGATCGATCAGTGGCTGAAATTCAAAGAACGTATCGCACAGCCATCCGTGACTAATGTCTTATCTCTCGCCTTGATTCGAGCGAGCGCTATGGTCATATGCACTTACATTCAAATGTTTGCGATTCATAGATGGGAATTAGTACAATTCAATAGGTACATATTGCCTTTCAATCAAACCTTTTCATATTAAGCCTGAATATAACTGAGCTACGATTTGTTTTGACAAACACAATCAGTTATACATTTAATGTACAGTCTCCAGCACATCAAGTTAAAATGTAAAAAAAGTAAACCTTATTACAAGTGCATTAGATACCGCTGATGAAAGAGGAATGTCACAACATTGATGACTTCACGCAGCCTATGCGTTATAGAAAGCACTTGCAAAATTTAACAGGCTTACCAAAGTGTGGGCGTGGGGCGGTGGCCGGGCCAATTGGTATAGGCATGCACCCGGATAGCGTAAGACGCAGGGTTCGATTCTTTGTCAGACACAGTTACTTTTTACAAATGCAATTTATGTTATTAAGATACCGCAGTGCTGATGTTGACGTGCTGTTGTCCGTACATCTAAAGACAAATGTAGAGAGCACATCAGATTGTTTACACCCTAAGTCGATGTTGTTACAATGAGTCCAATTTATTTTTTTAGTCTTATGGTAATTTCTGATTAGCATTTTTCTAACAAAGAATTATTTTACCTCAAAACAGTCTCGCAACGCCTACATACATTAGTTCAAAATATAATATTTTAAGTAAATGAATAGTGAAACGTTCTGATGCTATCAGAAAACAACAACCAAGAAATCAAAATGGAGCCAGTTGAAAGTGTGAACATACAAGTGCAGGGTGAAGAAAGTGAGAGTGATGGTGATTTTAATGAAGTGTCAGTGGTAAAAGCGGAGGCTGATGACGGTGATGACGTCAAACCTACTAGTCAACGTGAGAATAGGCTGACTAGCATCATCGATCAGCTACGGTGCCAGAACAAACTGAAAGGTAAGATAGATAAACTACGACTTTTTTCCCGTTACACTGTTTGTCTGTTTGACGACGCGTTTGGTGTATTGGTTAGAGCTCCTGACTATTACGCAGGCCGTCGCGGATTCGAATCCCGCAAGGGGCAAATGTATGAGTGACGAGTACGAATATTTGTACCTGAGTCATGGATGTTTAATATGTATTTAAGTATTTATGGTAGACGCCTCCGTCAATATCGTTGTCTGGTATTCGTAACACAAGGAAGAAAATTCCTTACTTCGAAACTACGACAGTTGGTGTGTTCTCGGGCGTATATTTGTTTAAAAAAAATACTGTCCTGAACTACATAGTCATGGTCGTGATCATGAATCGATGGCAAGTAGCAATCTTGAAAACTTTTCAACATTCGATACTGTGGCTCTTCTAGTGCCGTTGTTATACGCAAGCTTTACAACTGGTCTCCAATAGATGATCAATGAGAACGGTTTTTTATCTTCTCGGTCCTCGGTTTTGATAACCAATAATAAAAGGTACGGCTTGAAGAGTTCGAGTGGTATCGAGACCTACATCGTCTTGTCACTTATTTTTATTATTATAAAGTGCCTGTGTTGTCCCACTACAGGGCAAATCAAATCATTTATTTCGGACCGCGATCCATATGGTGTTAGTAACAATTTTCGTAATTAACTATGTTAGTATTATTACATCTAACTTCAATTCTATTTTATTTTTAAAAAGGTGATGAACTGGCATGCAGCTTCATCCACCTGCCCATCATCGGGGAATCCCACAGCTCGGCCAACGCGCTCAGTATGCTGTTGGTACTGCTCCGAAAACGATTAAGCGAGGCACTTCTCTTTCAAAGCAAAAGCAAAGACCTCTCCCAAATTTCTTAAACTTCATAATTTCGGGCATTAATTTACCAGTCTTTTAGAGTATGAGCCTAGCTCGTCCCGCCATCGTGACAATCTCCACTTGTTTATGCAAAATAAAGTTCCATTAATACAGAATCAGCTTATAATGAGTAATTTATATAAAGGTACTTCCCACAATCTCGTCAACAACACTATAGTAATGTATTTTCAATTGAACATATTATTATGTCTAGCCCTTAACTAGGTAGATAAAAAGATAGTGTGCGATACACATCCATGACTCGGATCAAGTGCACACACTGATATAACACATTAATTTATCTATTTATTTAGAATAACCTATTATTATATTTTTTCCAATTATAAACTTTTCTCTTAATTTTCTGCTTCTGATTTGACGGCTCATAATAGTATGTAGTTTCAATTATTGCCTAAGTTTATTTTGCTTATAATAACATTTAGTTTTAAAGTATAATAAATGCATCGCCCATACCTATCTCAATAAGAATCTGTTTTCATAGCAGCTAATTCTCCTGCGTATATAATTTTTTTGCAAACACGCCATTGTAAAATTTTCTGGCTAGCCTCGCAAATCACTAGGAAACTGAATGAAGACTGCTAGTATGCCATAAATCTAACACCGGTACACCTGGTGATTTCAACCGAAACGGAGACGAGTCACAACCTTTGCCGCCGCGATTTTATCATACCTATGTATGTAAATCGCTTAGTGGATTTATAAAAGTAATTACCTCGGACAAAGGGCACGCGCCAGGCTTGCTCTCTAGTCCACCCTGAACAAAAATCCACAGCAATTTGAACTTAATAACGTTACCACTAAGAATGATGGCGAGGGAATTTCATTGGTGCAATTAGAGGCTTTTCGCTGACTGTCTTAAATCGTGGTAACAATAGCAATGATGGTAGATAGCAGTATCGTTAGATCACGACGTTTCCACTGGTCTGAATTAGTTCGTAAGATGCAGTGCTGGTTCGGGGAGCATGTGTTACGGGCTAGGCGTTACGAACTCGAATTGGCTCTGATGACTTTGCGATTTTGTCTGATCTTATAGTTCTATTATTTGCATGCCAATTAAGAAATCACCCATTGTCTGCAGTTTTTAAACCATGCTTCCTTTCTAATTGTAGATTATAGAGTGGAGTAGGAAACTTATCTGTTTATTCAAGCTTTGTCTAATTCATTGCAATATTGGAGTCCTGTAAATGTGTCTTTTTCATCATCTCTTAAGCAGGTCTTGATGCATACGTAGAAGTAACAAACAATTTGTAAATCCATGTAAAATCATCACGGTGAAAACACTTGGTACATCCATTTCCGTCGGATACAAAAGTACACCACTCAAGAAAGTAATCTTGTATTAATCTGTTCATCTCAGAAATCTGAAGCGAAAATAATAACGCTCGCATGCAGATTACATCCAGATAACTTATCTCGAATGTACTGCGATCAGATTTGACATAGATATGCGATCTCTGCATTAAGCAAAGGTATTCCGTGCCGTATTTGTCAATGTTTTAGACCTTGTTTTAGACCCTTTACACACTGCCACTTTAAGCAGGGATACAGTCGCGATGCAGAGGCTGTAAAAATTTTGGCGACTGCATCGATACTAACGCGTGTTAGCATCGATGCAGTCGCGCTTCTGCATCGACGCTAACGCGCGCCTGCATCGATGCTCAATTAAATCTGTTAATTGTGTGAGTCGCGCGCGATGCTGATAGCGCGTTTTCAAATCGCGCGACTGAATCGATGTTAAAAGTCGCAGCTTGTAAAGGGGCCTAAAAGGGTGACATAATTTTTAATTAATTTGGCCAAAAATGTGTTCAGTCTGACGCGATTCAAGAATGACTGTCAGTTGGAAAATTAACAAAATATTCAGTATATATTTATTTATTTGTTATATAGGTTAATACTTTACATACGAATAGGTATGAAATGGTTTGGATAAACTTTAACGGAGCAATGGATATAATAATGGCTTTATAATGTTTTAAACTTTCATGGTCACTAACATTAGAATAGTTAAATACGGCATTGCAACTATGTACTTTATTATTTATCATCATGGGGTGCCATCTACAAATTGAAGTTTGGAGGTCAGCATGTAGAAACCGATGCGGTCTTGAGCCGCTCTTTTTAGATGGTCATAATAACTAAGTTTGGTCCAGCCTTTGATGTCATCCATCCATTTTCTTCTGGGTCGGTCTGGTGATCTCTTGCCAGTAATCTTGCCTTTAAGGATCAATCTTAGGAATTCATATTGTGAACCTCTTTGCATATGTCCAAAGAAGCCAACCTTCCTTCTCATTATAATTGACATCAGCTCACGTTCTCGCTTTGCACGTTGCAGTACTTTGGCTTTTGAGGTAAAGCTGGTCCATGGAATTTTCAACAATAACCACATCTCAAAGGCTGTAGTCTATTGCAGCTGTCTTTTCTGAGGACCCACGTCTTGCACCCGTAAAGTAATGTGGACAATACATAGCATTGTGCTACACGATATCTCAAGGGAAATGAAATCTTACTGTCACAAATGCACTTTGGACAGTTTTAAAGAAAGCAGCCTTAGCTTGTCCGATCCGACATTTTATTTCCGCTTGGTGATCTCAGTCTGCTGTAAAGTATCGGCCTAGGTACTTATTATTATTATTTATGAGTTTCCGATATTTCGGCACTGTTGCAAGCGCCAATGATCGCGGAGTTACTGAGGAAATATCGGAAACTCATAAATAATAAGGTACATGGTAGTAATCCCGTATCTAACTATTCTAATAGTAATGGCTTATAGATAAGCTTTACCAAAATCGTTGTTATAACCATATTACCAACATAATTCTAATTCATTCATAGCCTTCTAAATGCAGTTTTTGTATTCCATATTTAAATTTATAGTCTAGTTAATTAATTAGCTTAAACACTTCCGCAACTCACCAAACCTTCCAAATCTACCCAAGAACAGTCCTATTCCTTGAAAAGGCTGTATTTATGTTACAGTATCGGTTATTTGTTTCTGCTTGTCCCTAAAAGGGGTTTGACGGGTACAACAGAAGCTTTCTTAATCAATCCGTTCAATTAGCGTATCGGATAGGCCGTACTTAGGCTAATGAATGGATAAATCGCCGTCTAAAGCTAGTACATACTTCCGACCAGATAGCGCTCCGAGCGAAGCAGTATTTATGGGGAACGTCACTAAAGTGCGGTGGTAAAAGCTTCTTGCTACGATGTGGTGCAAAATTCTGAAGGCTTAGGTATATGTGTGATGTATAAAAATATTACAACAAAGTTAAGACGGCTAATATTCAGGATATGGCTGAATAGGTACAGATTTTAATATTTTCTTATCAAATTTTAATATATGGTTATATTTTAAACAAGCGGTCGCGACTGCATCTAAAGGTATTAATTTTACCCTCTTCCCTCCCGTTGCAGCGTGATGTTTTATAGCCTTCCTCAATAAATTAGCTTTCCACCACAAAAATAATTATTCAAATCCGTCCAGTAGTAAACACTTTTAAACTTTCATGTTGCATTTTAAATACACTTATATATACGGGAATTAACGTCCAGTAGTGTTATTCAAATCAACAAATATTAGCGCGCTCAAACAAACAAACAAACTCTTCAGCTTTATAATATTAAGTATAGGTGAATAGAGCGCAACGTGTTTTATTTTAATTCATTTAGAACATTTTCAGAAATTGCAAATTACAAGTGCGCCGTATCGGAAATTTTCATCCCACCTGCTCCCACCTGTTCTACTCTGTTGCAAAGCCCCAACAAAAAATAAGGCGATCGCTCCAAATGTATCTAGTCCATGTCCTACGTTTCTCAAACAGGAATGTTTAGGAAATGACCCGCAAAAACCCGTTTACACCTGGCAACTCCAAGTCAACCTCGACCACCGCATCTTTCTGCAAAAACCCCTCAGCTTTACCAGTCGTGAGCACAGTTTAGACTCTAATCTCTGGAGATAAGGGCCACTTTGAGGAAGGCGGGTAGTTGATGATAATTTCTATCGGTCGTGAGTAAATAGAGAGTAAGACTAGTGATCTATAGATGGCGCGCCGACCACGGAGCAATCTGCGCGCGCGGCGTAATGGTGTCAGAGAATAAAATTGGATAGTTACTTATTCTAACCTTTTTGATTATTTACCTACTTTATATTTAATAAAAAAGAGTTAAATAAATAAAGTAAGTTTAATTGTACTTAATGTTATTCTGTATATCTAGTGCGGTTAGACCTTTGAATAAAATACTGTTCAGTTCAGGCATCAAAGGGCGTAACGTAAATCAAACGACTGTTCTTACGCTGGATTGGGAACGATGACATATGGTTTTAATTACTAACGGTGTAAAGATAATAATTTATTTATAATCTAAGCTTAGACACATGTATTATTATTATTTTTAGTGGTCAATAAAGATATTTTTATCTTATTTTGTTTTATTTATCCAATGTGGGTAAGATAGGGATCGACAGTGCCTTGTGGGAACTCTAAAGTACAAGTCTTCACCGTTGTATGCATAGAATGTAATAAACATAACATAACATATTTTAAAGTATCGTAGGGGTTAGTTACATTACAAACAGGGTGGCCCAAACAGTGACGTCCAATTTTATTTAGAGTCTTTACATCCAGGGCTATCCAAATATACTATATTTATGATAGCCAAATTTTTAAGTTTTCGAGGCTTATTATTTTTTCTCTTGTTAGTCTTAGTTTTAGCTAGCTCATATATTTTTTTACGTAAATTGAATTTAGAAGGATCATACTGTATGATAAAAACCGACAAGACACGAAAAGTGGAGAATTTTTTGTTTGAAAATTCTCAAAATTTGCGAATAAAATTAATATCGCGAAAGCTACGAAAATTCGGCTAACATACAAAAGGGAATATTTAGACAGCCCTGGATGAAAGGCTTCTGAAAAAAATGGACGTCACTGTTCGGGCCATCCTGTATACTACCCAAGGTTTTCTTTACGGAAGTGTCAAAACAAGATCAGGAAACGAAAGTGCTCTTAGTAAGGCTCAAATCGCAAGTAAAAAAACTAGATCTTTCATTTCTCTCTTCTGCGCAATTCGATCTATTTACTCTATGACCGGAGGTCGCGTGCGCGAGCGCCGTTAGCGCGGCGAGTGGAAATTTATAATGATCGATATTCGCCCCATTCCGCCGGCTGCCGCGGGTCGCAGTGTACTGAAATTTATAATTGTTATTAACAAACGCACCGAACTCCGACGCCTGCGCAGATTCGTGGGCGTATTACGTATTATTGAGATCTTCTTAAGAAAAAATCGTTTGCAATGGGTCAGAAACGAAAGACAACGTGATGTCAAGATGATCCCAGATGTGGAAACGATAATTGACTTTTTCTCTCAGTTTTCCGCTATTAAGTCCTACTGTTAGTATGTTCGAACCTAAGAGTCATGTAGTTATGTGCTTCAAAAGGAAATAGTGACATAGTATAGAAAACGATACCATCTCACAAAGTTACGAAATGGAATTCAATCATTAATAATACTCTGAAAGTTAAGCGTCCGAGGATAAGACTACGAATCCACTCTTAATTTAAACTCAACCCTGCTTGTATGTAATGCATTGTTTTGCAATAAATGTAAAACTTGAGCGATCGCATCTCGATGTCCTTAACGTAATATAATCGGAAGAATAGGCGTTCGAAAGCTTTGTTAAGTTTTGTTACAGTTTACCGAAACTTTCAAACTTCACAGCTTCGTGACCACCTTTACCCGGTAACGAGCTCAGTGGACACTGTAAAAAAACCGTTCATTTATCGCAAATCGGGTGAAAGCCTTACCAAGTTCGAACAATACGAGTAAGTGGCAGCGATAATCGCCAATCGCGATCGGCTCACGTAATACAGGTCCCGGAGTCTTATTTTCGAATTCACTCTATATTAGTGCTGACGTATGAAATTTACTTTTCAAACATTTCTCTTGTTTAGTAGTTTTCTAGCAAAAAATCACAAAAATTACAATCTTTGCCTAACTTCCATATACACCACCGTGTTGTGGTACCACCGGTGTGTCTGATTTCCATAACACAAGTGCAATTAGCTACTTACTTTGGGATCAGAGATCATGACGTGTTTGGTGTCCAATATATTTATTTATTTATGTATACATACATAAAATAAAGTATTATTAGTTACACCACTTATAACGTGAGAAGGGGTGAACTTCTTTATGATTTTCTATGATGTGAATTCGTTCGTCCAAATAACAGAATAACTATACGGGATGTTGTTTTGGTCAGCGATTAGCGACTAGAATTCATATATCCCTGTATATGTTAGAGGAAACGTATGATTTCTAGGAATTGTATACAACTCCTAGATACTTTTCTCGAATTTATTTAGGAAATATATAAACTATTGATTCAGAGATCATTTAATTTGCAAATATCACATAATATATTTGTAATCGGTGTTCTTACTTTTGTTATTTTATGTTACAAGATGATTACCGATCCTAGTCTGCTCCACATATTTACTTCGTTCTGTAATGCACTAAACCACATACTTACTGTGTGTGACTTACGTAACACCACTGTATTCACTAAATTACACATTCTCTTAGTCATATGTTCAATACATCATAATTTTTACACCTATCTAGATTTGTCATAATAATAATAACGTTTATTGTGGCAATGCCGGAAGTGTCCTCCATGTTGAATGTAATTCGGATATGATATAAGAATTACTTGGATTAATCTTGAGATGATTTATTTATTATAATTATATTTTATTTATTTTAAATTGAATATTTAAAGATTATTGGGACACTTATTAGACTTTTATGTTTGCCGTGTAACAAATGTTAATTTTGGCGCCAAAGGAAGTTGACTCTGATTGGTTAATGAAGGTTAGATTTATTTCAAATATTGTAACTATTAAAATCTATACTAATATTATAAAGCTGAAGAGTTTGTTTGTTTGTTTGTTTGTTTGTTTGTTTGTTTGTTTGTTTGAACGCGCTAATCTCAAAAACTACTGGTCCGATTTGAAAATTTTTTTTTGCGTTGGATAGTCCATTTATCGAGGAAGGCTTTAGGCTATATAACATAACGATACGACTCAAAAGACCACAGCAGAAATGAAAAATGTTGCGAAAACGGGAGAAAGATATTCCTTTTGAGAGCTTCCGCTGCATACGCTGCGGAAACCGCTTAAGTTACGCAAAAATCATGTATGACAGGATTGTTCAACATTAAGAGTTCTATAATAAAGTCCGCGACAGCATATGTCTATCTTTTATGGTTGACTTACTACAACCTTTTTTATGTTAATAAATTTGTAAAAATAATGCATTATTTTTAGAGGTGTATTATACACACAGGTATTTATTCTTATCAAAATAAAAACATTCATCATCACGAGCATTTTATTTAGAACCAAGTTGCCCTTTATATCATTTGATTTCAATAAATATCTTAGGAGCTATCACAGTTTTAACATAACTCCGCACCAAAATAATGGTCGCAGCTTAAGTACAACGTGCGCTTGCGCTAATATATTATAAAGCTGAAGAGTTTGTTTGTTTGAACGCGCTTATCTCAGGAACTGCTGAACCGATTTGAAAAAATATTTCTGTGTTGGATAGCTTATTTATCGAGAGGGGCTTTAGGATATAAAACATGACGCTGCGACGGGAGGGGAGGGAGCAAACTCAAAACGCGCGGACGAAGTCGCGGGGGACCGCTAGTAATAATCTAAAAGGCTAACTAAATTCAGTAAGATTAATACCTAATTAATTAATTAAATTATAAATATTAATTATCAGATTGTTTATCCCTACAAATAACTATTATATTAAATGTTCAGATATGAAAACGGATATCGTCTCCACTGTTTGCTACCGTTGTTCAGGGTTTTGATTTGTATAAAAGCGTGCTGCATGCCAGAATATGTGCTCTATTTGTACTTTCTCTCACTTCGGCCCTATCTTTGTGCTATTTTGTTGGAATAAAAATATTGGAGAAGAACCTGGAGATTTCTACTACGTGTTTATTATTCAAGCACCCCACACGCGGTCATATTTAATTGTATCCTAGGAGCTGTATTCATTTCCTAGGAATTTTATAGAATTCCAATATCGTGTTAGGAAATGTATAATACGAACGTTTTTTAATTATGAGTCCCATTGAGACAATTATGTAAAATCATACAGTATATTGTAATATCTTTTCTTCTTACTTATCCAAGGATTTCTGAGTTTTTTTATAAAGGCTCTCATTGAGACAATCAAGTAACATTCGGTTTATAAAGATATCTTCATACTGTTAAGTGATTTAAGAAATAGATTTTTCTTATTTAGGTTCTCATTGAGACTAACAAGTAACAGTTTATTAAATAAATAACATTTACAATTGTTGTTTGAAAAACTGTAAAAAAATCCTAACCAAATTTACACTGTCTAATGTAGCATACATTATTTACCGGTAATTTTGGGAATTCTACACAATTGCTAGGTAAATAGCAACCCCTAGGAATTATATACAATGACGGGTTTGATACATTTCCTGTATCATGTACAAAACGGGGACTGGGCAGGACGGGGCCGGCCAGCCGGGGGAAAAGTAGTACGCCGGGGCCGCTAGTAGTAACATAAAACATTAAATTTGGGTGACGATTGAAAAATAGTATACGTCGCTCACTTTCTGCGAAAAGTGAGGGAGCATACTGTCAAGACAAGTACTCGTAGTAAGCAATTCAGTCGAGTAAAAATGATATCACGAGTGATTCAAAAATAGAGCTCCCATCGGGTTCAAGTTCCAGGTCGAGGCTGCGCCCGCGCAGGTTCTATTAAATTACATATACAGGTGCTATAGGTTATATTATTTATGGGGAACATGCAAAGGGTCGGCACTGATAAAGGCTTTTGCGAGTACCGAGTTCGTGTTTACAAAGCTGTTATGTAGTACTGCTTTAGCCAGGGTATTGTAAGATGGGTATGACGGTTAGCAATGATTCTTATATGAAACACTGCATATAATATTAGTCACCACTTGTCTTTTTCGATCGCTATCGTCTATTGATCGGAACTGTATAGTATAAAATACGGGATTGATGGTTGCACCTTCTACATGTGGTGACTACTGAAAACAACACCCCGTTTACATAGCACAGATTTTGTTCTATTAAAGGTCATTTTTTCAATAGCCAGATAAAAAAATATTCGCCCAAATAAAACACAATAAATATGGATGGTAAGGACATGGCATATTTGCAGACACACTATGAAATGGCATTTTAATTTATTGTATTTTAACAGTCATTTAAATCATATATGGCTATTAAAAATCATCTATAATACAATTTATCCCACAGTAAATATCTATCTTCATTTTATAAATTGATGCAAATAGAATTGTTATTTACAACGAAATACATCGCGGCTGCGTGTGCGCATGTTTTGACGGACGCGCATAAATCCGCACTTCTCCGCAGACTGATGTCTCTGCTTATCTATGCAAGCTGTCACAGGCATTAAGCTACCCTTAAGGTACTTGCACAATAAAGAGCTATTTGGTACAGAATCTTGATCGCGGTTGTGATGTTATTTCAGAGAGAGAGAGAGAGAGAGAGAAAGAGAGAGAAGGTATCTGAATGTTAGAATTTGTAGTTGAAAAAAATACTTCGATTAATTCAATCATGTACCTATCCAGTTTAAAGTCTCATTATTAGGCCAAAATACGATCGAGTGTAATACTTGAAAAAATATATTAATAAATAAATAAATATATATATTGGACACCAATCACATACATTGCTCTGATCCCAAAGTAAGTAGCCAATGCACTTGTGTTATAGAAATCAGATACAACGGTGGTACCACAATACCCAGACCCGAGACAATATAGTAAAGATCGTTTTCTACATTGACCCGACCGGAAATCGAATTCGGAACCACACGAGATGGCGACGCTCGAAACCAGCGTGCTAGCCACTCGACCACGGAGGTCGCCGTCGTATTCCCTGATACATACATCCTCTACTATGTAACAATAATGTTGTTACCCACTTAAAGACTAAAATATGTTATAATTTGTACAAACCAAGCGTGACACGGTGCTCAATCACCTAATTGTGTCCGATTGAGCCATAATAACGGGTAGCTTAGAAAAGCGATATAAATGTCATAGCTAACACATGATAACTCCTCTTCTTCATCAAGAAGAGGAGTCATCTCATTATGTGTTTCAAATATTTTGCATGTTTCAGGCTTGGACATCTTGACACATTTTTGCCTCTCGAACACCAGATGTCGTTTGAAAAGCGCTGCGAAAATATTCGTGTTGCCGTGCATTAATTAATTAAGAGCAATTTTCGAACAATACTTTTAAAACAACAGTTTTTTTTTCGATAAACAAACAGATGCAGTAGAAAAAACAGACGATTGAAGTTATCGAGGCGAAATGTATAAAATATGACATTTCCGCAGGTGATTAAAAATTGAATGTGTAGGTCCTCTAAGCTCATTCAGTAAACTCGGCAAGCCATCTACCACTTAGCCTCAGCTACCCCTAATAAACTGAGCGGCTACTACTTTACGAGCACAATAAGACTCGCTGTTGTGAATCAGCGCAGAGAAATCCTTGCCAATAATAGATGCTCTAATTATTTGCTATTGAGAATCTAAGGGATGAACATTTTATGCTAAATTTCCAGTGCTTTTTCAGGCTCACAAAACAAGTTACAGTTATATAATTTACAGAAATATGAAGTATCATAAGCATAAAACTAGACTATATCTCTCAATATGTGGGCACAATATGTTCCAAATATGATTAAGTGAGAGTTAGTAATTTCAGTTTTAGACAAACAATATCATCTACTATTAGTTTAGTTAGTATAAGAATTTATACAGTGACAAAAACAAATACAAGTTATGTTGGTTCAATAAAAGTTATTTAATTTGGTTATGCAATTTTCTTGTAGGTACTAATGGTAGGTAGGTACGTAGGTTTAATGATGATGTAAAATTGTTCAAATCAAATCAAATCAAATCAATTTATTTGCATAAATGTGGTATTACATAGATGGTTCGATATTTTAAAGATCAGCACATTTACCATTACTGGCTTACAAAATTCTAAATATAAAATGTTAAATATAAGAATAGTGTCCATAGCAAATTAATTAATTGGTTTTAGTTTTAAGTCATGATACATATTATGCTATTATGTTAAGTAACATCTAGCTAGGTATAGGACCGGGACTAGAATTTGCTTGTCTCTACTTCACCCGAATATAGACATGTGTTATCCTGTAACTTTGCGCACAGCTTACGAGTTTGATCATTATTTTTTTAAGAACATATACCTTAGACAACGGTCACTTCAAAGAGCCAACAGCCCTAACCATTCTTATCGAATAGAATCTCATAGTTACGATAGTTCAGATTGCTTGTTTAATTACTTAGAACATTTAATATTATGCTTATTACTTTCACACATTGTTGCGGCTTGTTTTACACTAGGTAATAACTATAATACGGTTTAGGATTATGTAGGTGAACCAACTGTTGTGGATCAGAGCTTGTAGAAAGTCGGATGTTTAATAAAATAATATATCATTAACTAGATACTTCTCTAACGTTCGCATGAGTGGTATGTGTCTATGTAAATGAAAGATTTTGTCGCATTTTTAAAAAACTGTGCACAACTCGTGAAAAGCCTGCCGAAGCTGACAGAATAAAAAAAGATAACCTCACCCTGAAAATACATAGATACTCGTAGTACTAAGTAGTTAAAGATATATGATATATATGTTTTATATTTCACAGCTAATTTAATTTTAGATTTAAGATATTTTCACTAATACCTAATCCACATTGCTTATTACTTGGTTGGTTCAGTGGCACGATAAAACGCCTGAAGCACTCAGATCGATTTCCTGCCAGGTCAAAAATTGGTTTGGGCTTTAATGTGTGAGAACCACAGATGAGCCTTAGGGAAAATTACGTAATTAAAGTAATTCTTTAAAGTTCTTATCTGCTTATTAAACCTAATTGTATAGGCTTTTCGTAGCAAAACTGTAAAAATTATGTTTATTAACTGTTTGATAATGAATATAACAAACTTATGCCAAGTATACCAGCTGAAGTCAAATCATTGGCTTTGTTACAAAAAATGTATAACAGCTATCGTTCTCCAACCGCCCTATTTCCCTGTCAAAGATCAAGACTCCTGAAACCGAGATCGCATTCGGCCTTTACCAGAAGCAACAATGCACAATGCGCCTGCGCAGACGGCTAATCGCGCCGCAGTCACGCTCTCACCGCGCGTCGCAAGATATGAGTTATAATGCTATTAGTTTTATAGAGGGGAAAATTAAAAGTTGATTGCACATGATGAAAAAAATACAACGAATTCTATTTGAAAACCACTTAATTTGTTTTAGCAGTTCCGGTTTCAGGACCTATTCATTTAATACATAATTGTGTGAAAAATTTATATATTTTTCCTTTTTTATGAGCTCAATCAAAGGCAAACTTAACGGGAGCTGTTTTGAATATGAATTAAGCTGCCGTCAAGTGTTCTTTATTGTCAATGTATTTTTTTCGTTAATAAAAATTACATAAAATACAAGGCTCAAAAATTATGTGTTCGTTAATACAATTTATGAATTCCAAACTCACCTATAACGGCAAAAAGTGAAAAGCTACCGTCTTGATCTATTGCTAAGAGTTTACAGATTTTTAAAAACACAGTTATCCGATCCCGATCCCTCCTATGTCCTGTCCTACTCGGCATATGTTACTCACGATAGATCGAAAACAAAACACGCTGTACATTTGACGATTTTCAAAACTCGCCTATTACGGCAAGAGGTGAAACGGTATCTCTTCTATTTCTAACAGTTTAAAGATTTCTAAAAACACAGTTACCCGATCCCGATCCATCGTATGTCCTACTCGGCATCTATCATTCGCGATGGATCGAAAACAAAAACCTTTGCATCTTGTCAGTGTTGGATGTATGAAATGTTTTAGTCATGCCGGAACGCAGGACACGAGGAATGTCTATCGAATGAGGGACTGCCGGTGTTGGTTCCAGGGTGACATTGACGAACGAGTGACGTATCGACTGCTGGATATGTTAACGAGTATGTGACGAGCCTGATGCTAGTCAAATGAAGGAAGCTCTAGTTAACAGTCAGAACACCAGTATAGAATACTGCTAGGTGTTAAATTAAGTACTCTCATAGTAGCGTAGCAAAAAAAAAACTTCTATTCATTTGTTAAAAAAAAAGTTTGTTTTCTCTTCTTAGCAGCCAGGACACAATAATAACTTTTGTGGCTGTTTTATTCATCACTTTAAAATGTATCAAAGTTAAAAAAATACAGTTTATTTACCTGCCATATTTGTTTATTTGAAATCAAACAAATGATCACACATACACACACACATAAAGTAGTTTACGTGTTCAGATAGTAACGATTGGCTTCCACCGCTCTTGTTCTAAATTTTATTATTTTTTTCCGTCTACAGAGTTTCAGGCCACAAGCCACGGCCTGTACGTTGCGCATTGATGTGCATCTCGCTTTTTATAACTAACAATATTAATAGTAGCGCTAGTTTTCCGCTAGGGGAAGGTCAAGTAAGAAAGAGAGCGTGATGACTGAGTCGATGACCGCACTTTTTGTTCAGCGCCTGTATTCTGTAAAACGTTTCTTTCATCTCGACTCTCGTCTTCTCATTCACACTTATTGGGATTCTGGCTAGAGTGATTGAGATGCTAGATGCGGATATCGGTGAACATAGTAGGCGTAAGATCCGCGATTGAACGCTGGCATTTAGAAATGCACTTCTGCAGTTTTTCTCGAGAAATTGCAAGCATTGTGATAGAAAACTCGCTTGCGTCCGGTTGTCACCTGGTTTGGTCGGGTCGATAGGATATTAATGATGGCGAACTGTATATACTATGACCTGAAGGCGTCCCAAGGGCCTTAAAGGAATAGCAGGAATGCCTGCGTAAATTTACAAGGAAACCCTTTTAATCCATGAACCTCCTTCGTGCTTTAGTGATTTAGGTGGGACCTGAGTACCAAAAGTCCTAAGTGGAATAAAGCAAAAGCTTGCACCATAGGAATCCTTGCTTTATAGATCCATCCTAACAGGTTTAGGATATTGGTCAGAATAAGTCATATAAGATTTGGAGCAGTAAAAGCACTCGTACTTCTAAGGTTAAACTTAACTATATCGAGTCAAATCAGAACCATAGAACTTAACTGCAAGTTAACAACATGCAGAGCGATAGACGAGTTGTTATGAACATATAATACAGTATTATTTACATACATATTTTTTATCTATGTAATTTTAGTATGTATGTTTATGTTAATGCATTTTAAAATATTTTTTTGGTCCCTCTCAGTACTTTTAAATATACCGCCACTGTTTTTTTTTTGTTTTTTTTTTTCAAAATATTGGACACCAATCACATACATTGCTCTGATCCCAAAGTAAGTAGCCAATGCACTTGTGTTATGGAAATCAGACACAACGGTGGTACTACAACTACTACGGTGATTTAACTCTCTGCATTTCCCAAGCGGTTGACTGGTAGAGAATGCCATAAGGCATTAAGTCACCCAATTGTACCATTAACAGTGCAATAAAGTTTAAATAAATAAATAATTGAATAGGCACTTAAAAATGCATTTTCAGAAACCCTGTTGCTTGTAACGTATAATATTTCTAGCAAAATAAAGGCATTACTCAGAGGCTACATAGAAACTATAATCATAAATAGTTGATCGATGCGCGAGCGGTAGTCATATTCGTCATGCGCAGGACAATGCGCTGTCGCCGCTACCGAGGCCGCGGCTAATATTTTATCTGGGCGGTCTTCATTGCGATCGAGACGAGGAGTAGTGCTGGGAAACGGAGATGTCGATGCATTTCTGAAGAAAATTCCAAAAAGAAAAAACATATCATCGAGACTAGACAGTTAGAACTGAGAATCGACTGATAGATATGCCAAAGAATTTGCTACAAGATATTAATGAAAATATTACGAAAATATAAGTATTGACTGATGATGACTGAAACTGATCTTAATATAAAAAAAACTAGGAATGAGAGAAGATAAAATTTAGGATAATCAGTGATGTTTAAATGGGCAAAAGGAAAAGGAGAGAAAATAAATATAATGTAGAGACCTTCATGTTTAGAACTCATTAGTTGAATGAAAATCATCATCTGTTATCTGTATGTATAATTTAAGCAAAATACTATCGAATTTTAAGTTTGAATGTGGACTATTTCCTATGACAATATTTTCTTCTTTCATCTATATGTTTTAGTCTTAATGTATATGTTTCACGAGTTTAGCTCTCTGTCCAGCATTCTTACTACATTTTTTTGACTTTGCCACAATATGTGTTTTCAATACTTTGGGCAACATTGTAACTTATCGCCAACTAAACACCTCACTAGCGGAATGAAAGAGGCGTGCGCGGGTTGCTCTCATTAATCTTTCATTTCTACGTTATATTATTAGAGGAACGGGTTTGCACGGATGCTGTGGGGGGAGGGAGGGGGGCGTGAACCCGAGTGAACCCTCGGTAGCACCTGCCGTGTCCGGTCGCGAGGCGGACTGTAGGGCCTCCATGGGTTAAGGCCTAGACTATGTTATCTCTTGCTGAAAGACACGAATTTGCGGGGTGAACAAAAACGAAGAAAGATGCCTCAATTCAAGAACTACGTGAACAGCTTTCTGTTCGTGTTTCTACTGAGTGCTGAAGTATGACCCCGCCCGTGTTACTCTGATCGTAGGGGAAATGTTGACGACAAAAAACTTTGCCATCTCGGCCACAGAATTTCGACTAAGGCCCGGTTGCATGATCGATACATAATTCAACAATTGATAGTTAAGGTATTTTTCCTTCAAAACAAGCACAATTCGAAATATACAACCACTGGTAACGACATTTAACCATTAGTTGAGTAAACTATTGATCACCAATTTGCACATACGCAGAAAAATACCCAGATAAGTGAATTTATTTAGGTACAATTTTATAATTTTGTTGACATGAAAATCGGAAACTTCTAACTACCGCTACGGTAAACGAAATGATTTGGGGTTAAATTAAGATAATAAAAACGCTGTACTGAAAATGGGTTTTACTACCTAATACAAGAAAAGTAAAGGTGTACCCATTTCTCCATATATCCAAGACTTTTCGAAACTATTGGCCACCCTGTTCCTGAGGCTGCCGATACAATTTTGTTGTGCCCAGGTCGTAAAGGTGACTTTTTAACAGCAGCCATATTTTTTTACTGCACCAGAGATAAATGCTGCACAGTTATTTTCAATCTCCATTGTAATGTTCTGTTGTTTCAACTTAAGATATCATTGAGTTTTCTTAAGCGTGCCTTAAAATCTTTGGCGTGAATGAAAAAAGACAGCATAAGACTTTCATGCGGGCTATTCTACAGATTATCATTGTATTTATGATATTCAAGGATATTCAAAATAATATTCGGACAAGTACCTTTCTATTTGTAAAAATAGTGCAGTGATTAAAATACACCTTATGATAAAATGCAATTATCTTAGCATAGGTATATCTTATAAGACACTCGAATTATTTGTAAGACATACTATCCATCGAACTAATTCGATTGTGAGAATACACAAGCCAAGTTACCCCCGTATTTTTTTTGCGGTGAACTTTGCAAACTTTTTTCTATAACGCGATCGATGCATAATTAAGCACTAAGTTAAAACTAAGTACATACTGGACTGTACTAAACAGTAAACCAACCAAATTGAAAATTAAGTCATAATGACGGCATTTCATGATTTACAATTGATCTGCTCTTTCAGTCTTGGTTTAATCCAGGTATTTCTTTTGTAACAAGAGGACAGTTTGCAGTCTGATTAAATTACTCGCATAAAATATAAAAATATGCGAACCATAAACCTGTTCTTGGCCAAATATATAAATGAATGTATATCAGAAGTGTTGAAATGTAAAATGAAGAAATCAGGAAAACTTATGAATTTGTTGTCAATACAGCCTTTTGTCAATACAAAGTAGTACTTATATATTTATAAACATTAAAGCTAAAACCCTGCACATACTGCAAACATGTTTAAAATATAGATAATCATATTTCAACATAGGCGTAACAATACTAACGTGGCATAGAGTAAAGCAAAAGTTTATTGCCTCATGCGTATGCGCAGCCTTTGGCGAGCTTATAGACAAATGGGATGGCACTTTAGGTATTAAAATGTGGACATGTTCTACTGATTTTAAAAAAGTAACATTGTTTACAGGCGCGTATAAATCTTTCCATTCGGAGTCCAAATCCGGGCTGAGACATTTCTGCTGCTTAGCCCAGAGATACGACGGTTACTGCAATAAAGCATTAATAAATACAATAAACGAAATATCATGAAAATCGATCTATTATTTTTAGACCTATTACATATATAGTAGTGTAAGAAGATTGTGCAATTTTGATGAAATGCTTTAAATTTTCGATGGTTTCGACTATTTGGTACATTCAATTAATTAATTTGATTTTACGCCATACTAAAAGCAGCACCAGCAAATGTTACTACGAAAAATGAAATTCATCAATACTAATATATTTTTTATATCCGAAGCATTTTAATGTGCAACCCTTGTTACAAAATACGTCGTATCCGCAAAATGATTATTGTATTAACGAATTTCGTTTTTCGTAGTAGGCCTACTGTTCTGCCACCTAGTCTTTGTAAGGGCAGCAGTGCGCAGGAGTGCACCGCGGTCGTAAACCATACATTCAATTATTATCATCCCCAGACCCTTCACACCAGTAATTGGTGAGCCTCAACACCTACTATGAGCTGGGGTTGCCATGAGTTGCATTTAATTGTGCTTTCTAATATAAACATTGCGTGAAGGATTGATAATTATTTTTACCGACTTTAAAAAGGAGTGTATGTATGTAATATTGTTCGAATTTGCTAATATTTGAGTAATATATCATATTTAGGCTTCCAAACACGTGTGAAAATTTTCAAAAGTGTATGTATGTTTTTGTGTTTGTCCACGGTTTTTTTGGAAAACAAGAAGTCATAGCGTGATGATTCTATTTTAGTTCGATTATTTGAAAAACAAACTACTGAATTTTACAAAATAATGTAAAGAAAGTCTAATTTATTTCAGTTCTATTAGATTTTAACCTCTGAGTGCTTTTTGTTTTGTATATATGTTTCGCTTTTGATGAAATAAAGTAGTCTATAAAACTACTAGAAAAAAATTACTAATCACAAAAACCAAATCCGTTTATCCATGAGTATTAAATGAGTGTTTCTTGCCAAGAAGAGGTTGCCCGAATTGTGACTTTAGCTGTACGGTTATTTGTACCTACTTACTCATATGTACATATAGATCAACTTTGGACTCAAAAATACAGGCTGCACCTTCGAACAGCTTCCTTAAAATTCTGAGAAGAACCATGGTCACCGTACAGTATAACACTTGAATATAATGACCATCGGCCACAATTGGTCGCTTGAAAATACTTCCCAATGGAGTAAATCAAAGGGAAGATTACTGGCCGCATTGATTTATTGCTGATCTGCTTCCTGCAGCTCCAGTTTATTTTTCCTGGCTACCTGCGCCTATAAATTTATTCTGTAACTAGTAATTGACTATGCCTGTGTAGACATGGCTCTTTGTTGTCGTAAGAAGTATGATTTTTTATAGAAGCTAGCTCTCTTCTATCATTTATCTGTGTTAATACTTAATTCATTAACATGGTGGACTTAAAAATATGCCTCGCTTATTTTGCCAGTTAGCCATTGGTGTTTATTGATTTATCAACAATAATCTTTGTTACTTTTTGATTTGTGATCCTTAGAATCTAACAGCAAAGAAGTGTTTCACTTTAAAGTGTATACGCAGTTATTTCGTTTAACCTTTTCAATTAGTAAACATCGTATAAAGAGGAAATTATAAACTTGGCTAAAACAACACGCTTTGAAACTGCAATCATCTACTTAGATAAGATCATAATCTGTTCGGTTAATACTCTGGAATACAATAAAACGCGTCAAGCACAACCACAGAACAGCGTTGTTACAATAAAAAAATATTGCCGTACATCAGTCCACATTATAATGTAGTAAAATATGTCTTAACTAAAGATATAATGGTAAGTGTATGTATGACTGTTCGAAGTTAACTTGCGCACGCGACAATCTCTATTGATTCCACTTAGGTCGCACTAAAAGTTTGCGGACCAGACCACTTACAACCAAAAATATTTAAAAATCACTTAATTAATTCAAAAGTTTTACACTTTGGGCTAGTATATTTTTGATTTTAAAACTTGTAATTTGTTTTGTAGTTATGGTGCCTATTTGAAAATCATGCGTCGCAAGGTCGACAAATGTATCTATGTATCTCACAATTTTGACGACCCGTCTGGTGTAGTTGTTTGAGAAATCGCCTACTACGCAGCGGGCGCGGGTTCGATCCCCGCACAATACAAACATTTGTGTGCATGAACATGTCTGTTTGTATTGGTCTGGGTGTTGTCTATGTATATTATGTATGTATTTACAAACAAAAAGTATTTAAGTATTATATCCGTTGTCTGGCACTTTGAGTAGTTTACTTTGGGACTAGATGGCGATGTGTGGGAATGTCCAAAGGATATTTATTTATTAAAAAAAATGATATAAAAAAAACAAGTAATTTTTGTACAGTTTGGCCAAAGCTTGAGCAACATGGAGAGTTTCCCGAGACTACAACTGCTTAGTAATGGCGTCACAATGTCTTGACTTTATATATTTGTTTTTCAGATAATATAGGAAATGACGCGAATATCCCCAAAACAAAAGTAGCTGCAGCCGTCGTGTACCTAATTTAAAATAAGCATTATTCGCCAACCACTTTAAACTGAGAAAAAGATTTGTATGTTATTAGGCTTTTCTATGACAAAAAAATGGAATAATGTGCATGCGCACTTAAGGACCCACCCAGGAACTGTGCCTCGCGGGATACTGCATGACTTGACGGAAAAACAGAAACGACTGCGCGATTGCTGTAAAATGTTAAAAAAGATTAAATAAGGGGAGCTATTTAGGTGTCTATAAAATGGTGAAAAGTGATAAAAAGCATGTGTAAAGCTTTGAATTAGAGAGAAAAAGCCATTCAGAAACACCGACTTCTTCATCTGTGTCGAATACGATTCACGCAGCCTTAAAAAAGGTAAGGAAAAACTCCTTTGTAAAAGGTTTCAGAAAAAAAACATTGTATTATAATTGTAAGGACACATACTCTACAAAACAATTAATAAATCATAAGTTTTCTATCTGGCCTCATTATACGAGGGTCAAACTGAAAGTTCTTAGAAAATCAAAAACTGATTACATTAGCCAGTTATTAGTTTTATTATATCTTTTCAAAATATTGTCCATTGACGTCAATACACCGCTGCATGCGATGAAACCACTGAGAAAAGCACTTTGCCCACTCGTCCTTAGGGGTCTCTTCAATGGCATCGCGATACGCAGCCACCGCTTCTTCAGCATTCATAAACCGCTTTCCTTTAAGTTTTTCTTTAATTTTTGGAAATAAATAAAAATCACAAGGCGCGAGGTCGGGGCTATACGGCGGGTGACCCAGTAATTCAACGTTTGATGTCGCCAAATAGTCGATCGTTCGCTTGGCGGTGTGCGACGAGGCGTTGTCGTGGTGAAGGAGGATCCTACTGCGAGGTCGTTTCTCTCGAACTTTTCCAAGACAAGTGGCAAACAATTGGTAGTGTACCATTCTGCAGAAACTGTTTTTTGATCCTCTAACACAATTGTTGCGAAATGACCTATCCTTCCAAAGAACGAGGCCACCATTTTTTTTCCCGCACTTCGATCTCTCTTCACTTTAGTTGGCAACTCCTCGAAAGGAAACACCCACTGAGCAGATTGTCTTTTGGTTTCAGGATCATAACAGTAAATCCAGCTTTCGTCACTTGTTAGTATGTCGAACACAGCATTTGAGTCACCTCCGTTAAATCTTTCAATCATTTTACGGCACCAATCCACACGATGGAGTTTTTGAGCCTTAGTCAAATTATGAGGTATCCACCGGGCGCAAAGCTTCCTGACCGCTAAATGTTCGTGGAGGATTTTGTGCACTTGACTCATACCGATGCCTAAGCTTGTCCGAATCTGCTGATAGGTCACTCTTTTGTCAGTCTCTATCATACGCCGCACAACACAGATGTTATTTTCAGTCGTCGCCGTAGAAGGCCGTCCCTCACGTACATCATCAGTGAGATTAGTGCGACCACGTTTAAACTCATTAAACCAGTTGTAACCTGTCGCACGAGATAGGGCTTCATCGTGAAAGGCCAATCGTAGTCTATCATAACTTTCTTGTTGACTTAAATGACATCGAAAGTCATAAAAAAATCATTGCACGAAAATTTTCTCGTGTTAAATTCATCTTGACGTGACACAGACAATTTTCAATTTACCGCCAAATCGTAAAACAAATGACAAATGAATGAAATATATACTCAGTAATATTGGCAAAGAGTTCTATTTTCAAATTTTAGAATATTTTTTTTATTATATTGTTTATAAGTGGCCAGTTCTAAGAACTTTCAGTTTGACCCTCGTATTGAAGCAATTTTTTTGTGCGAGCCACGTATAACAACTGTTAAAGAAACGGTAATTTAATAATTTAAAAATTCATTACGCATTAAAATGTCGGTGTTATTGTGTATAGTATTATTAGTCGAACGTTCTAGAGAAACGATCTTTTATTTCTTTATGAAACGACTGAAATGATTGAATGCTAACTATCTTTATTTTACCTATCCGTGTTTGGTTTTCTTTGATGATGATGAAACGTCTTAATAAATTTTCTTGTTCGTGTAACTTTTCATGCCATCTTGATCTTTTTACTTAAATTTATACTTATCAACATCATACCTCCATTTGGTTAGAGAGACATTTTATCTATTTAATCTAAATCTAAGCGATTTTACCAACCTCAGATAAAGAACATTCGTCGAATATAATACAAAACACAAAATTTGAAAACGTCACCTATTTGTCAGCAATTATTTATGTGTTTTTAAAGTCGGTAGTTATATATTTATTCAGTCGGATAAGCCTTATCTGACGTTGGTAAAATCGACCCTAGGTAATTTAACGATGTTCATTTGTCGACGGTGAAGTGCTAGATAATGAAAGAAACTACCAGAAAGAGCTTAATGATTAACAATTAATTCAATTTTACAATCGGCGCACCCAGAATCCTTTCTAAAACAATATAAAGTAAATAATTACAAAGAACGGGAAAATCGTGACCTTGTGAATTGATTGCAATTCTCAGGATGGCGACCGTTGTTAGTCGGTCTCGTAAAAGCTTAACGTTAGATAAACGTTTAACTGTTAAGTAGTAATTAAAAGGGTTATTCCAATTTTACAGATCAAATGAACGGCGTCATTAATTTAATTGTACATACGTAGTAGTGAAAAATTCACTAGTATGTTTATTATTGTATCGACAAATCTGCAATTGACATAAAACTACTCGGTACTTGGAACGATGAGTTCATCGAGTACCTACTAAGTTAAATATTCATTCATAAAAAAATTGCAACTTGCGTCTAAATCCAACTAATATTAAGACTTAAAAAAAAAACTGCTCTATCCTTCAAAGTAACACTCAATCATTAGTATGTTCTCGACCTTTTTAATAAAATAAATACCAATAGATAGGACCATTTTACATGACACGGGTTATGATCATGAACTACTAGCGATCAGTGAGCACAGGTAACTGATAAATATGAATCGAACAATCAAGCATGCTTCCGGGAGAAAAAGCGCGGTAAAAAGTGGCGTGTGCGGTAAAAACTGCGCAAGCACATCACTCATACATCATATTTATAGGCCGGGAGACGAATTACTATTATCGATGTTTATTTTTTGGAAAAAGCGGGCTCATTAATTGGATGGATTGTGAGACGTAATGTTCTACGTTAAAAATTATAAATTGGGCTTTACGATTGTTGTACGATGTTGACAGAGATGTAGGCACGATGAAAATTTTACATAGTTATTTTATTGAAGTCAGGATGATTCTGATGTAGGAATGTCAATGATTTTACAGCTTTAACTAAAGTAATGTAATATAGCATATCATTTTTTTTCTGAGAGACCATTCCTCTCTTCTTTCGTCATTTTTGCACCAAAATGACTTATATCACATCTGTACCCATACATAGATACAGATAATTTTATCATTGATAGGCAGTTGCGCTGTGCGTGGTGGTTTTTTCCTCTTTATAACACCTAACCCTCCTTATAACCTAAGCATTTTGACCAAAGGCACAGCGTAAGACGTCCACCGAAAAATGGACAAACGACCTTGTAAAGATTGCAGGATCACACTGGATGCAGGCTGCTCACAACCAGTCGCTGTGAAAAACCTTGCGGGAGGTCATTGTTCTTCAGTGGACGTCCTTTATTTAATAATAATGATGATGATGAGCCAAAGCAGTAGTAGTATTTTTAACGGACACAATGGTACATTCTATCCCCTGCACTATGCGCGATGGAAAGAGCGCGGCGCGTGCGCAACGCGTGCCACACGACCAATTACATTTCTTCGCCTTTATTACGCGATGCTCATTAGAGTTGGACGCAGAAGTAAGAAGTCAAGGATGTGGTATGGTTAAGATAAGAAAAAGGTAAAACACTTTTTAAAATCATTTCATTCAACTCAAATGACTAGCTTCTTTTAAAAAATGGCCTTAAATAAACTGACTTAGAAGCTTAAAATAAAGCATTCGTCTTTTATTTAGGAGAAATAAATTATTTGTAGACTGTTGGTGTAGATAAGCTTACTGACAAATTTTTAATTCATATTGCAATTTCGCATGATTTTTATAAAATTATTTTAATAAAACTACATAAATATTAATATTCTTACGATTGTAGTACAATATTCATTTACACTGAGTCAGAATTGAGCTGCCTGGAAATTGAACGGCTAAGGTTGGATCTCAAAACGCCCCCTGATTAAACTAAGAATGAATTATCTCGCTATGACATCTCGTTTTCGAGAAATCTTGTGCCAAGCATACGAACACTTGTGTTTAAATTTAATTCAATTCTGATTATATCACATACATACAGGTCGATATAATTAACTTTTTATTACCACGCTTTTATTAGCTTGGATTGTATCTATGCATCTATGTAATGGAATCTTTGAGCATAATTTTTACCAATTTCCAGAAGTTTGATTAATTTGAAACTTTGCACACGTATCAAGGACCGATGACAATGCAATAATTTAATAACAGTTTCTCAATATCCTTATAAGGACCGCCAGGATTAATAAATTCTTTCGTGGATAGAGCTATCGCGTGTCGCATGTCCGCAAATAATTAATTGAAACATCGAACTAAAAAATGAAAAATAAATTACAGTTTAAAAAAAACTAAAAACCACGCTTTTATAGCTAACCGAACTAAAAAGTAGAAAATAAATTTTAATTACAAAGAGTTAATATTACGGTAGTAGAAGTTCGAACAATCCATCATAACTAATTACTCCAAAATAAAATTTTAATAAAATTTAAGTTATTAGGAGAATAATTCAATTCAGAGAAAAAAGCGTGGGGTGCTTGATATCTTAAATGTTACAATTATTCTACATGCAACTATCTATGTGCGATGAGTTATGGAAAAAACATAGTAAAAGTTATGAAAATATAGTAAAATGCACCCCACGCTTTTTACTCTGAATTGAATTATTCTCCTAATAACTTAAATTTTATTATAATTTTATTTTGGAGTATTAGTTTTATGATTGATTGTTAGATCTTCTAATACGGTAATATTGACTCTTTGTAATTAAAAATTATTTTCTACTTTTTAGTTCGGTTAGCTATAAAAGCTTGTTTTTTTTAGTTTTTTTAAACTTTAATTTTTTTAAGTCAGTTTAAATATATCTTGTCATGAAAAGAGAGTATTAAGTAATTATAATATTTTAAAAAGTCAGATAAAGCTACATAATAGTCTTATTATTTCTGTAGATTATATTTTTACGATAATCCTATTTAGCTAGGTACTGACTATTACACTTTTATTATTTTTTATTGCGAATAATAACTACTATTAATTATTGAAGGAAATAAATAGCGAAAAGACGATTTATCAACATTTATTTAACATTTTATTATACAACCTTTCGTTATAATTATTATTCGTAGGTAGTTATATAAAAACTTAATGCATATTCAAAATGAATATCTTCTTAGTTTGTAAGAAGTTGAAAAATGACACTCAATACTGTACCATTTCATTATTAGGTTGGGCTCGAATTCCAATACAATACTAATGTTTTATTAAATTAGTAGTACAGCATAAATACCTATCGTAAGGTGACTTTATCATTCTCCCAAGACTCGAACCTCAAAAAAAAATGTATGTAGAAAGCCAGACATTTTACAATGCCACATCCTCAAAACTCTTGGTTCTGTGACGATTAAGTAGAATCAGCCGAGTGCATCGCCGCTAGGTCAGAGCGGCGGTTTTTCTGCACTAGCCGCACCCCTCAGCTTCGCTCGTTTTTGCCGCAAAGTGCGCCTTCAATAGCCGCGTGCCATCGCTTTTAAATCCTGTTATAGTTATCGGTTCATAGATGATGGTCGAAGTAAGCGAACAATTAGAATTGTAGATTAATGATCGATGTGATTATGATGTGATGGGTAGTATGAGGAAAGGGGAAGATAGGCATGCTGGTTAAGTCTTTGAACCTGATAGTAAAGTACTTAGTACTCATTCACGCGTGGACGCGTTCTTTAAGGGAGCCATAAAGAACCCATCTTATTATACATATAGTAAGAAATCGTATGTTAATTTTGACATTTTAAAATCCCTTGGTAGGTAGGTAACTTATAATTAAATCCGCTGGCAGATGTGCGTTTTCTCGATTCCTCCTTTTGGTTGTTTAAAAGGTGTAATAATGTGTGTTACTGATTTCTTACCCACTTCTTTCATTATATAATTAAAACTTCAACTCAGGTCGCATCAATACAAACCTCATTGGTTTCAGAACGCGGATTTTATAAATATTTAAGTAGTCTTTTTGATTTGGTAAATAAATAAAAAAAGGTGGTCTAGCAATTTTAAGTATACCAATCTACTCTCGCATTGAAAATGATAATCAAATGTCAAATTAAAGTTTGTACCCTTTTCTCCTAAATTTGTATTGTTCTTTCATTACAAGACATTATGCGACAGACATACACTCTTTCATTACATGTTAACGTCTAGTCACTTTATGATTAGCGGTTGACGAAAAATGCACGCGCGTGCGCAGCGACCCGAGTGTCGTCCGGCACTAAGGTTAATATCTTATTATTACCCCCATGTGTGGTATGGTAGAGTTCACAGCCAGGCTACCGTGACAGGTTTGCGTTTGTATTGTTTTGTGGCGTTGTCGAGTGGCACTTGACAACGGCTAGCTTTAGATATGTTTTTCTCGCACATATCGATTATCGGTACGACGGCACTTTGACAGTATGTCGACAGAGCTCCTCAATATATCATATGAAATTTAACAAGGAACTAAAATTCGCGCACGGGAAGGTTAGAAACCACGTTTCTTATGATAATATAAATTGCACTGTGATTGTAAAAAATATTCAAACCATTATTATGCATCATGCACACAAGGTACACTGTATATTATTTAAAAAAATATACTTTTTGTCCTTGTAATGTTTTGTCCGTGCTAATGCCCATAATAAACCACTGACTATTTCATTTTAACCTATAGCTGCATTTTTGTGAAGTCATTCGCAACCCGATTTTATTGTAACTTACACTTTTTGATAAAAAAAAACAATCTTCCTACATTTTGATAAGTTTAAAGCGCGCGCTCAACGATTGTTTTGATTTATAGGTAGGTAGTTAAGGAAATATTTTCATGGTAGTACTTCTTGTTTGTTAACACTAACAAGCAATGATTTTGCTTTACTAGAGCTGGATATAATAAACTATGGGTAATGTCGACATTGATGGTGTGACAAACTGCGTATGTTACTACTTGATAATTTGCGAAGGCGACAGAGTGTATAAAATATGCACTTTGTTATTGAATTATTTTGCAACACACAGAAGATGGGAGTAAAGTTTAGAAATGGTTTCTATACCTATCTATTTATACTCCATGATAATAATAAGGGCTTGAAAAGACAAACATTTTAGATATCTTAAAAAAAGCAAGGGCAAATATTCTCGTACACATAACACACGCAGATTAACGTGATAGGGTTCGTGGAGAGGCAAGGTTTACATGGATATTAAATGGTTGTATAGTGTTAAGTCATAAGTATACTGTATTGTACCCGTAACTTAAATAATTATAAAAATCTAATTTATACACATAATTAAATAAATTTCAAAATAAGCAGTGTGCTTTATACCGAACTGTAAGTTCATTTGCAAAAATACAATAAAATATATCCACACTATTACATACGTAAAGCGAATTTCTAGAGGTGAATAAACTGGAGTAACCATTTACTTTTAAACTCGATTTGCCCGAGGAGCACGCGCTCACATTACGAATTGCCTCTAAAAATAGCTTTTTAAATATATTTTATTAAAACACACTTCGCATAGCTAAGCGAATGTACAGTGGGCTCTGTTTTCTTGAAATTTAACAAGTCAATTAAAAAAAAACAAGATTTTAAAAATAAAGGAATATCTTGATTGTACTCAATCAGTAGATCAAGTCGAGATCAGTTCAAAAACTATGTGTGCATCAAAAAACAACCCATCTTGCATTAATATAAAACTCGGGGACTCATATTTAGAACAAGTACAAACTTTTAATTACCTGGGCAGTTTAATAACACAGGATTCCAGGTGTACTCCAGATGTAGTATCTAGAATTGCTATAGCCAAGAGAACTTTTATCATCATCATCATCATCATAATCAGCCAAAGGACGTCCACTGCTGAACATAGGCCTCCCCCACGGCTTTCCACAGCGACCGATCACTAGCGGTCTGCATCCAGTTTGATCCTGCGATCTTATTAAGGTCGTCTGTCCATCTTGTTGGTGGACGTCCTACGCTGCGTCTTTGGTCGAAGGGTCTCCAATCTAGAACTTTCCTGCCCCAACGGCCATCAGTTCTTCGCGCTATGTGCCCTGCCCACTGCCTCTTAAGCTTACTGATTCTCAAGGCTATGTCCGTTACCTTGGTTCTTCTATGTATCTCTTCGTTTCTGATTCGATCTCGTAGAGAAACACCGAGCATAGCCCGCTCCATCGCTCGTTGTGTAATTTTGAGCTTCATTATAAGGCCCATAGTTAGAGACCACGTTTTGGATCCGTATGTCATCACTGGTAACACACACTGATTGAAGACTTTCGTCTTCAGACACTGAGGTAATTGAGACGAGAAGAGCGTCTTGCGCAGTTTCCCGAACGCTGCCCAGCCGAGTTGGATTCGTCGATTGACCTCTTTCTCAAAGTTGGACCTACCCAATTGGATCACTTGTCCCAGGTAGACGTACTCGTCGACAACTTCGAGAGTTGAGTTCCCAATGGATACTGGAGGTACAATGTATAATATGAATATTTTGCGTGATCACACTGAGTCCATGCCCATGTATGGTAAAACTTGGTATTATACTAAGCGAGTACGCACGAGTGATGCTCGTTAGAAATCACCAATTAAGTTATTTGTAATTAGACCCATTGCGGGCAGAATTAAAATCGTGACTGTCAAAAATACCTGCCATTACAAAGCCTAACTAGATTGTCATTAAACTGTTAAGAGATTTTTGAGAAATATGCTGCTTTACGGTAAATAGCTCAATCTTATTTTCAAGCAGAGGAGTTCGTGACTAATAAATGCTTGGTTATACCATCTTAATATTAACTGACTTCAAAAAGTAGATGGAAATTCAAAAGAAAAGACTACATTTTAGGCGAACATTTTCATTTTGGAGTCGGTGCCATAGCATTAACCATCACAAAATCCATCAGTACATGTACAGTACATGCACGCCTAGATACTGTTTATCGCAAGTCAATCCTTATAGCTTTTAGAAACAAATAAATCCAGTAAATTTAGTGAAAACCTTTTTAAATGTGATAAAAAAGACGTTTCAAGTTTATCTATTGCCGCGATAAATGATAAATAGGCGCGCATCTTAGGCCTGCAGGACACAGTCTCCAAAAATTAATTATTCGTCCAAACTGGACTCCTTTCTTTTAAAGAGAGAGCGAGAGAGATAGATTTTGCAGCATCTTGTCTTGAAGTCTATTTTACTAATCACGTAACAAAACCATCGTCACTCGAGAGTTTGACACAATTGTAATTCTTCTAACAGGATTCCAAATTATTTTCCAATATATTTCATAGTCTGCAATTATTAATTCCTAGCATAGAATCGATTGCCATTTTTTTCGTTTCGCATTACCATTTTGTTCACAAAAGCTTGAGTTACTTCAAATATAATTCTCCTATTTTAATTTGTATTACTGTCATCGATTTATTGCAAAACTGTCTCAAAGTCAGTTGGTACAATTTACTTTGACACGTATAAAGATGTATTGTCTGTTCCGTACGCTATTTTCTTTTACCGTTTACTAACTCTGACATTTATAGCTATGTCACTTACTATAGCGCATTTGATTTTATACTCTATCTATGGAAAAATAGAGGTATTATTGGTTACAAAATTAGAGAGTAAGTATAGAGTAAGTATAGTGTCAAGCTGAATAGAGAGATTTTAACTTATTGAGACTTAGCGGAGCGTGTTGACTTTACCTCTATAGTTTACAGACTGTGCCTCTACATAGAGTTATGAAATATTATGAACAACCCACAAAATTATAAGAAAACTGTATTTTTTGCTAGAATAGACCACCTTTTCTGTTTTACTTTTCTTAAACCTACTGTAGAGTGTTTACACCTACTGTAGAGCTATCTCTCCGGTCGTAACAGATTGCTGTCTCATCGGGTTATGAGAGTGATAGGAATAGAGAGTGCACCTGTGTTTGCACATACACTTGTGCACTATACTATAGGGTCAGCCGAAATTAACTGCGTTCCTTTTTGAGGCCAATTCCGATGCTCAAATACAACAACTTTTTATATGGGACAAACATGGTAAACTCAAAAACAAAAAGTACTTCGCTATACTAGAATGCCGATCAGCTGATGATAGTTTGTATGGGCAAGTTTTTTGGGTTTTTGATGTTAGTCCCATACAAAAAGATGTTTTATTTTAGCAACAGACTCACCACTGACAAGGAATGCAGTTAATATTGTTAAACCATGTATATCCCGCGTAGTTGGCTAGTCGTAGAGCTGGCCACCGTAGTCGAAATCGGCTAGGGGGACTATTATTACGAGGGTCAAACTGAAAGTTCTTAGAACTGGCCACTTATAAACAATATAATAAAAAAAATATTCTAAAATTTGAAAATAGAACTCTTTGCCAATATTACTGAGTATATATTTCATTCATTTGTCATTTGTTTTACGATTTGGCGGCAAATTGAAAATTGTCTGTGTCACGTCAACATGAATTTAACACGAGAAAATTTTCGTGCAATGATTTTTTATGACTTTCGATGTCATTTAAGTCAACAAGAAAGTTATGATAGACTACGATTGGCCTTTCACGATGAAGCCCCATCTCGTGCGACTGTTTACAACTGGTTTAATGAGTTTAAACGTGGTCGCACTAATCTCACTGATCATGTACGTGAGGGACGGCCTTCTACGGCGACGACTGAAAATAACATCTGTGTTGTGCGGCGTATGATAGAGACTGACAAAAGAGTGACCTATCAGCAGATTCGGACAAGCTTAGGCATCGGTATGAGTCAAGTGCACAAAATCCTCCACGAACATTTAGCGGTCAGGAAGCTTTGCGCCCGGTGGATACCTCATAATTTGACTAAGGCTCAAAAACTCCATCGTGTGGATTGGTGCCGTAAAATGATTGAAAGATTTAACGGAGGTGACTCAAATGCTGTGTTCGACATACTAACAGGTGACGAAAGCTGGATTTACTGTTATGATCCTGAAACCAAAAGACAATCTGCTCAGTGGGTGTTTCCTTTCGAGGAGTTGCCAACCAAAGTGAAGAGAGATCGAAGTGCGGGAAAAAAAATGGTGGCCTCGTTCTTTGGAAGGATAGGTCATTTCGCAACAATTGTGTTAGAGGATCAAAAAACAGTTTCTGCAGAATGGTACACTACCAATTGTTTGCCACTTGTCTTGGAAAAAGTTCGAGAGGAACGACCTCGCAGTAGGATCCTCCTTCACCACGACAACGCCTCGTCACACACCGCCAAGCGAACGATCGACTATTTATTTGGCGACATCAAACGTTGAATTACTGGGTCACCCGCCGTATAGCCCCGACCTCGCGCCTTGTGATTTTTATTTATTTCCAAAAATTAAAGAAAAACTTAAAGGAAAGCGGTTTATGAATGCTGAAGAAGCGGTGGCTGCGTATCGCGATGCCATTGAAGAGACCCCTAAGGACGAGTGGGCAAAGTGCTTTTCCCAGTGGTTCCATCGCATGCAGCGGTGCATTGACGTCAATGGACAATATTTTGAAAAGATATAATAAAACTAATAACTGGCTAATGTAATCAGTTTTTGATTTTCTAAGAACTTTCAGTTTGACCCTCGTATACCTACTGTGCTTTAGTTAGATGCTCTTTTTTGTTGCGTTGAAGTGAATACAATCTATGGTAAACGTATCTGCGTTTTTTTTTGAAGATTTACATCAATTGCATAAAAAACAAAAATATGTTTGCTGTCAAAAAATATTCTGGTATTTTGGCTAAGTGGATAAGTGGATCTCTAATTCAGTTAAAGTTGGCACAGAACCCTCAGTGCGCGAGTCCGACTCGCACTTGGCCGGTTTTTCAGACATGGCATAGCAGTGAGATATTTTCGTTAAATTATAAAATGACTTAAGTCTAGAAACAAGCTTCTTTTTTAAAAAAATCTACGTTTATGAAAACTTATACTAGTACCTTTATTTAAAAAAAATCTAAACTAAACATGAACAAAGATTCTTTAGTGCAATTTTCAATGAAAATTAAAATAAAACAGAACCTCAAATGATACATACTCACATATATTTATTTGGTAGCTCTATGGTTCGGTAGCCGTAGACAATTTGGGCAATGACAGCGGTGCGCCCGCGCCGGCGATAACAAGCCGTAACACGAACTAATTCGGCTGTGAGCTCTGTGAGCTGTCATTTGTACACGTCTATTTAAGGTTTTGAATGATGCAGCGGTAATCAGATGGTTAAGATGGCTTTATTGTTATTTGGTGTCACAACAAACTTATATAGGTAGAAGAAAGAGACAGGTTCTAGGTATTCCCATACAAAATGTCTCTTTCTTGATACCTATTATTATTTTATTGAATGTTTACTAACATATTTTCAAGTTAAAAATTGTTACTAACAACATTCTGAAAAATGTAGTTTGAATTTTAAATTGTATTTTTCCGAAATAAATGAATTTATTATTATTACATTTTATTATTACACTTCAGTTTTGGAAAAAGAAACTTAGAAAAGTGTTATTGTAAACTCATTTATTGTGGGTAAATAAAGTATGGATGGAATACGTTGCAAAAAAAGTTTTAACTTTTCGAACAACTAACTTAATTTTTTTGAAAAACTTTTTTTTAACAAATAAATAGTAACTGAATTTGAGGAGCAATTTTTGATAATAAAATCGAATTTCTATTTAAGAAGCCATATTTCATATTTATTAAAACTATGCGGTTTCATTAGTAAAAGAAAGATCTATCTCCTACAATATTAGAATTATTATTTAAAAATGTGTTTGCCATAATAAACTAACAAAATAGACCCCCTAGACGATTTTGACTACGGTGGCCAGTCACAACGACTAACCGGCTACGCTAAACATATTATAGTAACAAAAAAATAGCACTAGACTAAACTAAGATTTCTACTATCTAAGATCCTTTGCACACTGCGACTTTTAGCAGCGATGCAGCATTGATCCAGACCTTTACACACTTGCGCTACTTTTAGCATCGATACTGTTGCGATGCTAACGCGCTTTAGTATCGATGCAGTCGATATGCAGAAACTGGATGTTGACAAATTATGTACTGTATATTGGCAACTGCATCGATAGTAACGCGCGACTGCATTGATGCCAAATTAAATCTGTTAATTGCGTGAGTCGCGATGTTGTCGCGCGTTTCTAAATCCCGCGATTTAGAAACGTGCGATTGCATCGATGCTAAAAGTCGCAGTGTGTAAGGGGTCTAAGACTAAAAAGTCGCGGTTTTTCATTTTGTATATCAATAAGTCTCGCTCCAGCGGATCATGAAGCGGTAACAGTGGATAGCGGTAGCAGTTTTTACTTTAATTTCGGTAATTAAAATTATAACGCCCCGTTATACTTGTGCCGTCATGGACGCAAGTTGTAGAGATTGTATCTTGGTAGTTTTGATACGTCGCACGTGCATTTTGGAAAACGATATTTAATTATAAAAATATCAAAAAAACGTACACTCAACAGGGGTCAACTTGGTACGCAAGATGATAGAGCACACGTTTGTACTCAAGAAATATATGTGTTATACCCTAAATTACGTAGCCTTAAGACAAGAGATCTGAAATAAGCACTGTAAACAATAAGAACGCCTAAAATAAAAACCACGTCTTGATTAAAATTTCTTGTATCATTAATTTGGTGTGCAACGAAGTGTTTCATGTTGAGCATCTATACAAATATTATAAAGCTGAAGAGTTTGTTTAAACGCGCTAGTCTCAGGAACTACTGAACCGATTTTTAAAATATTTTTTCGTTGAATAGCTTCCCGTCCCGCTTGATGAAGTCCACGCTCCGACCTACTCGTGCCCATATCCAAAATCCCGAGAGCTTTCAACTCGAGTTGTCAAACCGCTTTGATTGCCTAGAAAATTGCGTATCAGTGGACGAAATAAAAAACGGGTTTGTGGAAACTGTCAAACGGTCGGATCTAAGTTTTTTAGACCTGGCCGTAAAAATAGACCTCAATAACTCTCGGTCCACACTCTCGACCTTATGGCAGAACGTCGATCTATGGCACTGCAAACCTCCGTTAATGCTCAAACCTACAGGCAGCTTAATAGACGAATATTGAAGTCTCTGCGACATGACATTCGTTCCTTTAACACGAATAGTGTTAAAGAAACAATAGAGCGGAACCAAGGCTCCAAAGTGTTTGCAAGGGAAATGTCTATTGGGCAAAGCCTGTTGACGACGCTTAAGACGGAGGATGGCAGTGTAGCGTCGACGAAAGCAGAGGTTTTGAGGGAGATCGAAAGGTTCTATGGGCAGTTGTACACCTCAGTTGCCAAACCCGTTGATAGCTCGGTCAGAGACCCACAAGCTATCCTGACCCGACGCTACACCGAAGACATCCCGGACATCAGCCTCTATGAGATTAGGATGGCCCTGAAACAGCTTAAAAACAATAAGGCACCTGGCGAGGACGGAATCACAGCAGAGCTTCTGAAAGCGGGTGGAACACCGGTACTTAAAGTCCTTCAGAGACTATTTAATTCCGTTCTGCTAGAGGGCATCACGCCTGAGGCATGGAACAGGAGTGTGGTGGTGTTGTTCTTCAAAAAAGGAGACAAAACCTTGTTGAAGAACTATAGACCAATCTCACTCCTGAGCCATGTCTACAAGCTGTTCTCAAGGGTCATCACGAATCCTCTCGCACGTAGGTTTGATGACTTCCAGCCTCCCGAACAAGCAAGGCAAGGCAAGATTCCGAAAAGGCTACAGTACCATAGACATTTTGTGGACTATGAGAAGGCCTTTGATTCGATCGAAACTTGGGCGGTGCTTCGGTCTCTTCAGCGGTGTCACATAGACTATAGGTATATAGAGGTGTTAAAGTGTCTATATAACAACGCCACCATGTCGGTCCGAGTACAGGAATAGAAGACGAGAGCGATACCATTGCAAAGAGGTGTAAGACAGGGCGATCTAATATCTCCGAAACTGTTTACAGCGGCATTGGAAGACGCCTTTAAGCTCCTGGAATGGGAAGGATTCGGCATCTCCGTCAATGGCGAATACATAACACGCCTTCGGTTTGCCGATGATATAGTCGTTGTGGCAAAGACGCTGGATGATCTTGGCACTATGCTCGAAGACCTCGACCGAGTATCCCAACAAGTGGGTCTTAAAATAAACATGGAAAAGACGAAAATTATGTCAAGTTCCCTTGTTGTACCCACTCCAGTATCTGTTGGGAACTCAACTCTCAAAGTTGTCGACGAGAACGTCTACCTGGGACAAGTGATCCAATTGGGTAGGTCCAACTTTAAGAAAGAGGTCAATCGACGAATCCAACTCGGCTGGGCAGCGTTCGGGAAACTGCGCAAGAGCGTCTTCTCGTCTCAATTACCTCAGTGTCTGAAGACGAAAGTCTTCAACCAGTGTGTGTTACCAGTGATGACATACGGATCCGAAACGTGGTCTCTAACTATGGGCCTCATAAAGAAGTTTAAAACTACACAACGAGCGATGGAGCGGGCTATGCTCGGTGTTTTTCTGCGAGATTGAATCAGAAGCGAGGAGATACGTAGCAGAACCAAGGTAACGGACATAGCCTTGAGAATCAGTAAGCTTAAGTGGCAGTGGGCCGGGCACATAGCGCGAAGAACTGATGGCCGTTGGGGCAGGAAAGTTCTAGATTGGAGACCCTTCGACCAAAGACGCAGCGTAGGACGTCCACCAACAAGATGGACAGACGACCTTAAAAAGATCGCAGGATCAAACTGGATGCTGACCGTGATAGGTCGCTATGGAAAGCCGTGGGGGAGGCCTATGTTCAGCAGTGGATGTCCTTTGGCTGATAATGATGATGATGATGATGAATAGCTTATTTATTGAGGAAGGCTTAAAGCTATAGAACATTACGCTGCGAGGAAGCAAACACAGAACGCGCGGAAGAAGTCGCGGGGATCGCTAGTCTATCTATATTTGTTAAAACTCATAGACACTAGAAAATTTCTTACCTCCGTTCTATATAACTCTATTTATTGTACCAACAACTTGTGATTACCATAGCCCGGTAGCTACGCACCGTGCGATACGTTCCCTCAGGAAGCGCGTTGTTTACTAAAACACAGCCCTTTAAAACAATTACGCGCAATTTTGCATAAGTGCATATATCACGGAGACAGTAAGAATTGCGGTTTCCACTGGTAACGACTGTGTAAGGACCTATTGTTATTTATTAGCTGGAATTTATTTAGTTACTTGTCAATTTTTTTTGTTTTTTTTTGTTACCAAGAGCGTAAATTGATGCGGTACATACTAAATGTACTAGAAAGAACGAAAGATGTATTTATTTACGTAAACACGTGTACAGTTGCTTAGTATTAACAAAACACAGTAGCAATAGATGTCAATTTAATTAATTACATTTAGTTAGTATCAACGTGCTTTACCGAAAACTAGTTTTATTGTTTTATTACCTCGTTGTAAGACAATTCCTACAATAAAAATATCAGACGATTGACATGATGACAATGAACCGGTTATTTATCGAAAGGCATTGGCCATAGTACTGTAATTACTGGCCGGGAAATATTTGACGACCTCCGTGGTGTAGTGGCTAAGCACGCTGGGCGACGCCTTGTCGCCGTCCCGAGGTCCCGGATTCGATTCTCGGTCGGGTCATTATAGAAATTAATACTTTCTAGATAGTTTTGGGTCTAGGTGTTGTGGTACTACCGTTGCTGATGATTTCCATGACTCAAGTGCATTAGCTACTTACTTTGGGATCAGAGCAATGTATGTGATTGGTGTCCAATATTCATATTTATTTAGTTAGTATTGGAGGTCAGCATCGTATTAACTTATTTTCAGTTAGTATGTAGCCCTAAATACAAAAAAAGAAGTACAATTCAAGCTTAACCACCTAAAAAAAGTAACATCTGAATAAAATCCCTGAATTTCGCTAGAACTATTAAAAAGAAAAAAAAAACTGAAAACTTCTCTTGGTGTATTTGTTCCGAGTATTTAAAAAAATATATAAATTAAGGATGTGTTCCATCGCTGTACGGGGATTAGCCATAAATAGTCATTTCCTTTTAGGCACCTAAAATAATAGAGTAAATGATATTTATTTTCTAGGGTTATTTTTCTGATAAAACCCTGGCTGTTTCAGTATTTTCACAATTGCTTCCGGCATTGTGTAAAATTTCAGTACCATGTCGAAATCATTGGCAAACTACCTACGCGTGAGAACGGGCACTCGTCCGGTTTTCTCAAGCGCAAAACAGATCGCGCTCTTATTATGGAGTGTTTGCAAATACGCGTTTGTCGCAAATACCTCGCGAACTGTCTCTGTGATGTTTGGCAATACGCGGCCGTGTTGATTGATGCATTAGGCGTGGCCTTTGCTCTCAGTTTTGAAATGCTGGAATTGTAAGCAAATCGCAAGAAAGCAAAACAACACAGGAATATCTTTCTTTGGTTAGCTCAAACACTATTTCTGCTTTTACACACACAACAAATAGTGAAAGGTGACAGCAAGACCTTATGAATTAACTTTGTTTATTAAAATATATTTTTTTACAATCACTATGCTATCCAAGGTCTAACTATGCTATATATACAAGGTAACCTGTCATAGTAGCTAACATTTTAAATATAGGCCCTTGAAGTAACCAGAGACGAATTCTAAATGGTTATCATTAATTAAAATGAAGAAAAAAATAAATTAAATGTTATTTTTCAACTAAATAAATCAAACCAGCAATTGCAAACGATTATCGAGTCATTAGAACTTGAACTTGACGTTGACATTTATCACAAAGAGGTAGCGATTTTGATGTGCATTTGCCAGCACATCAGGTTACCCACTTTTGTTACAAACGAGCCCTTATTACAACTGCATAAGATATCACAGTGTTTACCTTCACGTGCTGTTGTCCGTACATTGATAAGCTTTGGACTAAATGATTTATTCGGAGTTAAAGCATTTTAGAGCACTGTGACTTAAAATGGATTTATATTTGTCTGACATGTCGTGTCGTGACGCATCAGAACGCAATCGATATCATACATTTAGTATGGAAGCGTTCAGATCCCATCACGACGTCACATCTCACTAATATAAACGTTACCATACTGAATGTATGAAACCGATTGCCTTCTGATGCGTCACGAACGACTCGACACGTCAGACAAATATAAGTCCACCTTAAATCAAGGTTATAAATACTCTGTAGAGGCAGAATCACAAATTAAATGTTTAGCTCCTATTTCAGGACACACACTGTACTACCAATCTTTCAGTAAATTATCTGATGCGAAGTGAACTTATGCGGCAAACCTTTCATTAACTTGTATCAGACGAACCACAACTTGTTCTCTGAACCGAAGTAAACAAAACTCAGTAGTACTCATTATAATACTAAGTACACGTCTCAATACGCTGTGGTATACTCGTCCGTTCGGGTCGTCTGCGCGCGCGCTCTCCCATGAAGCCTCTCGCTTTTGGGCGGGAAATTCTAGCAGCGCCACGAAACCACGAACCACGAACGTAACTGTTGTGAATTTTCTTACCTTTTAAACCTTCCCTGAACTTCCACAAATATTTTAAGACCAAAATTAGCGAAATCAGTCCAGCCATTCCCGAGCTTTAGCGAGACTAACAAACAGCAATTCATTTTTATATATATAGATTGTATTTGTGTATGTTTGAAATAAAACCGCCTTTGAAAAACTGGCTGTAAGTCACTGACGCTGACCGAAGATTTTCGCGGGGAATGCGTTACTCGCATACTCCCCACCCCGGGGGAGGTGGAGAGTTATGTGATACCCACTAAACCCCGCGGCGTTCCTTCATCGCCTGAGTGACGGTGTCATGGGAGATCGGCAAAGCTTTCGACTTTCCACAACACCGCCGGCGAGTCCCATCTCCATCTTCCTCCATCAGCCCACTTAGGGGGAGGGGCTGATGGAAATTACTGGAAGTGCTAAGTCATGATTCGGCAGCGGTGGAGACGCGTGCAATGCGAGTGGTTGTATCCCCGTTCCTGCCACCCGCACGTCTCCACCAGGAGGAGGCGTAGAGCTTACATTTTGTTGACGAGCTTTTCCCCTCCTACGCCTTCGAAACATGAAGGTCGTGAGGGTCTTCCTTACGTCCTCGGTCCGCCGCTTCTTTCTGCGCCATTACATTCTCGCACAACGAGGCCGTTGCCGTCCAGGCTTCCTCACTCTCCAGCATGGATTTGATGACGCTTAAGAGTGAGAGGTCGGGCCCGATCACTACGACTAATTCTGTGCGCTCAGTCGGCCATGCCGGACACACGGCTAGCGTATGCTCTGCCGTGTCATCAACCGTGCCGCATAGGAGCCATAAGAGAGACTCCTCTCGTCCTATCTTGTGCAGGTAGTTCTGAAAGCAGCCGTGCCCAGAGAGCACCTGCACAAGACGGTACGAGAGATAACAGACAGGTGGCCTTTCCAACATGGGCAACCGAACTAAAAAAGAATCATCTCGCTATGACTTCTTTTTCGAGAAATCCGTGGACGAACGTACAAATATACTTACATACATACATTTGCGAAGCCTTTTTATATCAACATACTCAAATATTATCACATTCCATCAATATCACATACACATGGAATTGATTACCTCCTTTTTTAGAAGTCGGTATAAAAGACATGAAAAAAGATGCTATGGTTATATATTATGTATATTATTGTTACAAATTATTTAATGTAGTAGGTAGACAAAGTTAAAAGTAGTAACACCTCTATAATGTAGCAGTGGAACTGCAAAAAATTTATACCTCTTGAATATGCACAATACAAACAAACAAAATGTTCAGTGCTGAGTTCGAGTCGGTACATACGTTACGAATTCGGTAATGATCATTTGAATGATTTGCAAATAAAACATGACGTTTTCAAATACCGGATGAAAAAAGCTTATAGACAAATGAACAATACAAAGGAGAAGTCCTGAAGAATATATTCTTCCTTCTGGAAAATACATGTATAGGACAGGTGATGCATTATCGTTACCGTTTATAATTTGTCTATCTCCTTATCATAATAATGATAATATTTTCGTGGTCAAGTGTTTTTGGCTATACAAGTTATATATTTATGTAATTTTTAGGGTTCCGTAGCCGAATGGCAAAAAACGGAACTCTTATAGTTTCGTCAAGTCTGTCTGTCTGTCTGTCCGTCCGTATGTCACAGCCACTTTATTCTGTACCTATAAGCATCACACTGTTGAAATTTGGAAGGAAGGTGTATCCTGTTAACTGCTTTAAGATTCTTATACAAAAAATAAAAAATAGTGATATTTAGGGGGGGGGGGGGGCACCCATACATGAAACTAAAACCAAAAAAAATTTTTTTGCTCAAACCTATGCGTGTGGGGTATTTATTTTTTAAAGTCTAACGTTAGAGAGATACACGCTTCCAAAGTGGTAAAATGAGCTCCCCCCATCTAACTTCTAAACTAAGCGAGTGTAAATTTTGAAAAAAATAAATAAAGTAGATCTTAAAAAATACTTTCAACGGAAATTGGTTTGAACGAGATCGAACAAGTAGTTTTTGAGATGTAGCTCATTTTCAACAACCGCAAACATAACTTTGTTCTTCATACAAACACTATGAAAAACAAAGTTATATTTGCTGTCAACAAAATATTGTGGTATTTTAGCTAAGTTAATTCCTTAAATCAGTTAAAGTTGGCACGGAACCCTCTGTACGCGAGTCCGACTCGCACTTGGCCGGTTTTTATTTTTTAAGCTCTTGTTGCTCTTGTCACTGTACACATAGAATTATTACTTGGCCAACATTTTCTTAGTTATTCAGCTAAAATTATTTATTAATATAGGAGCTTTCGTCGGTTTATCTCATGTTTAAACCAAGAGTTAGATAGAGAATATTGTATACACAAATTGTTTAAAGATACGACTACTTATCTACGCATCTAAATAGATATAGCACTCTATAACAATTTAGATCAGGAGAAAAGTGAATGTACACAAATATAATTAGCGTTATCAAATTGTGTTGGGTTACTAATTTTAACTTACCAAGACTGCCGCCGCATAAGTAATGCATTCTATTTGGTGAATGCATGAAGTTTTCTCTGTATAGACCTATGGTTTACTGGTAGAGCATATTTGTGCATGAAGTTTTTTAAATAAAATGACGAGTCTTACAATTCTAATACTAAATACTAATGCTTATTAAATAATAAATAAATAAATATCCTTTGGACATTCCCACACATCGCCATCTAGCCCCAAAGTAAGCTACTCAAAGCTTGTGTTATGGGTGCCAGACAACGGATATAATACTTAAATACTTTTTGTTTGTAAATACATACATGATATACATAGAAAACACCCAGACCAATACAAACAGACATGTTCATGCACACAAATGTTTGTATAGTGCGGGGATCGAACCCGCACCCGCTGCGTAGTAGGCGATTTCTCGACCACTACACCAGACGGGTCGTCATATACATACGTACATACGTCGTATACATATTAACGCTTTTTATTACTTAAAATTTGTATTAGAACTAGCGATTACAGCGCTTTTGCATGTGAAACTGATTATTAGACATTACTTACTGACTAATTAGGAAAGCTTGCGCCTTCATTGTATCACCAAACATTGAAGTCGGTCCTCCTAATCCTCTCTCTAATCAAACAAAACTTTTGTGCATGCTGTAAGCTGCCTAAGAGGACTAAACATAGTTCAGTATTCAACAACTAAATTAACTTTAATTATTTCTCGCAAACAGTAGTACAACAACAACAGATAATATGGCTTTTGTGAATTCCTTATTTTGTTCGCGTGTTAAAACACAGTTTAGCTTAGAACTTCGCTTCCGTATTGAGTTCACTATGGGTCGCTTAGTAAACGCTCAGCTAAGCGGTAGCCGTCATGGCTGTCTGTTACTACTGCAGTTTAGTAAAGAATAAACTATTTTGCGAGAAATTCGTTTTGCATCAGCCTATAATAAGGGGGGTTTTGTGCAAAATAACATTTTTACTTGACTCAGAGATGACTATTACTGTTTATACTACTTCATATTTGTGAGAGGCGCAGCACGAAAAAAATACTGGACTTACGTCCAAGTATTTGTACAGATGAGACACGACATACTCAGTACTTTATTGGTATATCCATAATGTATATTTATGGTGTTACAAGTTAGAACTGAGCTGAAGGCTACTCAAGTGGCTATAGCGCGACAGGGCACATAGCGCTAAGAACTGATGGCCGTTGGGGCAGAAAGGTGCTAGATTGGAGACCCTTCCCTTGTATATCAGGAAAGACTGGGAATTAAGAGGCAGATTCCCCCCGGTACTTAAATTGCGGTGTGGAAGGCAAGAGCGCATCGCATTATTTTTTATAATTTAGAGTTTTTTTTGGAAAAACTCCACTGAAAAGCCGTCAAAGCCTAGCTCTTAAAAACCTTTGATGATGACAATTAAGTCTATGTGTCGACAATAATGATCGGACCTTTGTATTGGTACATTTTTTTTTTTTTTTTTTGGACATTCCCACACATCGCCGTCTAGCCCCAAAGTAAGCTACTCAAAGCTTGTGTTATGGGTGCCAGACAACGGATATAATACTTAAATACTTTTTTTTTTTTGTAAATACATACATGATATACATAGAAAACACCCAGACCAATACAAACAGACATACTACTTATATAAATATAGTACTTACTTTAACATATTTATTTTTCTGATTAGCCTTCTAATGAACGACGACGTATGCCCCAACATATTAAATGTATCACAACACAAACTGTACTTCTTACGAGGAATAAAATCTTAAAAGAAATTGCAGAAACTCGCTTGTAACAAGCCTATATATTTTTGTATCTTGCTCGTTTACAAGAACAGATTGCACCGTTAAGTTCTCTGTAATAAGTACCTTAACTAGCTGATATTCTGTCAAGAAGTTTCAAACCTAGTTACGCAATAAACACCTTATTAAATGAAGCTTAAAGCAGGCATTAATTTGCTTTTTTTTCGAAAAAAAGTCGTTTTTATAATATATTTTTCCGAGCATCGAGCGTTCCGGGCAAATAATACGTTACGCTTACGCTGGCCCCAAGTAATGGTCGATGGATAATCGATACGTCATCATAATCTATCAATACCGATATTATTTACTACGATGCATTGATAGATCATTTTTTACCGTTATTAAAATATCAACGATGGTATTCAGGTGACTGCTTATAAAAATACGTTTATTTTTAACTCTTACTAACCGCTCTGCAGTCCAATGGCACTACAGTGCCATTTTCTTTTTTACGGTAAACTGTCCGTGGTACTACAGTGCCCACCACTAGAAAAGTGTGTATTAAGTATAGTATATATATATAAATTAAGTACAGTATATATTATAGTATAGTAAGTGTATTATATTTTCAACTTTTTATATATTTATAACTATTACCTTTCTACCAGTATTTTTGTTTTCGTAATCACTACTATACTTTTCTTTATATAATCGTTTTTATCGCGCGACATGTCGCGCAGGGTTGGCATGATTAAAACAAATGGTTTTAAAACACATGTTTAAAACAATGTTTAAAACAGTTTGATTTTAAACCGTGTTTTTTATCACACGTTTAAAAACACAGATTAAAACAAGTTTTAAACATTGTATAAAACGATGAGAAAAAAACAAGCTTTAAAACTACTTTTCATTGCGAATGAATGATATAAAATGAAAGTAATATTTTTTTGATAAGTTATTTATTCAGTCAAACAAAGATCTAAGTACCTACCAAGTACCAGGATTTATATGGGTAATGGGATAAGATAACACGTATTTTTGAAACATGTATTAGATAGTATAGAATATTAAAAATTTCAATTTAAAATCAATCAAAAACAAAATTATAACAAACAAAATTACCTATATTTAATAAACATTATAAAATCAAAATTGTTTGTCAGTCAGGAGAGTAAGACAATATGACAAGATCAAGATAACAATTATTTCTTCTTTTCCTTATTAAGGTATTTAAAAACTGTAACAAGTTTTGCAGCTTTCTCTGTACCCAGTTTATTTCGTACGTCAGAATGAATAAATCCAAATGTTGAAAACAGTCTTTCAATTCCAGCACTTGAAGCTACAGCAGTGTGAAGCTGAGCCACTAAGTTCATTGTTTGACCATTAATTTGTTTTTTTAATGACTGCCACCATTCGAGAGGTCCGACCTGATTTACTACATGATCTTCAAATAGAAAGTTATGAAAGGGATCTGTCATTGCCCTGTATTTAACAACATAGGGCATCGCCTCTTTGTGATAAGCTTCTATAAATAATAAAGCCTCAGAAATATCTTCACTCGTGAGTTTTTCACCCCTGTACTTAGGATGTAGTAAGTTTGCTGCAAAATGAGCTGGAGACATTGCCATTTCATAACGAGCTTTGAACTTCCTTAAATCATCCAATGAATACTCGGTCTCACGCAGTCGTACATTCTCTCCCTCAAACATATTTTTAAGCTCTATCCATGCTTCAGTCACTTCGCCAATACAGCAGGATGTCTTTTGGGAGATGTCAAGTGTAACTGCGATGTTTTCCAGTTTTTTGTAGAGAGCCTGGACTTGTTGCTTCAGCGCCATGTCATTTACTTTCAATGAAATTGACAGATCTATAGCAGTTGAATGATTTAAGCATATATCTGACATTATATGCCAATTTTCTAATAACACTTTTAAGCAGTCAGCCATTGTGTTCCACCGTACCTGTTGTGGTATAACAATTGCTTTTCCACCAGCTTCTTTATATTTGGCAGATGCAAAGTGAGTGTATTTGAAGTACCGCATTATCGACTTAACTTTATCAGTAATATCTTCTGCATTCAAATCCTTTGCTAGAAGGTTTAATATGTGTGATGAACAGCCGTATGTAAGTATATCCTCGTGAGAAGCTAGTTCTTCCTGTTGGGCTAAATCTCGTCTCATACGGCTCATATTTGCTGCGTTGTCTGTCACTACACTTCGCACCGTACATTTGTAAGTTTCACATTGTTTTATTGCCGCAGTAGTAACTTTAACCAAGTAGTCAGCTGTATGGCTTTCGGCTCCTGTGTCTATTGTATCAATTAAATGAGTTGAGTCTGTCAACACATCGGTAACACAGACACAAACTATCGAGTCCTGCCTGACATTACTCCACCCATCAATTGCCAGATTAACAACTTTGTTTTTCAATTCATTTTTTACGGCTTCTTGAGTCGAGTTGTAGACTTCGTCGAGTAGCTTGCTAGCAATTTGTTTGCGGTTTGCAGGTTTATATCCTGGGCGTAAAATTTCCATTAATTTCAGTAACTCTGGGTGTTCTACGTGGTTAAAAGGCGTGTTAGTAGCAAACATATAACGAGATAATTGTAAATCAATTTTCTTCTTATCTTCTTGACTTGTAGCAATAATAAATCTTTTCATTGAAATGTTCACGCTCGCGCTGCTGCTGGTACTGGCATTTTTAGATTGAAGAGTAGTAACAGAAGATGTGGGTGTAGCAGAAGAATTATCTGAAGATCGGGAAGAACCAGCATCACTCAACAACTCCTCCTCCACGTCCCTGTCCGCGTCAAGATTTGCGTCAGTGTTAGAACCGGTGGTGGTGCTACATTGCTGGAAGTGTGCCTCCATTCTTTTCACAAGTCCAACTAGTTCTTTCTTACATTTTCTGCAACGCACCCTATTGGTCTTCAGTGTGGTATTTACTTGGGGGATCGATGTGAATTGTTCCCAAATTGCATGCTTTTTGCGTCCTGGAGTTGACATTTTTATGAGGTGTTATCAGTCGCAGAATTAATAATGAAATGAAATGTGAGAAAGAAAGGCACTCGTATTTATAGAATTCATATTAAGTAATTCCCCGCCGGTAAAGTCCCGTTAGGAAAGTCCCTAATGGATGGCTGTCGAATGGAATAGTGGTTATTTTATTCCCCTCATTTAAATATAAATATTAGGGATGGGCCTAACTTCGGCATTCTTCCGAAATTCGGTTGAAATGCCGAACATTCGGTATAAGAAAAGAGTGAAATAGTTGCACAATTTTGATTTTAAGATTAATAAAACATAAAAAAAATCAAATCTGTCATACTCACTCATACCTGATTAAATAAATAAGCCTTTTACATAATTTAAAATCATGGTAATTTATTTATTAATCAAGTAACTAACTGTCATTATCAGTTTCCTTTTTCGACATTTCAATCTTAAGTTTTAGAATTAAAAAATCAAATTCAATAAGTTCTTATTAAATTAGGAAGTCTTCTTATGATTTGTTTGAATCAAATAAACTTTTTGAAAATTCAATATTATATTAATTACTTATGGGTATATTTTATTGTTGTTTGTTAGTTGTTACCATATAAGTGCAGAATAAAAACCGAACTTCGGCATTTTTGATTTTTACCGAATGTTCGGCCGAAATTCGTATTCGGTTCAAACCACATTCGGCCCATCACTAATTAATAAATATTGGGGGTGCCCCTATTCATAGAATAGAATTTATAGTTTATAGGTATTTCCCCGCCGGTATAGTCCTGCTAGGAAACATTCAGGGTGAATGTAAATCGTTTAGTAGTGATTAGAGATACGCAACATAAAATAAATGTTTATCCATTGATCGTTTCTTGTCAATATTTATTTTACTATAGAAAATTTGAAAAGTCAAAAGATCTAGTCTGGAAATGAAACATTATAGGTCGAATTAATTTAAAATAATGCCCTAAACTAAAAAGGACAAAAAAAAAACAAAACAAACACTTGTTTAAAACAATTTGAACTGTTTGTTTTATAAAATTTAAAAAAAACTGTTTTTTTTCCAACTCTGATGTCGCGCGATTTTTATCATGCAACCGTCGCGCGATATCGCCGGACAAGTTTCCCAAATCATAGTCTGACAGCGCGGACAGTCGAGTGGCTAATGCTTCTAATTTTGAGCTCTGATTACCTATAGTCTATAGTAAAACAGCTTGCCGAATGCTATAAACTGTTGTTGAAATTTTTTCACAAATTACGAGTACTCAACCTTTCGATGTATGGTGAAAGTAGCCACACGAAATAGAAAAATATTTCATTTATTTATGTATCGACTTCATAGCACAAAGGTGGACTTAATACTTAAAGTATTCTCTGCCAGTTAAACAATTAGGTTATGCAGTGAGATTTTGGAGGGGTTTTGATAGCCTAGACTTAGAAGTAATTTTCAACAGTGTAAATTAAGAATAAGGTCAAAGATTGTATCGATGCTAGAAGTATCGATATTCGGGCATTACTAGGCGTAAGTAGGGGCGTAGGAGCCGCCCGCCATATCTCACGGCGCACTTCCGTCGCGTTTACGGCGCTTGCGCGGGCTAACTGCTACTTAGAGTGCGTTTTCATTGCCATCTGTATCAAGACGTCCGGTTTTAGATGAAAATACCGAAATGGTTACTTGTCAGGTTACAGCCATGCAATGGCGTGATTGCTATATTCGTAAGTGCATAGCCGTATAGCGTTTATGCATTAAATCATTAGTTTGTAGATCAGAATTAACATCACATTCAGCCCTTTTGAACTTCGATGATAATGATATATACTTTTTGCCTTTAAAAAGCGGTGTCAGAATCTCAAAAATGAAAAAAATATTATACTTTAATTCCTAATTAATCAAATATTGCTTTTTTAATTTGTTAAAAACATATCGTTTCTGCTTCACCCAACGGTTAACAGGTAGAGAATGCTTTAAGCATAAACATCGTTTAAATGGAATACTTACCATATTTTTCATAAGCGTAATAATGTGATTTCTGAGATAATACTTTAAGCACTCACAGAACAGATTATTACAGTGTATCAAGTGTTAATTTCTGGGAAACCTGTTATTGGCGATGCTATCATATACCTACATACTTACTTTTAGTTTAAAGATCTGTGAAGCTGTTCGTTTTCTAAATAAACAATAAAGAATAAAATAAATAAATACAAATAAACCACTTGTAAGCTTACAGAGCTAGTTCAACACACAAGCTTTAAAAAAAGATCAACATACTATTTAACGTATTATTTATCGTCGTACAATGGAGTCGTGCTCCCCGATAGAAGAGAAAACAGCAACGCGACATTACTGCGCACGCGACCCGCGACCGCCCCGCCCCGGCGGAACTGCGCAACTTGTACTGCGACTTAATAAGCGGTCACTTCATACTGATTACAGGCCCATACTGTTATCTACTAGGAAAGGGTGAGGGAGTGAGGGTGAAGCTTATTGCAATGGAGACGCGGCACTCGGTAGAAAAGAAACAGCAACGCGACATTATTAAACCGGATTTTTAACGCGCACACTAGCGCTACTTTAGTAGAAAAATCATAACTCGTTAAATAAAGGACCAATCGAAAATCTGATTGATGCGTTGTAGCTCTGGTTATGTGGTTTTGATACAAGGTTTAAGTTGAATAAAACAGAGTTATCTGCAATTACAGTTAGAAAAATTGCCAAAAGTGGCAATATTTAGTCGTTTTTCTAACTCTAACTACAGTAAACAACTTTAGAAACAATTTAAACGTACTAAGTAAACTATAGAATCGTGTCTACCAGATTTTTGATTGTTTTCGTATTTAAGGAGTAATCATTATTTTAAATAGAGTGGAGCTAGTGTGCGCGTCAAAAATTCGGGTAGCCCCTTAATAAGCGGTCACTTCATACTGATTACGGGTCCATACTGTAATCTACTAGGAAAGGGTGAGGAAGTGAGGATGAAGCTTATTGAAATGGAGACGCGGCACTCGGTAGAAAAGATACAGCAACGAAACAATATTAAATGTCTTCTGTGACATGACGGCGCGCAGGCGACCCGCGCGGGCGGAACTGCTGCTTAATAAGCGGTCACGTCACTGATTGACGACCTCCGTGGTGTAGTGGCTAAGCGCGCTAGTTTCAAGACGTCGACGCTCCGTGGTCCTGGGTTCGATTCCCGGTCAGGTCAATATAGAAATCAAAAGTTTCTATATTGTTTCGGTTCTGGGTGTTGTGGTACCACCGTTGTGTCTGATTTCCATAACACAAGTGCATTAGCTACTTACTTTGGGATCAGAGCAATGTATGTAATGGTGTCTACTGATTGCGGGTTTTATTTGCTACTTGCTTGTGTCCCTCTTGCTGTTTCGAAGAATTTTAATTTTCATAAACTACAAGAGCCTAGGTTTAAGTATAATTAAAATTAAGAAGAGAACGTTCTTTAAGATACAATGAACCTAATCTGTTCATCTATCTATTAGAGAGCTCAGTAACTTACTCCCCACGTTTGTTACGAGTTATAATAGTTACATACAATACAATCTTTGCATTTAATTAATGATGTACAATAATATCCGTCTAGTCTTCTAATAAAATCATCATCAACGCTCATACCATCGTTTGTCGATGTTCACGCAATCGATTCATAAATCGATGCATTACCTTTATTATCGATTCAATTGGCGATATTGAAATGAACGACCAGTTTAATTGGAAAGCATTAAAATCACACCGGGGTTCACAAATGAGAAATCGCTTTAATAATTATCCTGTAGCGGCTTTAAGGAGGCGCTATTTGTTTACCGTACAACTTACTAATTAGTTACAGAAGGAACTATAAGTAGTACACTTTTGTAAAAAGTTGCACTTCTTAAGCTAATTAATAACAAACATGATCAGACTGATATCATCTTTATGTAGAATACGTCTCTCCATAAATGCAAACGCTTGTAAGATCTGATCGCTCACGTGTGAAGGATCATGCGTGCGCGCAGAGCTGGCGCGCAAATGACCTGTTCTGATTTCAAATTCAAATCGAACGGTGAGGAACGGTTGCCATTACGGGTACAACCGAGAATGGCGTATAACGTAACGAGTGGTTAAATTATTCTAAGCACTAAGTGGGTACGAGAAGCTGTAGTCTGGGAGACGATTTCCATATTTTCAACTCCATACCACAAAAATAGAATTATTATTTAGTAACGACTTTCTATTCACTTTAACATCGAGTCTACAGTTTTGCAAATATTATGATACATTTTATGTATTGCAAATAGTATGATACATTTTTGGGCAGAAAAGATCTTGATTTGAGACCACTCGACCAAAAACGCAGCGTAGGACTTCCACCGATAATATGGACAGACGACCTTGTAAAGATCGCAGGATCACATTGCATGCAGACCGCTCACAACCTGTCGCTGTGGAAAACCGTGGGGGACGCCTATATTCAGCTGTGGATGACCTTTGGCTGATAATGAGGATTTTATGTAGATTGTTTGTAATCAGATACTCAGAGTACGATTTTATCTGTGTATCTTTGACTATGTTTTCCCATTTAAATTTTTAACTATTTTCTTTTTCATCCTACAATATATTCTTTTTCCGAAACAGTCGAAATTGAGGTTGCATATCTTTATTTCAATTTACCAAAATGTAATTGCCAGGCAGGCTGTTGCGGATTTGTGTTTGATAAGATTTACAAAGGACAACTTGTGTGGTGTATACTGGCAGTACATCACATCAAATTAAAACTAGTTGCTAGAGCTGAGAAAATGTAAATAAAACCACCTATCTACCATACCAGCAGATCGTTACATTTAATAAGCGTGCATTTGCGTTACATGCAAATGCGGTAGTTTGCGGTTTCCGTGGATGCCCAGCTTTTCTCTAATTGATTTGGAGACCAGAACATCAATCAGACTGAAAGTGTATCGGTGACCAGCTGGACGGGGTGACACCAAGTTTGCTTTAATGTAGGATTATCCCTGCGTCTTGAATTTTGGTGGTGTCTTTGTATTTAAAACAGAGAAACATGAAAGAGTCTTAGGACATTTCGGATTATCGTGCATACATGGATGAGTCACTGCAATACAGCTTTATCGAATAAGCTTGAATATACTGTAATTAATTTGATACATAAAGAGTTAAACTCATTCCCAACCCGTGTTTTTTTTAAGACCTCATGGTAGCCTATTTTATTTCTTTTTTTAAAAAAGAAGTATTAAATGGGTACGTTACTGTTATGTTATTTCTATTTTATTATTAATTTCTATACTGTATTATTAATACTGACTGATGCGGACAAAATTATCAGCGGCAGCATAATCTAATAAAACATTTGATGTCAGAATCCCAAAACTTATCAATACAAGAACTATATCCGGTGCTTCTACCTTTGGTTCGAGTAATAAAGAATGTCCGCCTCTTAAAGTCAGGTTGGCTATCATACGCGCAACGCTAATGGTCGCAGACGCCGATAAATATTCATCGCGGCAAAAACACGAGCGCGCACGCGCCGCAGACATCGCGCTTTCTTCTCATAGAGCTATGCGAAGACATGAATGCGCTATAAAGATTTAAGTTGTTTATATTTTTAACAATCATTATCAATATCAGCCAAAGGACGTCAACTGCTGAACATAGGCCTCCCCCACGGTTTTCCATAGTGACCAATCACAAGCGGTCTGCATCCAGTTTGATCCTGCGAAAATTACAAGGTCGTCTGTCCATCTCGTCGGTGAATGTCTTACGCACCTTCTTTGGCCATCAGTTCTTCCCGTTATGTGCCCTATTTTTCGCGGAGGAAATGCTTTATTCGGGTGCTCCCTTCGTTTGCGCAGGATTACCCACTAAAATCTCCGCGGTTTCCCTCAATCCGCTATAAGTGACACGACGGAGGTTCGCTTAAAGCATGCACTACGTCGCCCCATGGGGCGCGCTATGTGCCCTGCCCATTCTGACTTGAGCTTACTAATTCATTGTTTAACACTAGCCCAGATGCTAACAAAAAGAAATACAGTGCTAGATGAATGATTGGTCCAGGAAATATTGATGGTAAATGGTTAATATGTATAACCAATCGTCAAAGTCGTTATATATCGTAGCCAGGTAACACAAAGGCACCAAATGCGTGTTATGCGAAGCATGTTGAAAATAATATTTTGTAAGGAATCTTTGGTTGGAAGCTTTTTTATCTCCAATAATATATTTATATCATAATATTTAAAAGACTAAGAACTTGAAACACGGAATCAAATCTTATCTTGGTAATGGTGAGGACCGTGATCTCATGCCCTTGGTGCCCTTCAATTATGATTTATCTCGTTGCTTAGTTCTAGAATATTATATTCTTTGTCAGGATACTCAGGAGCACAGATTAAGACCAGCAATTGAATATATCTCAGCATTTTTTTGATCTTATATTCATTATTGGAGCAAGGAGGAAAAGTTAGTGTATTTTAAACATTAAAAAAAACTTTATTTACCACCATAAACATTGAATTTTTCACTTAGCATTCCTGAGTTTTAAGAAGCACGTAACAAGTAACACAACAATCAAAAAACATGTAAGTGAAAATATCTGCTTTGGACCCCACGCTAGGTCACGCCTGTGTCGTTGAGGCCAATAAGAATATTTACAGTTCTTATTAAAACACAGTGCGAGGAAAAAAATAAAGACTAGTAACATAAAAAAAAACTAACATAAAATTAAGAAATTATAAAATGAGTATCTACTTATAGGAGTGTCTTGCGTAAAAGTTTTTAAGAGTTTCTAAGTTTAGGGATTTTTAAGCAAACCTTGCAAATTGTCTAATTTTATGAGACCTCTTTTAGGATTTTTCTGTGTCCTGGTAATTAATTGAAGATAACCACGATCGAATATTGCCTTTGGCTTCTCGGAACTCGGATTCGAATATTAGTTTTTGGGACAGTTTTAGGGATTTATAAAGATGTTATAAAAAAGGTGTCTTACGCTGAATGTGTTGCATTGTTGGTGAAGAAGAGTTGTTGAAACAGTACGATTTTCAAAGCAAAAAAAGTTTAAACTGAGCGCTGTGATCTATGCAACGAGGGTTTAGATAATTTTCAAACAGATTCGAATTATTTTTACTACATAGCTATAAATTACACAGTCGACTGCCTTCTATAACACCTCCATATCTTCGTAGCTCTATGTCGGAATGCTTGCGTTTGCGCAGGTCAGCCGCGAGAAAAACTCGCACCGACACGCTCGCTACCTGGCCGGTGTATCGCTCTATCTACGATGATAGTCTGCCGTGGCAAGTGAAGGAGTAATGCAGAAATTATAATTGAGTTTCTTTGTACTGGTGGAAGCTGGAAACTGTAAAACATACACTAGTTGAGCCACTTTGCTGCACATCTAATGGGTATGCAGGGCAGGCACTGTCGAATTCTCTTACACTACTTCCAATAAAAGTGGAGGTCTTTCGGCTGATAATTATTATGATGATGACTTTCAAATATCTTACTAATGATATTGTAGGGTAACTTCTAGTGAGATAGATTTATTATCAAGCTTTTATTATGCTCAGAAGAAGAATGTTTTAATGATATTACCTGCAGATTATGCAGATATGGATATTCTAAATGAGAAAGCCCTAGAATAAGCTTAATTCAAAATAAGCAAAAGGTTAATGTAGGATCGTCTGAAGTCGATAAAATGGCGGAAAAACGTGAGAAATGAAAATACTCCACCGACATATCCTAGCTCTTAAATTTGATGATGATGTTAACATCATCAAATTTAAGAGCCATAATAAGAGCCATTTTATAATTACCTTCTAAGAATGTAAAGAAAAAGTATCATCTATTTTCAAGCAAAATTGAAGTCAGGCATAACGCGGTACAAAAAAGCGTATATTGATTTTGTTTAGTAATCTGCAGAAGCGCTTTGAATATATTATATATTCAAAGAAACAATCATACAGTTCTTGCATTTTAAATGGCAACGAACCGGCTATCAATGAATATTGAACCCACACCACGGTCGTACGAAAACACCTAATCTATTCAACTGGCTAGTCGAAGGGGTCGCGACACGTGCAACAGAGACGCCTATACATAAAATACTTACGATTAAAGAAGACAACACTACTGCCGATGTTCAGGTCAGAAGTCACCCGATATGTCATAACCTGTTCGAATGAAACGGCACTACGCCTAACTACGCACGACAGAAAAAGAAAGAGCTGACAATGACGTGAAGGGTTAAAAGTCAAGCAAAGTGTCGTGGCCTGTGAGAGCGGGTTGGCAATACACTTTTATCATGCGTATGTAAAGGATCGAGATACTAGGGTCAAAAGACGAGCGTCGCTAACCCTGACCTCTCCAGACGCGTCGTGGGCCGCACTCAGGGTCTTGTGAATAAAATGTTTAGAATGTTTGCTCCAACTACGAAAGTCCAAAGATTGTTCGTTTTCTACAGTCCAACCATTTGGCATGGGTTACAGTTTTCTGGGGTCGTTAAAATACGTGTTTCGTATTGCATTGTCTCGTTTGTTTATGGAGATAGATAGTGTTTTAAGTGCCTGGCCTGTAAAAGAGAATTCCTGGTTGGAGCTTAGTGGAGCGTCTTTACATTTCTAAACAAGCGAGGCCCTGGCATCGACACATTATGGGTGTACCCTCATTCATGTGCTGCTTTTGTTCTCTCAAGTTTATGAGTGGGAACCATCTCGGTTGTGTAGATAAGGAGACTCTGAAACAGCGCCGCGGCGCCTTCGAATCATATTAAGGAGATAGTTTACTAGAGGTAGTCTATTAGGTGGACCAGTTTACTGATATTGTTTTTAAAGTATTTTTATTTTTTATGTCACATTTTTTAATTTCCTTTTCACAATATTGCGATGCGATACCACTGAATGTTCAAAAAATAAATTGGATAAGTAGATGGTGATACCACTATCACCATCTACCACCACTGGTTTGCCACTGCTAAAATAGAAACATATTATAAAAAGCCTTATATTTTGAAACTTTAATAATTCAGCGGCTCATTATAATTGTATAACATTTTGAACAGTCTTGTATACGTAACTTCATTACCATTATCAGCTGCAGGAGGTCCACTGCTTCTACTGTATGGACTTCTCTATAGTTTTCCATAGCGACCCGGACCGGTCGAATAACTACTCAATGTTGTAGTTATAATAGTTTTCAGTGGGTATTTAAAGAAAAAGTTTCTCAAGCCGCCCCTGATTCCCTAGTGCACTAATGAATCGGGACAGGGCATAATTAAACAGTTTGCGACAATCGGCCTCGTTCGTGCTTCGAAATTATAAAGTTCTTATTCTTACCCGAACACGTGCCACGATTTTTCCACGAGTCCGCTGAAAATAAACAATTGACGATCGTAAAAAAAAATGTGAATAAATTCTAGTGTTTTTCTTATTTATCTGTGTAATTGTGACTTGTTGGCAATAGTTTAATGACAGTTTTGGTGCGTTGTTATTCTGTAATTTGTATAGTGTGCGGTTTATTTGTATTTGTGCTAATTAATAAGAAAGGTATCTACATGTGCCACGACATGTTTCATTCTGAGTTCCACTTCTCCAGTAAGCTTTTGGACCTTTTGACAAGAGGTATTATAATTTAAATGACAGTAATAATTTTATATCACTGATGACACATTACCTATTCTATGTTTGCCTAAGCATAAAGTGTTATTATCACATCATCATTTATTAACCTTACAAATTCTGACTTTAAAGGCCTGTTGTTATTTCACTACTGATTATTAAATTATCCGGCAAACCGGCATTCTTCAAAACATACTCAATTACGAGAAAGTTTTGAAAACTTGTTACCGTACTAAATCTGTATATTGAACTATTAAATATACTCGATATTTCAAATATATTTTTTGTTCTTTTTCAGGAAATCCACCGCGGGAGAACTCAAACTTCACTTCAAACAATGGTGAGTTGTGGACTATTATTATTAGCCAATAATTTTGCGTCAAGATTTACACAGCTGGTTATTTACTCCCCTAATATATAATACATTATCTTAAATCTATCGAAATTAACTGCACGACTTCTTGGGGCTAAATCTGATGTCCAATACACTTGTACTTTGTACAAAACCGAAGTATTTTTTTATGGGATATCGATGTTGATCCCATACGAAATGTTGTTGTATGTTAGAAACAGAATCACCACCGAGGAGGAATGCAGCTAATTTTGTTAAACCCTGCATATACTCCTTTCTCCAATCTCAAGTTTTTAAGGTCTAAGGAAGTGAATAGAAATACTATATGTTCATTCAAACATTATGCTTATCGTAAAACAAATCCACAATGAATACGCAAACTTTTATCATTCTAAAATTAGAAACAGCACAGCATCCATTGTATGTCTCGACTAGCGGTCCCCCGCGACTTCGTCCGCGCGTTTTGAGTTTGCTCCCTCCCCTCCCGTCGCAGCCTGATGTTTTATACCCTAAAGCCTTTCTCGATAAATAAGCTATCCAAAACAGTAATACTTTTTCAAATCGGTCCAGCAGTTCCTGAGATAAGCGCGTTCAAACAAACAAACTCTTCAGCCTTATAATATTACTAGCGGTCCCCCGCGACTTCGTACGCGCGTTTTGAGTTCGCTCCCTCCCCTCCCGTCGCAGCGTGATGTTTTGTACCCTAAAGCCTTTCTCGATAAATAAGCTATCCAAAACAGAAATATTTTTTCAAATCGGTCCAGCAGTTCCTAAGATAAGCGCGTTCAAACAAACAAACTCTTCACCTTTATAATATTACTAGCGGTCCCCCGCGACTTCGTCCGCGCGTTTTGAGTTTGCTCCCTCCCCTCCCGTCGCAGCGTTATGTTTTATATCCTAAAGCCTTTCTCGATAAATAACCTATCCAACACAGAAATATTTTTTCAAATCGGTCCAGCAGTTCCTGAGATAAGCGCGTTCAAACAAACAAACTTTATGATATATTAGCGCAAGCGCACGTTGTACTTAAAACGCGAACATTATTTTGGTGCGGAGTTATGTTAAAACTGTGATAGCTCCTAAGATATTTATTGAAATCAAATGATATAAAGGGCAACTTGGTTCTAAATGAAATGCTCGTGATGATGAATGTATTTATTTTGATAAGAATAAATACCTGTGTGTATAATACACCTCTAAAAACAATGCATTATTTTTTATCAAATTTATTAACATAAAAAGGTTGTAGTTAAGTCAACCATAAAAGATAGACATATGCTGTCGCCGACTTTATTATAGAACTCTTAATGCTAAACAATCCTGTCATACATGATTTTTGTGTAACTTAAGCGGTTTCCGCAGCGTATGCAGCGGAAGCTCTCAAAAGGAATATCTTTCTCCAGTTTTCGCAACATTTTTCATTTCTGCTGTGGTCTTATGAGTCGTATCTTTATGTTATATAGCCTAAAGCCTTCCTCGATAAATGGACTATCCAACGTAAAAATATTTTTTCAAATCGGGCCAGTAGTTTTTGAGATTAGCGCGTTCAAACAAACAAACAAAAAAAACTCTTCAGCTTTATAATATTAGTATAGATTAGTGCAAGCGCACGTTGCCGCGTTGTACTTAGGCTGCGAACATTATTTTGGTGCGGAGTTATGTTAAAACTGTGATAGCTCCTAAGATATTTATTGAAATCAAATGATGTAAAGGGCAACTTGGTTCTAAATTAAATGCTCGTGATGACGAATGTATTTATTTTGATAAGAATAAATACCTGTGTGTATAATACACCTCTAAAAATAATGCATTTTTATTTTACAAATTTATTAACATAAAAAAGGTTGTAGTAAGTCAACCATAAATATGCTGTCGCGGACTTTATTATAGAACTCTTAATGGTGAACAATCCTGTCATACATGATTTTTGTGTAACTTAAGCGGTTTCCGCAGCGTATGCAGCGGAAGCTCTCAAAAGGAATATCTTTCTCCCGTTTTCGCAACATTTTTCATTTCTGCTGTGGTCTTATGAGTCATATCTTTATGTTATATAGCCTTCCTCGATAAATGGAATATCCAACGTAAAAATAATTTTTCAAATCGGGCCAGTAGTTTTTGAGATTAGCGCGTTCAAACAAACAAACAAACAAACAAACAAACAAACAAACAAACAAACTCTTCAGCTTTATAATATTAGTATAGATTAGCGCAAGCGCACGTCGTACTTAAGCTGCGAACATTATTTTGGTGCGGAGTTATGTTAAAACTGTGATAGCTCCTAAGATATTCATTGAATTTAAATGATATAAAGAGCAACTTTGTTCCTAATGAAATGCTCGTGATGATAAATGTATTTATTTTGATAAGAATAAATACCTGTGTGTATAATACACCTCTAAAAATATGAATTATTTTTTACAAATTTACTAACATAAAAAAGTTTGTAGTAAGTCAACCATAAAAGATAGACATATGCTGTCGCGGACTTTATTACAGAACTCTTAATGGTGAACAATCCTGTCATACATGATTTTTGTATAACTTAAGCGGTTTTCGCAGCGTACGCAGCGGAAGCTCTCAAAAGGAATATCTTTCTCCCGTTTTCGCAACATTTTTCATTGCTGCTGTGGTCTTATGAGTCGTATCCTTATGTTATATAGCCTAAAGCCTTCCTCGATAAATGGACTATCCAACGTAAAAATATTTTTTCAAATCGGGTCAGTAGTTTTTGAGATTAGCGCGTTCAAACAAACAAACAAACAAACTCTTCAGCTTTATAATATTAGTATAGATTGTGCTTGTAATCTTCAACGCTGATCATATTTAAATAAATACACCACAGTTGTAATTTTTCTCCAGATAATACTTAAATATGTTATAACGGACGTGCACTATAAAGTAGGTAGGACATTATCTAATCTAGCAAGTAAGGTTGGATTGCACCAATGTATCTCATACAGTTAGAGATTTTGATTAGAATAAAAAAATGAATTAAGCCTGCAAATATCTCACTTACTTACCTTAAGTCCGAGGTGGTATGATATACGCAATATTTCCATAATTGCCATTCATAAAGCAATGTTGCTATATCTACTAAATCACTCGGGCTGAATGCGGATTGGTAGAGGGATATCAGCAAGTAAGATGATTATAAAAATATTAATTAAATTATATACGCTGTAAACGTCTTCTAGGATACACGAGTCTACTTTTTGGCGAGCGGATTTAAGTACTTTGGTCTTGTCTTGGTAAGACAATAAAGACCAATAGAACAAAAATTGTCATGACAATTGTGCTTGGTATCTAGTATGTACGCCAACATGGAATTTTGACAGATGGCTACAATTATATATTTTGTGCTACAATTAAAGTTACGGTTAAAGTGAACTACGACTGCAGTACCAATCGTCTGAAATTTCAACCGGGTTCGCATTGTCCGCCTGACGGGGTGGTTTATAATTGATGTTGGTAAATTTATCAATAAAATAATTGTGAAATTATTTGTTAAAATGTGAATGATTTATTAATGGATTTTAAGTACCGAAATACTAAATAACTTATGAATAACTCCGTGGATGTGTGTATATGTACAACGTGATCTCTACGTAGGCAGAGTTAAGAATGCTTTTTATCTGTGTCGTTAATGTCTTTAGGTCTATACTTTCTTTGATTTCACCATTAACGGAAGATTAAGCCATCAAAAAGTATTTTAAAAGGAACCAGATATATCTGGTCTATCACAAAATGTTTTACTTTTAACCTCCAAGTAGGTTTCTCCATGACTAGTTCGATTTGACATGTGGATCAACATTTTTACACAAAAATAAAATTTGTTGATTTTGACCCTTATCGCCGTACACAATAAGTTGAAAGCCGTTGATTCTTTACCTTTATATATTGTTTTGACGGACTTCGCAGTAAGTCGCGAAACCGAAACATTAAAGTTTTATCTCCAGACCCAGTAGCCAAATTGTTTTCGCTTCGTCAGTTCTGTTAAGATATGCATAATATTTGTGTGGTCAACTTCGATTAACTTCTTATTAAAGTATATTCTGTAGACGCTCACGGATCGAAAGGCCGCCGCATCGCATAACCAAAAGCATAACAAAGGACTGTTAATATACACACCCGTGAGGAATTAATGAAGCCCATCGTTCCTTGCTCGAGTCAAATTATCAGTCAAAGGATTGTCTACTGCTGGTCATAGGCATTCCCCATGGTTTTTCTTAGCGACCTTACTGTTCGACATCGAGCTTGTTCCTGTAATTCGATGGTTATCGTATGATATTATTTCTAAAGCTTCGTGTCATAAGCACAGTCCCCCAACCTCGATGTTTAGTTGATAGAGTAGGTAGAAAAGGTAAATCTATAATGATTTTTGTTTTTAATTATATTGTCATTTGGCCACGATTGCACCTGATGTTAAGTGACACTGCAACCTAAGATTGACCATGCCTGCCTAGTACTCGCCTATTTACTCTATTCTTGAAAACGTCCAAAATGTAGTTGACAGGGAACATTTCTGCCGGCAGCGAATTCCTCTCCCTAGCGGTAGGCAAAAGAAATATAGACCGAAATCATTAGGTACGTATTGTTGGGATCTCTACGACATAGGGGTGGAAGCCGCGTCCACGTCTTGTGTTCCAATGATAAAAAAACGGCTGGTGGAAATAAGTCAATCAATTCCTTCGCATACTCTCCGAAATGTAACCTGTAAAAAACCGACAGACATGCTTCTCTTTGCCAATTGAACGTCAACTGTTGGACTGCCTCTGATTAACTCAAGAATATAATATTATCGAAACGAAATCTATTTACTGCTTTAAATGTTAACATAAATCTAAAAAAAGGTAGCCTGCGGTTTTCATCAGCGAATCTCTGTTATATCAATGGATCAAACACTTCAATCAATAGGAGATTGGAGAACTTTATCCGTAGCCAGATAGCTAAGGAACAGGCTGGTTTCGTTAAAGGCAGAGGTACGCGGGAGCAAATTCTCAATATAAGGCAGTTGATTGAAAAGTGTAGAGAATTTAACGTGCCAATGGCTCTCTGCTTTATTGACTACGCCAAAGCCTTTGACTGTATCAACTGGTCAAAAATGTGGGAAGTTATGAAAGAGATGGGCATACCTGAACACCTTATATCTCTCGTCCAAAATTTATATGTGGATGGTCAATCGAAGGTACGATTGGAAGACGCATTGTCTGAACCGTTTAAAACGGAACGCGGAGTTCAGCAAGGCTGCATTCTCTCCCCACAACTTTTCAACATCGTAGGAGAGCACATAATGAGGAGAGTGCTAGAGGATTGCTGAGGAGGAATTCGGATTGGCGGTCACCTTATACATAACTTGCGTTTCGCCGATGATACCACACTGATAGGTGCAAACGAAGGAGAGCTCGCCGAACTACTACGAAGACTTGAAAGCGCAAGTATGGAGTACGGACTGCGGATTAATCGGAGCAAGACCAAACTGATGTTCGTTGACAGAGCGGAAGCCTTGCAAAGATCTTTCGAGATGCGTGACTTAGACACGGTGCAACAGTTTGTGTATCTGGGGTCCCTTGTTCGAAATAATGGAGATTGCGAAAAGGAAGTCGCTCGACGAGCTCAGATAGCAAAGTCAGCAGTTTAACGTTTGGAGAACATCTGAAAAAACCGTAACATCTATCGCAGCACGAAAGTGAAACTTATGCGTACTTTAGTTTTTTCCATCTTTCTTTATGCATCGGAAACATGGACACTCAAAGCTCGATTAAGATCTAGAATAGATGCGTTCGAAATGTGGTGTTGGCGTAAATTGTTGGGCATCCCGTGGACTGCGCGCCGCACTAACGTATCTATTCTTCAGGAGCTCAAAATAGAAACACGCCTGTCTACAACATGCCTCCAAAGGTCCCTTTCTTTCTTCGGTCATCTTGCCCGTCGGGAGCCGGAAAATCTGGAGATGCTTATACTGGTTGGGCACGTCGAAGGAAGAAGGAGTAGAGGTAGAGCACCCACTCGGTGGACAGATGCCATTTTACAGTCCATTAAGTGCAACACCCAAGAGGCAATCCACCGAGCCCAGGACAGGTATGCCTGGAGAGCCCTGACCCGCAACGCTGCTTTTAGTGGTCACGACCCTCAGACATGAGGAAACGACGAAGAAGAAGAAGGAACACTTCTGTGGTTCTTCTTTCGTTCTAACGAAATGGATTCTTGGTTTTGTTGACTATGATTCACAAATAGAAAATGAGGTTGGTAAACTCTTTGCGCTCAAAATAGATAACCATATTTCGGAAGGAATCCAGCATAAAATGTATCTGAAATTAATGTTTCAAAAATCCCGTCGATGCAAAATATTTATCCAATCTTGTAAATATACAATATAAAGTCTTTGTAAGACTAATTTGGAGGACTCCTTAGTTCTGAAGTATGTGCCAAATCAATCATAATTAGGCTACCCTCTTTTGATATCATTAGATAACCTCACAATTTTTAAACCTCGATTTAAGCATCGTTTTGCTACCAATTCCACTTAAAACCTTATTTATTTCCCCCCCATTGTAACCACCAAACCCATTTCCCACTGCTATCATAGCTATCGGTTTCTGTTCTCACACCAATGACGCGATGAATCGGCCCCATTAGTGCCAGACAGGAAAACTATAAGGTTAACTATGCCCAAAAACAGCAGCCGATAGTCCATACAATTTGTATGGAGCGACCCGCGTTGCTACCAGTAGATTCAGATAACGCCACGGCGGCTGCGCGGCTGCTGATGCTATCTAAACTAGGTATATAGGATGTTTAAGAAACAAAATGCAAAGTTATTGTGATTCTTGATTATAATTGTATTAATTTTTAGTTAATTTACTTTTGACATACCTGCTGTTCATGACAAGCCTTCTGTTTAATATCGTTAATCGGTAACTTTCTTGAAATTGAATTCTCTACAGAATTAGATGTTTTATTGGTGATAAATTACTTATTGACCGAACTGTATTATTTTATTACTGCTAATGAGTCTTTTTCATCTCATTTCAACTATAAAAAATATCTATCTAGATACTTAAATTCAAAGGGGAATTTTAATTACTAACTTTTCACATTCTCATATTAAAACTTAGATACGAAATATGCTCATTTCATTACGTTAGGACTTACAATAGGTAGAACTTTTTTATTTACCAGCTGTTTTCTAAATGCCACATTATAGTTTAAATCCAATTACAAAGACACCCTGTATGTTCTCAGTAAGCGCTATGCGCGCGCGCCGATTGATGGGCCAATAGGAACAATGAGGATCGGGTTGTGTGATTTTAATCGTTCGCGATGGAAATTAGAATCGCTGTGGAAATGTCTATTGTACGAATGAGATATTACATTTATTCAGCAGTTTAAAGGTGCTATTTCTAAAAAAGTTTGCTGTAGCACAATAAAAAAGATCTTTGGTAATACATACTTTGAAAATAGAATATTGTTTGTTGTTGGTATGTTGAAGAAGAGTATATGTGCATCGCTCAGCAATTATTAACAGTTACCGGCACCTTTATGTGCAATGGTGTCAATAATAGAGGTTGTCAATAAACTCGTGAACTATACTGACGACCCGTCTGGTGTGGTGGTCGAAAAATCGCCTACTACGCAGCGGGTTGCGGATTCGATCCCCGCACAATACAAACATTTGTGTGCATGAACATGTCTGTTTGTATTGGTCTGGGTGTTTTCTATGTATATTATGTATGTATTTACAAACAAAAAGTATTTAAGTATTATATCCGTTGTCTGGCACCCATAACACAAGCTTTGAGTAGCTTACTTTGGGACTAGATGGCGATGTGTGGGAATGTCCAAAGGATATTTATTTATTTATTTAAATACATGATCAAGAAATTAGAATGTTACAAAATCGTTCAATAATATGTCACATAATTGGCTATGTTTTGATCGACAACAATCACAATTACCGAACCAATACTTTTGCAACTTAACTGTTAATAAACGCATAATAAAAAAAAACTTTGAGCGGCACATTTCAACGGCAAGTAATCGCAGCGATAAGTATATGGTGCACTATATAATTCAATTCCGTCAAAATATCAGTGAAGATTAAAGGTTAATTTTCAAGGAAATAAAAATAAATGGAACTAAATGTACAGTTGATGTCTTTATTTCGTAAAAGTCAAAAACCAGAGCACATTAAACAGGTCACGAACGAGTGCACAATTTTCTCAAAAAGTCTCGTTCGGAAATCACGCATCGGTCAGAAAGTATCGAAAATTCGCGGTCCCATTGCAAGCCGGCAGCTGTATTACATAACCAAAGATGGTTTTACAAGCGATCGTGATGCGATTTCAATCCACATGTGTGGCATAGCAATCAGGGCTTACAAGGAAAACTGAGTTGCACGTTAATTCCTTCCATGTATAAATATTTGTAATTTCTGTCAAATGTGACTACTTCCGCACATTGAAGCTTTACGTCACAAATTATTGGATTAGATACATATGACCTGAGCTTCGTATTTATATTATTGTGGATTTCAAACGAGTTGAGTCTGTTAAATGCGGATATCAAACCGCATTTTACAGACTAAAAATAGGAGGAAATCAATTTAATGTGGATGTATGTGATATAGTTAGAACGTGATCATATTTGAGTATACTGCTCTATTAAGGCTTCTAAAAACGTTTGCGGAATTTAGTAAGTGTATGTTTGTCCACGGATTACTCGAACGAGAAGTCGTAGCGAGATGATTATTTAGTTCAAACAGGTATATTTGAACTTAGGGTACAGTGTAAGTTTCATCAATATCGGTCCAGTAGTAGTAAATAAATTATTAAAAAAAACGCCTTAAAAAATCACTAAAGGAAGCGCTTTTTTGGCATTTTTTTAAATTGATTTTCACGTTCGAACTGAGTATGTCTTGGTTCTATACACTATATTTGTGTTGTATTTGTTTTACGTCAATTTCATTTTGTTACAGCTCTTGTATAAAATTGGATACAGGTAAACATCTATTCTCTATTTTGTATGTGATGTCCATGTAATAATAAATCTCTCGCTTTTGAGATCGCGATAGTAATACCTAATACCCCTTGCCGGTTTAATTTTAGCCGTAAATCATGGCCTTTCCCCGCGCGGAGGCGGCGGCGACCGGTCCGACTCCCGCGCAGCCTCATTTAAACTGTAGCACATTCCAGTGGCGGCCGTATGAATAAGCCGGTTTTGGGTTTGAGTTTTGTTTTCGGTAGTTGATAAATGTGGGAGTAATGTGTAATGGAAAAAGTTACTTTTTGTAACAAAACACTGACTAGATGACACTTCTACTACGAAACTGTTAATTATGATCTTTCAGATTCCCTTAAGTAACATTATTAACTATGTATAGCATAGGTAACCAAATATTACATAAACGTAAATTCGAAGAGTTTTGATACACTTAACCTACTCAATTAAAAATCTTTCGTTTGGTAAGGCTAGCTTGGTAAGCTAATCGCCAAATTTATCGACTATGTCCAATCGATCTAGGAAAATTATTTAATGTAAAATATATTTAGAAAAAAGGGATATTAATAAAATCAAAAACCTTTTGAATTTTTTTTCCTAAATTAAAGTTCGGCTTATAAATAAGGGAGGGCGCGTAAGTGCAGGTCCCCTTTTATCTGCGGTCGATTCGCCGCACTGTCATATTTTGTGTGTGTTTTTATCAATAAATATCGTAATTACGCTTTTACGTAATAAAAATATGTAATTAAAGCTTTACCGTTCAAACCGTTCGAGACATTTTGACTAAATAATAAGGTTTACGCGGATTTTTAATGGCGGACATGTTTTTACAGCTAACGCAACGTGACGGCTACAATTATTTTTCAGTGAACGTTTATGTTTGCGAGATTTTTAACGGACATGTATTAACACGAAATATGGACGTAAAATTAACAACTTCATGACTCGTTGCGTACTTGCCTGTAATTATTAGACTTAATATTTCTGCTTGCTTGATTTTCGTCTGCTAGTTAAAGATAAAGTCTTTCGTTTTAGGGTTGAGCTACTGGGTCGGATCTTGATCCAAAGCACCGGACGAGATCCCATGTGAAAATATCACGAAATTTTTTTTACAATCACAAATAACACCATGTTGTTTTAATGATATGTTTGCTACTAAAATACAATGATAAAAGACATCGAGCTTTATGTCTCCACTTGGCTATTCCGAAGGAAGTGAATATTACCGATCTTTTAGATCGTTTTATAAACGTCCTTAAAGTTTGATTCTACTTATGTATCTGAATAAGTTTAGGTCCAGTTTGTGACACAGATAAACCGGGGGTTTCACGGAAGGACGCTGTGAAAGGGGTTTTGTATGGCTTGATTGGGGCGACCATGCATGAGAAGTTACCACAATAACACGTTGAAACTGGCTTCCTTACAAGTAGGAATCCTCTTTCATTTGGGATTCATAGAATACATATTGTTGGTTTAGTTTAGAGTCAGAAAGATTTAAAGTCTACCGCATTACGCAAATACTATAACAAAAAAAACTCAGTCAGCAAACTAACAATAAGTAGATATGTATATATAGGATCATATGTTTACCTTCAGTTCTCACTTGTCTAATGTTCTTTTGTCATAACTGCACTATGTTTTATTGTATAATATGTATTGATAGGTTTGTGGTGACTACTTTTGTATATTATTTATTATTATTAGGCACCCTCGGAAGGCAGTGTGCCGTCTAACCGGCCGACGACGCGACCACTGCAAATTTCTCATTTATTTTCGAATCGTTTCTGCTTCACCCAATGGTCGAGAATGCTTTGAGCATAAAGTCCGCCATTCGTTCTTTCTTAGACATTCAACACGTCAGCAAACTGGTGTTAGTGTATAAAAACCTTATTGGTTTTGAAATATTATTATAATCAGACAATAATCATTTAATTTCTTGCGATAGATAGATCTTGCGAATTGTCAGCGATAGCTTGGCCACTCTAGCATTATAAGCTATACAAGCTCGACACGGCCGTTCTGAAACGAAACGCGACCATTTACCACTCTCCGCGTTTCGATTTATGCAGGTGCGTCGAACAAAGCGCCCTCGTACTTTGTGGGGCGATTGTTTCCACTGTGCTGACAGAAACTGTAACACTGAAAATAATATGATGAAAAACGTTATTGAACTGTTGGGAAAGACTGCTCCTAAATCATCATTCTGGGAGAGTGGGGATTTATTTTCGTTACACTAACACTATGTACCTACTTATCGCTAAATGTACGACATCACTGAAGTTCTTGACATATTGTTGTGAAGTTTCTTGCGTCGTGAGTTTGACAAATTTTCCGACGAGAAAAACACTGAAATACGATTTGTATGAAACGGGACTGTAATTCGACAATTATTATTTAATACGACCTGTGTAACGCTCAAAGCAAAAGTATATCTTCTTAATATCTTCTAAATAGTATTTTTATTTGACATTCAAAGAAAAATTCCTACATGTAGGTACCTACCACCTTACAATACGGCCTTATGGTGGGTTTTGCTATTCAAACATGGAATATTAGCAAACCCAACTCAACAGTCACCCATTCTAATACCTTATTAGCCACAGCTAGTCCTACTTCAAAAATAGCAGTCGGCCATTACAACAAAATATTTCACAGCCAGCATCAGATGAAAGCGGTGAACAATATTTCATTCGTTGCAGGCCCTCTATAAAATCAACAACGCACAATAAGGGCCGAAGAAAGTCTTATAATAACCCGCTCAATATAATATCTGGCCGGGGACAGTGCGCCCGCGCAGGCTACTTTATTCGCAAGGGTTCGCGCTCGGACATAACTTCGGGCCGAGCAGACATCTAGCTTAATAGATGACGTAACCAAGAGACTCTTGATTTAACACACACAGTAAATATCTTAAATTCTATTCAATATAGCACACAAAATACATACCAAATTGTGCAATGTTCCGAAACATGGTCTCTAACTATGGGCCTTATAAAGAAGCTCAAAGTTACGCAACGAGCGATGGAGAGGGCTATGCTGGGTGTTTCTCTACGTGATCGAATCAGAAATGAGGAGATACGTAGAAGAACTAAGGTAACGGACATAGCCTTGAGAATCAGTAAGCTCAAGTGGCAATGGGCAGGGCACATAGCGCGAAGAACTGATGGCCGTTGGGGCAGGAAAGTTCTAGATTGGAGACCCTTTGACCAAAGACGCAGCGTAGGACGTCCACCAACAAGATGGACAGACGACCTTATAAAGATTGCACGATCAAACTGGATGCAGACCGCTAGTAATTGGTCGCTGTGGAAAGCCGTGGGGGAGGCCTATGTTCAGCAGTGGACGTCCTATGGCTGATAATGATGATGATGATGATGTGCAATGTGTTCCGTACTATTGCTTACAGCATTTTTCCCAAGTAGTCTGTAGGTTCAACAACACAGTTGGAAACAATGGGATAGCGTGTAGGTACTTCGTATGTATTTTTTTAAACTTTTCTTCTACATCATTTAGTTAACAACAGTGCGAAGTACTGAACCACAGAGTTGAAAAGTATAATTCAAAAGCAATTATTTAATTGATTTCGTGTTTTGAAATTAACATGATTTTTAGTAAATCGGAGGATTGCCGAAGTATCGCAGCAGAATGATCAGGTATACCTACTGAACTCCACTAAATACTAGTGGTAGCGGACTATTATTGTTTATTCTTAAAAGAACAACAACAGGTTACCTTTTTTTTTGATGTATCATGAATAGATAGACAAAAATAATTTATTCAATTTAGGACACAAAATGCCACTTAAGAATATATCTATACTAATATTATAAAGCTGAAGAGTTTGTTTGTTTGTTTGTTTGTTTGTTTGTTTGTTTGTTTGTTTGTTTGTTTGAACGCGCTAATCTCAGAAACTACTGGCCCGATTTGAAAAATTATTTTTATGTTAGATAGTCCATTTATCGAGGAAGGCTTTAGGCTATATAACATAAAGATACGACTCACAAGACCACAGCAGCAATGAAAAATGTTGCGAAAACGGGAGAAAGATATTCCTTTTGAGAGCTTCCGCTGCGTACGCTGCGGAAACCGCTACAGTTAAACTAAAACCATGTATGACAAAATTGTTCAGCATTAAGAGTTCTATAATAAAGTCCGCGACAGCATAAGTCTATCTTTTATGGTTGACTTACTATAACCTTTTTTATGTTAATAAATTTGTAAAAAAATAATGCATCATTTTTAGAGGTGTATTATACACACAGGTATTTATTCTTATCAAAATAAATACATTCATCATCACGAGCATTTCATTTAGAACAAAGTTGCCCTTTATATAATTTGATTCCAATAAATATCTTAGGAGCTATCACAGTTTTAACATAACTCCGCACCAAAATAATGTTCGCAGCTCAAGTACAACGTGCGCTTTCGCTAATATATTATAAAGCTGAAGAGTTTGTTGGTTTGAACGCGCTCATCTCAGGAACTGCTGAACCGATTTGAAAAAATATTTCTGTTTAAGATAGCTTATTTATTGAAAAAGGCTTTAGGATATACAACATCACGCTGCGACGGGAGGGGAGGGAGCAAACTCAAAACGCGCGGACGAAGTCGCGGGGGACCGCTAGTTGAATATATTATGCGTCAATAATTAGTTTATAGCTAATAATAGTCGACCACATGTTTTTTTTTTTCAATTCTTAACGTATGTTTCATTTGTCCCAGTATGCAACATTACTCGTGTCATCTACTTAGAAACATGTCTAGGGGTTGCAGTTTGTCGACAGTGCAATCGGCTCGCCCACTCGCTTCGCGTAAACTACCCGCGTGTCATTTGAGAGACAACAATGATAAGCTATGATAATTTTACACTATCACTGATCTTAAGTTAGGACTACAGGTAACTGTAGGCTGTACTGTTTTTTCATTTTTTATTTGACGACAACCAACAAAGCATACACTTTATAATCATACAACACAAAAAAATAAAACATCTTTTCACACACTTGCTCAAAACGAAGTTTTTATTCTACCGATTTTTGGCTCATAATCATAGATATTAAACACGCGTGCTTTTTCATTATATTATTGCACTAGTGCTTTTAGTTTATTAACCCGACCAATTTACATTTGTACCCTAGTACCAAGTCGTAAGTAAGATTTAGATTTAGATTTATTTATTTGCATAAGAACACGGTATAATAGGTGTTACAGAGATCAAAGTGAGCACATACATGTCTTGCCAAATTATTAGCATGCAAATATAAAGTCAAATTAAGCAAAATCAATAGAATTATCATTTCATAATTAACAACATAAAAAAATAAAATAAAAAATAAACATGTCATGGCACTGTTAAATAATGTTATGAATGAATTTCAGATATACATAGCATTTACAGATTAGAATCTACGGTTCAATAGGTCTTTTATGTCATAAATATTATTATCTACTAGCCATTTATACAACTTGGCCTTAAAAGCGCTAATGGTCAGAATTCTTATGTCATAGGGAACTTTATTGTATACCTGGATACACAAGAAAGTACAGTTCCTTTTATTTTTTTCCGATTTTGGAATGATGTTTAATACCAGTTTCTCTGGATATCTTTAAAGTCTTGCATTTCTATCTTTGGCCTTTAAGAACAGTTCCGTATTTTTTTTTACAAAACAACAAATTTCGTATATGTACAGAGCAGGTAGTGGTAGTAACCCAAGATGTGCAAAGGCCTGTCTACAAGAATTGCCGGGTGCAATCCCACATATAGCCCTGATGCATTTTTTTTGAGCTACGAATAATCTTTTAATGTTCGTACCATTCCCCCATATTATTATACCATAACGCAGTAGAGATACTATATATGCATGGTATGTCGTGAGGACAGCCTGCCTATTAGTTACTTTTCTGATTTTGTTTAGTGCATAAACGAAACTATTAATCCTTTTGCATACGTTTTCAATGTGTAACTGCCAACTTAAGTCTTGGTCTATATTTACACCTAGAAATTTTGTATGTGTTATTTCTTTTATTCTGTCAATATTTAGCTTAAAATTGCAATTTGTATGTCTTGATTGATTAAATTGTATGAAATTGGATTTGTTTATGTTAAGTTTTAAATAATTTGCATCTAGCCATTTTATAATGTTGTCAATAGTTGTGTCAATTTCGATCTCGTGATTTTTAATAGATTCGTCAGTTAGTTTATCAGATGTCACTACAATGGATATGTCATCAGCAAATAATATACATTTATGTTTAGTTACCTCTGTTATGTCATTAATATATAATATAAACAACAGTGGTCCCAAGATACTTCCTTGTGGAACGCCACTTGTGTTTTTTCTTGAGTTAGATGTGCAGGGCACAAGTTCTCCATTTATTATTTTAGTAACAACTACGCGTTGATAGCGATCGGACAGATACGAAGAAATCCATTGCAACGAGGGTCCTCTCACTCCTACTGAGTCCAGTTTTTGTAAAAGCAGATTGTGATTGACAAAATCGAATGCTTTCGATAGATCAAAAAATAATCCCGTGGTTAGATTACCAGCATTGATATTATCTAGCACAGTTTTTACAAGTGTAAATATTGCAAGTGTTGTTGACTTGGCCTTTCGAAAGCCAAACTGTTCACTTTTAATAATCTTAAATGTGTTGCAGTAGTTTAATAGACGTTTGTACATGCACTTTTCGAATACTTTAGAAATAATAGGTATTAATGTAATTGGCCTATAGTTAGTGATATCGGTTTTTGCTCCTTTTTTATACAGTGGCTTGACGATGGATTCTTTTAGAGTACTCGGGTAAGTTCCCGAAGAAAACGAGAGATTAATTAGGTACGTTAGGATAGGAACTAGTTCCTCTACACATATTTTAATTATTTTTGTACTTATGCCATCGAAGCCTTCAGACATAGTGTTGTTTAAACACATGATTTCCTTCTTTACTTCTTCTTTCGTCATAGGATAAAGAAACATAGAGTTGGGTGCAATTTTGGTTTTGTATGACTTTTCCTGTGTTTTTGGTGTGACACTTATATTTGTTAGATCTATAAAATAATTATTAAATGCTGAGGCTATGTCAAAAGGATTTGTCAGGATTTGATTATTTAGATATATTTCGGATATGTCGTCATGATTTTGTAAGTTACAAATTTCATTTTTAATTATTGTCCAAGCTGCCTTGCCTTTGTTTTTACTAACGTTTATGTATTTTGTATTACAATTCTTTTTTGAGCGTTCAATGCATTTTTTTAATATTTTCGAATATTTTGTGTAGGTATTTTTATTTAATAATGTTTTATTTTTATAATACTTACAACGAAGTAGCCTTTTGGTTTTACAGCTACTTTTGAGGCCTTTGGTAATCCAGTTATTTTTGAATTTCTGGATGCTGCTGACCTTAAATTTTATTACTGGGAAGCAAAGACTGTAAAATAAACAAAGCAAGTTATGAAACTCTTGAAATGCATTGTTTAAGTTTGATGCTGAGTATACATCGGACCAAGTAATGCTACTTAAACATTCTTTGAATTTTGTAATATTTTCGAAGCTATAGTCCTTCTTACAAATCGTATATGAATTTGGTTTGTTTTTATGTTCTGCTACTGTAAAACTTAGTAGTTGGGCGGTATCATGGTCAGATAGATGCAGGGGTAATACCTCAGAAACAGCATCTTTTATATTACTCAGGATGTGGTCTATGCATGACTCTTTCCTGGTAGGAACATTGATGTGGATTAGTAAGTTGTGATTAAGACATATATTACGAAATTGATCGGTAATATCTCCTCGCTTGAATGTGTTAATATTAAAGTCTCCTGATAATACTATTTTAGTGTTATGGGTGTACTTTTTTGATAAGTTACGCATTAATAAATCTAATTTAGATAGAAAAACTTTTGGGTCAGATTTGGGCGTCCTATATATACAGATGACTACTAACTTATGTAAAGGTAATTCGATACCACAGACCTCAAATGTTTTTTGGCTTGCGTATTTATTTATATCGGTTAATACTTTATAGATGATGTTACGTTTTGTTAATATGCATGATCCACCCCTCCTCTTGTCTCTGCAGAACATGGTTGCTAGTTCATAGTCCCGTATGTTTAGATATTTTCCGCTTCCATTTGGTAGAAATGTTTCTGTCAAACATATTAAGTCTAGCACCTTGTTTGCTCTATTTAATTCGTGTAAGGTTAATTCCAGTATTTCCTGCTTTGCTAAAATACTGGCAATGTTTTGGTGCAAAATATTGAATGTAACTTTACCTTTTTTGGGAACGAAAAAACTTTTTAATATTGTTTGTTTGTATGGAACTTTCATACAGTGAGGTGTTTAGGACACCATTGTCATTGATAGATGCGTTATGATATTTAGCGAAATAGTACGGAATCGTCCCTTTTAGGTAATTTGCATTATTAGATTTTTGTTTGGCATTACATACATCCGGACTGCGTTCTGGAGAAATAGAAAGGGATTGTACCCTTTGGATACTTTCGCATAGTTGACTTACTACTACTATCTTTATTACGCAATATGATTTTTTTTAGTTCTTTAACATTTAAATATTTGAACTTATAATCAATATAGTCAATTACATTATTAATACATTCACACATTTTTAAAACATTTCGATACTTACAATCTATAAAGTGGCAGTTTTGGTATTTATTACATGTCTTTTTAATTTCATTATTTAAGTCAATTATATTTATGTATGGATTCGTCAATAGATTCAAAACAATAACATCAGTGTCCGTGAAATGTGCAAGCAAGCGTCTGAGCTGTAAAGTAAAAATATTTACATCGTATACGCAATTGACGTTTTCGTAAGAAACCACAAATTTCGCAAGGTCAGACTAACAGCACGGTGGCTCAATTGGTAAGAGCGTTTGGCCCGGTTTGCCAAAAGGTTGCTGGTTCAAGTCCCGCCCGTGCGCAAATTTTTGGTTTCTTATTTCATCTTTATGGGGTTATACAATACTTTTATTTTAGCAACAAAAAGTATTTATGCGAAAAATAACAGTATTTACATAATTTATTTCAATAAATGGTAAATCCAGATTTATTACTAAAAAAAGCTCAAATTCATTTAACATTTTCTGTGATTTGTGTTTTAAACACGAATTATTATATTTTTAATCTTGGCTTTTGGCCGATCTAGTTCGCGCCTAAGGCTTGCGCGCGCATCGGTATCGCGGCAATAAAAAAAAAACAACGCACCATTTTTCGTAAATAATAATTGTCGGCTGTGACAAAGTTTGGATTAATTATGAAGTTTAATATTAATGAAAATGTCTACTTCAAGTAAAGAAAATGAAGAAAACCTATTATTAACTCCGCCGGACATACGTAACAAGGCGAAAAACGCGTGTGAAAGTCTTTGCCATCAAAATCGAGTGAAATGTATTTTTACTGTTTTAATAATTAAAAACTTAGTAAATGAAGAGTCTTGTTTTTTCCTCGCAAGTGTGTTGAAAAAACGTCGTATGCCTGTGACCATTATATACGCGGCTTTCTTATGGCGCACTCGCTTTCGCTCGTGCGCACACAATATCGCCTTGTGTGTAATGGTCAACTTAGCACACTTGTATCATAATGTACTATTATCGCATTGCCTTAATTAAAGGCTGCCACGTCATGCGTTATAAACACTGTAGTCTGAAATAAACTCTATTAACCTGCACGACACGAGTAATTAAAAATTTAATTAATATTTACTTTTTTTTAAAAACTATTTTTTTAAAAAAAATATAAATATATAAATTATTTTACCATAAAGTATGTAGGTTTAATATTTTTTCTAGAGACAAACGTAATACATACAGCCTGTTTGATTAAGCTTATTTCCTTTTCGTGCAACAAAATAAACCGTTTATACATAAGTATTCCTGACACGGTCAAAAACTAACGACGTGACGTGAGATCGCCTCGATTAAGTACTAATATAAATGACAGCGGTGTATCTATAAATAGGCAATGTCTGCGAGCTAGGACCACAAACACCTCGGACGCCCACGGCTGCGTCAGGAGCGAACGAATGTCGGCATTTACTCCGGCTAATGCAAGCAAGATGCAAATTGATATTACGATTGGAAAGCTACATTACCCACCAAAATGAGGGTAGAGCAAACCTAAGATAATTTAGTTCGGTTTGTCTATTGGTATTAGAGTTTAATTATATATTAAGGGTACTGTGGAAGTAGAACAAAAGGGTTAGCAATAGTTTTGTTAATATTTTATTTTATTATTTTCAGTTCTGCTTTCGTAGCGGTACGTACACGTTAATACTAAAGTTGATTAATTAATATCTTAAAGGCCTGATTTTCCAACGTCAGATAAGAAATATCCGTCGAATAAAGTAGGTACAATAACGCTAAATTTGAAAACGTCATCTATTTGTCAGCAATCAATTATTAAAACGTCATTTTAAAATTGATCGCTCTATACTTATTTCGTCAGATAAGTCTTATTTGACGTTAGTCAAATCGGCTCTAAGACCCCTTACACACTGCGACTTTGAGCATCGTTGCAGTTACGCATTTTGAAAACGCGCTTTAGCATCGTGACTCACGCAATGAACAGATTTAATTTAGCATCGATGCAGTCGCCAAAATTTAGTACATGATTTGACAATTTCCAGCTCCTGCATCGCGACTGTATCGATGCTAAGAGTAGCGCTGTGTGTAAAGGTTGACATTTTGCAAAGGGTCTAAGTGGATTGAAAACGTAAAGGAAAAAAGATATCAAAAAATTATAATGTTAAAGTCATAATAAAAATCATAATACCTCTGTAATCGACGCTTGGTAAAATGGTAGTAAATGACCAGAAAAAATAAATAAATATCCTTTGGACATTCCCACACATCGCCATCTAGCCCCAAAGTAAGTTACTCAATGCTTGTGTTATGGGTGCCAGACAACGGATATAATACTTAAATATTATTTTTTGAAGTGAAAACTTCTTTAGCGGCGTTGAGCACTTTTGTGGGATGGGGGAAAAATGTGAAACTCGCGTCAGGACACGTGGGCTGATCGAAAAACCGTAAGACGGTTGGCGAAATTATGGATGTAAGTTGATTTTTCTGAGAGATAAACTTTTTAATGTAATTTAATATAATATAAATTGTAATGTTTGTGTACGATAGCGCAATAAATTAATATTGTATTCTATAAAAATATTATATTATTATTATTTTTATTATTGTATTATTATTATTATTATTATTATTGTATTCTATCACAAAAATGATAGTACTTTTATATTGATAATAAGAGCAATTCATTCAAAATTATTCCCTAACTAATTCCAAAAAATCAAAAATGCACAACGTTGATATTCAAGTTTTCACTTCTGCCGGCACTCCCGGAGTGCAATTTTGTGTTTTTTTTGTAAATACATACATGACATACATAGAAAACACCCAGATCAATACAAACATGACATGTTCATGCACACAAATGTTTGTATTGTGCGGGGATCGAACCCGCACCCGCTGCGTTGTAGGCGATTTCTCGACCACTACACCAGACGGGTCGTCAAAAAAGGATAGTGGATTTCTATAGTTTGATGCCTAGACCATTGATGCGATGAGAATCCTAGACTGAATTACATCACGAAGAAACGGTTGTACATTAAAGAAGTATGAGATATCGTGTGATAAAGAGATAGAAAATCAAGCTTTACAGTTTTACCCTGATTTTTTGCAACTGTACTCCAAATCTGCATAACATTAGTGGTACAAAATCGGCAGCCGGTGAAATGTCGCATGTATTGAATGGTACACCGCTGGCCTTAATTAAAGCAGTTAATTGAAATTGATAGGTTTTAAGCGATACGGTTTTCGGTTCATTAACGCCGTCAAAAAGCTCGGTTGTTATCTACTGGTATATTTCATGGAGTAGATGAGGGTGGAGAAAATGTGATTAACATACGTTTAAATATACATACGTATCGATTGAAATCCTACACGGACTAAACCAGCAGCAGCCTTTCAGTTAACTAGCTTAATCCATATAGACCATTCAGTACTTACCTACATATAATAAGATATTATGTCTAGCCGGCCTTCGGTTCGGTTCGAATCCTGCAAGGGCAATTGTTTGTGTGATGAGTTTAAACATTATTTTACCTAAGTCATGGATATTTGTATGTAATTAAGTATTTATGGGGCACGCCCCCGTCATAATCGTTGTCCGGTATTCGTAATAGAAGGAAGAAAAATCCTTACTTCAAAACCACGACAATTGGTATGTTGTCTAGCGCATATTTACAAATTTATTTAACAAAATATTCATCCCATCTTTCCTATCTGTTTCAAATCCTAAGTCAAAGTTGCAGTATGTACGTAGTATGTCATGAGGCACAATGAGAAGGGAGAAAAATATGATAGCACAATATTTAAAAAGATTATTGACAGATCATTATCACTAAAGTAAATTTCATCAAAAATTGTTGACTCCGGATAAGTTAGAGTTCGAAATAAGGTAATGCCCTTGAGCCTTATAGCTGTGGCAGACCTCATTTTGACACCGAAACAGGTAAAAACTTTCAACCCGTACACAGGAGCGGTGCGATTATATTTTCCAATGGCGCAGTTTGTTGTCGGTCGTTATACTCGGTTCTACGATGCCCTAAGGGCTTGCGCACGCGCTGGTTTTTGTAGATCACTGTTTATAAGAACACTTTTTACATAAAACGGGTAAATCTTGAGATATTTAAAAAACAAAAACAAGCTTAACCAGTTCTTGAAACCGACATGCTCGTGATTAAGTTTTCGTAGCGCGCCGTAGCAAGTTTCGTAGCGTATCTACTTTTTAAACTACATACCTAGTAACTTTTTTACTCTGCTTCTCGAGGTATCTGTTTTTATTTATCTTTATTACACTGTATTTTGTAAAATTGGTGGACTTAATACCTTAAGGTATTCTCTACCAGTCAACCGCTTGCGGATGCAGAGAGTTGAAGGCGGAACATTAACAATAACTGAAAATGGTAAAAAAATATTTGTGAAATGGAAAAACATAAACATTTTTTTACATCATTGTGAAACATCTTATGGTTTTCGAATATAAATCTTTCAACGAAAATGACCCCCTTTAAAAATATCACAAATATAATGTAAGTAAAGAAATAAAGTCAAAGGATGACACTAAATACAGGTTGTCATCACAACTGTCAGAATGAAAATCAAAAATCATGAGAAGAACATTCTTCGGCTGATGATGATAAAAAATACAAATTGCTGTACTAATGAAAAGCTCGTGTTTTAAATAGTCTGCGGCTGCCCTAAGCCCGCCCACTTTATCTCACCGCGACTTTTTAGGTCCGCGGCAGCCTAGCGGGCTGCGGTCGTCGACTGGTTCGCGATCGGCTTGTTAAACCAACGGAATTATTATAACAGACGATCAAAGTGGATATACGTAGATATACATTGATAAAACAAAGCTTAAGTAATGTAATTCTTAGCTAGAAGAATATTGTAAGCAATCTTGACATTCCTTTTTAATGAAATTATTTATTTTATAATAAGATAAACAGATAACTTACAACCAACTTAGGTTTAATTTGTTCTCTAATATTATTTGGAAGTCATAAAAAGATTGTTTACAATATCCAACTAGCTAAAAAAACGGATCTTATGTACGATAAGGCATTCTTGACGGTTCTGCCAATAGCCCGAAATCTTAATATCGGCTTTTTTCACCATGTCTAAATAAGTCTTCATTAGCTCTATCTGTCTTCAACTTCAAACAAAGTGACGTTATATGTTTGAATTATTCGTTGCTTATTTGTCGATGGTGAAAAAGGGACTTAAATAGCTCTTTAATTATTATCATTATAAAATTATGTTTCGGAAACTGTTCAAATTTTATTTCTCACTCCAAACGAATGGCTTACAAACAGCTTCCTTATTTGACTTTTACGCGAAATACTTGTAAATACTTACTACAACATGTCTTTATGTGGAGCAGTGTTTATCTTGTAAAGGATATTCTATTGCACCGGTTTCACTTTATAGATGTACGAACAACTTCATTTAAAGCTTGCATTTATTTCTGTTGGTTTATGTAAGCGTAATTTTAATGTAGGTATAAAAAGTAGTACAATTATATTTATGGTATTTAGGAGAATAGCAAACCAATTCCTCATTTCCAATCAATTCTTTCATCATCATCTTCATCATCATATTCATCATCATTTTCAGCCAAAGAACGTCCACTGAACTTTCCTTTGGACATCCAACTGTACATTCATTTCTAACATTACGTTGACGACCTCCGTGGTCGAGTGGCTAGCACGCTGGTTTCAAGCGTCGCCATCTCGTGAGGTTTCGGGTTCGATTCCCGGTCGGGGCAAATGTAGAAGAACGATCTTTTTTATGTGTATGTTTTCTCGGGTCTGGGTGTTGTTGTTCCACCGTTGTTTTCGATTTCCATAACACAAGTGCTTTAGCTACTTAGCTTGGGATCGGAGCAATGTATGTGATGTTGTCAAATATTTATCTGTTTATTATTACCATAACTATCAAAAACAAATCATATAACTAAACACAGAACTATTCATTCATGCCTCGACTGAATGGCAGTAAAATTCCGTGTCATTAAGAGAGCATCTTGCGCGCGCGCACCGGAAGGCTTGAAAGCGATCTCCGGCAATTAGACATACCGCGGCACGAGGGACTTAGTCTAGTGATGTGGATACCTGGCTAGATCAGGGATAAGGGGGTTTGTATAGCAAAGTATGTAGAGTTTATGCGTTTTTGACCGTTACATGGTAAATAAATATAGCAAAGCTAGAAGTTCGATAACTAGTCGTAGTTGTCTAGTCATTTAACCCACTAAAAAATGGACAAATGACCTTGATACAGACTATTTTGATGACGCGTTTGGTGATTTGGTGAGCGCTCCTGACTATTCCGCCGGCCGTCGTGGGTTCGAAGCTCGTAAGGGACAAAAGTTTGATTTATCAGAACTAACAATGTTTATATGTAGGTATTTTAGTATTTATGTGAGGCGTTCCCGTCATATTCGTTGTCTGGAGGGTGTTCATAACACAATTAAGATAATTCCTTACTTCGAAACCATGGCAATTGGTGTGTTTTCTGGCGCATATTTTTTACTTATATTATACTATTTATTTACTTATATTATGCAGACCGCTAACAACTAGTCGCTGTGGAAAACAGTGTGTGGGGAGAGGGGGATGGGGTAACGTTCAGCCGAGGACGGTTCCTTTTGTTGATAATGATCAATTTTTATCATTTTAATCAAATTATTCGCAAAGTTAGTTCGTAACTTTCTTAAGTCATTTAAAAATTGATTAAAATTATGCACATAGAAAAGATTTCAACGCGTTGCTTAAGATTAATTAAGATTCGTATTTATTAAAATGATGACATACCTACTTATATTTGACGACATTTAGATACAAATATGAAAGGATAGAAATAACTAAAAATGCGACCATTGGAAGCAATAGACTCTAGACTCTATAAAACCTGTTACCATTTGTGTTTTTGATTATTATTATTTTTGACTTTTTTCCTTACTATGTTTTATCATGTATTTATTTACGTACGTAGTATTGGCGTCTCTTTCCGTGTATCTCACTCAGCAAGGGCCCACTGAAAACCAGCGCCAGGGTCTCCTGGCATATGCTGAGTGAGGTCCTCTTGATTGGGACATTACAGACGCACAGCGGTGACTATGCTTGTAAATAGTTATGTTTACGGTTTTTTGTTTTACTTCCACTTTTTTATGTTTTATTTTAATTTTGTCTGTGTGTGTGTGTGTGAGATATCCTTAGTTAATAAATGTATTTTCTTTCTTTCTAAAATATTAATAGTACAACTTGGTCTTAATACTTTACGCACGAGGTAGGTGTTTCTTACACTAACCTACTTACAAAAACCGATCAATGAGCTTTTTTTCTTGACGACCAGAGCATAGTGCATCACTACTGCTAGCACAAACGGGAAATCGCCTAGGTTTTTTACAAATAATCCGCAAAGAGAGTACCGGTGGCACGCGGGTAAGTTAATGCGCGATCACGGTCGTTATTTTGAACTTTCTACGGTGATAATATTACGCATCGTACCCATTCAAAGGATATTTTAAAGTTTATTGTTTAATTTTCAATGAGGATCCCATGTAAATAAAAGCAGAAAAGTAGCTTTTCCAAATAAGGCACTCATTTAAAAAGCTGACGATTTCGATGTCCTAAATCTATCTAAGTACTTTACCATAATGTACCTATACATAGGATGTAACAAAATTAACTGCACTCCTTCTTGGGACTAATTCTGATGCTCAATACAACAACTTTTTGTATGGGACCAATATCCTAATCGCCAAAAATATTCACTTTCCCATACTAGACTGCCGATCAGCTGATGCTAGTTTGTATGAGGAAATCAAAAAATATTTGGGATTTCGATGTTGGTGACATACAAAAAGTTGTTGTATTTTATAAATTGCACTTGTAAAAATCAACTTTGGCTGTGCAATAGACGTGGAACCCCGAATTATACCTAATTATATACTTGAATTACACTTATGTAAGCGCTTGCAAAATTCAATAGGCTTAATTGCTAATGTGACGGTAGCCAAGTGGTGCATACGCCCGGATAGCGTTAGGACACGGGGTTCCTCGTCTGTCACACAACCAAAGTTGCTTTTTCCAAGGGAAATTTATAAAATACAGCAACATAATCACCACCGGGAAAACTGCTCGTAAACGTATCTCCTCAAGTAATCAATGATTTGTTTGTTACAGGTATGTGATAATTATTTCAGCAGTCTACAAGGATAGCACGTAGTTGTATGGTAAGTACATTTTACAGGTTTTTATGTCATCAATTAAAGCGACTGGTGATTCATATGTTAGGGCCCTTTCCCACGGAGACATCCCGTATGTTGCTGGTACTGTTTTTTGCAGGATGACGTTTAGTAGTATCCGCCATTTTATACTAATATCCACACGGACATTCCGGTTGCAGTGAACCGCGGAAACCCGATACCTGTTTGTTACTGATCCAGTTTTGTCATCAACCTGGTCCAGTTCCACTTCTAAACTATATCGTGGTGTGAAGTTGTGAACACAACAGAGTTTTCTGCGGGATCCAGAAATGCAGTGATTCCGCAGAACTAGACTGCCGTGGAAAACTTCTTCATATGCTGTTTTTTTGTCATTACTGCACTTATACACTTCTTATTCACATCTTATTTCACTTATGAATAAAATAACGTCAAAAACCCCTCGATTACTATACAAAAGACCACGGTGCAAGAGCGTTGATGATTATGATTTTATCACTTTTAATACCTTAAAATTTACGAAGAAAATCCCAGCAACCGCAATTACAACGTTCATTTAAAAAACCAAAACATTTTTATTGTTATTTAAAAAAATCATAGACACTTGGATCCGAATAGTCGGCATACAGCGTGCTGGTGGCCAAACACTCGGACCCGAGTGCTATATCCCTATATAGAATGATGTCAGCAAGTTGATTTTAGCGTAAACTTGGGCCTGAGTGGTCGGCACTGCTGGAATGGTTCTCGCGCACTAAGGCCCGAGTGGTCGGCACTAAATGTCTCAAAGTCAAAGTCAACAATAATTCATACAATTTAAGACACAACTTATGAACGTCAGTAATTAGTTAATATCAATCAATTATGGGCCATACGGGGCTAGGCCATGTCTCCATATCTTTAGGCCCTACTAGCGCTTCGAGACAAGACACAGACAATCTGGCAAGTGCTGAGAAGAAACGCCGGAACAAACTCAGTCACTACTAGCTGCCACAAAAATGATACAAATCAAAATAAACGGGTAGGTACATCAGTTTGGTGCAGGCTGGACTGTTCATACATTCTCGTCAGTAAGATAGTCTTGAATTTTATAATACGCCTTCGACATGTGTTAACGTTTGCCTGAGTAACTATCATAAGAGCAGGTGAACAGTACCTCGCAAAATAGCAATTTGCAGCAATCTACCGTACCACATATCTTACCTTTAAGATACATCTCTAGCACCTATCACGTTCTCACTCCTTTCATCGATAGTGCCACGATACTGGTTACCATCACCTTATTGTAAAACACAATGTCTGGATTATCGAATCAGCCTTGCTCGTAACGACCTTTCGAAGAAAAAGGATGGCTAAATGGAAGTATGGTCAGTCTTCCAGTGTAGAGTCTCTAGTACACAATTAGTGTTGTTCTATCGATAATTGCCATCGGTAGCTCGTAGGATCGTCAGTTATATCGCGCGCTCGTTTTCAAGACTCCTATCTTTTAGGTCGTTTTACGGGTAACTTAAGGAGTAGAAAAAAGGAAGAGTTGATGTCGGATAAATTTCATGGTGATTATTTTAGTATATGTTACAGGAAACAATTCTTCTGGCTAGAATGTAAACTGGGAAAGCTCTGAACAGTCGGCACTATGTGTTGTTCTTCTTCATGCGGAGGTGGGGCTTTATGTACTTTCTATTCCTAAGTACATACATCAAAATTATTCTTGATATATTTAATAATAAATATTAAGTGAAATTTTACACATCTTTTGACATTTTTATTAACACGCTTTTATTAGCTTGACCTGTATGTATGAACTTACTTATTCAACTTTTAGCACAAGATGATTAATAATAAACACGTAAGCACACATTAAACCAGATATTTCTGGCTAATTTTCGTCAGTCTTAACCGGTTTCTCATGATATAGTTAAGGCAAAGATAAAGTATTGTAGTTCTTTATGACGTAACATTCTCGTTACTTTATTACTATTGAAGTGAAAATGAACATTATGAGAGATGGAGGGTTAATGTTTTAAATAGTGGCCTGATTTCTTATTATGATAATATTGATAAAGCATACGGTTACTGAATTAAGAAGCACATCTATCCACTCGTTACTCAATACCGCGTCAACTCGATGCGTTCAGTATTCTTTGTATGAAACTTTATACTTCAAAGCACATCTTACGACTTCGTAGCGTCACCACCTTGGATCAAGATCGACAAAACCTATTAAACTTAAAGCACATCTATCCACCCGTTACGGGATCAACACCGAATCAACTCGAGTCGTTAGGCGATCAGTATTAATTGTATGAAACTCAAAACTTCAACGAATATCCATCAACTTCATAACAACACCACCTCAGATCGAGATCAAGAGGCCTCGGGCCCCCACTATAGGCCAGCGGCGCATGCGTTGTAAGCGCTTACGGCGAGTCGCCCGATGGTTGTTTTAACTATCCGCCCATCCTGTCAAACGGACTTTCATTCAGAAGACGAACTGTGATAAGTCATAACAAACACGATCCGAGACGAGGCGTTCGCTATCCCGTGCCGATCCGATGCCGAGGCGTTGATGTTCCCTTTACGTAATGTGCCTGACGCCTGGTTGTTGCTGCTCCTTTTACGGGTGATTAAATTTAACATTTGTAGGTATTAATCTAGAAGTATATGCGAAGAATGACCTAGAGTGAGATCACGGCAGGGAAATTCTAAAATCAGTTCAATCAAAGTCGTAAATCATAATTTTTATTATCCATTAAAAGGCACATTCCGGTCTTATAAATAACATTTAAACGCGCTTATTATTTGAGAGAAGTAATCGGCTAATAATTTGTGTACTGCCTTTGAAATCGTAATTTATAACAAGTATTTCATCTGTTCAAGGTTGGCACGTATTTATGGTATCAGTGCTAAAATAGCTGGCCTTTTATCAGATTCGTAGTAAAGATAAGGAATACTGTTATTACGCCGTACTTAAGACTTGATTTAAAACTTAATTCATAGCTTTCGGCAGTAGGAAAAGGCAAAAGTCATGATTAGATACTTAGAATATTTTAGCAACTTTGTAACTAGGTTTGTGTTACGTAGAGTCGATTTAATCAACGTCAAATAAGAAATATTCGTTGAATATATAACAAAACGCCTAATTTGAAAACGTCACCTATTTGTCAGCAATCATGCATGAAAAGTAAATTTTAACATCGGTCGTTTTATACTTGTTTGATCCGATATAATACTACTTGTACTAATCCCCTAGCCGATTTCGAGTACGGTGGCCAGTCACAACGACTAACCGACTGCGCGGGACATATTATAGTGCACAAGTGTGTGCGCAAATGCAGGTTCACTCTCTATTCCTTTCATTCTCATAGCCCGATGGGACAGCAATCTGACACGGCCGGAGAGAGATCAGGCGAAGGACCAACGGCTTTACGTGCTTTTCCGAGGCACGGGGGTGAAAACCCGCCAACTTCCAAACTCCGGACTACCCTAAGAATTTCAGAACAGAAAAACCAAGGTATAAATTTTTGTCTCGACCCAGTGATCGAACCCTGGACCTCTGGCGCAGCCGTTGCTTTAAAGTGCGACCCTCTTACCGCTACGCCATGCCTAACTATTAACCATATTATATATTAACTATATTAACTGCCTCATTGGCGCGCCAACGAGGCAGTTAATATATAATATGTCCTATCTGACGTTTGTAATATCAGTATTATATTATCTGAGGTAAGATCTACTATTAGGAGAGCATGACGTGACCGCAGCAATTTTGCTAGATAGTAAAATCTGTTAAGACTTCTAATCACTACTTAACCGCGAAATTCGAGGGATGCACAAGAAAGCTTTTGACATGGAGCTTATGTACAACAAATCCAATTGCTATTTGTCTTTAATCTGTGGCCGAAAAGTTGTTCGAATGTTTTTTATCAACATCTGCTAACTTCATACTGGAGACACGTGGTTAGTTAGTCCCATACCTGAACTCCTCTCTCCGGTTTTCTACCCCACTTGCAGCTGAAAAAGCTTACAGCACGTGGTGCTTAAAAGATTGTTCAATCGGAAAGCAACCTTTCAATTATATAAATTCAAGGAAATAAAAAAAAAACTTACAGGGTGTAATACGGGGTTTGGATTCATACAAATACAATGACTACTCAACTCTGTGTATACATTTTAGCACCACCTCGCAATCACCGTTAATAGTTAAATGCCAGTTAACTTATCTAATCTATTGAGCCCTCTCAATGGCAGAGCGCGAATCGTTCGTCAGCGTGACGAACTCTGCCCTGGACAATTAACATTAAATTAAAAATATCGCGTTACAAAGCCTCTTGACCGTTAGGTTAGAGTGGCCAGAATTTATGATTTTAAGGCAAGGAAATAAATGTGAAACGTAAGAATCTCTTTGAGTGTACATCTTATATTATAGCCATTATAACAATGAGAAATTAATTTGGTGTCGTTATCAGGTCATCTGGAAAGAAATAAATGTATGTTTGCATGTATAGCAATTTGTAAGCTTGAAAAATTTCATTGACTATTACACACGATTTATTAAACAAAAAAAATAAATGTGTCCAGATTGACCTTTACCTTATGGTCATCCTAACCAGCTTATTATTTAGATCGGTCCGTTTCGACAAAATTCATAATGGTATCGATCGCGTATTTGAGCTCGTGCCGGCGATCGCGGCATTAAAAGCACATTTATTACCCGCGCTTAGAACTAAATCAGACGCGCTAAAATGATGCTGCAGGTAACACGACTGAACTTAATTGGGTAGAGCTTTGCGACTTCTATTTCCAATAGAAGTGACAAAGAATGGAAACCTAGTTAAATAGTAGACTGTAAAGGTCAGGTTTTTAAAAAAGAGAAAAGAAAGACAAGGTTTGCATTATTTTTATTAAAATATATTTCTACCGGTACATTGTACCGCTAATTGACATTAGTTAAATCCTAATTGAAGCCGAGAAGAAGGTTCTAAATTCTTAAGAGTTCATCAAAGTTCGAAACTGTCTATTGCTTAGTTTGGTAAGCCACGCGTTCATCTAGAAATTACTCTTATTGCGTAATATTCTTACTACTAAATTACGTACTTAGTTTATTTATTACGAATATTTTTTACGTGAAATTTGTTGAACATTTTTAGTTTAATAAATCCTTATGAGTTTATAGATACGGAAATGTTCAGCGTCATTTTAGCGCCCCTATCTAAGTAACAGCGGCCGGTGCGCACGCGCCGCTCCCGCCATCTTGTTTAATCTAGTGCCGTTGATCGCGGAAAAGCGCGCCAACCTTCAACGACCTTCGCTCTCCGACACAGTTTACACACGAAACGACATAACTCCTCAACTGTAATAACCATACCTCAATTGTAACGCCCTACAAATACGTTCCAATTTCGACTGGATTGGGGCTATGACGTATGTGTGATTTGTAAAGGAATTCCGCGTACTTAGCCCCATGTATTTGTGCTCTATAAACAGCCTACTTAATTTAAAGCACTGGTCCTATAAATCGATCAGTGTAGTAGATTTATTTTAAAGTGATACCATGTTACATTTGTTTAAATAATTATGATTATGACATCGGTTTATGGGTGATTATGCATTGTTTATTTGACTGCACCGCAAATTGCTGGTTTCTCTTTTGTTACGTCAGGAGTCTGTGTAAATAAATAGTAACATGATCACATGTATTGTTGCTAAGTGAACAGAAAGAGGAAAGACGTAAGATTTTAGAATGTGTTATGGGTTTGTCCATTATCCATAAGGTAAAAACCGTCTGTAAGAGGATACAATACGTAAGGTCGAGGTTTCTGCCGCCTGACCATTTTCAAACAAAACGGGCGTCACAAAAGAAAAGAAAGAAAGCGCTAGAAAAATTGGCTCTTAAGGTGGTCAGGCAGCAGTGACCTCGATAGTAACCACAAGAGTGTAAGATATAGGGACTCGTAAATTCTGTCAATGTGACTACTATTGATAACTACCTATTTATTTTGCTTTAAAATTGTTTAAAATTTCGATGTAATATTTTCTATTATTGATTTTAGGAATGTGTTTTCTGCTCGTTTAAACATTTATTTTCAAAGTAAATACTATTCCAATGAATAGCTAAATTTTTATCATCACGACTCCTCGTTTTGAGGGCCATTCCTCATCTCGCTTCCTGGTGGAAGATTTACTGCCGTCCCGATAAGGGCAATCTGTAGCAATGAGTCGCTGCCTACAGCCTCAGTGGAAATGGTATCTATTCTGTGCTGCCTACAGCCGAGTAGCTAGGAGTGCCACTGAATATCCGGTCGGGGAATCATGGGTTTAGACATGGTTGTATTGCGAAGCATGATATACAAAAGAGAGAAAAAGAGAGAAAGGGTTTGTAAGTTGTTAGCTTTTTCAGGAATCATAACTGAGAAACAAAGAAGATACGAAATCTGCGCAGACGAAAAAATATATCAGGAAACCGTGTCGTTGTGTGTGAACCGATAATGTTGTTTTTTACGATATCAGTATCGGTAACGTGAATCAACGTATCATTTATTTAAGTTAATTACCTCAACCATTAAGAATCGATTTTACCAATGTTAGGTAAGGAATATTCGTCGAAAACGACACCTATTTGTCAGCAATCATTCTAAAACCGGTCGTTTTATATTTATTCAGTCGGATAAGTCCTATCTGACGTTAATAAAATCGACTTTAAGTTGGCGACCCACATCGTGAACAACGTATTAAATACGAACACAGTAGTTTAACCTTTGTCGCATCTTGGCGTAAGTCTTAATCTTTTTATGTCTCTTTAGTAATGTCTTGTCTTGCGTGCCCTGATTCTTGCTCTTTGGAGGACCTCATGTGTGCAAATGACAAGGCAATCCGCGTCGCGAATTACTTGGCACAACACATTTAGGTCGCTTTTACCATCGACACGCTAAGAAGAAGACTATAGAAATAACAACTCAGATTTGCAAGTTAAGCAGTAACATGCCTCATTAGGCCTAATAATCGCTTACAATCGCGGGAACAAGTTTAAGCTCAAACAACAATGTGCAAACCAAAGTTATCTACTTATTATCAAGTATACGATCTCGTGCTTATCCTGTGACCAGTCTTGGTTACATTTTGCACCATTCAATTCTCAGATACAGATCCACTTTAATTGTATACCAGCGTTATCAGGTATATCAGGTTTGTTCGTTGAATGAAAAAGAATGTGAGCTGTTGTGATATGTTTTTCTATCGAGTTTATTATGTTGTCGATTCTTTCACTAATTCTCGTTATTACAACCAAAAACGAAAAAGCTACAGAATAACCAAAATGACAGAATAGCATCTTACTTATAAGTTATTTTATTCTAGGAAATGGTTATGATTTCCGTACAATACAGAATTTGTATGTTAATCACCAAAGTTACGAATAACAAGCAGGTACATTATTATTACGCCCTCAATTACTGCTTGCAGTAAAATATGATAATAAGGTTATGATACTAAACATTATGGTCATTACTATTATTATAAGAATCTCACACATATCGTTCGACATGGACTAAGTACTTCAAACGTAGACGTTTAAAGAAGTAATCCTCAAAACATGGTTTTGGAATAGAAAGGGATTCAAGTAAATTAATCACTTTATGTCTAAAAAATATTTAATTAATTAAATCTCATTTTTATTTCCAAACCCGGAAATCATTCCCTACGTGGAAAATCGACGTTATGTTCGGGAAATCCGATGCACCGGTGTAGCTGCCATTAGTGTTTGATAATATGATTTTTAAAAACCAAAATGCTCTAAAAAGTCTTAAATAAACTCTTGACTATTTAAGGGAAAGGTGGGGTCTAGGCAAACAATTTCTTTTTCGATTTGGTGCTGTATAGTTGATGCTTGATGGTTAAAGTGATGGCACTGACTCCAAAAAGAGATTGTTTGCCTAGACCTCACCTTTCCTTTCAATAATCAAGAGTTTATTTAAGACTTTTAAGTGCATTTTGGTTTTGAAGTCGGTTTTTACTTTTTATAAAGTTAATTTTATTTTTTCATTTTTAGAGATTATAGGAGAAGGGGGGGGGGGAGTTGCACCTTATGACTTTGTTTGACCTTTTTTTTTTCGTCAGGAAATGCGTTAGGCATACCATACCAGCGGCGGGGGCCAACCAGTAGGTTATGTGGGACTCCCCACCCAATAGGGTGGGTATACCCACTAAAACCTGACGGTGTCCTCCGGTGCCATTAGTAAGGAGAGAGCCACGAGTTGGCACCCTGGGCATTTGCCCTGGGCATTCTTCCGCAGCCTCTCTTTAGCTATTATAAGTTATTTCATTATAATTACTGAACTCTTAAGCGTTAAGGAGTTCCACCATCAGCTCAGCCCCACAAGATGATGATAATCAGACGTAACAACACGCCAACATTAAGATTCTAGTAAAGAAACACTATACGTGCCTTTAAAATTTGAGGGTTTCCCTCGATTACACCAAGATCCCATCATCAGATCCCAAAATGAAAAAAATGGGACCAACTAGAAGAAACACCCTCTAAGTAGGCGAATAAATTTTTCGAATCGGTCGACAAGCGACTGAGATATGAGGTAATATAGATACAAAAAAAAACATACAGTCGAATTGATAACCTCCTACTTTTTTGAAGACGGTTAAAAAGCATACCGTCTTAGTAGTATTTCATTTCTTCTTAAGTATCAATTATATAAGTTTATGTATATTTATATTATATACCTCGAACACAGGTCGTCTCGGCTGCTCGCCGGACAGGTCGCAGCCGATAGCCCAGTTTGTGCACACAATTGTCGCTTCTGCGCCCGCGCACCATTGTGCGACGCGGCCTTAATTGCGAGCGGAATAAATTAAAACCAGAATGCTATCGCGGTAGGAAGGGAGCTACGAAACTAAAACAGTTTAATGGAGATTTTAAAATATTTAATTTACATTCGAGTCTCTTGTGGTGCAGTTTTCAAAAGAAAAATCAAAGATAAAACACGAGCATTTATGACGAAACAAAAAAAAAACAGAGAAACGCTTTATGAATGAGCCTATTTCTGGCGTGGTTTTCCTTATTATAAATCCCGGTAGAAAGGCAATTATAAAATTATCTATGTGGGAAATTGTATGACCACATTCCACCTCTTTTAGAGGTAAGGCTAACGCAATAGTAAATTTTCTGTAAACATTATAATTTGTAGTCGACTTTTGATATGTGTAGTCAACTATCTATAGTCAGTTTTGAATCCAAGTGTCGTTTTCTGTACGGTGAGAAAAGCAGCATTTTTTACAGTAGCAGCTCAGAGGTGCGATTGTGTAAAGCAATCGTATTCATTTGACAGTTCAAACGTACGGTATGATCTGTCAAACGGCAGGACGGCATACGTTTGACAGTTCATACCATAACTGTCAAATGAATACGATTGATTTACACAATCGCACCTCTGAAGTGAATCTTGTGCTTACTATATGAAGTGCATAGTGCATTACTTTCCGCCAAATATGTTCAGATTCAGTCATGCTCGTATCACATTTGTGACTGAACAAAAGTCGTGTTATGAAACCAGATCCATTTAATTATTTCTCCGTTATACCGTTCTGATTAATCTTCCTGGATCCATGTCGCAGGTTGCGCACCGGCAATAGTTATTACTTGTTATTCTGGTTGTTTGTTAATTGAAAAGCGTGTAAATACCGTCCGGGGTTATGAAACGGCCTTATTATATGGAGCTGCGGAATGTATTTGTATTGACATACTAAATAGGTATTATGGTTTTGCTAAACCATGGGGTTTTGACCTCTGGCTTCTGTATAAGCAAAATTGTATTAGATTATAAGCTCTGTTATAATAACTTTACGGATTTTTTTTACGTAAATAACAGTCGTCGCCACGGTCACAATGGTCAAGCGTATTTTTATTCACCGACTTCAAAATAAGAGGTAATCAAGTAAAGGAGGATATAATTTTAGTATGTTGATCTTTTGTTTTCAAAGTCTTGCACATACCTTACACTTACCTAGTTGAAAGTTGATTATAACAAATACATAAAATACGAACAATTTGATCTTAAAAGAATCCCGCACCTTGCTCCAGAAGAAATATGGAAAACTGAAAATAAACACAGCGTCGCTTTTGTTTTATGAAAGGCGAATGCCAAAAACAGATACCAAATGAAGTAAGTATCTTCATATTTTTTTGTTTAATAAAAGGAGGACGCCAAAATATAGGCACCAATTTAAGTAGGCTCGTATCCACCATGTTTTACTTTACATAACATCTAGCCACGTACAGTTCAAGAAACAATATTGGTATCTTAATTGTAACACGAGCATCAAGGTCGCCTTCGGACAAATTATGTCGCCCATAGAATACCAAGTGACCTTACTCTGATTTAAACTGAATTATTATAAGGAAGGCGTATCAAGGCTCTGTTATCTTTGATGTAATAATTAATTGAATATTTATACAAGTGCGCAGATGTAATAACAAAAAGTTCGCTCTGTTTAAAATCATTATAAGTGTGATCTTAATCATGTTCTGTATGTTTTTTTTGTTAATCGATAGGGTAGTTGAAATCGAGAATGCCTCGGAAATCTATGCTAACTTCCTTCACAATGTTTGCTTTAGTGGTTATATGGTATTTGGAACTTGTCAGAAATTAATACATATTGGTAACTATTCTTGCATTCCTTAAAATTGAGATATCTTTTCTCACAGAAAAATATGAACTTCGTTTTATAACCTACTCATGATTTAATTCGATCTTGTGTATGTAAGGCCCACTTGGACAAGTCAAAATAAGCCTAATTCAGGATTTAATTATCATTCTGTTTTTGTCTACGTCAGAGAAATTGAGAGGGACAAAATGATGATTTAATCCGGAACTAAGTTACTTCTGACATGTGCAAGTCGGCCTTAGTAATTCACTAACTCATGGAGGTATGGATTAAACAAATGGAGGTAGATACACACTTAACGAGGAACCCAATAAAACACAATAGTTGTCAACAATACAACGAATTGTCTCAAAAAATACTCAATAGTACCCAAAGTGCTCTGTATAGCCGATAATCAATCTAGTTATACATCTAATTAGGTGCAAATTACAATACAAATAGACAAGTCACGATTCCGAACCAGAAGATGTGAAGTGACGTAACTCAAGTTACATGGTTTTTCCAATAACATCTTTAAGACGGGTAGCAAAGGATTGCTTTTTGGTGTGACATAAAAATAAGATGAATTGAGTTATTTCGATTCATACGTTTCTTCGAATACGTCCTGAATGTGAATTCTCGTGTTAGTCAAAAGCACCCTTATTAAGACCTAATAGTATTGAATTTTCTTTGTATCCGAAGTCACATACGACCTTTTGGACGGGGCTATAGGTTGACAATGTCTTTGCGCTTACGTCAAGGTGACACGAGATGTTAACTATTGTGTTAGTGCTAAACATCCATGACCTTACGACGAACAAAGTTCAGTTAAGTGCAGAAGGCATGATCTTCTCATATACCAACAAACATGCACATATTAAGCGAGGTGTGTTAAAAAAGAAACGTTAAAAGAAGATTTTACCAACGTCAGATAGGACTTCCGACCGAGTAAGTACCGACCGATTTTTAAATGTAATTTACCTAAATTATTGCTGACAAATGACTTTTTTGAATAAGCGTTTTCAATTGTATTCGACGAATATTACTTATCTGAAGTTGGTAAAATCGACTCTAAGTGATTTTGGTTACAGTCAGTTTTTTAATTATTTGAAATTGCTCTTTGGATATTTCATATTGGGTACTTCGTAATGAGATTATGAGCCAATTTTGATTTGGCACATTTACAGTCTGTTTGACTGCATCCTAGTTTTGCATAGCGTTATTTGTCCAATACTTCAAACAAAATGACATTCCATATGTTATGTATTTGTTGGTTTGGGCTTATTAGTCGATTGTGCAACAATCCCTTAATTAAGTCTACTATAATTAATTGAAAGATAGCATGATAATTCTCAATCCTAATCAACTCAGATCCTACCCTTTAAATTAGGTATTTTTTGGCCTGAACATCTTATTATTCTAGACTCTAATTAGTTTTACGATTATCATCAGTTATCCATCATCACAACAAGACAGGTTTGAAATGAATGATCCATTAGAAGACTAAGAGCTTGAAGGGGAGTATCTAAATGGATTAGTGTGATCCAGAAGAAATTCGTTCAAGTTTCAGGATCCGCTGAAAATTTTCACGTAGTTTTTAAAATATTTACTGCATTGCAAATTGATTTCAATTGCGTTCAACAAAGGTCGCGTATCCGAGTCACAACAAGAATTAAACTCCAACAAATCATTATTCTTTATTTCGATCGCGAGAACAATAAGCAAAACGGCTCGGAGATAATACATTTTCTTGTACAACCCTAAAAGAAGTACAAAACTGATAAGTTGCGGGGGCAACAGGTAGGCGGCACACATGCGCAATTGACATGTGACCGCATGTAAATACGGCTAACCACAAAAGGGATCAGCGTGGTAACGTAACGCACACATGTTAAGAGTAATAAATCTGCTCATAGCGAACGAAATAGTGCACGCACACATCCGTCGGTTCACCTGAGTAACCTCCACACTAGGTCGGTCTCGAGTTCATTTGACACCACACAGTTGCGTTTTCACCTGTCGAGCAGTGCGCGTGTAGTTGTGACTCAGTGTTTCAGTCGAGCCGACTGTATGCGGCGCTGAGGTCGTATCCGCTTGCTGGCTCCTCAACAACCCACGTGTGCGTAGAATGCAAATTGAGTACTGATAACTACGACTTTTGACTGCCGATAACGAAACCTCATTGTTGGAAAATATTTTTTCTTTTTCCCCCATGACTCTGCGACTGTGAGTGGACAGTGTTCGAAGTGATAAGTGACTGAGGATTTTTTTCGTTGTTTTTGTTTTTTACAAGCCGCCAAACTGAGGAATATATCGGCAGCCGAACAATACATTTGGAAATACGTAAAAGGTAGGTTATCCTTTTGCGTTTTACTCCTTTGATAAACCTAATTTATGGCTGTAAGATAGCGAAAATAACTAATGTTGCTAAAATATTGGCAAAAAGCGTTTTTCTTTTCTATTTGATGGACTAAGTGTGTATGACAAATATTTTTATTTTATTATTTAGTGGAAAGGAAAACCACAAATTAAAACAAAGGACCTCAATTAAATTTTAATGTTAAACAATTTAAGTAAACCGACGTAAACATGTGTAAAGTCGTATACTTAGTTTACATTTTGGTCCAAGGTCAAATCGTGCTAATTGGGTGTCAAATAATAAATCATGTACCAAATAAACTACCATTTTTTGCATATCCCAAAATTGTGGTTCTGGTTATGATTAAATTTATTGGCTCCATAATATTATTAATACTGAGAAAAGCTATTTTTTGTTTTTAATGTATAAAAGCAATTAAAATGAATTAAACCGCCTTCATAAAACTGACTAAAAAGCTTAAGTTATTTTTTTAAATTTATTGATGCAGTATTAAACCAAATATTACGCCCGTGTGCATTTTTTTGGTTTCTTATTTCATCTTATAAGAATATAAAAATAACAATGTGAGTGTTAAAACATTGTATACCATAATTTCTTATTTCGTGAATTTTACTTATTATAAACTACTGTATGAACTGGTCTTGATGAATCTTACACTGTACGTTAAGTTGAACTAGACTTCTAGTTTTGGGGAAATCCTAAGACAAAGATAATACAAACATAAAACATACAAATATACAAACATACAGACGCTTACGAAATTTTGCACTCGAGTATAGAAGACTTAATAGATCAACGTACCTACTAAAATTTTATCCAATTTCGCAAGGTCGGACCGACAGCACGGTAGCTCAATTGGTAGAGCGTTTGTCCCGGTTAGCCAATAAGTTGCTGGTTCGAGTCCCGCCCGTGCGAAAAAAAATTTTGGTTTCTTATTTCATCTTTATGAATATAAAATATGACTCTGTGAATGTTAAAACATTCTAAACCATACTTCAAATTTTATACAATTCTCACGATATTATACACATACAAGTCGAATTGATAACCTCCTTTTTTGAAGTCGGTGAAAGCCACGAAACTTCAAACCGTTTTATACAGTGTGAAAATATACAGAAAGTTTTACAATGAATGTTATGCACTGATTTAAAAAAAACTGATTTTATAATCCTAACAAGTTATTTATCAAAATCTGTAAGTGAACCTTTATTATGTTTTCCTATACTACATCAACTAAGTTAGAATAAAAAATAAGTAACTTGCTTAACGCTTTTTTTAACTCGAATTTTGCATCTATTGCGTTAAACTATTTTGTTACCTATATTGACTCATGATCGCAGTGCACCGTATTTTCGTCAGTTAAGTAATAATATTAAAACTTGGTATAATTATGCCATGATTTATTTATAAAAGGTTCGTTTGACTCATTTCAACTCTCTTTCATCCCTCGCTTGTTTACATCCCTTTTTCACATCGTGATCCAACTTTTTCACATAATATTTGTAGTCGTTCATAAATTTAAGGCCATACGTTTCTTCTCACTTCTAACTAAAACTTCCAATCTGTCAGTTACATCACAATGATCGGTACATGTAATTGTTGTAATTACATGTGATAGAATCGTGACGTCCGCGTGTGAAGTGAACCGCTAAGTGGCCGGGTCGCTAATAACGACCAATCAATGTGTCGGAAAACCGTATGTCACCTTTGTCACATAATGAGCGAAGTCAATTTTCCTTTATATTTTTATTAAATTCCAATAATAAAAATAGATATTACATACCTTTTAAAGTAAGTTTTGTGCCGATTTATTATAATAATGCTGCAAATCATATCTACTTTGAAAAAACGAATTTAAAATGACATGAACGCATAAAATGACATTGGCTTTTACCAAAGGATATTGACCAAAGCCGGGCCCAGATTGCGTCTTTGTAGTTTATATTTCAAAAATCTTGTTTGAATTACAATTGCACTGGTATTTTAAGGGTAACTAAGTAAGTAAGTATTGAATTACTTTAGTAAAATATAACAATTACCTTCTGAATGTTTCAAAATGAATGTAGGTGAGGTGCAATAACATTGCAATCACAAAACATAACCTCCAAATGTCTAATCTGCCATTGAATTCCTCGTAAACCCCTAATTAATTTTCAAAAATATTTTTTGTCTGTATTCTTTTAAATATTTACATATTTTATACAAACATTTTGTAAAGAACGCAAAGTGAGCCGAGTTTCTATAGAGTTTTGGTCAAGATCCTTTCGTCAGTACCGTAAAATGAGCTACGACTCAAGAGACAAAAAAAAATTAAAATTAACCTTGAATTCATTATCCGAAATCACTGTTAAAAAAAGAAAAAAGAAAATTTATAGCAACATAGATTTTTTTTAAGACACAGTAAGGTATTACATATGTTGCTATATATAAAATTCAGATGAAAAGTGCAAGTCAAGGTATGAAGCATCAAATTTTAGCTCATGAATTCCAAGTAGATATTTCCTTCAAGTTTACCTCGAAAATTTTCAATATGTAATCCATCACAACGACCTACGTAACACTTCCACTGTTCCGTCACCGCTAGTCATACATTGTATCAAATGTGGTGTAGTCACCCTTGCATTACAAAAGACACAATACAAAGAATGCAGTCGGATTGAGATGATATCTGTTGCATCAACAAACGTCTGCCGTATGTCCGATGCATTTTTGTGTTTGAATGCATTGTTTTTGTTCTGCCAAAACACGATGCGCAGACATACAACATTGATTACAACGCTAGCTTTATGAGTATGTATACCATAGATGAAATGCATTCTGTACTTTTTACTACCGGCCTATTGATTTAAAAAATAGAAACAGTTGCTCAGAATTACATGTAAATAGTCAAGGCTGGTACTTAGCCATCTCCTTTGAATCAACAGAAAGAAAAGATATGAAAAACTAAATATAACCTACTAATTTAAAACCTACTCAACACTAAAACCGTGTTCATGAAGCAACGAGGCAAGGATGCTGGCTATTGGATAGATGCTGGATGTGGAGACGCGTTGGATAGCAATATTTATTCGTTGAGCAAAAAACGAGCCAGCTTTTTTATTAGCCAAAAGATAATTTAGTTTAGCATTTTTTCCAAAAAGCAAATCAGCGAATGGTCCGGGTCCCACTGGTATTTCGATCGCAAGGTCTAAACAGTATTTTGCTATTTTAACAATAGACATGTGATCAGCAAAATAATTGTTTTAACTGTAGCTTAGAATTGATTGTAGGTTTGTAGCCCTTCCTTACTCAGTGCAGACAACACATCCTACACATACACCGTGACCCTTTACCAATCGTCTTATTATGATTCCCATTACATAAACCGGCGTCACCACATGACATCCGACGCATTATTGTTTGCGCCCGCGCAGTGCGTACCTCTAGGGATGACCATCTGCTTTTGACAGATACCGATGAGATTAAGGAGTTTTTATATAAGTATAGGTAGTTGATTTTATTTTCACTTGCATTCTTGTCGAGACAAAGATAAAGTACTGTTCTGACTACGGTCGTATTCCACGTAATTAGGCAAAAAATAATCATTTTTTATTAATTTTTGTACAAATGCTATTGCTAGCACTTATACACGTCCCAATATTGACCCTACCACAGCTTCGGGACAATTGTGGGCTAGTGCTGAGAAGAAGCAACAAACTTAGTCACTATTGTCAATACTTCTTTTTAAAATATATCAATGTTTATGTTTGTATAAGCTTGACCATACATTGATATCGTTCACATAATCATCTAGTTTATAGTATCATTTAGTCATTAAACATTGGTTAATAGTCGATTTGAATTTATGTATGGGTAAATCAATTATAGTTTGAGGTAATTTATTGAAGAAAGTAATACATCTTCCAATTAATTTTATGATTTACCTTCTGAAGTGTGAAGTTTGGAACGGTAAGCTTATTTTATGCAAGCGTATGCAAAGCATCTATCAAAGCACTATGGTGGATTGAATTGAAAATTCTGGTTTATAAATATAATCTTTACACACACATCTAAAGAAAAGACGGTTCATTTGACTTTAAATGTCTGTTATTATAAGTTCCACCTATTATGGTAAATACTATTATTTTATAGTGTTAGTTTTCCGATCCGATATTTATATAAAATAATAGCATATGATTCTACCGATTTCAAAAACAAAAGAGATATTCAAATCGACTTGTATGTATGTTTTTTCGTCAGAATTAAATACAATTTTAAGTACGTTCGTATATTATATTGTAACCATGTCCCATCCTTAAGCAAGTGACTGGCTTAGCACTCCCGCGCAGCTTGCTTCCTGGCCAAACCGTGACTGGCACTACGGTAAGATCTAATTGTCATACAATATGTACGATTTGTTGTATGACGACTTAAATGTATATGGCGTTATTATTACATGCTTCTTGACTCGATTGCAGTAGGGTTTTGTGTGTGTATGTAAGTTTTTTTTTAAATAGAATCTGCCCTTGACTAAATAAATTCAATAATTACAAAAAAATCTTAAAATAACGCATTCGTCTCTTATTCAGGAGAAACAAATTATTTTGGAGTCAGTGCATGATTAGCTTACGTACACCAACAATCTACACACTCCAAAATATATATTTTTCTCCTAAATAGGCGGTGTAGAATGCGTTATTTTAAGCTTTCTTAAGTATTTTTTTTAAAAGGTGGAATTATTTTGTATGCTTTTTTACGTTAAAACCCATATCTTCAAAACAGCTAGACTGATTTTGAGGAAACTCACACTGTACCATAGGATGAAATATAGGTATATTGAACTAAAAAAGGATCTTCTCGTTTTCGTGAAATCCTAATACAAACATATAAATATACATACATACACTTCCGAAATTTTGAACTCAACATATTTAAATAATATAAAATTCCATCGATATCACATTCATACACATTGAATTGATTAATTCCTTTTTTGAAGTCGGTAAAAATTGAAGTGATCACTGGCAAGTTTAGAAGTGTATAATATAATTAAATGAACAAAATTTACCATTATTTTCGATATCGTTGACATAGTTTAACTGTCGTCATATTTAAAGGGTTTAATAGCGAATTCCATACAATGTTGACATTGCAATTAAATCGTCATGATTATTATCAATTTCTATGACCGCTTTATTTGCAATTTGCGTCACAGAAACATAAATATTGATTGCGTTTTCTTGATACAATACTGTTTTTAATTGATTTACACTTCATTCATTTTATCCTTCAATGACGTCGATATGATATCTTCATATGCACAGTCTTGTAAAAAAATATCGTTTTTTCAATAAAAAAGAACTGCTGATCTACTTTAAGGTTTAATATTCAATACTAAAAAGCAATATTTATTTTCTCTTCAAAATAAATTTAGCTTACAAATTTTCATCTTAAACTAACTGAGGTACGAGGGTCAAACTGAAAGTTCTTAGAAAATCAAAAACTGATTACATTAGCCAGTTATTAGTTTTATTATATCTTTTCAAAATATTGCAATTGACGTCAATACACCGCTGCATGCGATGGAACCACTGGGAAAAGCACTTTGCCCACTCGTCCTTAGGGGTCTCTTCAATGGCATCGCGATACGCAGCCACCGCTTCTTCAGCATTCATAAACCGCTTTCCTTTAAGTTTTTCTTTAATTTTTGGAAATAAATAAAAATCACAAGGCGCGAGGTCGGGGCTATACGGCGGGTGACCCAGTAATTCAACGTTTGATGTCGCCAAATAAATAGTCGATCGTTCACTTGGCGGTGTGCGACGAGGCGTTGTCGTGGTGAAGGAGGATCCTACTGCGAGGTCGTTTCTCTCGAACTTTTTCCAAGACAAGTGGCAAACAATCGGTAGTGTACCATTCTGCAGAAACTGTTTTTTGATCCTCTAACACAATTGTAGCGAAATGACCTATCCTTCCAAAGAACGAGGCCACCATTTTTTTTCCCGCACTTCGATCTCTCTTCACTTTAGTTGGCAACTCCTCGAAAGGAAACACCCACTGAGCAGATTGTCTTTTGGTTTCAGGATCATAACAGTAAATCCAGCTTTCGTCACCTGTTAGTATGTCGAACACAGCATTTGAGTCACCTCCGTTAAATCTTTCAATCATTTTACGGCACCAATCCACACGATGGAGTTTTTGAGCCTTAGTCAAATTATGAGGTATCCACCGGGCGCAAAGCTTCTTGACCGCTAAATGTTCGTGGAGGATTTTGTGCACTTGACTCATACCGATGCCTAAGCTTGTCCGAATCTGCTGATAGGTCACTCTTTTGTCAGTCTCTATCATACGCCGCACAACACAGATGTTATTTTCAGTCGTCGCCGTAGAAGGCCGTCCCTCACGTACATCATCAGTGAGATTAGTGCGACCACGTTTAAACTCATTAAACCAGTTGTAAACAGTCGCACGAGATGGGGCTTCATCGTGAAAGGCCAATCGTAGTCTATCATAACTTTCTTGTTGACTTAAATGACATCGAAAGTCATAAAAAATCATTGCACGAAAATTTTCTCGTGTTAAATTCATGTTGACGTGACACAGACAATTTTCAATTTGCCGCCAAATCGTAAAACAAATGACAAATGAATGAAATATATACTCAGTAATATTGGCAAAGAGTTCTATTTTCAAATTTTAGATTTTTTTTTTTATTATATTGTTTATAAGTGGCCAGTTCTAAGAACTTTCAGTTTGACCCTCGTACCTACATTTCTCTAGGCAACTTAACATCCAAATTTCTACCTTGTAGCGAAGTAATAATCATTTTAAATATATATATGTATGTATATTTTATAAATACCAGTAAATGATTTTTCTGTTCCTGGCAAAGCACGATTTACAAAAAATAAAGATTTTCTACGTTGCGAATGTCTCATATTTTTCTGGCATAACATAATTAACGAAAAAACTTACTTGTGTCATTTTGGATGTCTTTAATATCATATATCAATCAATATCACCTTTATCATTAATAATTTTGTATTTATTTATTATTTGTATTCTTTGTATGTTTATTAGTCTTTTGCTTATATATCTTATTATATCTGCATTACCAGGTGGTTAACTGGTAGATAATGCCATAGGACATTAAGTCCGCAAATTGTACATCTTACAGTGCAATAAAGTTTTTAAAAAAGAACTTTGATAACCTTAGTCCAGCAGCTGTATATCAGCCAGATACATTTTTTGCAACCGTCTCAGCTATAGATCTTATGTTATTATGCAGGTGTATGGCGGGTTCAAACCGCGAGGTGTCTCGTTTCTGACCGCAGCGCACTGGTGTTACTCGCCCGACACCGGCTGTAAGCTGAGAATTCCTTCGCTATTAAATAATATTATAAAGCTGTGACTTTGAGACTTGGAGATGCTTACTCGCGTTTGCAGATCAAAAAAATATGATAAGAACTTCAACTACTTGAAGGTTTTTGATGCTAGATAATCAATGATGACCATTAATTCAATATCTTATTTAAAGAACTTGCATTTTTCTGACTTAACAAAAATAACAGTCTCAGTTGCCAGTCATTGAAGTTTATCCGTCACGATAAGAAGAACATGAAACCACTATCTTTTAGAGATTTCAAATACCTAGCCTACCTATGCACGGAACTTTGTTCAAACTTTCTTGATAGTTCTGATTACGGACTTCAAACATGACAGCAAAAAATGGTAATATGTACATAAGGTCGAAGCAAAACTACTTTTAACGGTATAGTTCGATTGTTTTACTTTTAACAGTCGTTGTCAAAGCAAAACTCGAAGACAAGTCAATTACTTATTCCTACACATTCCCGGTCGGGTCGTCGGCGCGACCTCGGCGTCGCATCAATACTCTGCGCACGCGCATCGCATCCGCATAACCTCACACGACATCGCCGGTGACGGCTGACCTGCCAGGACTCTCGAACGGTTAAATAAAACATTGTCTTTAGTGTTTATACTTGAAAAATAATGTGCCTTACTATGCGAAGGAGTAATAATGTCGAAACTATGTGCTGACTACGATTTAAGAATAGATCTTGAATATTTTATTGCTACCGGATTTAAACCGGAACGTGCTAGTACTATGTCAAAACTTTGCGTATGCTAACACCCTTCATGATTTCTTTAAACCTATCTTTCCAGGATTGCCGCTTCACAATGTCCTAGTAAATTTAGGTTAGCGTTATCTATCCAATATGTCATAACCAACGACGTTCATATTCGAATTATTCGTTGATAAGTGCTTATTTTGTCGATAGTAAAAGTTCCTTAGGATATTTCAGTGCTACAAAGTATAAGATCACAAAATCTTCAGACTTCCCTAAGGCACTGTTACCTCACCCTCCTGTCACGTCCTGTGGTCAATCCTCCATCACCCGCAGCCTCCGTCCGACCTCCGCGCAGCAGACCGAAACGACCAGTAAAACCGTTCGTGATCTCCAATTACCGCAAAGAAGGTGCTATTGCCTAACTCAGTCGCTTTTGTATTGTAATAGGGTGGATTACACCCTATTAACATTGAACCCTATTAACATATTGAGTATTCGACACTTGCGACAAAAATGCGTGCTATGTATTTTATGTTTCATTGATTACCTCTTTTTATGGTTTTCAAATTCTCCAAACATTATCATTTATTGTAAAGTCATATTATATTCAATCATAAATCATATTATATTTTGCCAATACATTTTCTTGAAATTTTCCTGACTACCAAATTGTTAGTGGACGAAATGATAGTAATTTAAAAGCTTCAAAATTATCACTTCCTAGTATTTAATACTCTCTATTTTATGATTTACTTGGAAGTGCTTTCTTTTGCTATAGCCATGATGACAAATACGGATCGCAATCGCATTGCAATTGCTTTTAAGTTCCACGATAACTTCTGGATCATTGTTTTATTTTAAAACAGTTTTTTCTGCGCTCACTGTACACTGTATAAGACAGCTTCAATGAGGCGTGATTCATAATTTTGAGAACGGACCCGATAGCGTTCACGAGTTTGAAAAGATGGCTTTCAATTTATTGGTGTTGTGTATTTATTTATTTATTTGCTTTGAAAGTTACCTAGATCTAGTAGGTTTTTTATTTTCGTCATAAATTGATTGTTTTGTAGTAAATGCCAGCTAATGTACTTTTTTTATTACATCAGACAAGTTTTGTCTGTATTTTATATGGTGCCAAATAAAATTTCCAATGTTGTTATCGTTATTTTTTTCTGCATTTCTAAACAAATGGCTACAAATATAAATAAAAGTCAGCGAAAAATACGATTATGGCAATGTACCGAGTTTTGAATGAACTAGCGGTACCTCGCGACTTTGTCCGCGTGTTTTGAGTTTGCTTTCTCCCCTCCCGTTGCAGCGTGATATCTCACCAAAATCGGTCCAGTAGTTCCTAATATTAGCGCGTTCAAACAAACAAACTCTTCAGCTTTATAATATTAGTATACATGTAATTGCAAATAGGTACTGTTGCTGTTGATAGGTTTTTATGTAATCTTTTATCTTTTTTATAAACTTAATCTCTCAATAAATAACCAGTACCGTGATTTCGATTAACCTCATTACCGTCAGGGTACTTTTTGCCTCCAGCACAGGTGCGGTCACGATTGGCACCTCACGATGTGACAAGTGCGACTATCCAGTTAAAAAAACAATTTCAAACTATTGTTAGGCTTTTGGTATAAAAAGATGTCACGCTAGCCAGTGAAAGGATGTCTTTGAAGCAATCAAAATGTTGTTTTACTTTCGTTAGTATTGTATTTAGACTTTGCAAGGCCTTTAGGTTTTAATGGCTGTGTTAAATACGCTAAATAGTTGATATTGAAAGTTAAGACTTATGTAAAAGTGCCTTTTCCTATACCTAATAAGTGATTGGTATAATAAGCTTTAAACAAAACGTGACGAAAACGTATCTATGTTTAGGATTGGAACACCTCTATGACCATTTGCGCACTGCGACTTTTAGCAGCGATGTGGTCGCGATGCAGCAACGATGCAGTCGTAAAATGTCAACATTTACAAACTTGCGACTTTTAGCATTGGTGCAGTCGCGCGTTTTCAAAACGCGGGACAGCATTGTGACTCACGCAATTAACAGATTTAATTTGGCATAGATGCAGTCGCGAGTAAGCATTGATGCAGGAGCGCGAATATACAGTACATGACTTGTTTTGGCAATATCCAGCTTCCGCATCGCGTCTGCATCGATGCTAACGCGCATCAGCAATACGACTGCATCGATGCTACATCGCGACTGCATCAATGCTTAAAGTCGCAGTGTGTTAAGGGTCTAGGATATGTAAAAGTCATACATAAAACGTTAAAAATCGTTTCAAAACAATGTTTTGTATGTGTCTGTGTCATTTCCCACCATCAATCCGAAATTCCGATTAACCCTCCACAGCCCAGTCTTTTTGCGTGACATCTAGAGCACAGGTGCAGGTCACGTCCAGCTCGTCACGAGCAGGTTGATGTTTTTGTGAGGAAGACGGTTTTCAGCGATTAGTCGCGCGACAGGTTGAGATCGCGAGTGTCGTCCGAGTCACGAAGTTTGAACAATGCGACGCGCTTTGGGGTATCGTGCGTTCTATTAGGAAAATGAGATGAGTCAGTGCGGAATAAAAGGCCGATTTTACTTTTTAATTCTGTGGTGAGATGTACAAGCCTTGCCACCCGCATTGCTAGTACATTCTATGCAAGTTTTTTACTCTCTGTGTGACAAGTACTCGTATCCTCCAAGGTCAAATCTCAAAATTCTGTTTTTCTTTGCTTGTCGAATGTACTAAACAAGCTTTTTTAACTTTAAGATGATATCAGTGAATAAAATAAGGACCTATTTCATCTAAATAAATCTCAGTATTCAGCGATGAATGACCTATGTTGGTTGTGATTATTTGTCAGTTTTGTGTTTATTTTATTTTAACATTCATATTTTGGTTAAAAAGGAAAGTAAAGATTGTTTTCTACATTCGACCAGCGAAAAAAACGGCTTTAAACTTGTTAGATAGCTAGTTAACTGGGATTGACCCTGTGCGGTTGGCAAAATGTGGCTTCTGAATGCCTAAAATCAAAGTAAAGTAAAGTAAAATGCGTTTATTGCTTCCCATACAAAGAAGTACTTATCTCTATCACAATTTCTTAAAATTGTAGCTTAAACTAGGAGAGCAAATGGATGTGGCTCAGCTAGTGTTAGCAGAAGTCAACGCTGATTTTCAGCCTCTCCCACCTATATATTCAGCTTTTTAGCTACTCTAAATATAAGCTTTCAAATTGAATATATCTTACGATATCTGTCACACTTGATCGACCCTTTTTTTCCAGTATCGGAATTTGAATTGCTCTCTGCACTGATTTGGTCGAGACTAAAAAACCACCGAGACATACCACCGGTACCGTTCCGGATCAGTGCGTTAGAATATTATGTTTTATTGCGTGCATTCTTGGGGCTATTCGAAAACTGTGGTTTGATGTTACAGTCTCACAGTACTTCCGGATTTAGAGGTCTACATTCGGTTTGGACGTTTCTAAAATGAAGTTGAATCAGAAACATTAGGTTAAGGTTGAAAGATGTTTATTATTATACGAAATTACATTTCAACTATAATGAGATAGTCAACATTTTAACCGTCATTTGACTTTAAATATTTTTTTAGGTTGTTCTTTCTACTATATAAAAATATGCCGGGTTTTCCTTCCTGACGCTATAACTCCAGAACGCACGAACCGATTTCCACGGTTTTGCATTCGTTGGAAAGGTCTCGGGCTCCGTGAGGTTTAAGAAAATTCAAATATAAATAAAACAAAGCCATCTGGTGGCGAAACGGAGTTCGCGGGGTCCGCTAGTTTATAATACATTTATACTCTGATGGGGTTTGGTAGCATACTGAATAACTGTGCTGTGGGGATCCGATGAATATCTTTCATGTACAGTCGACAGCACATCAGGTTACCCACTTTTATTGCAAAGTAGCCCTTATTACAACTGCATAAGATACCGCAGTGTTTACCTTGACGTGCTGTACTATTTAAGCTTTCCCTATGAAGAGTAAATTTATTTACTCTTTCCCTATGAAGAGTAAATTTATTTACTCTTCATAGGGACTTAGGGACGACGACCCGTCTGGTGTAGTGGTCGAGAAATCGCCTACTACGCAGCGGGTGCGGGTTCGATCCCCGCACAATACAAACATTTGTGTGCATGAACATGTCTGTTTGTATTGGTCTGGGTGTTTTCTATGTATACCATGTATGTATTTACAAACAAAAAGTATTTAAGTATTATATCCGTTGTCTGGCACCCATAACACAAGCTTTGATTAGCTTACTTTGGGGCTACATGGCGATGTGTGGGAATGTCCAAAGAATATTTATTTATATTTTATTTATTTATTTATTTGCTGGTCAAGAGTGGGTTCCGAGTTGATCTCGATCCAAAGTTTACTAACTTGATAGATGTGCTTTTAAGTATGGAGTTTCGTACAAAGAATACTAACGCCTCGAGTTGGTACTGTGTTGTTCGCGTAACGGGTGTATAGATGAGCTTATAATCTTTATCGTTACTGGTTAAGTATCAGTCAATGGTGAGAGTGTAGGTATTAGAATTGATATATTTTTTAAAGATGTTGTACGATATTGATTCTTTATTATTTTCTTTTAAGTGGTTATTATCATATCAGGTACTACACAAACGGGATCGTGAGACGAAATTGGAAGATCGTATTTTAGGGCCGGAAATCGTTCATCAAAAATTACGTGTTTGACTTGCGATAAACATGTATAACTACTAATTTCATCAATAATGTCATCACGATAAAACCCGGACAAGATTACTAGTTTGTAATGTGACACTTTAAAGGCCCTTTTCCCCTTAAGGCGCTACCCGGATTTTTACCGCGCACACTAGCGCCACTTTACTAGAAAAATCATAACTCGTTAAATAAAAGACCAATCAAAAATCTGGTAGATACGATTGTAGCTCTGATTATGTGGTTTAGACACAATGTTTAAGTTCAATTAAACACAGTTATCTGCAGTTACAGTTAGCAAAAATGCTAAAAGTGGCCATATTTAGCAGTTTTTCTAACTCTAACTACAGTTAACTACTTAAGAAACAATTTAAACGTACTAAATAAACTATAAAACCTGTACTACAATCGTATGTACCAGATTTTTGATTGGTCTTTTATTTAACGAGTTATGTTTTTTTTACTAAAGTGGCGCTAGTAAGTGCGCTAAAAATCCGGGTAGCCCCTTAATACATTCCATGAGATTTTACATATCATTCTTTTTACTTATTTTTGGTATGTTTTGTTATTTTTTCCCGAGCACGTGGTGCCAGGAACCAATATTGCAATGTAAACCATTGCAATGCTTTGACATTTTAGTTGATAGGACTGGCAAATATGACCCTTATAATAAAGTGGCTTAAGATAAAAACGAACGGAGAATCACACAATATTTCTCATGTTTTATGTTTTCACCTTATGTCTCAATGTATAAAATATTATTTGCACCGAAATTGATCGCAAAAATCGCTCAGTTAATTAGGGCCAATATTAATAGCTTTTGTTTGTGCAAACAAGGTACATTTCGCGAGATCACCGCTTACGTATAGAGGTCACGAAAATTGAGCGAAAGTAGCGAACCCTGGTGACTGGCGGAACTGGGCCTGCTCCAGTTGATCGAAGGTCTTATGCATCCAAAAATGGATGACAAACATGGCTCGAAGTGAGCGCACTGCAGTGGGCTGAGCCAAGTTGCTGTTTTATTTTTTGAGAGGTGACCTTAGCCCTGTGACCATTGTTTTTTAAATATCCCATAATGATGATTAGGTTTATAATAAAAGTTAGGGACCCGAATCGATGACAGCGCTGGCAGTGGCCAAAAAAAGATCGTCGGACGACTTCAGACGTCTGTCACAATTTCTCTAACATTTTTGGTACAAAAATTAAGTCTCCGTGAATTATATTTTACTAATAAATAAAAATCGATACTAAAGATTAACTTAATTTCATATGATGAATGAATAATTTCTATATTTCATGAAAATAACTTAGTATTAAATACTTTTTTTAATGACACCCAGCGATTTGTTATTTCAACGTCCGCAAATAGTTTGTGATGTTGTCGTCGTGCACAGGCCCAATAAGTAAAGTGAGAAATTTCATAATTTCATTATATTAAGCTAAGTTAATAAAGCTAGAAAAAAAACAGAAGTGGTTAAGTTTTCATCTTATTACATGCGTCAAAACTTGGCTCGCAATTCACTAGATGCCGAAAAAGATAAATATTACGTATTGTGGGGTTGCGTCACGATTCACTTGGCCCCAAGGTCCGTAATACAATAATTACACTCGTTTAAAATCCACGATCATTTAATATGGAGCAGCGATTAACTGCCGTTGACTCAAGTTGTTATCGATTATCGCAATCTGTCTTAGATCGTGATTTTATGATTAATTTAATTATACACCAATGTACGACAATAATAGTGATAGCAACTTGGCTATGGAAATCAAATATGAATCTATGTAGTGCCGTTTTAATACTTAATTATTTCAACTCATGCAAGTTCAAATCGCTATGGCGTATATTTTCGCATTTTATTATGTGTTCATGGCATACTTCTTGGTTACATAATAATATAATATTATCATTTAACTGGATAATGTGTATAGCCACAACACTTAAGCAAGGTAATATAAATCAAAATGATGTGACAGTTTTCCAAAAAAAGAGCTCCACGATATCCTGTTTTACTTTTCCATGCTGACCTTTATTTATACCTGACGTATTTTATTTGTATAAGTAATAAAAAGTTATAAGCATCATTTACCTTGGCACATCCTTCAAAAACAATCACCAGAATAAAGCTGATGTAAAATCGACTTTTATCCCACCTACAGCCTGAGTTATGTTAGGGTATCACATTCGTGTGTCGTCACCAACCTTTCTCCGTCCCAGGGGTCTTTGGCCCGGATCGCATAGTTTTGTGCAATTCGAGCAAACATTATTAGTTAGGTATTCTGGTCAGTTGCATTGCTGACACAGGTCAGACCTAGGGTTGACAGCAAACTCAACAGTAGTTTTTTTATTCAAACCTGAGACGCAATGAGAGAGTGGTGTTGTGAGTTTAACGTGTCTGTCTGTGTATATGTGTATCTGTCAGTGGTATCGAAGCTCCCAAACAGATGAGCCGGTTTTCGTTATTTTTTTTGTGTCATTGATAATTTTATTCCGCGAGTTCTTAGCCATGTTTAATGAAAAACTGTTCAGCCGTTTGAGATCCGATTCTAAGCATCGTTTGATCGATCCGAAATTTGGTACCGTGTGACTTCAATGATATTGTAATAACATCTTAGGTAACCATGACTTAAAATGTGACATGTCATTTGGATGTAATTAAATTTGATGTAATATTCAACTACTAGCACTCTCTCTTTAAATGTAATTCTCATGAACTAATACGATAATATCATAATGAAAAGTATATTTTAAAAAAAAAATAATATCAATTCGACAAAAGTCTGTCTAATCCAAATAACCCACGTTAAAATGCCTATTTGGCTGTTATGTTTTGTTTCCATCAAAATTCATATTATATAAAATATATTCATATAAAATAAATTTAATGCAATATTTAATATTTTTAGTCGTAAGTTAATTCCCTTTAATTTATCGTAATTTTTTTTGGACTCGTTGCAACGGCCAATGTTAATAAAGTATCATTTCCTATTGTTTTGTTTTTGCCAACCCTCTAACCTCGGAAGGTGAATGACTCGAATGGTCCACTCCATCATGGAATTAAGGTCACCAGCTGATAAATGGATCAGGAAACCCAAATCCAGAATGCAACTCACCGCTATAGTCGTTTGTACAGTCGACAATATATTTTTTGGTAAAAATTAACACATGATGTAAATTGTTAATTCTTTTTTGCGCAATGTGACCAAAGTGCACACTTTTAAATTAAATTATTCACACTAACATACATTTCGGTTTAGTGTGAAGGATTGAAAAAATGTACTAATTTAACACAAAAGAAATATTTTTATAATTTATTTAGTCCACGCGAGAAACCGCTACTTATATTTTTTAAGCTGAGTGCACGTCAATAAAACGTAGAGTAAACACATTCATAAACGGATCAAAGCACACGACCTTACATTGCAATTCACGAAGTTATTTTTTATTGTTTCGCCAATACCATAAATAAATAAATAATTTACGGATTGAATTTAGTAGTCAAATAGGTGCATAAATCATTTTATTGTGGTTTAATTCAGGACCTGTATAGATACATTTCGACGAACTTTAGAGGCGTGACGTTTTTCAGTTGTCTGTATCCAGTACTTTCTCCATATCAAATCATATCAAGATATATCTAACAATCATCTCATCTTGCTCATCAAAATCTTTACCTGCAAACAATACGGTAGGACGAAGATAATGTGACCATTAGGCGCGCAATGGTACACATAGCCTGCACAATAGAATTGGGCGGCGCAGGCGCAGAGGCCGTGAAATTGCGCCTTTTAAATACTTTCTATTGCCGCGCGTGTCGCCGATGCGCGAGAGATGTGGTGACATTTGTGATCTTAACTTTAATTGTGTACGTATATCTTCAAGAGGGTTTTAGCCATTTTTGGTATTTTGCCACGCTTGCGAGAGCCAGCGAGACTGGCGGACACTGATGCACTCGATTAGTGCAAAACAAAGGTGTCAATCTTTTGGCAGACCTTTGCAATTTGCAAATTTAGTCGCATGCGTATATCTTAAGAAGGGCTTTAGCCTTTTTTGGTATTTCGAAACGCTTGCAAGTGCAAGCGAAAATGGCAGACACTGATGCACTCGATTAGTGCAAAAGGAAGGTGTCAATCTTTTGGCAGACCTTTGTAATTTGCAAAAAAAGACCGGATTCGTAATCGATATTTAACTCAACTAATGGTTAACGGTTGAATATTTACGATTGTGTGTGTTTTGAAGAAAAAATATCTTAACTAAATGACAGGCTATTTAATGACCATTAAATTAGATTAAGTAATTTTTTATAGCTTGGGAATTATTTGCGTTTAATTTTATTGAACACTTGCAGACTATGAAGTCGTTACTGCTATCTGTTCTGTCTTTATCAGCACGCACTTAGCGTTGCATAGCAGCAATAATACTCAAAACAAACTAATTTAAACGCTTGGCATTATATTATTCTTTGAATATAACACCTGCTTACTCCAGCTCTCACTAACTTATTTTATTTGATCCTGATTTCCTGACAACATCTTCAGTATTCGTGCAACTAGTGTCGCAGCAACCTAAACTTAAACCTAACACCATATCGCATCTACGTCAACCCGATGGCACTCAAACCCGCTCGGTCGCTCCGTTAACCGTCAGCCAATCCCGATTACGTCAATTAGAACCATTGTCGCATGGCTACCCTCATAAATAGTAGGCCGTCAATCCGCCGCAATCCAGTTCACACCGGTTTCGCAAGCATTAACGATATCGGCACTACGGTGACAGGGCATGCCCTTAAGTACGCTCCTGTCTTATTTAAGCCGCATATGTAGGGTAATAATGTGGGAAATAGTTACTGGATGATATTATTAAGCCGCATAAGGCAGCAGGATATTTTCGTTGGCTTAGACCCGTCAGTGTAACAGCTAAACAATTGAGCGAGCCAGCCGAATGAAATGTTGCCTAGGCCCGACCCCGAGAAGCATTTGAATTACCTTTAGAATCTATTCTCGTAAGATATTTTTAAAAAATATATTCAATTATATAGAAATGATAACTATTTAGGTTTTACAACACGGTTTTATGAATAGAAAAATATGAAAACTAGAAATGAGGCACACACAGCGCCACCAAGCGACAGAAAGAGAACAGGAGAATTAATTAAAACTTTTATATTATTGTCTACATTCTTCCTTATATAATTAGTTCTTTGCTAACTCAGTAACCAATTACAATACTTGCATAACAATAAATCAATCAATGTTTAAATAGCGCTTGGAAAATTTAATCGTAAGATTTATGTAAATGTGTTTATCCTGATAGTCAATTATTTATTTCGCACAATAAGACTGAATATGCTCATAGTTTAAAAATGCGACATTATCAGCACTTGATATTGCAAAGAAGCCAGCTATTTACGTCATCGTTCAAAATTGGTGTCACCAATGATGAAATTAAATTATGCCACATGATGATAACGCTTATCAACGTCACTTACACATGTCAGAGCGTCCAAATCTGCCTTGTGAAATGAACCTATTTTTATTTTACTTTTATACATTTATTAATATAATCGTGCAACGAAAGTAAAAACGATAACAGTGTACAATCGTTAAATTCTAGCACTAATTAATGGCATTCGTGATAGACTGAAAATAAATACTGATAACAGATCATTGACCCCTCACCTCACTTAATTGTTCTGGAACATTAATTTTACCCAGTTTTTACTATGCTGCTGCAAACTGGTGTGATCAGTGATTCATTGGTTCGTTGATGTAGCAGAAGTCCCCCTAGCCGATTTCGACTACGGTGGCCAGTCACAACAGCTAACTGACTGCGCGGGACATATTATAGTGCGCAAGTGTATGCGCCAACACAGGTGCACTCTCTATTCCTTTCACTCTCATAGCCTGATGGGACAGCAATCTGACACGACCGGAGAGAGATCAGGCGCAGGGCCAATGGCTGTACGTCCTTTTCCGAGACACGGGGGTGAAACATCGCCAACTTCCAAACTTCGGACTACCCTAAGAATTTCTGAACAGAAAAACTCAGTTTTATATTGTAAGCCCGACCCGGCGATCGAACTCGGGACCTCTGGCGCAGCCGTCGCTTTAAAGTGCGACCCTCTTACCGCTGCGCCACCGTGGAAGTCGAGTATAAGTTTGGTTAAATTGAGCTAAAACGTAGATTAGTCGATTTTCTGAGACTGTGGCATAATTCTTTATTCTCGGATATATCTCCAAAACATATTTTAGCCCGGGATATAGAATAGTATATTTTTCAGTGAAAATGATTCCATTGTTAATGTAGGCCTTTTAAGAAACTTTTTTTATTTTCTTACTTAATATCCAGCCATAGACCTTGACGTTGTTAGCGATTTTTAATAGGGATCATAATTTTGGGTTACTATATCTATGAGTTAAAGCATTTAAGAGCACTGTTACCAAGACAAGGTAACTACGTATTATGCTTTGTAGAATCATCAATGAAATTTTTTGCCACTATACTATTCCCACGCTGTATATTTCTAAATGGATAGGCACCTTTATTCATCCCTTTCGAGATTATGAATCCACTTGATAATCTGTTCTTTTCTATAAGCTTTTTGATTTTAATTAAAAAAATCAAGAAGTTGACTTGCATCATAATTACCTTTTTAACTGGAATGCAATTAAGCTCTCATTAGACAGAATTAATAAAATGCAGCACAAATTTAACGGTGACATAAAAATTGATAGCTCTCTAATAAAGACGCGAAACCAGCGATTATCCGCAGATATATCTCGGTTCAGTAATGAATTTGTTTAAACATAATTTGTTTTGCGGAAGCTGTTAGGGGCAGGACGCATAAACTTCGTCCATAGCTGGCTGTGGAGTTGGCGGTCAAAACAAAACGGTTGCGTCCGGTTTACTGTGAGATGTTATGTAGACGTGTCTGGAAAGAGTAAAACCCACATACTCAATTTATTATTGCGATACTATTGAGCGAATCAAAACAACCTACGTCAGGTGGCCTCTTTGTAGCTTACTAGCTACGACGTAGTATTTCGTAGATACGCGCGGGTGCGAGTTTTCCCATTCGATTTTTTTTAATGTTGTCAAGAGGTTTTCTTTTATAAGCTTGCATATAAATGTGTCAATTATACTACTTTATTCAAAACAAACAAGAAAAATTAAACTATGTGTCGATACTTTGGCCCCTAACATCTCAGTAAAGCGGCCCTTAAAGCTGAGGCAGCAGCAGAGTTGGTCGAAAACGCCAAGCGGCGCAGGTACGTCTCACTTGCAAATGGTTATGTGTTGAAACATTTGGGCCGTGGGGACCCTCTGCTAAATAGCTGTTTAGAACAATTGCGCCAAAATTAAATTGTAACAGCCAATAATAAAGTTGGCTGGTTCCTAGCTCAAAGGATTCGCAAAGCTATCCAACGCGGAAATGCATTCAGCATCATAGCCTCCTTGCCGCAAGGAAATGGTTTCGTTATTGAATAGGTAGATTTTAAGTTATTTTTTATGTTGCATATAAATTGAAGAATTTTTTTTTTTTAAATAAAGATAGCTCCCTCCCTGAGTTGAATGTCACTGACCAAAACAACATCCTGTATATGTTTGTTTATCGACAGTTATAGTTATAGTCTGTGTAACCGAAAAATACTTGAAGGTACAACGTCTTTTCGTTAATATATCGCTTTATCTCAATTTACTTATTTTTTCAGCCACGTGATATTTTGAATGACCTCTGTCCTTTCTCGCCACACAAGCACATAACTAATATTTTTCTCACTCATCACCGTTTTTATACTCAAGACAAAAACTGTGAAGTGAAAACACATTCCTTGACGGAGCTGCGCGTGACCAGCGTACGAACACCACTTGAATAGGTAACCTTAGCGGACATTAGTGTTGAATAGAGCAGTTCACGCTGAGATTTTTTAGATTCTGCGTGAATTTACGTCAATAAGACTTAGGTGTTGGCGTCTTATGTGATGTGGAGGACACACGTGAAGCTAGTTTCACACCTATTGGTATATTACGACATAGTTACAAACAAAATGACAGTAATCTTAACTCTCCCTTGTTTTTAAATTGCCAATTTCCAACTGGCTCATCGCTCCTATATAATTTATATCAACAAAATTCTCCTGCACCCGTTTCTCCTGCATCTTTCTGCATACCTGAAGGTATGATTTGGAAAAACTGCTTTAGCATTAAGTCCGCCTTTTAAACACTGTTTTTTGGGTAATAAAGCTTTTAAATTAAAAAAAATATGCCGCTTTGTCGACGAAACTTGACCCTTGCCAAAAGTGATCCTTTGTTGTCCTAATATTGGCTTGCAGGGACTCGCGGCGGTTTTAGCGACGAGTGATCTGTCACCATCACCTATAAGCTGCCGCTGCTAGTAGGTATGCGTAAATATATTTTTTTTATACATTTTAAAAGGTAAAGGTATTGAAAAGGCATGTAACTTGGTTTTCACGACAATAGGCTAACACAGCAGTTAGGCAAAACTTGCATGCACATTTTAATAGTGGCTAAGCCACACCATTTCAACGACATGAATTTTATGTGCACGAATCAAAGTCACGCGTACACTTGCGGACAAAGATAGGGCATGATATAACAACAGTTTAGTTTCTAATATATTTCACCTAACAATTATTATTATCAGAATCTATTTTTATTTAGGACTTTTATTAAAATAGAGCATCATTTTATAAAACTAAAAAAAAACTCCAGATAAGATACTGTTATCAAATGAAAGCTTGCAAATAAATTTAAAACCTTTCAGTCAGAAACAAGACAGCTTTATAGAGTAGAAAATACTTGAATGAACCGGCAATGTCTCAGCTCTTTTTATAACGCATTAGTAAGGATGATGAGTGCAGAGCGCAAACTTGTTTATAGCATGAGTTATTTTGAAGACACGTCAATAAAACTAAACGAGTTTGGTAGGTAATCATTTTAATATACGTAAAATTGAATATAGAGCGCATCGGCGAGTGAGTGTTAATGGAACCAGTTTTCAGTTGTTCGCTTATTGTATACGTAATATTATAAAATGTTTACTTATTTTTAATCATTTTATGTAACGATTGATTGAAATCTGGCTACCTATTACTTAGTAGGTATTACGATTCCTAAATTGGTTGCGATGGACCAATACCAATTGTTTAGTTATTAAATGTTTGTGATAAGAGTTCAGTAATAAAAAATATCGTATGATTGACACGAAGCAGCATAAATAAGTATTTTTATTTCAACAGTGGCTGCTTAAATCTATCATTCATATATAGGTAATCAAGTAACATAGGTACACAAAAACGCACTTAATTTTCCACTAAGTGTACACCAAGAGGTAATGATTGGAACAGTTGCACACGTAGCGCGTGACAAATGACTGCACCTTTGTGTTTTGACCTTGACCTGTGACCTCAGCGCCACTATTATATCATTAGACCTCTCGCAGTGACGGGTCTATACTAAAACACGTCGTCGTATATTTGTATTATATGCATTAAAACGAATAATAAAGCGCAAAGAATGAGGCAATTCTCGTGCAATTCGTATACGAAAAAAGTTCACCGATCTAATTTTCTGTGTCGAAGAAAAAATAGTTTTTGATTTCTTAATGTTACGATTTATATGTACTCGTATTTAGTATTTTTTCGAGGGATAGTTTTTTCATTATCATCATCAACATCATCATTATCAGCCAAAGGACGTCTACTGCTGAACATAGGCCTCCCCCACGGCTTTCCACAGCGACCGATCACTAGCGGTCTGCATCCAATTTGATCCTGCTATGTTTATAAGGATGTCTGTCTATCTTGTTGGTTGACGTCCTACGCTGCGTCTTAGTTTATAGTTTTTTTACGTGAAAATATTTTACTTGATTTTGTAAGTAACACGCAATCGAATTACTACACGAGAAAAGTTCGATTGCCGCGAGAACCGGCCACCTGATCGCTATTGGGGCAGAAAAGTTGGAGACTTATCGACCAAATACGCAGCGTAGGACGTCCGCTGACGTAATGAACAGACCACCTTGTAAAGATCGCGGGATCACACTGGATGCAGGCCGATTGCAACTGGTCGCTGTAGAAACATTGGGGGAGGCCTTTGTTTAGCAGTATACGTCCTTTGGTTGATGATGATTATGATGAGTGTAACTTAATTGTGTTTAAAATATTCATAATGACAACCCTAGGTACTGACCTAAGTGACGCCTACGACCTTAGCTCATGTTAGAAGTTCAAACTACATGCCTAGTGTTTTTATGATTTCTGTACATGTAGGTCTCAAATGAATTCGTTCAATGCGGTGCAAACATAGTCACGCAAATAAATGATTGACGTAATGCTATGCAATTAGTGAAGTTCTTAATCAATTATCTTTCGTTCGTTCTTATCAATTATTTGAAGTTTGGTATAAATGAAACGAGGAGGATAACTGAAATTTTTTAGATATTTTATTGCCCTTTGTGGACAGCAGCTTACTAAAACAGGTGAAACAACAACTTCAAACTCACTGAGTATCTATCTTAATACAAATTAGGTCTGTGTTTAAACTCTGACAATAGCAATATTATATCTAGCAGTCCCCCGCGACCTCGTCCGCGCGTTTTGATTTTGCTCCCTCGCTTCCCGTCACAGCGTGATGTGCTATAACTTTAAGCCTTCCTCGATAAATAACCTATCCAACACTTAAATATTTTTTTTAATCAGTCCACTAATTCCTGAGATGAGCGCGTTCAAACAAATAAGCTCTTCAGCTTTATAATATTAGTTTAGAGTGCTCAATAAATAGCTGTCTGAAAATAGGTCTCATGTTCGCAACTTTTTTCTTTGTTTGTTTTAACTCATAAATCTACTTTTTTTATTTACTCTGTACACAAGATTTCACTTCGTAACGATAAAAACAGCGTCCATCTTACATCTTAACCTCACGCACGACCTGACCCCTCTTTATTGCCTATATCTCTTCTTGTACAACAGTATTGTGTTACAAATAACGTCGTGGCCTGCCAATTTGAGTCGCAAGTGACACTGTTACACATACAGAGTTGCATCATCTTGTTACACTTGACTGACTTGACCGAGCTAGTGTCCTGTTGGGTAAGACCAAGTGAGATTTCGAATTTGAAGTACAGTGGCCAATTCTCGTGCAATTTGTATACGAAAAAAGTTTACCGATCAAATTTTCTGGAAAAAAAATTGTTTTTGATATCTCAGGGTCACGAGTTTTACGTATTTAGATTTAGTTTGAGCGCTCGTTTTTTACGTGTACATATTTTACTTGATTTTTTAAGTAAAACGGTTAAACTCGCAATCGAATTACCTCACGAAAAGAGTTCGAATACCGCGAGAATCTATCATAACCTAAAAACTGAAACATAGCTGTCGCACAGATCTTCTTAAGCTGTCTTAACTCATCAGTTCTGTAATCTTGTTCAGATTCGACGTTATTAAACACGTATAAGCTTTTGATTTGAACAGGACTAAAAGAAAACAATCAATCTCCTTTAAATGGTTTATTATAATCTATATTTAGACTTATTTTTTACAAAAAAGACAATATAATTTACATAATATAACGTTTAGATAAATGATTCTATGTATTTTCAAAATTATGCCTCTATTTTTCTCAAAAATGTCCGTCCTCCGTCCGTTCACGTTCTGCGAAGAAGACTGCTCACTCGATCTTATTTATTACTCTTTTTTTTAGTTTAATTTTTAGTTCTTACACAAAATGTTGTACGTAGACATTCGTTTGTTTTTCTCAACGCCGTCATTCGTGGCTCGTTCCACAAACCCATCGGTTCAGGTGTTACAATAGCCGTTGTTATGACACGGCCGCAGCTTTATATTCCGACCTTGCTCTCTTCACGAAGGCTGTTCATCAGAACTAATATTTGTCTTGTGTTCGTGGCTATTGTTAACAACTTGTTATTACGCTTGATGCGTGCTCTTGATACATGTAGCAGGTGATTGACTGATGTGTCATTTATGTATTCTGACATCATGTGAAGACCTGAATATATATTTTATCTTGTTTTTTTTACAAGATTTCTAAATATTGTCAAAAAAAAGATTTACTGGTATGAAAAACCCTTGGAACTTAAGACCCACAAAAATGACAGATATTGATAAACTCTTCAAGTAAGTATCCATTTCTACCTTTTCTGCGAAAATCGAAAGCTGTATATTATAAATTAGAGTGTACATTCATGTTACAGAATGATGATTAAAAAAATGTCTTCAAATTTTATGCAAGTTTTATATATAAGCAAACCTCTCCACAACATTTTTTAAAAAAGGATGGGGGAACTCGCACCCTCGCGCGTACCTCGCGTGTACTAGCTACTACGCCGTAGCTAGTAATCTACGAAGAGGCGACCTGTGGGTCTAAGATGCGCGCCTGTTATCATGTATCGCGGCAATCGATAAATTTCAAACGTCTTAATTTAAAGGTAAAACGTACTCAGTCAAATGCATTCTTTTATTTAAAAAATAATAATAAAGATTTATTTACAAGTTAAAAAAATGTGGAAAAACATGTTGCTTAGGAAATAAAATGATTTTATCGACGCATTAAACGGTATCGAGGCGTGCATGTTAGGCCTACTGGTGTGGGTAGCTTTGACTCGCTCGCTAGTATCGCAATAATACATTAATTTTCTTCCATTAAAAATATATTTTTTGGCATTAGCATCGTTTGTACAACCACCCCTGAGTCACTCGTCGCTAATAAAAACAGCCTGTTTATAATACTGTTTTATGTTTTCGGTTCGACAGTTGTGAAAAAATACGAAAAACAAGGGCTGAGATCGGCTATTTTCCCGGCTTGACATATGATGACTTAACTAAGGGAAAAGGAAATAGCGAAACACTAATAAATACATATTTACTGTTTCAACTTATTTTTTTTATGCGCAGATGCCTTGCAGTTGCAATCGCAGTGCCATTATGATTCTTTTGTCAAATGACACCATTGTGATAATTGACATGGCTGACACGGAGGCCAACGGGCCAACAGGCCAACCTCTCGCAGAACTAATTATACAGATATTGTTCTAAATAAATGTTTTTTTTTCTCCTACGATCCTATATATTAGCTTGCTATTAATAAGCTCGACAAGGTATTGTGTGAGATGTTATTTATTTATGTAAATGAAGGTTCCTGGCTGCATGAAAGAAAATTGCATGAATTATAGAAAAAGTTAATAAAAACATATGATTCTACTTAAAATGTACAAAACAAACACTATGTAATAAGTCAATGTAAGACCCCTTACACACTGCGACTTTACGCATCGATGGAGTCGCGCATTTTCAAAACGCGCTTCCACATCGCGACTCAAGCAATAAACAGATTTAATTTAGCATCGGCGACTTTTAGCATCGATGCAGTCACGCGTTTTGAAAACGCGCTTCAGCATCGCGACTCACGCAATGAACAGATTTAATTTAGTATCGATGCAGTCTCCAAAATTCAGTACATAATTTGTAAATTTTCAGCTTCTGCATTGCGACTGTATCGATGCTAAAAGTAGCGCAGTGTGTAAAGGTTGACATTTTGCGACTGCATCGAAACTAACGTGCGTTAGCATCGCGACTGCATCGCTGCTCGCAGTGCGTAATGAGTCAAATACGTACACGGTAAACCGTTTAGTCTATTCAAGTAATCAGGATGATGACATTATAATTACTCACGTGTCTTGGTTCTCAATGTATATTAAAACATTTAACGGTTCCGTAGCATACAACGGCACTAAATTAAATAAAACTATAACACGTGGGTTTGTTCTCAAACAAAACAACATCGATTTCAAACGGAATCAATCGTTTTAAAAAGAGTTTTCCGATTTCCACGTGACCTCTAATCCAAACAGCTCGCTTATCACATGACCTCTTTACAACCTTTCTGTACCGGCGCATAACGTCGTATGTGGCAGACGAGTTTGAAAAATTGAAACTAAAGTTCACAGGCCGAAGGTGAATTTTCCTTTGCGGCGTGATGGCATTGTTTTTCCGTTGTTATCGTTGTTTCATGTTTTAGGCATTTGGTTCATACGCAAGTAAGCGATGTTGATCGTATGTATGTACTAGCTAGTCGTATTTAAGTTAAATACGTTTCGTAATATATAAGACGGACAAAACTATTTATGATTTTACTTTCTTTTCAATTAGTGCCAACTTAATTATTGCACAACTCACAAAGAGGGAGGTCCAAAAATGCCCCACGTCCTACAGAGATGGAATATCTGTCAAAAAAAAATCAATGAATTAGTAGAAAAATAGGAAATACATTAATTTTTCGGTCTAATATGAAAAAAATATGCTATGAAATTCGTTCAGGGGTTTGAGAACCTGAATAGAATCTGATTAAAAAAAAAATGATGGAAAATGCGTACCTACCCTCACCGCCAGTGCTATAAAATCAGGATTCCGTTGTGAGGTATAATTATAAAATAAAAATTTAATATTTATCAGAACAAGTGAAACATTATTCTCTTGCTTTATTGACAGCCGCCGCCGCAGCGCGGTCAATATCGCTAATAGTGACTGTGATGTTAATTAGATTTTTGTTAATTAAGGATAAACTCAAAACAAGTGTTGATTTTCATGGTATGAAGTAATTTTTTTACAGCAGTTTTTTACGTTTGACCGAAAAAAATGTGATATTGGATATGCCATATTTTTTACTAAGTATGAAAATTTTTAAAAGATACTGTTCATCTCTGTGGGGCAATTTTCTATGAGATGTGGTACTTCTCTTTTCATTTTGATGGTTATCAACGAAAATATTTTATTATGTATTATCTACTATCTAGAAAGTACTGAGTACAAAATATGAATTAATTTAGAAATTATAATGTGAATTAATTTAGCATAAAAAATAACTTTAAAGATGTGTGCTAAATTTACATAAAAATAATTTATTGAATTATAACACCCGCCTACACATTTAGTAAATATACCGTTTATTGAAACAAAATACATATGTTGAAAGTCAATCGTCCAATAAGATCTTCTCCGTCAATAATTATGTAAATATCTTAATTTTTCGTTTGAACAATACTTGTACGATGTAATTTTGAATCTAGATATCTAAATGTGAAATGGACTTGTCAGAATGAATTTAGATTAGAATATTAGCATTGTTTATCGCTTCTCTTCATAGGTGAGGTGTAAAGTGTTTTCCGTGGTTCAAGTTATAAGATTTTAACATTATTTTCGGGAATTACCTGGCAAATCACTTTTACCATTCAAACATAACTGCTTACATTTCGTGTATTTTTTTTTATAAAAGTGGTTTATAACCCTTATTTATCATAAGATACAATAGAAATAAAAATACCGGAATGAAAAAGGATAGGAGTCCATTTAATATAGCTGTCTTTTCACCTCGAAAAAAAGTGACGAGCCAAAATAGATCATCAAACTTATTGTGTTTCATTTCACAAAAGGGAGAGAGTCAGAGTTCAGAAACTGACTGCTTACTCATCTCCAACTTTTTATGTATAAGCAGTCACATGAGGCCACAATTATCAGCTTATCTGATAGTAAAATAAGAGTGAAAATTTGGCCTCATCAAAAACATAGATAAGTGAGTATCTGTACCTGTACTGTACTGTATTTGTAATTGTACGTGAGTACTAGTTCTATTTTTTTTATATATGGCTCTATTTTTTTATATAACCGCTTATGCTTTATGGCGGGTTTGGCACGAGCCACGCGTGGGGCCACTGCGTGGGCGTCCGAATAAACATGTCCGCCTGTCCGGTAACGAGGCTCGATCGTAAATGCCGTCTTCGGGGAAGCATCAGGTTCAATGGCTTCGTTGTTTGCGCAGATTTTCTAGCCACACATTAAAATTAAATAGCTGGTTAATATAGAGGGTTAAAGCAAAGAAGCTGGCTGGATTTTTTTTTCTAAAAAACGAAAAAAGAAGCTCAGTTTTATCAGTTTTTTTTATCGATTCTGACTCTCGTGACTGGCTGATTTTCCGTTTCGTAAACTATAAGCCTGAGCCGCCTCAAGAAGTATCAATTCTCTTTCAAAAAAAGATCGAAAGAATCGAATTTCAGGTCAGAATCTATGTGCAACCCGTTTTTTGTGCGGTAGGATTTTACGATTGACATTTTTGACGACCCGTCTGGTGTAGTGGTCGATAAATCGCCTACTACGCAGCGGGTGCGGGTTCGATCCCCGCACAATACAAACATTTGTGTCCATGAACATGTCTGTTTGTATTGGTCTGGGTGTTTTCTATGTATATCATGTATGTATTTACAAAATATATATATATATATCCGTTGTCTGGCACCCATAACACAAGCTTTGAGTAGCTTACTTTGGGGCTAGATGGCGATGTGTGAGAATGTCCAAAGGATATTATTATTATTTATTTATTTTATTTTTTGATTATTTGGGAAAAACAGTGGAACTCTTAATCGCTTTCCACTCGAAATAAGTTCGATGACACGAGAATCGCCACCCTGGTTTTGTAAAACTCATAACGAATTTCAAATAGTAAGCTGTGCAACTGATACATGACGCGTTAGCCACCACTTTGGCTGTATTTACTTGTGTAGTTTCAACGAGTTAACGATAGAAAAATAACACCAAAAAAGTGGAAATCCTTGCCTCATCTTTGATTTTGACAAAAAATATGCCTTTAAGATGCCTTAGACATCTTAAAAACGTCCCGCTTACAATCAAATTGTTTTAAGACCCAGTCTGTCGTTAAACAGGGTGTAATATGCACTACTTTAATTAGCGAAACTCTTCAATAGAATAAGTAAACGTACTCTAGTACTACACAAATAAAGCATTAACTTCTAAATGGCAGTAAACAACTCAAATGCAAATATTGGCCCAACTCCACTCGAACGGGTGACCTCTACAATTTGACCGATTATCTCTGATAACACTTAGGTCAGCTGAAAAAACAAAAACAATTTCTACATATGTATATCGGAAGCATCAATATAGTGTTATCCATAATATATAGGTAGGTAGGTTTGTATTGATGTATTATAAATTGTATTAATTTTGTTTTAAATTATAGATTGTTTATATATATTTTTTGTATGTGGACAATTTACCCTTTTTGTAATAGTAATTAATTTTCTTTTTATTTGTCACAGCGCCCACAATTATTTCTGCTCAACCCAAAGATGTTACTGGTAGAGACGGCCATATGGCGTTAAGTCCACCTTTTGTGGCTTTAGGTTGTGCAATAAAAAGTATAAATTAAAACAACTGTCCAATTGTTTTCTGTGTAAAATAATTCATACACAAATATGACACTTATTTCTGTTATTGACTGTAGGTAGACCTTTTAGGAGTGACGGACTAGTCCGAGTTTCGTTCCGCTCATTTTTTAAACTTGGCTTTTTTTAACACAATTATATTTTTAATGCTTATTTCTAGTGTTTATGTTATCCTAGCCTTACCTTACATAACACTCATTTATCCAATACATTTATTACCAGCACATAACCAGATTGACCGTGAACTACAGGACTTGTATTTATTAATAGTGGTTTTATAACCGAAGTAGGAAAACGCGCTCGACCTTATGACCTGTGGGCGAAGGCTTTACAGGTGTTAAGGTATAAAACTTGGCGATATAATATTTATAAAACTATTATAACATATAGGTGTTTGTTACTATGGCTCATGCCTTGGTACACAATTCCCAGTGTACCAGATTTGTATCTTATTTTCATATTATGTATACTAATATGATTAAGCTGAAGAGTTGGTTTCTATGTTTGTTTGAACGCTCTAATCTCGAGAACTACTGGACCGATTTGAAAAATATTTTTGTGTTGGATATTTTATTAAATGAGGAAGACTTTAGGCTATAAAACACGCTTCACGCTGCAACGGATAACAAATAAAGTCTTTTGTTACACCATTTTTAACTCAATAATGGGTGGACTGATTCTGATGATTTTACTTTGGAATTCGTCGCCGCGTAGCACATTCTCCGGAATCGCTAGTAAGGTTAATACTCGTATATGCAACCATTCCGATAGTAAAAATCTATAATTTAGGCTTTTGGACTTCAGTCAGACTATCAAAAGCGAGAGAGTACCTACAATACGCCTTTGTTAACCCTTTAATAAGGTTTGGATGTTTCAGGGTACTAATTACAGATTCTCCATCTAGCTAGACAATATGATTTATAAGTCATTATAACGCAATCGCGTTTTTATTTCACCAGCTACTCGTAAATGACCTCATGATTATTTGTTATTTAATAACTATGATAATTGACTGATTGACATTAAGGAGTTGAAAATGATTTAATAATCTTTATAGGTTATAACAAAGGGAGAAGAAAGTAAAGCGGTCAACGTTGCCGGTCTCATAATAAAAAAATATCATTTTTTTAAGGCTTCAGTTGTTGCACATAGTATTGCAAATATTTATTGGTATCTTCTTCTTTTTTTATATATTCGATAAAAAAAACAGTCATGTAGTTACACTTCTCAAAACTCAAGAACGCTGGACCAATTTTTATTATTTTTATTGGGATGTTACTTAGTAACACCTCCGCTAGCATATCATAACTTAGATTTCGCTGAGATCTGCGCCCGCGCATCGTAGTTACGTAAACGCAATGATGTCAATGGTGCTAAGTTGATTGGCGCGACCTTAACCTGACCTATGAATTTCATTTTCAATGGAGGATAATGGCGAACACTGATAAATGTGTCCTCACGATAACTGAAGGAAAATACCAGTAGAACGGGCAGTTAAATGCGTAAAATACGATCGTGCTTGCCATCTATTAGCTATACTGTATTACCCACCTAAATCTGAACGCAATGAAGACGTTTGCATTTTGATTTGTGGATCTAACATTCAGATATATCGTTTTGGGTTTAACTTATTAAAGGGCCTTTACTAAGAAATAAATAAATAAAAATACCAACTATATTGTGTAAATAATTAATACTGGTTCTATAGAAACTGAGCGCCAAACATCCTGTCACCTTGTAAACTTTTATGCTCAATCAAATGCCTAGGTCTAAAATCTTTAAAAATATATTTTAGTTTAATAAATCTTGTTACTGATATCCGCTTGGAGACACGTCATTACATATTATTTTCAATTTCTATACCATGTCTCTATATTCGCACGTTCGTCAATGTGTATGTCTCAATAAAACTGACGTTTTTCCATAACTTCGTGAGCAATGCGCCATTGTGATGGGCCGAGTGTCTACTTTATTGCAGGTTGCCATGGCTTGTGGGTGCAAGGTCGTTTAGATGCACTACTGCAGACTACGTGTATGACCCGGTCGAAATAATAACAAATCAAATCAAATTTGGTTGACTTGTATCTGAAATTCTGGATAACAAGGGTGAATAGCTATTAATGAAATGAAAAGAAGTACAAAATGCAATATATTATTTTCGGTTTAACACTGATTTAAACCCTTCTTCAGATCATGATGGCGGAAACAAAAATATTGTCAAGTATTACTTGTCACCTGTTCCAAAATTGGATCTAACCAATCATTTTTTTTCTTATTTTTTTTTAATTACAAATTAACAAATTAATATCCATGCTGTGTTGGAAATATTAGTCAGTCAATCAATGATTTATTTATTGCAAATTATAGGTAAAAATAAACATATAAGATTTTATTGTTTGTTAAAATTTTGGACACACTGCAACCGGGTAGGTTGTCGGTGTCGGGCGTACAATATTATCCATTTTAAACAAAATTACACACTTTTAAATAATAACATAATTACTAAATTTATATCCTATCTTTTAAGTATTCTTCTACAGAATAAAAACACTTTTCTAGCAAAATGATAAATAATTTCCATTTAAACCTGTTAAATTCGTGCTCTTAGTGAGTCTGGTATATGGTTATATATTTTGGGTGCTGGTTTATTTTTCGTAATGACATCATCCCTAATTGGAGTACTGGGTTTTAATTACATTCTTATTTGAAAATAAAAACCTTTTCTCTCAACCCGATAGCGGCTTACAAGGCATTGAAAGCAGCTTGTCACAATATAGCGAATGATCCGGTTCTCGACATTGTCTCGATCGAGAACCGAACCCGCGTTTGCATGATAAAGCCTGCCGATATACAATGGAGACGCTAAGATGCTGCTGAGGCAATACGCAATCTTGTATAGACATAATGGAGGCAAAGAAAAGTATACTATTTTAATTGCATTGTTATATGTGTCCAAATGCAGAGATTAGTCAATATACTAGCTATTTTCACACACTGCCGACCGTCATTTTCTTTCATTGGATTGTTATATATAATTATGATAAAAGAAATACGTTATTATGAATTGCAATTTAAAAATGCAACTTTGTCAGGCAGGGAACTAAACCTGCGTCATACGCTATCCGGTAGCATGCCTAAACCAATCGACCATAGACACATTGTCACACAAGTCTGCTGAATTTCGGAAGAACTTTCTCTTTGCTTTGAATAGAGATAAAACACAAACACAAAATTATATGTAAACTGTTATTATGACGCGCAATGCAAAGGCTTGTTTTTCAGTCAAAAGGGTGATGAAAAATGGTATAAGATGTAAAGTTATAAGAAATATTTAAATTAGATAGAAGTACAACACACATTTTTACCTATGTACCTACATCGCGTCGCCCTATAAACCTTAACAAGATTATCAAAAGTTTTTTCGACCATGATTCTCCGACCACCAAATAACTGCTTAAGCGACATTTTACCGCCCCCGCGAGACGGTCGCACGTCAACTGGTGTTTATTCATAGCAAAGCTTTGTCTGTATGCTAAACAGTGGCCGGTCACCGGTGCGACCTCTATGTAGGGAGCGAAGGTCACTTGTAGGACGCGCGGAGTGCGCGGACGCAGTACTGTTTCTATTGAGATCGGTAGATGTCGTCACGCGAATTTGGACCTTGATGGTTTTGGGCGAAATTTTGGAGATGGGTCATGCACGCAGGTCGGTACAGTGGCCAGTGAAGTGCTGTAAATTGGCTTAACGATAAGGTAGTGCCAAATTTATTTTAATATTATAATGCTGAAGAGTTTGTTTGAAAGCGTTTATCTCAGGAACTGGACCGAATTGATATATTTTTGTGTTGGATAGCTTATTTATTGAAGAAAGCTTTAGGCTATAAAATATCACGCTGTGACATGAGCAAACTCAAAACGCGAGGACGAAGTCGCAGGGGACCGCTAGTAAATAAATATTATGCTCTTTTCCTGCAGGTTATCCAAAAGTTTAAATAAGTTGGGACTATCTAATCTAATCCAAACAAAACATTATTACTTTTCAATATTATTATTAAAACATAGATTATAAAATAGGCTATCGTACAGAATGGAAAAGTAGGTATCAATGTTGGTGAACTAAAGAAATACCTCCATTACACTTTCGGTTGGTGATCCGCACTTAAATATATGTAACGGAAAAGCGTTGATCAAAGGTTTTATCCCCAAACAGGACTCAAAAATAACGAAATGTTTATAGTGAGTGTTTGGGGTAGATTGTTTAATTGAGTAATCAGATTTATTTAAAAAAAATGTTTGTTTTTATTTACAAAAAAAGAGCGGTGTGATAAAATTTACATCACACCGCTTTATTTAGTCGGTTCAAAAGATCTGCCTGCGTCACTTCTGCGGTTTCATATTCAGCATTCAAATTTCAAGGAATACGTCATTCTGTTGACAGTTGACGTCAAAATCTTGACATCATGCCGCGCACACTTTTTGCTCGTCATATCGTCTATATGTAGCAATAACAGCTCACTGGTATCGGCTTAGATTGTATCTACAAAACACACACAAAATACCTGTAAAATATGACGAGTTTACTTTTCAATATACATTTTCTAATCTATAATGTAAAGATCGCTTAATGCTCAAATGCACACTATAACTAACTAAAGGAACTTGTATGAGCTCTATTACTGTAGCTAGAGTATTCTACAGTAGAGTTCTCATAAGTATGCAGCGTCACCATAAGCGAATAGATTTATGTTCTTCCACAAACAATAGCAAATTACAACAAAGCAGGTGATCCTAGAACAAGTATGAGTATGACACACATATTCACCGGAACAATAGGGCATGTGGAGCGAGGATGCGCGGAGGTTGGGTCAAGGTTCGATTCTTTGTTCTGCCACGGTCTAGGGTTGCTAAGTGTTTGTTAGTGTTACCTATCTGTGTTTGTGTGATACAGCCCTTTAATTAATGGTGTTAATTAAGTTTAATAAACCTGTGACTTTGGTTACCCGACAAAATCGAAACGTATTCTCCATAATTGAAATGTATTCATTATGACATTGTTTTAAAATTGGTCGTTTAATATTTTATAACAGTTCTAAGCCCTGTACTTTGTAATAAGGGGATTATGTCTTTAATTCGTAGAGGTACTTGTATAAGTACAGGTAGATAATATACATTGTTTCCCTCTGTAGTAGGTTCTTGTGGACAGGATTCGATTCAGGAAGTATTGAAAATGCGTATTTGTAAAAATAAAACCCCCTTTTTGATAAGCAAGATTTAACTTTACTCTATAAAATTAGACGAAGACACAGTGTGCTTAATTGTTTGAAGGTTTAAAGCTGTATTGATTGTATCATTGAAGACGTAGTCTTTCCATCAGGAACATAAGTATGTTATTGATAGATTAATAAAACTTACTTATACTCGTAATATGAAATTTCTGAGAATGGTAAGTAAATATTCGGAAGATAAATTCATTTTATGAAATAAATGATAATAATTACTTTTTACAGTGTTAAAAGGTTTGGATGACCCCTTGACACTGCCCACTGCATATAAGAATCCGTTGTGGTGAAAATTTTAAAAACAGACTCAGAAATTATATACTTTATTCGTTTGAACACTTTAATTACTTAACAAAATATTACAAACATGAAAAAATAAAACTAAGACATGCAACATAAAAAAATAACTTAAAATCTACCAATTTAAAACCGAAACAGCCTTAAATAAAATTAATGTATCAAAACTAAATAGTTTCAGCCCTAATAAAGTAAATCGCTGTTATTAGCAATAATAAGAATCGCTACAGTATTAGTACTTGGTGCCTATCCGCTGTATCCTATAATTATTATTTCACAGTCGTAATAATTGTTATGACTTTAATGTCGTGACCCCAATGACTTAATAATAAAATAAAATTAATTGGATAATAATCTTATTGAAAACCGTATTGATACTCTGAAATAAAACGAAACTACGTTATCGATTAGTCCAAAGAATGCCTCTCAGATTGCATCAGATTACTCCAAGCAATCTCAGTTATTTCGCCACAGATTCCGAATCCTAGTATTTACGATATTCGACCACAATCAAGGACCGTTAGTCTGGCATAAACGACATCTACAACTGCTTATTTATTGTAGAAACTGTAAAGAATGTGTAGGACGCTACCCACGGCCTTCGGTCTGAGCTATAAAATGGGCGTAGATAGTCCTGGTGCAACATTGTCAACTGATCTTATTTGTATGTTGAATGAGATTACAACCTCTCTGTTTTGTTAGAGTGTTCTAGGTTTACGAAATAAATAATATAGTTTGTAAGTGCAAGTTATCAGTTTTTCCATTCAAACGTTTATTCTTTCTCTACGTTTTTTTTCAACACGCTCGTTTCTTTATTACCATGGCAATATCATTAAAAGTTCCTACTAATCTGGTACTCTACTGAAGTTCTTCTGAACACTTTTTGCACGAGTTAACGATTGTACTTCGTTTGTATTATGTTCAAAGCTAAATGATTACATAGTTAAACGATGAAGGCTGTTGATAAATTGACGATGTATCATATGATATCATTATTAATTGGGTTAAAAATATCATTAAAGCCAGTTATCATTGTTTCCAATTATTTCGGTTGCGCGCATCAATCATTATTATACAAATGGGATATTTTAGAATGAATGATCCGTAGCATGTGTAAAAAATGTTACAGTTTAATCATGTACAGTCGAGTAAACAAATTTTAGACAGTTTTTAAAACGTTTTCTATTGATTTTCTTATTACAAGTTCCATCTGAGGAAATCTTTGGATTCCATTTTTTGACTGAGGCTTCTCCGTCTTTAAGTATTCCGCCATACTTCTCCGTAATTTACTTACTTACTAAGCATATGATAACTCAAAGACCACAAGTGAGACTTAAAATCCTACACCAGATCACACCATTCCTCTAGGTCTTGCGATGTTTCTTGCCAGTGCGTTAAACAGATCTTAAGCCGTCCATATTTTAGTGTCTCATATCACCCAACTGGCTGAACAAGTGACTACTGGAGTCAGCAGCTCGAATCAGAGGTCCTGGTCTGAAAGATTATGAATGACAAAGAAAACTGAACTGTTAGTTAGTTATTATTTCTATATTTACTTTTATACTGCTGACTGTACAAATAGAGAAGCTTTCTCGTCTGATAGAGAGATCGCGATTGGTTGCTATTTATCATCAGTAGCTGATGTAACGTTAAAAATAGATCTTTTTCTTCGTTTTGCATTCTGTTGTTTGATAACTACTATACAAAGGCGAGAAATAATTATTAAAAACTCGATACAATCTAAGCTTGTTAACACTATTGTACAACCGTAGCAAATGTCGGTCAAGTAAAAAAATAAATGCGAGTACTTACTCGCTTACGCATAGTAAGATGTTTGTATGTTAATCTTATTCTGGTCTGGATTGTAGCGCTTATATGCCTCTTCTATTTTCATGGAAATTTTCTCTGGATGATTGCCAGGCCCTATTTTCTCAAGCTGTTTTATTTTGTGAGAAATGGTAATTCCTGTTTCATTTGGATGAAATGTTTGACCTTTTCTAGATGGATATCGTGAAGTGCATATATACCAACAAGTCTTACGTCTAACTCTACACTTAAATAAGATCTCAATCTGTGAGGTCGTTGCTAAGTACACAGAGCCAACAATAATTTATATTGTCTCCAGTCAAGTTGCACTCGTCTACCGACGAAATAAATCATATCATTACCAGCCGCTTTGAACTAACCGCTTACCTTCGACCCGGCACCATTATTCAACCTAACGTTACAATATTAATGAATTGTAAACTATTTTATGTAACGAAATCTTGAAATATGATTAGCGATGCAACCGCTGTAGTCAGACCTACCCCGCCCCTCTCCTACCTAAAGTAAAATCCCACTAAAGGGGTTTCAAAACCAGCGAGTAAAGGTCTCTCTTTAAAATGGAGGTAGCAACCACTTGTGGGGCCGAATTAGTGATGTGAAAAAACTCGATACTAATATGTTTGAATTATTCATCCCATATTTATATTGTGCTGCATGAGATCTGATGCTGGTTTGATGTATGGTAATACAAGTTGTTAACATGAATAAATATAACGATTCATCTGTCCGTAAAAAAGGATTGCTGATAATTTATTTGAAAGAATTAGTGTTCCTATAACTCAATAAATCAAGCCAAAAAACGATTGTTGTGCTAAAACTGTCCAAGCTATTTTAAAGTCTATTGTCAGGCTGAAATATAACGTGACTAGTAATAAAACCAATTCCAAATTAGGAATTTTTGAACGAAATCATGATTCAAAATTGAATTTGTATAAATATTTATAAGAGATTAGCGAATTTATGTGGTCTAGATTCTGATTTGCTAATGAGTCCATGACATAAGTGGTTTCGTAGAACTCTGTTTATTTTATCATTCCCATATGCTTTGTTCAAAGTTGCATGGCTGCATTTCAAAAAAGCTTAAGAACAGTTAAAATAGATTTCCTAGAAATTCGATTAGAAATCGTGTTTTTTTATTATTACTTTATTCAAAACCGTGAGCGACACTTCATTACCGTAATAATACATCTTTCTATAATCCCATCGTTCGAATGTGTCGCCTATACAATGACATTGTGCGTACCCAGCCTGACCTTGATATATTTACTGAAAATCCAAATGTCTTTCGAAGGAGCATTGCTTCACTGTCTTGCTCCTACGGTATTGTCGTTGAGTTATAGATTTATGTGTTTGTTTTTCTTCTTCCTTTTTACATTTTTATGTTCATAAAGCTTTAAACGTCAATAAATTCTAAGCTTATATCGTAAGATGTAAACTGCTAGGATGCATTTTTGTTAGGTTACAATTTAGCTCATAAGGTCTAGTTAAGTATACTATATTTTTTATTAATTGTAACCTGTTATGCGTCTTTATCCAATAAAATTAAAATAAAAATAAAAAAAATATCTTTTGAGCAAACTAGGTTGGCACCATATCTTTTCTGGGCATTTATGGATCATATTATTATTATTACTCTACTTTTATCGTAGCATTATCGATGCCGTCCTAGATCACGTCCCAGCCGTAGACCTCGGTGCACCTACCGCACTCCAGGCTCATTCATAAATATCACGTCGTCAGAACACGACCGTTACAACCCTATTCGATTAAAGCGCTTTACAAACGGCTAAGATTATTTTATCTTATGATATCACTGCACCTTTATCACTCGACATACGTACAATGTATTAAAAAGCGGTACTTATCCGATCCAACTTTGCAAAAAGAAAAATGAGTATTCTATTAAACACCCTGTGTCTTCTTTAGACGGTCAAAATTTTTATTCGTATATTTTGATAAACAGTTAAGTACTGCGACTAATAACGTGAACTTTACTCGAATTAGATAAAACCAGTCAGTTTATTATTACGACAATACCATACAACAAAAGGACAGAAGTAACATCTGTCTACATAGATCTTTATTGGGCTGAAATAAACGATTTATATTATGATGTGATGGTCTATAGGTTTATAGGAAAACTATCAAATTAATCGCATGACAGAATATCCTAGCCTTTCTTCGTGTGTATTCCCCTTAAGCCTTCTCTGTAATGAATATGATTGCTATAGCCGAGCTGTATAATATTAATGATGATCCTGCAGTGATACTAGTGATTCACTGATACAGATTGGCGCTGTAAAATCTGGTATTGAAACCTTAATCGATACCAATAGTGTAGATGGGTAATCTTTATTGCTTTTAGGCTTATAGCTCCCCAGATCATATTTTCAATGAGTTGTTAGTACTAAAGTGTTGTGTGTGCTGTAAATCTATAAGCTTAAGCTAATTTAAGGTTCCGTAACATTTCTATGTCATGTGATCCACTGTGAATATCCCCCACGGTTTTCCATAGCGACCGGTTGTGAGAGATCTGCATCCAGTGTGATCCAGCGATCTTTACAAGGTCGTCTGTACATTTTGTCGGTGGACGTCCAATGAGCGTCTTTGGCCGAAGGGTCTCCAATCTAGATCTTTCTGCCCCAACGGCCATTAGTTGTTAGTTTAGTAACTCTATGAAATCGTCTTCAAACATCATTAAAGGCTTCTGAAATGATGTAGCCAATGCGATGCATACAATTCTAATCTAATTCAGCGCAGCATATGTATCGGGCATCAAACGCGCGGGTGGCGCAGGCGCAGCGGTCGCCGCGTAATTGGCACCGCTTTCTACACATACAGCGTGATGCTGGTGACGGCGGTGATTGGAAATAGGCGCTCTGGTATGGAGAACTAGATCATGACTAGAAATGATGTGCACAAAATAATAGTTAACAAAGGTGAAGTAGTAATCTACAGTAATTTTTCTAGAATAAATTCATAAGGCATGTAAGATGGATGGAATTTTCAGTATCTTGATTTTGTGCTGATCATATTATCTATCTTTAACCCTATCTGGACTCTAGTTGCTCTGTATTTGAATTATGTCTTTTGAATATATGTTCTTGTATTGTGCATTGTTTTTCCTATAACAACAATCGAAATTCGTGTTTGAAGAAATTTAATTTGACACGTAAAGTGTGCTTCTTCTTATAAGTACCTCTTCTTATTTTTCTATTTTCGTCTGCAAGCAATAGTTTAAAAAATCATTAACTTTCAATTTAAAGGCATCACGACGGTAAATAAACCTAAATAAGCGCACTCCGTACCGAGTAACAAACAAGAAAAACACAAACTCCTTTTAAGTACACTCTAATTGATCCAATTAGAAGTACGCGTCACTTCGCAACATCTGAAACGTCTTTCGCTAAAACGTCCGATAAAGATGTCGCGGTGTTTTTTGGTTTTAATAAAAAGTTTAGATCCCGCTGTGTAGAGTTACCGACAGTTCGCGTGTCTCCTCTCTAACGGCGTTCGGAAAAAAGTCTGAATTGAGGCAATTGACTGCGGCCGAGACGCACGACCGGCCCGTCGCACTTAGCGCGCGATTCTAGGGAGGGATGTGCACTGACGAGATAAATGTGGAACGTGATTTCGTATGAAGGACTGGACAGATAACACTATAGCGAGAACTTCTATGCCGTCTATTTTTCTGAAATAATTTATGTAATCAGTCGTTGGTAAAATAGACACCTGGAATTACAATCTAAATGTAGTGTTTTTAACATAGATTGTACAATATTTTATCGATAATATTATTGGCTCGCGATACAAGTAACTGCTCGGTTTGCTAGTTCTTCAGTTACACGTCATCAATTTGACCGCAACTAAAAGAACTCTAAAAAGCCTTGTAGTATCAAGATCATCCCGCGAGTTTGAAAACCCAGATCCGAAACGCCAGGGGCAACCAACTAGCGACCAATCGCAATACGAGTCACTTGCATCAAAATCTCCTAATGTCCGAGAAACTAAAGTTTCTGCCTTTTTCCAGAACCTATTGCAGGCAGCTCTTGGTCTAAATGTCACTCAGGATCTTAATAAAATACAAAATCAAAGTCCTCATGGTGACCGCTACTATTAGCACCAGCACGGTTTTACTAACTTGGTACAGGGTTAGTGGTAACTTTGTTATGATCAAACACACTAATTGCTTAACAACAGCAACCGCCATTACTCACAATGCTGTGGCGAAATGCTTGCAAGATGAGAGACGTTTTTTACGATGATTTGATTGCGTTTTTTATTCGACACATTGCTTCAAATTTATTGTTTTTTTCTGAGATGACTGCAGAATCCGTTTTAATTTTATGTCCGTTACTAAAGAAAAGGCAACATTTATCCACAATATCCACCCGTTACGGGAACAATACCAATACTTCTACTGTATTTTTTATTAAGGTTTCAATACGGTATTGACTCGAGCCGTTCGGTATTCTTTGTATGAAACGCCATACTTCAACACACATCTATCAACTTCGTAACGTTACCACAAACCGAGATCAACTCGGGATCCATTCTCGACCAGCGGCGCATGCATTGTAACGCACTTTCGGCGAGCCGCCCGATGGTTGTCAACTATTCGCCCACCCTGTCATTCACAGAGAAGAACTGACATGCAGTAGCTAACATGATACGTGGCGAGACGTTTCGCTATCGGTTCCGATTTCATGCCGAGGCATTGCTGTTCCCTTTACGTAACGTGCTTCCGTATGATGGACGTCTGGTTGACGCCTGGTTTGTCCTGTTCTCATTACGGGTGGGGTTGATAAATGTGATTTAACCTTTAGTTGGAACGAAAAGGCAATATTGGTTTAAGATGGTATTTTTAGATTTACGGTTTTTTGTGTTGCATGGAAACTATTTTGTAAGGACAAACCAATGTCAATCCATGTTTTCTATTTATTACTTAGTAGTTTTTAGTATTAAATCATACCCTTAATTTAGAATTAAGGTGTTGAGTGTTAGTATATCAGTAGGTATGGTGGTGGCTGTTAGCATGTCAACTCATTGTTTTGTGCAACTTTCCACATTCTTATTTACACACTTTTCATCAGTTTTATAGCGGTTTTACTATTCAGTAAATTAATGAAAACATTCTCTTTAGTTTCGCGAGATTTATGCTAACGGCTTTATTGTTGGTGAACGCAAAATGTAGTAAAAGATAAAATGTTCGTGACTGAAATATTGGCGGCGTATTTTCTTTCTCTGGCGAATGATTCAAATCTCCGTAATATTCAATAAACACGAACTTCCTGGCACTCGGAGGCGTGACCTTCACTTTGAACTTACATTATAATAGGAAAACTACGAGTATAAGGAATTTTACAAACTGACTATTTATCGAATGGGTTATTTTGAAGTTGCATTTAAATGCGGCTGCCATTAACGGTACTATTTATGATCAGAAGTTATTAAAATTTAAAAATACTTATTTCCATCCAAAGTATTTCTAATCTTGCGTAGAACCTTAGTTTTATGACTTTTCTATTCTTTGCCTTTTTTCAGCATCTGACTTTCTTTGAGATGTCAATAGACCAAAATTATACCACTAATTTTTTTTTTAAATATAGGTTCTAAACTATCTAAAAAAAGCTTAGAATATGTTAGATGGACGATTCACTGACTTGCTTTTATAAGAGCTTTGGCTTAAACTGTAGCGCGACTTTGCCGAAACTCTGCGGTCAGTGTTGCCACCTGCTTGGGAGATGCCATCAACAAAAAACAATTGAAACCTGCAGCATCTGAACCATGGCAATCGATTAGAGGTATTCTTCGCTTCAATTTTCCTGCACCCAACGTGCTTGGGAGAAAAAACGTAACACCAAAAGTTTTTCTGTCTAATCTGGTACAGATTTAAGAAGCACGTTTTAGAGATCCGTAAAAATTTATCAAACCCAAAATATCTTACAATAAAGCCATTCTTATGATGTATCATTTGCATTAGTCTTTCCATCTGCTTCAAGATACCTAGCAGTTGATAAAAATATCGATTTTATTTGTATTATATTCAAAATAGAGTTATTATCGTTTTTAGAGTTTCAATCCTAATGTTTCATAAACTATACAAGTTTTCTTGATTAATGAAGTTTAAGCTTGATTAGCATATTTTACATTCTCCATAATTAATACTAATCTTATTTTCTATGCCATTGTCAATCACGCCAATAGTTACAGAACTACCTATATTTTATTTCCTGCGGAACCTTCACTCATGACTCTCTTTCAACTCTTATCGTATTTTCATGTATTTCTTATTTGCCCGTCTCGGTTCATTGGAGGCGCGGGCGCTAGTCGTAGTAATGAACTTGGACCGAATTCTGTAACTGGAGTGTAGCTGTTTCTCTGATGGTTCCGATATTATTGGTATTGGCTTCTAAAATAACTTGATTCGATACACTGCAAAGCGAATGTTGAAAATATGAGTTTATGGTTGCTCAAAATAATTAGCGTTACAAAGATGCTTAAGTTGAAGCTATCTTAACAGTAAAAAGATCTTAGCAATTTAAAAAAGGTAAATTTAGCCTGTAAGGTCCCACTGCTGGGCAAAGGCCTTGCCTCAACTATGAAGAAGTCTGAGTCGTACTCCACCACGCGGGCTCAGTGCGGATTGGTGGAGGGGTGTTTGCAAGGCAAGCGACTAACCTATCTGTCAGATGTTATCAAGATGTTATAGGCCTCCAGACAAATATCAACCGATATTACCCAGGACCAACGGTTTAACGTGCCTTCCGACCCACGGAGATGCTGGTGATATACGTCACTTAAATGTTCGAAATGCTCACCCATCGAAATACGACCGCGCCGTAAGTTGCGTAACTTCGGTATCACAACTATGGTGCTCGTAGCGCAGTGATAACAATATTTCAATTAAGTATTATTTCAACTCATTGAAGGGACTTTTTAAATACTCGGGGACGCCTCAACTATGATTTCTTTCAGCAAATTTTGTTTGCAGGCTATATTTTATACCTACATAGGGTCAATTAAATACGTTTATCATCTTGGACTGGGCGGATTAGTTTAAGCATTGTTTTCGTTGGAACGCTCCTCCAAAAAGAGGGCAATCCTCTTTTTAGAAATCTACTTCGGCATGGTATGCGTTTAAAATATGTCTTGACAATAGTATAAGGTTGAAATAGGGTTGAAATGAGGGTGACACCGCTCCCATGACGTTTGCTAGTCAGTTGAATCATCTCGATTTCGTTGTACGTCATCGTTAGAAGTTGTTTTCGAATAGATATTTTTAAGTATTGATAGTCTATTTCATGGTACATTTATGGTTGATCCAGGGGTTGTGATGGGGGCAACGCAGCTGCCCTGATGCTCGCTTCGGCCCCGCGCCGCGCTCTGGACGCCGAAGCCCCCGTCGTATGGCCTGCGTGGTGCTACTCAGGTAGGCTTTCATACTCTCTTCCTTACACCTTAGAATACCTATACCTTACTTTCTTATAAATACTAATATAACTTATCTTCCGAAAACTGACGATTTACCTTGGTAGGTGTAAAGATTGAAGCATATCTATCTACTCGTAAAGGGTACATCAATGTAAGCTGCGGCATCGGATCGGCTCCGCGGCGTTGCTGTTCCCTTAACGTATCGTGTTTGCGTGTGGTTTATGCCTGTTAGGTCAATACAGTGCTGTAATACAAATGTAATGAAATATACCCTGTAGATAACTCTAGAGTTAAATATACCCTGTAGATAACTCTAGAGTAACACTGCACAGGCTACATCTAGCTAGCTAGATGTAGCCTGTGCAGTGTTACTATACTAGTTCTAGATTTAGGCTTCACACAAAATATTTCTTATGTTTCCCATGTCATATACATAGTAAATAATCTAAAAACCTTCAACAATTAAATAAATCACATTCGGGTAGTCGGAGGGAACGCGTGAGACCCTTTGCACACTACGACTTTTAGCAGCGATGCAGTCACGATGCAGCATTGATGTAGTCGCAAAATGTCAACGTTTAAACACTAGGGCTACTCTTAGCATCGGTTAGTAACGGTGCAGTCGCGAGGCAGAAGCTGGACGTTGTCAAATTATGTACTGTATATCGACGACTGCATCGATACTCACGTACGTTAGCAGTCGCGCTTCTGCATCGATACCAAATGAAATCTGTACAGCGTAAATCGCGATGCCATCTGTGTCGTTGCAGTGGGTAAGGGGGTTCTTAATCGCAAGGGCCGCACTTTCGATGGCCAAATGTCATGCACATTTCGATGCCCAGTGTAAAAAAAACATCTTTACTGCTGTAAAAGCTGGTAGAATGATATACATCTGCTTCACTAGGTTAATGAAACTACCTAAACGTATGTACCTACTTAACTAAACTTTATTTATTGTTTATTTCGTATTAAATCAATTTTAATGATATTCGACCTACCAAATAGAGGCTACCATGTCATATCTTTACACAGATTTTTTCAAAGATAACCCTTACAAATGAGGAAATTGATACAGCTCTCATAGTTCATTTATAATAACGCTTATCTCAACCAGATATCGTGTTCGATCTTAGCGTTTTAACGCAGCACGAGCCCCACATTCCCTTAAACAGATGAGCATAAATCATACCAACTTGTTTCTGTACCATTAACGTCATTTTCTAATAATGAAGACGGTAGCAATGTTAAAAAGTTGTTTCGTGCTACATAGAGTGGTCCAATAAGGCCGTTTACATACTCGCGGATTCAGTGCCAAGAATTTTTTGAATTTGCAACCATCATGCGGAGAGAAATTCAATTTGGCATTTTCGAAAAAAGTAATCTAGTAGAATTTTCCCTTGTAAAGAAACGTCAACGAACTTTGATATCAATACATGATTTTTACAAATATAAATGTCCCGCCCGTGCGCAGTTTTTGGTTTATAATATAAAATAATTATACAGGATGACCCAAACAGTGACCTCCATTTTTTTTGGATTCTTTACATCCAGGGCTATCCGAATATATCGTATTTATAAATAGCAATTTTTTTGTAGTTTTCGTTTTTTTTTTAATTTTTGGAACCGTGTTAGTCTTAGTTTAAGTAAGCTCATAATTTTATCTATGTAAATTTAATTTATAAGGAACTTACTGCATTTAAAAACGACATAACGTAAAAACTTAAGGAATTATTTGTTTGAAAATGCTCAAAATTTGCGAAAAAAAATAATATCTCGACAACTACGAAAATTCGGCGAACATACTTGGGGTATATTTGGAAAGCCCTGGACGTAAAGTTTCCAAAAAAAAAAAATTGAAGTTACTGTTTTGGCCACTCTGTATACTCAAATATCAGCAAATAATTGAAATCACACAATATTCAACCACTTCAGTAATAAACTTATAGTAATGCAATGAAGTTTCTGCACAACACTTTTCCATGTATTACTCTTCCATTTTAAGAGGAAGAATATTTTCAATCAAAAGTTTTTACGACGAATACATCTCATCAAAATAAAAGCAATCACCATCTGTTCAAATCGGTCGTGTGATCTAAATCCCGCACAGTGGGAGGCACAGGTGCGCATTGCCATGCAATGTGCGCTTGCGACTCACGACAAGTGTTTTTACTCGCCTTTATTAGGCCACGTTTTTTGTCAGCATTCCATGTTGGTTGATATGTCAAAACGGTTGTTAGAACTTGTGCTGTAGTGAGTGTGGTGTTCGTCATCGAATAATGACTGCTTAATAGGCAGTGACGACGCGTTTGGTGTATCGGTATAGAGCTCCTGACTATTATGCCGGCCGTCGCGGGTTCAAATCTCGCATGGGGCAAATGGCACGAATAATTGTACCTGAGTATAGATTTTTAATTTGTATTTAAATATTTATGGGATTCGCCCCCGTCATAATCGTTGTCTGGTATTCGTAACACAAGGAAGAAAATTCCTCACTTCGAAACCACGACAATTGGTGTGTTGTCTATATTTATATTTACACGACGGCACTTTAAAGAAGTATTCTACGATTTGATTGAAATATTTCAAATCACTTAGATTAAAATAACGAAAGTCGGGGCACGATGAGTAAAGACTGTTAGTGTAGGTGAGCTTGATATCATTTACTGACTCCAAATGAATTAGTTACTTCTAAGTAGAGCGCAAATGCGTTATTTGAAGCTTTTTACTCAGTTTTAAAAAACAAACCATTTTTTTAGCTATTTACCATATAAAAAAACTGGACCAATTTTGATGAATTTTACACTGTACTCCAAGGCAATATATACCTAATCGAACTAAAAAAGAATCATCTCGCTATGACTTCTTATTGTCGCGCAATCCGCAGACAAAGATACATACACTTACGAAATTTTGCACTCGTGTTTGGAAGCCTTTATACAACAATTCGAACAATATCACATACATTATACATTGAATTGATTACCATATTTTTTGAAGTAATTAAAAATAAATAAAACGTTTAATGTGCAAAGTAAGTTTGCGTAGATAAAATATATATTTTATTGTGTAACAGTTTTGCATATAGTAGTTTATAGAATTTTGTTAACATAGTGTAACAACGTATAGACAACTTGCCAAACACCTATATTGTTTTTATATTTAAAACTTATCTTAGTTTGGTTGCACTTTGGATTGCAATTTTCATCGGAATTTAATTTGACGCCATCCCTTTAGGACAGGCACCTAATTATAACAAAAAATCCATTAGACTGATCGAAAGTTCATTATAAATACATATGTAAATTCATCTTTAAACTTTATTTGAACTGTCAAAACAGTATTTAGGCTGATGAGTTTGTGTATCAAATCAGAGAATGGATGATTGATTGTGATTGTAGAAATCTTTTATATTTTAATAGCATTTCGCATGCCTGCTTCCAAATGCCTGTGAATTTTAAGTAGCAAATGAATCAAGTAAAATCATTATGATTAAAACACTAATAAATTATGCACCGTTTGCAAAAAATCAACTGTCATATTTTTTTATTTTTAAGTTTTAAGGATTAAGTTTAGTTCAATCAAGCATATTGAAACTGAAACGATAACTAAACACAACAAAAAAGAAATCATTAAAATTTAACCGCCTTTCTTAAACAAACTTCAAATCGGTGCTTGACGTCAACCTTAACGGACAGTCGCAGTCTACATTATGTTTTTGCACATCATGCACCGACTTCAAATGAGTTTGTTTCTCCTATTAGCGTTTTTTAGTCCTTTTAAGGCGGTTTCATTTTTTTTAATATACCTAGACAAAAGTCCTAACACGATCGGATTGAGATTGCATATTAATAGTGTTTGAAATTATGATACAAAATATCAACTCAATCATTCACTCTTATACCGCAATAGTAGAATTCGGTGTCTTTCAATAAGCCGTTTAGGTTCTTTAGTACCTATTTAAGTTAACTGTTAGCCTGATATTGTGTGAACTCAGACACTTGATGTAACGATATTTTTTGTGATAAAAGGCGTTTAAGTGCCAAAAACTATTTAAGCCCCGCTTGAAAAATTATAAGGCTGGGTTTACACAAGTTACATTCTATTTGCTTACATAAACAGTCGGTTCTTAGTTCAAAAGTATTTATTTTTTGGGGTTTTACAAATTATTTGATTTTGCCAGTAATAATGTAATGATTATTATGCATGTTACGTTTAGTCAGTGACATGTACTGTGTGCTTTCTCTAACAGTAACTTTTTTTAAATGCGCTGAAAAAAAAAACATATTGTATGCTGCTCTAATGATTCTAAAATGAATTCAACATGTCACATCGTCGTGTACTTACCTTTACAGTAGCATTCCATTAAATAGAATAGTTTCTCACAAGCGAAAATTGGACCCATTCGATACCACTTTGGGCTTTTTATGAGATATTTTGCTTCGGGAAACGGATTATTGAAGTAATTCGATTTCACGACTTTTTCACTCGGCCAATATCGATGAGGAAATGGAACGCTCTGCGTTAAAAGCAGATACAGTTATGAACTATATTAAATATAAGTAATGATGATTAAAGTCTTGTCAAAATACAAGTTGATGATTTTAGCCTGGCATCAGTTTGGTGATTTCGCTACTATTTGTCTAGTTCTTTTTTTAACCTATATGTCTCATACTAGTAAAAGCCTTTCTCTTTTTTACATGCCCAAATCATAATGTTTGTTTGCAAAAATATAAGCGTTACGAGGGTCAAACTGAAAGTTCTTAGAACTGGCCACTTATAAACAATATAATAAAAAAAATATTCTAAAATTTGAAAATAGAACTCTTTGCCAATATTACTGAGTATATATTTCATTCATTTGTCATTTGTTTTACGATTTGGCGGCAAATTGAAAATTGTCTGTGTCACGTCAACATGAATTTAACACGAGAAAATTTTCGTGCAATGATTTTTTATGACTTTCGATGTCATTTAAGTCAACAAGAAAGTTATGATAGACTACGATTGGCCTTTCACGATGAAGCCCCATCTCGTGCGACTGTTTACAACTGGTTTAATGAGTTTAAACGTGGTCGCACTAATCTCACTGATGATGTACGTGAGGGACGGCCTTCTACGGCGACGACTGAAAATAACATCTGTGTTGTGCGGCGTATGATAGAGACTGACAAAAGAGTGACCTATCAGCAGATTCGGACAAGCTTAGGCATCGGTATGAGTCAAGTGCACAAAATCCTCCACGAACATTTAGCGGTCAGGAAGCTTTGCGCCCGGTGGATACCTCATAATTTGACTAAGGCTCAAAAACTCCATCGTGTGGATTGGTGCCGTAAAATGATTGAAAGTTTTAACGGAGGTGACTCAAATGCTGTGTTCGACATACTAACAGGTGACGAAAGCTGGATTTACTGTTATGATCCTGTAACCAAAAGACAATCTGCTCAGTGGGTGTTTCCTTTCGAGGAGTTGCCAACTAAAGTGAAGAGAGATCGAAGTGCGGGCAAAAAAATGGTGGCCTCGTTCTTTGGAAGGATAGGTCATTTCGCAACAATTGTGTTAGAGGATCAAAAAACAGTTTCTGCAGAATGGTACACTACCAATTGTTTGCCACTTGTCTTGGAAAAAGTTCGAGAGAAACGACCTCGCAGTAGGATCCTCCTTCACCACGACAACGCCTCGTCGCACACCGCCAAGCGAACGATCGACTATTTGGCGACATCAAACGTTGAATTACTGGGTCACCCGCCGTATAGCCCCGACCTCGCGCCTTGTGATTTTTATTTATTTCCAAAAATTAAAGAAAAACTTAAAGGAAAGCGGTTTATGAATGCTGAAGAAGCGGTGGCTGCGTATCGCGATGCCATTGAAGAGACCCCTAAGGACGAGTGGGCAAAGTGCTTTTCCCAGTGGTTCCATCGCATCGACGTCAATACACCAGTGGTGTATTGACGTCAATGGACAATATTTTGAAAAGATATAATAAAACTAATAACTGGCTAATGCAGGGATGCACAGACCGCGGCCCGCGGGCCGCTTGCGGCCCGCCGGTCGAATACTGGTGGCCCGCCGACAGCAAAAATAATACTCTCGTACATTCGAAAAATATTGAATTCTATTCCAGAATAAAACCAAAAAAAATATGTTCGAAAAGTAATTTGAATCTCGCGCGCGCGCTCTTAAGTGCACGAATTCCCGATTGCTCGCGTAGGTAGATACACGAAGCTTCCAGAGTCGGTTTCGAGATTTCTCCAGACAGTTTTCGGCTCTATACGCGCGGTTTAAAAGCCACGCTAACCGCAGCGACCCATAGTTCGGTTTTAATTTGAGTGAAGTGTCAATAGTTCTAGTGTAGATTTTAACTCGACTAGCCGGTGTCATATATTTTGATCCACATTCAACGTAGATTTCCCGTCAAGTGCCGTGTATAATTGTGTTGTGAAATCGTAAGTAAAACTCTGTTATTAATAAGTGTTTCCCTACCTATTTAAATCAATTATTTTAGCTAATTTAAAAAAGGATGGGTAATTTAAGTAGGTACTGTAATTGTTTTTAGGTGCTGTGTTAATCCTAGCCAGGATTAGAACGCAACATGGACAAGCCAGGACCTAGTAAAAAACGTAAGGTTAAAGATGAAAATCGGCAGTTTCAAGAAATTTGGACTGAGAAATACTTTTTTGTATGGTCGCATAATAAAGTCGTTTGTTTAATTTGCAAGAATTCTGTTGCGATTGCAAAGGAATATAATGTAAAAAGGCACTATGAAACGCAGCATCCTACTTTTACCAAGTTTACAGGCGAATTAAGAAAGCAAAAAATGTTGTCTTTAAAACGGGAGCTTATTGGTCAGCAAGCTATGTTTACAAAACCCATCCAAGATTCAGAAACAGCTACAGAAGTTAGTTATGAAATTTCTCGAATGATAGCAAAGCGCAGTCGCCCCTTCAATGATGGGGATTTTGTAAAAGAATGCATAGAAATTGCCGCTAAGAAAATGTGTCCAGAAGCTGCAAAAAAGTTTGAGAAAATTCAACTGAATCGTATGACTATCCAAAGACGTATTTTGTCTTTGTCAGGTAATATTGCGGAACAATTAAATGAAAAAACTAAGATCATTGAATTTTTTTCATTAGCACTCGACGAATCCACTGATATTACTTCCTACAGCTCAACTTCTCATATTCATACGAGGTGTTACTCAAGATTTTGAAGTCTTACAAGAGTTGTTAGGAATGTGTTCATTGAAAGGTCAAACCAGAGGAGTTGATATACTCAATGTACTTTTGGATGAGTGTTCAAAAACTGATTTGGACTTATCAAAATTATCGGGAGTTGCCACTGACGGTGCTCCTTCGATGATTGGTGTCAATTCTGGGCTAGTTACTTTGCTGAAAAAGCATCTGCAAGAAAAAAACATAAACGCTGAAGATCTCATGCAGTTTCACTGCATTATACACCAAGAAGCCCTCTGTTCTAAAAAAACTGAATTTCAAAATGTCATGAAAGTGGTTGTTTCGACTGTAAATTTCATAAAATCACGAGGACTCAATCACAGGCAATTCAAACAATTCCTTGATGACATCGAAAGCGAATATGGAGATTTACTGTATTATACAGAAGTAAGGTGGCTAAGTCGTGGATTGACCCTGGAACGATTTCTAAATTTAATAGAAGAAATTGGAATATTTCTGGCGGAAAAGCAAAAGGATGTCCCGGAACTTAAAAATCCTGATTGGTTGTGTGATTTGGCTTTTTTAGTTGACATTACAAATCATTTGAATGTCTTGAACACACGGCTTCAAGGCAAAAATCAACTGATATCCCAGCTCTACGCTCACGTATCATCCTTTCAATGCAAGCTGACACTTTTCAAATCGCAATTGAATTCTGGAAATTACAATCATTTTCCGAATTATAAGAAAATGGCTGAAAAATTCAACAAAACTGCGATTAATTTCAGTTATGTAGAAAAGCTAGATATTTTGATTCAATCTTTTCAAGAAAGATTTTCGGAGTTTAAAAAAGTGAAACCTCTGTTGGACATATTCAGCAATCCTTTCACGATTTCAGTTGAAAATGCGCCAGAGTCAATGCAGTTAGAAATTATCGACATTCAAAACGACCAAGATTTACGCAACAAATTCAACGAAGGAGACTTGCTGAACTTTTACCGCTGCATTGATAAAAATACGTACAAAGAGATGCGCATAAACGCTCTGAAATGTGCCAGCTTATTTGGTTCTACCTATATATGTGAACAAACCTTTTCAATACTAAATAATAATAAAACAAAAAATCGAAACCGCCTTGCAAATGAAAGTTTGGAAGCAGTTTTACGTGTTGCTACAAGTAAATTTGAGCCAAATATAAAAAAGATTGTAAGCACTATGCAGTGCCACGCTTCAAATTAATAAATTCTTTTTCAATTTTAATACATAATTATCAATTCTTTATTGTCTTTAATTACCTATACTTCTGGCGGCCCGCCATCAGTTCATAATTTGCCCGAGTGGCCCCTAGTCTTAATAAGTCTGTGCATCCCTGGGCTAATGTAATCAGTTTTTGATTTTCTAAGAACTTTCAGTTTGACCCTCGTACATATGTGAAGTGGGTACGTTAAGCCATATCGACCGTTGGTTGACATTATAAATTACAGAGCTAGGGACATGGTATTGTTTTATTCTCTGACATGAGGGCAATACCATTATTTTGCAAATCTCATGTAATTGTACCCACTGTCTGGTATATTTCATGGTTCTTAACTCTTGCGGTACAATTCAAAGAGGCCATGAACCTTTAATATGGAGGTTTTGTTTGTGGTCCTCAAGTTCCTCTACACACACATTTTTTTAAACGGTTTTTAATTTTTTGAAGCTAAAGCTACATATAATTAAGCTTAAATCAAAAAATATACACAAATAAAAAAAATTGCCATTACTAACTACCGCTGTTTTTTTTTAAAATGATAGTATAACAAAAGAGTTTTCATAAAATATAAAAGCTCTGTTATAATATATAATAATATGTAATGATATCATTTATCGTAATAAAAATATTTTGATTTTCAATGTAATGGTAAACTTTTTTTGACGACGCTTTCTTACTATTACAAATATGCCAGTCCCACATGTTTTTGCACATTCTAAGAAGAAAATGCTCTGTTAAAGTCAAGATTTATCAACTAAACGATATTCAGAACTTTCTTTGGTGCAAGACCTGTCATTTATGAGCTCTTAACATGTTTTAAGAGTCTGCCTCTATCGATCTGCTTTCTCTAAAGTAGGAAGGCAATATTTTAATATGATTTAAACGAGTTTCGAGTTTCAGCCGACTTGTTTCATGGACGTTTTAATGTTATTGCGGAATATGGCTCATTGTGTTTCGATTATTATTGAAAAGCAGCATCTTTGGTTCAGACAGTGTAGGTGTTGTTTATTGAGGTGTAGTTAAATTTTATCGGAGTGTAACGATGTTACCGAAATTACACAAGTGTCATCATCATCATCATTTCTCCACAGCAACGGATCACAAGCGTTCTGCATCCAGCTTGATCTTGCGGTATTAACAAGGTCGTCTGTTCATCTTGTCGGTAGACGTTCTAAGCCGCGTTTTTGTTCGAAGGGTCTTCAAACTCGAACTATTCTGCCCCAACCGCTATCAGTTCTTTGCGCTTTGTGCCCTGCCCATTACCACTTGAGCTTAGTGATTGTTCGTTACCTTAGTTTTTCTACGTATCTCCTCATTTCTTGAGAGCATAACCCTCTCCATCGCTGTGTGATTTTAAGCAAAGTGTCTTACAATGAACAAAAAGTGCAGGTTTATAACGACCGATTCAAAAATGTATAAACATTATTAAACATTAAAAATTGTCACGATGGCAAGTGGCTTTAAAATTATATGATATTTAACTGAAATCAAAGATAGAGTATATCATCCACGTAATATAACTCTGTATTTTATTGAATTCAGTTTAATAAATTCGATGTCAGCTGATGTCACAGTAAATATGTTAGATGCAGTAGGCTGATTTATAGACTGAGTATCTACTGATCAGCTAGATTTAGAAAAGATGTGAACATCAACGTTACTAATTTTAACCTTTTCTTATGAGAAAATAATAATATGGAAACAAAGTATGCTTTTTTATATAACAGTCGTCACTCAACACTCGTCTCGGGTCCAAGTGGTCGGCACCGCTGTAATAGTTGGACTCAGGTGCGAGTGGTCGGTACTTAATGTGTTAATCGATTCTAGACTACTTGGGTAAGGTAAGCCAGTCGTAATAGACAAATGGCTACTAAAAAATACAATCTTGTTAGTATACTGATTGATCCGATACTGTGCTGTGGGCTGAAGCATTACCATAACAAACCGATAACACCAGATGGTCTTCAAATGAGACCGCATTTATTCGTTCTGGATTATCAGTTTGCGAAACAGATACAAATTACGTACAAGAGCATTAAATTTGAATTAGATTTGAACTTAGGTTTAATAGGTGAACGTTTGCATCGCACTGATTAATTTTAATACAGAGTACGTTTTATAGGTGAGCGTCAAATGACAAATCTGCATCTAAGATGAACTACCTAGAAATACCAGGAAAATTTTATCTTTGATGGATTCAAAGATGGGATGCTTTGTGTATCTAAAAATAAGGGAATACATAAATATTCAACAACATCTCATATATGTTATTAATATTTAACAATACCTCAATTTAGTTTTACATATAAATGATACTATTTACTATTTCGTCTCGAATCTTACAATAACTACCGATTCACAGTATCAATAAAATTAGAAAGCAATTACTAATACACATTTGAATAACAGTGTGTTAGTGAACGTATAACTCAATGCATTTACAAAACGGTTTTGCTTCCAAATTAATCTCAGCGATCGGAATAGCGATTGATAACGATGTTGGCAGTTTGTCATCATTAAACTCTTTCATTCATTGCAAAACCTTTACACTTTATTATACTATATAAGTGCATGTATTTGTAAACAAAAGTGTAAACTGTGTGATTCTCGAAGGTATTTTTTTGGAAATTAATTATCTTATTGATAGAGATAGCTGTAATTATAAGAGTCGATGGCATTCATTTATAGATTGGTCGAAGTGACAGTTTTTCGAAAAATGACTACTTCAATTCAAACGTTCTTAAAAATGGTGACACATTTTTTGTATTTTAAATTAGAAGCTTCACAAATAAAAAAGGTTGTCACCATTTTGACTTGAATAATATGAATCATCATTCGTGTTACGCAACTTCATATTCAAATCTATAACATATATTTACATGTAACAAAGCGTTAAAAAATGACAATATTGCTACGCTAGAATCTGAGTAGGTACATTTTCTGCCGGAACATATTGCGATACGTACCTGTGTGCACTACGCCTAACATTTGCATTGTAAATGTGTGCGTGGGTGCGTCCGCGCACGTGCCCCGCCTCTCGCTTATTATTTATATTCGATATGGAAAATCCAAATAGTTTTCGATATTTATCGTTTTGATAATATTAAAATATCACCGCGATAATAATAGCTTCCTTATAATAATATGACTTGTGATTTATGGTTGAGTTTTATGAGCTTTAAAATAAATTAGGTTAATGTAATTGAGAGCGGTTATGAATATGATCAAAACACATCCGAAGCTGCATATATGCAAATTATGTTGAGGTACGGTAGCTTCATCATCGCAATACCCTATATTTTCTTAAAAAATAATATAAAGTGCAGTCATAAATATTTCATATTATGTATAATCATATATTTATGTATTTTTATAAATATCAGTTAAAGCTTTATGAATTCAACAAAACATCTACAAGTTCCTGTCAAAATAATTATTTTACTTCTGGGGTAATGCTTGAAAACCTCTTTTCTCACAAATTAAAAGCTTTTTAGAAAGATAAGTGAAGTCTTGTCTTAAATATACTTTTAAAAGACAAAGTTCCCGACCACATTCACTTCAGTAAAAAGACGCAATTTCTGACGTTCCAAAAACACTCCTGAGTTAATAATGAACCGGGTGCCATAACCGTAATGTCCTCACAGACCCGTTTTGGGCATTCTCACCAAGATCCACACTTTAGAAGACTGCATTTCTTCAAAATGATGTCCCTTTTTCTGCTTTCATTTTGAACCCCTAGAAATCAAAAGGTCAAAACAATTTTGATTTTATTTAAACTTTTTGCTTTTGATACTTTCTACATTTTCATTATGGATTCAAAATAACACATAATAATTTAAGTAAACAATGAAAGCCAGTCTCAGAATAGAATAGAATATACAGAAGATAGTAGATAGACGAGTTGAACTCGTCTATCTACTATCTCATTATAATTAGTTTTCCTTACTAAAAACTCATTGGCCCACATATCTCAATTAAAATAAAATCAATTAAAAATGTATTTTATTGAGAATTTATTTATCCTAATATCGTGCATGTATTTTTTCGTAACAAATAAAATATTAACTCAATAAAAAAAATTTCGTTGTATAAACAAACCAAAACATCTTTATCTGATACAGTTTTCATCACGTAACTATTAATGATGAATGAATTATAGCAATCAAATCATCACTACCTGTCGCTATCATCGAACCGCGGCTTTCACCTAATCGCATCTAAGTGCTGCGCATACGCACGAGACGTGTAATTATATCGATCACCTGCGATCCACATATCTTAATTACGTTATACGCAAGAAAGCAATTTTTACCAAAGACCATTGACCCGCAATCGAATCGAATCCGGTAGTCAAATGACCGTACAAATTAAGTTCAAACATCGGGAGCGCGGCAGCTATTTCATCGACAAGTTTTTTTAATTGCCAAAAAACGCGTTTACGCAAGAATAAAAATAACTGGCTCGCATTTCACAGGGACATTGTAAATGAAGAAATTACGGAGAGGTAACGAGCAGTGGATGGCCGGTGTCGATAAAAATGCGTTTTATATCGACTTTTATGTCCGGCTCTATGGTGGGTGTAAATTTGTCGTGTTATGGCCCGTCATCGACACAGCTTTATTAATGCGTGGAGAAGCGCTTTGTTTACAGGGATTCGATTGTAACGTCATCTCGGATATCAAGTAATTCTAGCACGGGACGTACAGTCGACATAAATTGCGTTTTTAACTGATTATGTTGTTCCTGGTTGTGACAGTACTACGTTCTACAGGCGATTTAACACTATAAAATTATCTCGAATTTCCAAATTGATGACAACAACTATTTTGACAGCTAGAAGACTCGGTATATATTTTCTGTACTTTCCAAGAAAGTGATTGTTTTTTAGCGATTACGCGTCATAAAGTAATGGTACACTGTAAGAGAGTATGTCGATTACTGATGATTGCCTGTCTTGCGGCACTGATTGTTTCTTTATTTGATTTAACCGTGTTATAAGATAATTTCATTAGTCATTATAGTGTCGTTTTCAGATGCATTTAAGCTTTTAAAATACGAAATCGTGCTTGTCTCTCCGATTTTTACTACTCGGAAACAATGTCCGTCTGGAGTTAAACAAACGGTTTTATTACATTTGAATTGTTTTCTTTGCTAGATTTGAATATAAAAGTCTCATTCGGACATGTTTTGAGCATTTACATCTTCATTAAAAACTTTATTGTAGTCATGATGTATCGATAAACAAACACCCACGCACGACACTATTATAAATTAAATTGTTTATGAAACTATCATTTTTATTTACTCATATTTATAAAGATGAAAAAAGAAAAAAAAACACATGCTTGGGACTCGAACCTGTAACTTCTGGCCAACCGGGCCAAACGACCATAAGATACCAGACAGAACGGTAGCTCAATTGGAAGAGCGTCTGGCCCGGTTAGCCATTAGTTGCAAATTCAAGTCCCGCCCTTGCTTAATTTTTGGTGTCTTATTTTCATCTTTAGGAATATAAAATATGACACTGTGAGTGTTCAAAACATTCTAAACCACTACTGATATTAACACTTTTACGGACAGTACTCCAGACACAATAGAAATTTTATTGTTATCCCGCCTATAGGCGGTCACTGTCCGTGGAAAAGTTAACATTAAAGGCAAAGGGTATAATCAAAAAATATTTTTATTATCCACGTTCAAAACTGGTAGAGAAAGAAATACTTGCCCAAGTCAATGTCGTCAATGGTTATACAAGATTGCTTAAAAAAGACAACAGTCTTACAAAAAATACTTAATATTGCCTCCCATATGTTTTGAACAGAGCAGTTGTTAGCAAAATGATCGCAACACTAAAGTTGTAAATCAAAATATTCGAATGAACCAAATCCTCGCACTAGTTTTGATGGCTAACTAGCGGCTTCATAAAACAGTAAATAATTCAGTTCAAAACGGTAACAGTGGGTAACAGTAGTGATGGGGGCTGTAAGTGTTTCGACAGCCAGCTGGTGCGGGCCAATTTCGCGTAATCATGGGTTAGACACGCGTGTCGTCTTTCATACAGCCAAGCTAGATGAGATAGGACATTATTACGGTACTATAAATGAAGAACAACCTTTTGGCAGACCGGGCCAAACGCTCTTACCAATTGAGATACCGTGCTGTCAGTCCGACCCTGCGAAATTTGTGGTTTCTTATGAAAACGTCAATTGCGTGACGCTTAGCGCCATCTAGCCGTCTGTTTATGAAACCATCATTACACGATTAAATATCTGCATAATAAATTATTTAATAGGTATGAACCTGTTTGGGAATGTTCATATTTTGTGCTAAAAGTAAGTTGATAACTGATACGCTTTACAAAGAATCCCTAAAGCTGGAATATTTAGTAGTGGTGGCGTATTTAGGGTGAGAAAGGAACTAAACGGAAGCAAAACTACTTTTGCTTAGCCCGAGGAGGAGTCACGGAGATTTATCAGATATCATGAATGAGCATTAATTTGCAGGATGTAAAGGTACGTCAAGATCTACAGTTAATAGAGTGAATTGTCAAATATGGTTTTAGTTCATCACTACTGTTCTTTCTGTATCTACTACGCAATCACTTCTTTAATCTGCTGCAGAGTCGGTAAAATAGAATGTCGTTTTTTGCAAAATTTGTGTTAAGATGTGTGATTATGCTATGACTATTCAAGTTTGATGGACTTAATAAACATTTTTTAAAATATAAACTTAGTCTAAAAGACACTGTCGGTTCTGTTTGTCCTACACACAATCTTTTGAAACGACTCGTGCGCAGCGCGGCATGTGAGAGGCATTGTCGCCGATTGCGCGTCGCACGCGCATGCTATCCGCAACTAGTTGTAGTTATAGCTACGAGTTATGTCACGACAGAAATTGAGAAATTATCTCGGAATGGTATCAGCTATTTGCAATAAAGTGGATAAGATTTAAAGGTGTCTAGTTGTAATTGCCAGTTACAATGCTATCTTAAACCATCCATCAACATCTTAATCAGCGGGAGGACGTCTACTACTAAACGTTAACATGCCCCAACATCGACAGTCTTGGTGAAATAGATACCACATTTTTACGGTTCCGTAGCCGAATGGCATAAACGGAACCCTTTAGTTTCGTTAAGTCTGTCTGTGTGTCTTGTCTGTCTGTCTGTCTGTCTGGCAGTCTGTCTGGACGTCTACTACTAAACGTTAACATGCCCCAACATCGACAGTCTTGGTGAAATAGATACCACATTTTTACGGTTCCGTAGCCGAATGGCATAAACGGAACCCTTTAGTTTCGTTAAGTCTGTCTGTGTGTCTTGTCTGTCTGTCTGTCTGTCTGGCAGTCTGTCTGGCAGTCTGTCTGTCTGACTGTCTGTCTGACTGTCCGTCCGTTTGTCACAGCCACTTTATTCTGGAACTATTAGTATACACAGTGATATTTCCTGTCAATAAAATATTGTGGTATTTTAGCTAAGTGGAAGTAAGTGCATCTCTAATACAGTTAAAGTTGGCACGGAACCCTTAGTGTGCGAGTCCGACTCGCACTTGGCCGGTTTTTTTATTATAATTTGAACCATTTACTCTGACATGATATTGGATCTAGACTCTCTTTGGTGCCTGGCTGATGATATATTAAATTTTAGGCACCCTAGAATCTTTTATTTGAGATTGACAAGAATAGGACCCAAACAAAGTACCAAAGTACGTGTTGTTTTTGTAATCATCGGTTAAGATTTCGATAAAGACCACCACGACACAAAACAAAAAAACTTGTGGCACCTACACTCTTTGATTCCATCTAATTTGCAAAATGATTGATGCCCTACTGTAGACGCGAGCGTTCGCCACGCGTCATTAGAGGCGCACGCGCATAGTTTAGGTGCGCGTTGCATGTGTCTCTGAATTATCGTCTGTTGACTGATACTACACTCGTCATTGTAGTAATAATGACAGATATATTCATATCATCAAATTTAAATGGCTCGGTAGCTTAAATCAGAATGTAGAGAAAAGATTGAAAATGATGCGAGTGAACAAGAAATTAAACTAATCGGGTAAGGTATCTAGTGTAGACTGGACGTTGCTGTTAATTCGTTCTCGTAAACTTATTTGAAATAACTACTAATCATTATCATTAGTATAGCATTCAACATTTTATAGTCAAAAGCTTCATGAGGTCCAAAGCTTACGAGTAACTGAACTTTCAGCTATCAAATTATCTTGCCAATGATTTAACAGATCTAGAAACAAGCAGGCAGTAGTTAAGTGTTAACAACTAAACGTCTTCGGAATGAAAGCACCGGTTATAATAAGCTTAGTAAATAATTTCAAAGCCATCATAGCGCGATCATTAGCTGGAGGTCTTAACGCCGGGTTTACTCCTGAGATATAATTAGCACCCATCAAGCAAAGTGTAGCTGTGGTTTGTGCCAAACGAGCTCATCTTTCACGCTGGCATGATTAGCTTTTACTGGCGCATTTCACCTTAATACACTCCGTTCTGCAAATCTGTTTTATTAGGATTTGTAAGTTTTATTAACGCCTGCGAAAACTACGCTACACATTAGTGCAGCAGTATCTAAACTCTTAAGTATGAACAAAGACACTCTTTCCCACGAAATGCTCAGGCGGCCTACTATGAAAAACAAAATCCGCCAATATGATTCTCGTTTGAGAATCCAAAGCGTCGATGCATCGAATTACATACTAAAAATACTTCGGATCCGCAAACCAACGAATGTATTGACGGATTTCGATTTAGCAGAAGGCTTTCAGTCTTTAAAATTCGCTGAGTAAAATTTTCAGGTACTGTATGTAGTTCTAGACGAGGTGAAAGCTAAGTGATGAACGGTTTTAAAAATCGTTTTTTATTTTTTTCCTTTAGAATTTAAGCTTTACGTACGCTTTTTATTTTTTAACTTCATTTTCTGAAGATGCTTGTGCGGGCTGTTCTCTCTCACCCTTATTTTTTTGTTAAAAATTGTACACTAGTTCATCAGCATCATTATTAGCCAAAGGATGTCCACTGCCTTCCATATAAACATAGGCCTTCCCCACGGCTTTCCACAGTGACCCATCACAAGCGGTCTACATCCAGCTTGATCCTGCAATTTTTCAAAGTCGTCTGTCTTTCTTATAGGCGGACGTCCTACGCTGCGTCTTTGGTCGAAGGGTCTCCAATCTTGAACTTGACTGCCCCAACGGCCATCAGTTCTTTGTGCTATGTGTCCTGCCCATTGCCACTTAAGCTTACTGATTCTCAGGGCTTTGTTCATTACATTAGCTCTTTTACATATCTCCTCATTTCTGAGTTCGTAGAGAAACACCAAACATAGCCCTCTCCATGCCAGTCCTGATCAGAGAAAGTACAGGCGGTGCATATAAATTGATAAAGTCAAGAAAAGGAAAGAGTACTCTGATGAATAGTATGACATAATCTTTAAGTTTGCCGAAAATCGGCAACAGGATACCTAAGATTGAAGACTATTTGAGTGTTATATAACGTATCAATCCAAGACCCATCAAGCTGTCGTATCCCCAACACTCGCCAATCGAACACGGTCGATTACGTGCGCACGCGTTGATGACGATTCGCGATTTGAATGCTGTTGTTATTGTCTGTGGAGAATTTTTAACTACGTACTAGAATGTGTGATGAATATTGTTAATGATTTATTTGAGGTCTGTCTTTGGAGTAAGAGATATTTAAGCCTGATGCTTCAGATGAAAGTTAACGATGATAATGAAACATATAAAATGTTTGTAATTCTTGAAACCATTATTTTTTTATTGATATTTACATAATAGTGGTACTTTAGATATTCAATAAATTATTCAAGAATCTAAATAAATTATTACTTAGTAATTTATTTTACCGTTTAATTAATGTTCCAAATCACATAACATAATTATTACATAGGTGTAATGCAAACGGTTTATAAAACGCTGATCATCAGCATTCGTAACATCAGTAAATCTTGTGATTGAATTTAAAAGGTGATACAATTAAAATCGGTTCATCGAATCGCGCGCAGCCGTGCGTGATCGCACACTCACACACGTCAGCGAGTTGTGGATCGTGAACATCATGATTGATTACAAATTATTACAAGCCAATCTATTTCTTTACCTTTTACGTATAAATCTTGATTCAACAGAAATGCAAGGCTTTGTTTTTCCAAATTTTAAGTATGGAAGACAGCAGAGGCGACCACATATATGAAACATTTACCTAAGACATGAATGAAACATAATATTATCAGCCGTGTAGAGCGATTCATTTGATATTAGATATTGATTTCAAAATTTAATAGCTACAGTGACATAATAAATATACCTTTAAGACATTTGCATAATTGTAATGTCGTTTAAAATCCAGTTATTAAGTGTCATCTATCTAGATCAGCAGGTCTCAATATTTAGGAAAGCGATTTTCTTGATAACAGCTGGGTGACTGTAGGGTTCTCCTATAATTAACCAATAATAAAAAAGGAATTCTTTATAATAAGCATAATAAAAGTACCTTCTATCTAACTTTTACTTATAACTTAATTACATAACAAGATACATACATTATTAGATTATCACATGATTTTCAATATCTTGTGATTTTCAATTTGAAAAACAAGAGTAGGAAGATATCGACCGTAGCAGCATAGTAAAATGATACGCCGCGTCAGAACGGTTGACAAGAAAGAAGTGTTTCTTTATTTTCTAAATTCTTGCGGAACCCCATAAGGGGTATCGCGTAACCCCAGGGTTCCGCGGAACATACTTTGAGTATTGCTAATCCAGATGTCCTGCGATCAAATATGAATTTAAAACCTATGTGATAGAGTTTCTTTTAGCACATTACAATTCATTTGATATTATTTAATACTGTTACATATTATTTATAGTGTGAGTGCGATTAATGTCAAACTAATGTGTACCAGTGGTATTATTGATAATTATATTTTTTTTTATTAATTTCTCTCTTCGAGCGTAATCAAGTATGTACTATCAGACATTTATGTGCTATATTTTAATTGGAATTACATCAATTAGATATGAATTTAATTGATTTGGAAATATTAACATTCGTCGGTAACATGAATGGTTGTCTTAACTCAATGTAAAGTGGGTTGCCTCAATCTGTTAATGGTGTTAGAATACCTAAAGTTGATTAAAATTTTATTTCAATTGAACTCAAATCTAACTAAAGTCGTTAGATAGAGAACAGTAATTTACTGAATATCTAAAACAAAGGAGAAGACACGTTTTTGATTGATGGTGTATTTTTTTGAGCACGCACTATTTCTTATCATCATTTTAAAGAACTATGTAAGAACAAAAATGAAAAGCTATTATCTAAATTGTTATTAACCACCATCAAACAAATTGTAATTTACAACACGTTTCCCCTGTCAACTTAAACTGAGAGTTAAATATGAAATCAGCCAAAATTATTGCTTCCTTCACACTCAATCTTGACTTTCTCTAACAAAACACTAGTTGTGATTATAAGGCGGGTTTGCACGCACGACGAGCCGCGTCTAATCTCGGTAACGAGACTCACGCTGCGATTTAGTCGCGCACCGGTGTGGTCGTGCCTTTATTGCATTTGATACACACGTGAGAGCATTAAGCGTATATCTTTCCTTATGGGAAGATATCCTTGTGGGAAGGGATGAGTTTCTAAAACTTGATAAAGTACTTCACGAAAATGAAGGGCGGGAATTTAAATTACTTAGTTGTTTTTTTTTTAATAATGAAAATTAATAGTGGTTTACTTATAAGCAATTAGCGGCCTCGGCGAACGGCGTTAAATTTCACTCCCATTTTCTATTTGGGGAAATTATGAAAATTGGACCACTCGTTCTCGACTTATACTCGTAAGTTGTGTAAATAACACAAAATATTTTTTTAATTTATTAAAGATAAAAGAAACTCTGAATTTTACCCTGCATTATAGGAAATCAATTACCATAAAGCTAGACTGTATAATATTGACTTCAGGCTCGTTCCGGAAGCCTTCTTGCGCGCGCACGTATAGAATCAAGGGTGATTTGCTACTGCGTGCCGCGATTGTTCTGTTTGTAAATCTGTGTACTCATGGATGGAAAGATATTTTACGGCAAAGTAAGACAGCAATCTCGTATATAAATAAGAAACAAAACAAACTATCGGTGGAATATCGATGTTAAAAATATTGTCCTTTGATTTAGTTACCTTATAATAATAAATATTGAATATAAATCACATACATTGCTCTGATCCCAAAGTAAGTAGCTAACGCACTTGTGTCATGGAAATCAGAAACAACGGTGGTAAAATAACACCCAGACCCGAGAAAATGTAGAAAATTCTGATTTCTACATTGACCCGACCGGGAATCGAACCCGGGCCCTCGGAGCGTCAACGCCTTGTTACCCAGCGTGCTTAGCCACTACACCACGGAGGTCGTCTTCGTCTTCGTTTCGTTGTCGGTTATGTTTAAATAATATGGTTCAATTTGCATTGTGAGTTCCTTAACATCTAAATTTTTAAATTTGTACCATTGAGATCTTTGTATTTCTCTCTTTATCATCACCAAGGTTAAGAATTAGGCTCTAGTCGGTGGAGTTTTTACAAAAACTTCAGATCAGGGAACATATGGGGAGGTTTCCCTCTTGCTGGAAACTCTGGTTTCGTGTTTTCCCACGCATTTTAAGAACCGAGGTTTTCCGCCTCTTAATGTTTTTTTTTACTATAGTATGGGCACTTATTATGCTATGGTTCGAGGCAGCTCCAACGGCATCCTGAATGCGCTGGCTGACCGGTGGGACTCCCCTCTGCTGCGCCGCTGGCTGCAGCTTCATTCCCCAGCCACCCGCTGTCACTACATCTAGTGTGGTAGTCCTACCAAAAGACATTTAAATATTATAATACTCGTTATATGTTAAAAATTTCACAATTACTAACAGTAGAATGAGACCAAATTTTTTACTAACACTATATGGATTTCAATCTGAAATAAATTACTTGAATTGAATTGAATTGAATAAAATTATAAGTACATGTATTTCTCATGATCGTACAGGTAAACAGTACAGGCGCAGTATCTTAGAACCTACATTGAGGCACAAATCGGATCAGATTTCAATGACAGAAAACCCCAAAAAAATACTCCGATTTATCTTGTGTACCTAGCCTAACTTGCTAATCGCCTCACGGTTGCGCTCGATTCGGCCATTTGTTTGAGGCACACGCCACTGCTCACCTGTGCTGCTGTGACACAACACCTGACGACTTCATTGAGGGTAATTTGGCCCGCAATCTGACAATGTATTTGACAATCGCGATTAGAAAGGCACGTTCCGTTTGTCTTGCGTGATGACAGATGCTTGGATGAAGGTACCTACTTTTTACGGTTGAGTGGATAGGTACTTATCATCGTCCAGATTAGAATTCTGCCATGTTTTTATGGCCTATTGAATGGTCAAGCTTGGGTATTTAAGTTTACATTAATATTTTATTAATTTTCCACCACTGATTAAATCTCACTACATTAATTAGCGGTTGACTGTTAGAGAATGGCATAAGGATTGTTTTAATTATAAATATTGGACACCAATTACATACATTGCTCTAATCCCAAAGTAATTAGCTAATGCACTTGTATTATGGAAATCAAACGGTGGTACCACAACACCCAGACCCGAGACAATATAGATTATTTATAAGAGCTTATATTAACACACAAGATGACTTCAACATTGTCATCATGTTTTAGAACATGCATACATTAATGTTCGAAGAAAATCTCATGCAGTCTTGATCACATACATTGTCACTTTCCAAGCACTATCTATGCTCTCATTCATATTAATATATGCTCTGGATAGTAGCACAAAGTGACCGCGTATTAACATATTATCAGCGCACCAATTATTTTCAGAATATATTGCGACTAATTGCGCTGAATTTATGCTCTGACTTTTAATGTATGGTGGGACATCTTAAACGGTTTTTAGTAATAACGCCTCGGAGCAAGAGCTCAAAATGAGCTACGTAAGGTTATAGTTAATGCTATTTATTATTGTATTTTTTACCTAGAGCATTGCGTGACGCCACTTTGTTTTTGTAAAAAATTGTATCGAGATTAATTAAACAGCAAGGTCGTCAACGAAGAAAAAAAATCCTTGAGGGCTTGTTCAACCTTAGTGCAAACTTATATCAAAACAGCTTCTTATCGCACTGTCTGGACCACATGGCAATAAGTAAAAAATATAAATAATAATTTAACCGCCTTCAAAAATTGACTAAGAGCTGATTTAAACAACTTCAGTTAAGATTTATCCGAAGAAATAAGAATAAAATGAGGCCTAAAATGCTTAATATAACGCATTTGTCTTCTATTTAGAAGCAACAAATTATTTTGGAGACGGTGCATGGTGTGTGTAGGTAGAAGCTAACATTTTTAGTCAGTTTTTGAAAGCGGTTTAATTTTTAATATTTAATTTTACTTCATGATTTTTAGTTGTTACTCATATCTCAAAAACTATTAAACCAATTTTGATGAAACACGTGTATGTTGAGGCAAAAAAAATATTTTGTTTAAGTTCTATGTATGGGATCCCCCCTCAATTGTCATATTTTTGTATTTTTTTGTATAGGAATGGTAAAACGGTTGGCAGAATACACCTACCTACCAAGTTTCATTTGTGTTATGCTAATAGTTTGAGATAAAAGACGAAACTATAAGGGTTCCGTTTTTTGCCATTCGGCTACGGAACCTTAAAAGGAAGGTTTGGATTTAATAATTTTAATGTTGATATTCGAAAGTATATTTTCAAACGGATTACTTTTCTATTCTGAAATGAAATCATGAACAAACATGGCGTTAGGATGTAAGCTTTCATACCATTTAACCTACCAACCTTCCCAGAGAAATCAACTAACTAGCGACAAAGAAAACACATTCCCAGAAATAAAGTTGGCAGTTAAGGAGATGTGTAATTGGAAATCCAATATCCCTCATCGGTATGACAGCAAATATGAGATATCATCAGTGTGCCCATAGTGAGCGATGCGGGTATGAGCTAGTACGGAATACTGCCAATTAGGTTGTGTGTGATGTACCGGGGAGGTATTTGGAAGATGTACACTTAGGTATATTTTATTACGCATTTATGTGCAAGCTACGGACTCTATGTTTTTTTTCAATAAGGGGAGGGGAGGGAGAGGGAGAGTCAAAACGCGCGTCCGAAGTAGCGGGTCCGCTAAACAGTACTCAAATAAAGATTAAAAAGTTATTTCCTAAAGTGACACTAGCGCCATCTCTCGATAATATAAACATCTAATGACAAGAACGCTACTAAAGCCAAGCGTGTTTTTAATCACAAAAGAAATTAAAACAAGAAACATTTTATAGTGGCAATATTTGTAGAGATATTTCAACATTTTGTAAAAAGGTTAAAAATAAATGTTAATACTTAGATTATTCGTATTAAATGCAAAAGTAAGTGGCAATCACTCGCTTGTCCTGTAAATAATGACGCTGCCACACATTTTATTTTGTAATTGCAACACTGTCAAGTAATTGCGGCGCTAAAGAGCTGACGCCTATTACAGCAATGGCCACCCATCTAGGGTAATTGAAATTATTCTACCCTTAATTTATTCTTTTCCACGCTGTTTATTTAGTCCTGTCAACCTGCAGGGTTATTAAGTAACTTATATGAGATCGTGTTGCGATTGCCATTAGCGTAAGGCATAAAAGTATCTTGGTATTTAATTTGTAATGTGACGTTATAAAGTTTAATAGATATACGCCTCCATCAGCATTATCAATTAACATAAAAACTAATAATCAATTTGTTCTTGATAACAATTAAACGTAGCACATGGCAGTGCGGTAATGAATTATAGAAATATTTTTTGACATGGAATAATAATCATCTTTTTATATTTACACAGAGATTTATGTCCTGTTCTGGTTCTAGTTAGCGCTATCTCTCCAAAATGACCTTCCAAAGAACTATTTGTTAGTTATTTCTTATTGCTCGTTGGTGCAATAGGATTTTGAAGGCGGCACTCTGGTATCATTTTCCAAATTTGAGAAAATAATGGAGAACGACGGAAAGTGTAAAGCATGCATGTAGACAATCTACTTCAATACCAAGCTTAAATTTGCAACCTTGTATGTATTTCACTTTACTTGCCCAGTTGCATTTTGTAAACGATCGAGTTAGGTAATAAGCTCTACCAAGTTAAAAAGATCCCGTCTCCCGCGCAGGTGGCAGTGTGTTGTTGTCAGGCGGTTTCCGGAGCGCGGGACAAGGTTGCCTCGCGCAAAACTTGTATGCGTGATTAGATCCGCTACTATCGGGACGTGTTCAGACAGTCCAAAGTTATGTGGTGCGCGGTAGCTATACTCGTATTATGTTGATGCTTAAGCAGCGAGTCATCTGAACGGCATTTGTTTTAACATTAAGGTATGATGGGTAGGTGATATGTTACACATTTACGAAGGTGCCTAAGGGTTAAAGACGTATAAAAAGGTTTTAACTTTTCAATAAGATAGTCAAAAGCAATCGAGTGATACATTGTGATTAAGATGTGATAAATCAACACCTACCAAAACTTTACTTAGGCGCAATTTTCACATGAATAATAATGGTTAAATGTATTTACTAGTGGTTGAATATTTACGATTTCCATTCGTCTTTTAAAGAACTTTAAAATAAAAAAATACCTTAACCAAATCTTAGAGTGGCTATTCTCAAGTCCATTGGTCGAGGTATTCTTCTACAAAACATGCACAATCGTAAATATTCAACCGCTACTGGTTTAACCATTACTGTCGATCACGCAACCGAGCCTTAATTCTATCGTTAATTACAATATCCAAAACTTAGTGACTTTAAAACTTAGTTCTCGCTCATGAAATTATATTATCTAATCTACTTCAAAATCAGTATCTCGTTTCCAGTCATGCTAGTCATATAAACTCCACACACAGAAGACAATCATGACAATAGTTTAGTCCACCACAAAAGCAAATAAAACGTTAAATTTAACACCCCACAGACAGTTAGCGTAACTCTACAGGAAACATCATCACTAGTTACCATAGAATCGCCATACAGTCTGTAACTTAGTACATTTGAATGTTCACAATCGTACTGCGTTGGATGATAGCATCTAGAAACGCGAGGTGTGAAATTATTTACACAAGCTGTTCTGAGACAGTTTACGAGAGACACAAGAGAAATTTACATAAAAAATCGTGGCGGACAAAGCAGCCTCTAGAAGGTTGGACAATACAAGCAAGCTTTAATAAGGAGCTAGGTGATATATAAATAAATAAATCCTTTGGACATTTTCACACATCGCCATCTAGTCCCAAAGTAAGCTACTCAAAGCGTGTGTTATGGGTGCCAGACAACGGATATAATACTTAAATACTTTTTGTTTGTAAATACATACATGATATACACAGAAAACACCCAGACCAATACAAACAGATATGTTCATGCACACAAATGTTTGTATTGTGCGGGGATCGAACCCGCAACCCGCTGCGTAGTAGGCGATTTCTCGACTACTACACCAGACGGGTCTCTGAGAGTAGACGGGATGTCTGGTCACCGGTGTCCGACCCGTTAGAACGCAGTAATCAAATCAAATCAAATCAATCTTATCGAAAAAAACACTATAATAAAACATTTTATCTCTACTATAAAAAAAACAGCTAATTGAATTTTGTTTATTTCTAAGTCTGGATGGAGTCAGTTATTTAGCTATATGTAACGATCTATCAGCATAAAAAAATTATAACACACTAGCGGTCCCCCGCGACTTCGTCCGCGCGTTTTGAGTTTGCTCCCTCCCCTCCCGTCGCAGTGTCATGTTTTATATCCTAAAGCCTTTCTCGATAAATAAGCTATCCAATGCAGAAATATTTTTTCAAATCGGTCCAGCAGTTCCTGAGATAAGCGCGTTCAAACAAACAAACTCTTCAGCTTTATAATATATTAGCGCAAGCGCACGTTGAACCTACTTAAGCTGCGAACATTATTTTGTCGTGGAGTTATGTTAAAACCGTGATAGCTCCTAAGATATTTATTGAAATCAAATGATATAAAGGGCAACTTGGTTTTAAATGAAATGCTCGTGATGATGAATGTATTTATTTTGATAAGAATAAATACCTGTGTGTATAATACACCTCTAAAAATAATGCATTATTTTTTTACAAATTTATTAACATAAAAAGGTTGTAGTAAGTCAACCATAAAAGATAGACATATGCAGTCGCGGACTTTATTATAGAACTCTTAATGCTGAACAATCCTGTCATACATGATTTTTGTGTAACTTAAGCGGTTTCCGCAGCGTATGCAGCGGAAGCTCTCAAAAGGAATATCTTTCTCCCGTTTTCGCAACATTTTTCATTTCTGCTGTGGTCTTATGAGTCGTATCTTTATGTTATATAGCCTAAAGCCTTCCTCGATAAATGGACTATCCAACGTAAAAATATTTTTTCAAATCGGGTCAGTAGTTTTTGAGATTAGCGCGTTCAAACAAACAAACAAACAAACAAACAAACAAACAAACTCTTCAGCTTTATAATATTAGTATAGATTCTTTCGACACCAAAAAGGTAGGCAGCCAGTTGACATCAAAAAAATATCAAAAACCCCCATAAAATTAAAATACAACATTGAAGAAAATATTGTTTTTTTTTTAAATGTAACTAAACTAGACCGTGAACTTCTTTTTTTGACCTTGAACATTTTTAGATGTCAACTTATTGCCTTGCTTGTCAAATGAAAGCATTTTTATGCTTAAAGGTCCTTTGAATCGGTAGATATTGCTAAATAAATAAATTTAACCGAACTCAGAAACCAAAAAAAAATGTTTGTATATTTAAATAGTATTAAAATGGATTTCTCGATAAAAGTGATTATGTAATGCACAGGTTGGCCACCAGTGACCAGACACTGTAGAATTTGGCTCTACAAATCAGGCTTAAATTTTTATGCAGATCGTATAAGAAAAAGTTCACCGATCGAATTATAATTGACGAAGAAAAACATTTTTTGTTTTATTTACTCCGGGTCACGATTACATGTATTTCGATTTCTTTCGTGCGTTAGTTTTTTACGTGATGATGTATTACTAGATTTTTTAAGGTAAAAGTAGCAATCGAGTTACCTTAAGGAAAAAAATCAATTGATGCGAGAATCTTTGTCCCGTAAGTCTGAGTCCCGAAAGTTTGTTCTTTGTGTATTGTCAGCAGCAGTTGTAGGGTTTATACATATTAAGAAGTGTATAAGTGCCCCAAGTTGGTCTATCCGCAGAAATAATACAACAACGGCCCAGAGGTGGTAGCCCATACGTTGGTTATAGTGTTATCAGTATAATAGCGACATTGTTTAGTTTTAGTTAACACAAAATAAGTGAAAGTAAGGACTGTATTAAAACTTACGAAAACAATAGGTTAAGTAGGTAATAATTTTTACGTTCTCTCAATTCCAAGCGTATATTTATTTTTGAGAGGCGTCTGCAAAAAACACACTAATAGAAATACATATGAAAAAAGCCTTATCTCATCCGAGACTTGACATAAAGTTGATAATGGGCCTTTACTACATCCACACTGAACGTGCCTTGCTATAACCCTGTATAGCCACACACTTACATAAACATTTGTAGAGAAACCGTTTACAATGTTGATGCGGTGATGCTTCTTGATCTATTTACGACGGTCCCAAGGCGGCACATTAATCAAGGGTAGTAATTAGCGCGAAGCGAGACCAAGAACTAGTGATAAATCTCGCTTTCTACTGAACACCACTCATGACGTACTCGTAGGATGGTGAGATCGTATCAATTTTGCGCAAATATTTAGTTTGATTTCAACTTTCACGAAGGTCTCGTCAACGATTCTAGCAGGATGAGATATTTGCATTGTTGAAATTTTACTAAGGTAGTTTCTAAATATGACTTTAGTCGCGTCAGTTCCTTCTCAATGTTGTCTATCAAACCATTAAATATACGCCCAAGTACGGAAGTCTTGATATGGTTCACTTTAAAACCACCAGATGGCGTTTTAGTGTATTTATTTGTAAAGCTTGAAAAAATACAAATATTTATAGCTTGTAAGTTAAAAGGTTGTTCACGCGAAATGTCAAAAACTTTGTTTCGTAGTCTGAATCGCTCGCTAATATCTAAAAAAAAAATTAAAAAAATATATAACTTAGTTATTGTTTTTATCCGACTTAAAAAAAGGTATTCAATTTAATGTGTTTGTATGTGATATCGTTAGAATTTGATAATATTTGAGTATGTTGATATATTAAAGCTTCCAATCACGTGTGCAAAATTTCGTTAGTGTATGTATGTTTATATATGTGTATGTTTGACCACGGATTTCCCGAAAACGAGAAGTCATTGCGAGATGATTCTTTTATAATTCAACCAGGTATATTTCAACTTAGGGGAGAGTGTAAGTGTTAGTGTTCATAAACCCAGTAGTTTTTAATAAATGGGTAGTAACTAATAAAAATCATCGTATAAAAAATATTTAAATAATTAAACCGCCTTAAAAAAATCATTTTTTATTAATATTATTAAACAGGGGCTCATAATTCTTACTTATTTTTTGTGTGTGTCGTGAATCAAACTCGGTTGAGTTTATAAAGTTCTTTATTCGATCAACACACTTATCTATGATACAAATCACTACCTCTAGCCACATTAATAATTATAACTACAATTTAACATAGGTTCCTTCCCTCAACCCTTCGCTTCGGCGGTCAGCACTAGACTCGCTCGCCTTTCGAGTGCACTCCGCAAGTCAGAAAATAAGAAGGGAAGGGGCAGCCAGTGTTGCCATTTTTAAATAGCGATAGCGATAACGTTATTCGATAAAGTAACAATACTCGTTTTTACATAAATAACGTCAACTGTTATTATAATGAGTTAAGATTACAACAGGGCTACTGATTGAATCTAAATACAAAAATCATCACATTCGGCCATCCGACCTAATGCACCTCCTGGTGCATTTTATAAAATATTTACAATGGCGCATTTATATCAATACTACTACAGCATACTACATTTATCATATTACAAGCAATAAAGATTATGCCAAAATTAAGCTGTTGAGTACACATTATAAAATCATCACATTCGGCATTTAAGTCTAACAAGAAATAAAGGTTATGCTACAATTATACTGTTGAGCTCATTCAGTAATACATAATTACAAAATATTCTTATTAATAGCAATTATCACATTTCTAGTACTTTTTATCATTTTAATTTTTTTTTGGTTTACTTGACCAATATCGATTGATCTATTGAATCTTTAGATTGATTATGCTTTATCAAGGGTGAAGTATTAATCCAGTGTCTTGTAAGACTTGCGGCAACGAACATTTTATACATCTTATATCTTTTATGTTACCGGGTTCATAACCTATTATGTACCTATAATTTCATGGTTATTTCGTTTTAAAGGCTAAAAGGTTAAGTATGGTTATGTTATTATAATTATGATCGCAATCGTAATTATTAATGAAACTAATGTTTTTTTTTTACTCCTGTCTATGAATGACAAAGGGTCATTTATCGAAGCCATTTTATTTATTAACAATCTATTATGTTCTTATATATTTAATAGGAATTTAAAAAAAAAAAACATCTGATTTTAAGATAACAAAATGGAAAGAATCTTTAACTTAATTGACTTTTAAATTGATGAATGAATGAAATTTATTGGTAACTTTTTGTAGTTTTAAGATCCTAACTTTAAAGAGACCTTATCTACATACACAGTAAAAAACAAATTATTGGACACCAATCACATACATTGTTCAGTGTTATGAAAATCAGACTCAAAGTTGGTACCACAACACCCAGACCTAAGACAATATAGAAAATTTTGATATCTATATTGACCCGACCGGGAATCGAACCCGGGAACTAAGAGCGGCGACGCCTTGAAACAAGCGTGCCTAGCCACTACACCACGGAGGTTGGCAAATTAATACCTCGTTTCTACAAATAACATCATTATACTCCATTACAATATGTTTTCGAGTCTTTAATTTCTATTATCGTCATTTTCTAGCATCTAATTCAATTTTTGAATAACTTAAAGGAATGACTGAACGGTGCATTCAGCAATATGATAATAGTTCACAATTTGTATAATGATAATAAGTATAAAGTAAATAAAATAATAAGGAGAAAACAATAAAGTTTCTTTCTGAAACACAGTCTCATGATTTGAATTTTTTCATATTAAGTAATGTATTAGGATATAAACCTATGTATTGAGATAGATATTAAGAAAATCAGTAAAGCATCCATAATAAACGTCACTTGTTAATCGGGGAGAACATAATCAAGAATTATTGAAGCTACTTAGATAACATTTTTTTAAAAGTTAAATTTCGTAATTTGCGTGGCACATATCAATAATGAAAGTTATGAATCTTAGCACTTAAAGTCATACAAGTAGAATTAAGCTATTATGTATATTATTAATAACTCGTTTGTTTTTTATTGCAATTGAATGGAATCTCAATCTCTTATAAAGACTGTTTACAGAGATACAGTCATTTAAGGGATCATTATTATTATTATATTATCTAAGTGACTTATATAATCTCTTATGATCTTTCAATTTATTGTTACCATAAAATATTACTTTGTAGTTTAACTTTCCCTAATTTTATGTGTGTCCGTATGAGAAAAAATCAATATTTAAGGGCCCATATTAATACATATTTGTTAATTATATACGAACAGTACATGAAGATGTGGTTTTTATTTAGTAGTAGGAACAAGTACTTACTTCACTTTATTAATCATTATACAAATAATTTAAATAGAATTGAGGTTAGATTTAATAGTCAAATGACATTAATAATTAAGCCCCACTACAAATACAATTTACTCAGCAAAGTAAACTCAACGATATTATGCTGTTACATGTAAAAAATAATAATAAACGGCATGATATTGCCAAGAATATAGAAAAATATCAAAGTGGGGAACTAGAATAAAAACCAGTTTTGAAATAAAGCCTTTGTGCATAATTATTTATTAATTGACCTATGAGATCACGGTCTCCTATTTACGTTTTGGCGTGTAGACGTCCCTAGTCCCCATTTAAATGTATTACAACGCGTCTTTAGTTATTCCAAACCCAAGCATATTGCAGAGCAAACGTCGTGTTTGGCGTCAATATAAAATTCATATATGAAAATATATTTCTTTTGAAGTCAATGATTAGTACCTATATTATGTAAGGTCACCTCGTTTTAAGTGATAATATTTTAACAGAGCATCAAACAATAACATGAAAATTGAAAACTGGCCCGCATATGATTTTATTTTTCCTAACAAAAAAAATATATTATTCTTTAAGGGCACCCTGTCCCGCGACAATGCCTTTCGTCTCTTACGTAAGTACTAGATTGAGCGAAAACTAGACAGACGTATATAATAAAAGTGCTAAAAGACAATAAGTATAAAAATAATATTACAAAACAAATGTTTTTACAAATTGTCGGAGTAATGATTTATAGATAAACAATGACATTTAAAACAAATTTATGTAGACATTGAGGATACATTAATTTATGTATAACTGACTGTCTACTAGTCAGGAATACTTATAAGATGGTTATTTAATAAGTAAAGTATACCTACCGAAGCTCGTTATTGATGTATAATTTCAATTATTTATTTTTTTATTGTTTGTGCAGTATTACAGAAATATGTAGTAAGTTATTTGATTCCTAAATATTTATAGAAGTCATAAATTAATATTAATATGTATAAGTTTAGGACCATCTGTCCCAAAATTAATGTCATTACTCCACAGTTTATTAACAGGTAAAACTTACCTATAAAATTGTTTTACTTACATGTAGCGAACGATGTTAAGTTTGTAATTAATTATTTATCTTCTGTGTATTTCTTTCATTAAATAAATGATAATTTATAAACTTTTTATATACATTTTATGTCTTACAAGTTTGGCGGTTAACTGCGCTATCAAAATTGCAACGGAATCTGCTACCCTTTATAGTTCTAGTATGGTTAAAACGACAGAACAATTTATGTAGAGGAAGTAAGGGTATTTTCTATGATTGTAAACGAACTGCATTATAACGCGTTACGCGACTTTAATGGCGTTTAAGTTAGCCGACAATAAAATCACCGCGTCAATGAATTAATTAAATCTTTGTTTTGAAATAATTAAGTCACAACGTTAATTCAAGTAAGAATTTACTGACATCGTGTTTCAATAGGTATATTTTTCTCATGATCGTGATAAATGCGCGGTATTTTTCGCAAAGTCAACTTAGTATATCTCGGTCTGTGGGAGCGATTATACATTTACCAAAATTATCAGTTTTACGGAAAACAGCACGTAAAGGTAAAACGTGCGGTATCTTATGCAATTGCAATAAGGTTAAGTTTGCAACAAAAGTGGGTAATTTGATGTGCTGTCGGACTGTACATATATTCAAAATTCTGTACTCAATCGCAACAAAATAACCCATTCTACTAAGAAGAAGTGATGATATTATTTTCTTTTGGATAAATAACATCCTAGCCTACCCGCGACCACGAACGCTGCAATGGTTCTAAAACGACGGGAATCAAGATAAACCTCTACGAAAAATATCAGAATTGTGTGTACAAGGACTTATTCAATGAATGAATATATTACAATTAAAACATAGTAGTTGTTCTTTTTTTCTTTTTGTGATCGGAGCCAAACAGTCACTTCGGATTGTGTGAAACGGTAATTTCAGGTGACTCGACGGTTTCGAGCGTTGGTGACGCCGAAAGGGCACTTTTGATTTGTTCTTTAGAAGATGTCGATGTCCTCAACCTCGATCGCGAGCTCTTTCGTCTTTTTAGGCCCAACCAGCCTGGTTTGGTCTCGTGCTCTTCAGTCTCATCACCTCGGAAGAAAAAGAATATCAGCATTAGTGTTGTTATCAACAAAATCATATTTTGGATATGGTATTTATTTACTAAGTTATGGTTTCAATAATTATCTTTGTAAATGAACTGTATGTATTTATGAGAATAAATATCTTTAAATCTAATTACTATGGAGTCTATTCATTTATTAGAGCATAATTTTAGTAAAGGAATAATGTTGCAAATAATCCTGAACGCAAGTAAGAGCGCCTATATGGCTCACCATGACCGTTGCTAATGAAAATTTCTAGTAAAAGAATTCACAGTTAGACTTGACCTTTTGTAAAACATACATAGCTCTTTCATGGCACAAATGGCCCGATCTAATCGAGGAAAATACATAGCTACTATACATAACATACATGTACATAACTAATGTCCATGTATTACACCATAGAAAAATGAATTTTTTTTCTATGTATTACACAATAAATGAATTTTGTTGATTGATTGACTGACTTGGTCACTTCTGCTGCTTTTGAATAATTAAATGTACAGAACTATGGACACACTAGGCCCAAGCGACACTCTTGGCCGCTACCTAAGGACACACTTGGTCCACGCGACACACCTGGCCGCTATTTGAGGACACACTTGGTCCACGCGACACACCTGGCCGCTATTTGAGGACACACTTGGTCCACGCGACACACCTGGCCGCTATTTAAGGACACACTTGGTCCAAGCGACACACCTGGCCGCTATTTGAGGACACACTTGGTCCATGCGACACACCTGGTCGCTACATAAGGACACACTTGGCCCATGCGACAGACCTGGCCGCTACTTAAGGACACATTTGGTCCACGCGACACACCTGGCCGCTAAAACTACTTTGTAAAATCTGACACTATGGCCTTTATTTCAAGTTATATATTGAATGAATTCGAATTTAAAATAAAAATGTATATGAATTTTAATTGGGTTGAATTGGCAATAAGTCATTTACCTAAAAAGCCTTTATATCAAGTCATATCAAATGGAATTGAAGTAAAAGTAAAATGATTCTAATTTAATTTACTTGAGTTGGTTTAAATTGAACTCAGTTTAATAAATATAAAAAACTCAGTATTATTTAACTCACTTACATAATCAATGGGTGTATTAACAAATTATATACCCTAAAGGGCACTCAATTCAAGTCATATAACAAACGAAATTGAATTGAAATAAGAAATGATTCGAATGTTTATAATTAAATTGGATTGAATTGGTTGAAATTTAACACAATTGATTAAAAACACACAATTGTTGAACTCACTAACATAGTTTATAAGTCTGTTAACAAATTATGAATGCAAAGTCTGAAATAAAGTTTTATTTATTTATTGTAGGTATAATTATTTATGAACACAAAAATATTAGCCCTAGAACAGTTGCAGGTTGAACGGTTATTCTCAATCAACTAAACATAGCTACCTACAATAGGCAGTGACATGATAATATTTAATACCTATTTCTTTTCGTATTTCCTATTAGGATGAAGGAACTACTGAGGTCATTTATTATATTTAGCTATTTAGTTGCACGTACTCGTGTCTCGTATCCACTGAACATTATCAAGGAGTAGCCTTGACCAAATGGCCAGTTAGAAACGTAACACAATTTAGTCAGGATAATAGTGCAACAGCTTAACCGCAGCAAAATATTATCCCAACCAATGCAACCTAACACTACCCCGATAATTATGAGAAAAAAAATAATAATATTTTGTTAAACATGCCTACGTATTTGACCCAATTTAATAAATCGCGCATTTAGCTTTCACATACCATTAGCAAAGGGTAGCCTTGCCCAAATGATTTGATGATAGCTTAGCACGACTGCGTCGAGTTAGCATAGACCCAGTTCATATTAAGAACAACCTAGGGCTAGCCCGACAATTTGTTACCTACCTACTTTGCTTATGAGCATACTCGTATTAATCACCTCAGATCATTATCAAGGAGTAGCCTTGACCAAACGATCAGTTGGAAACTTAACACGATTAAATCAAGATAATATTGCTACAGTTCAACCGCAGCAGAATATTATCCCAACCAATGCTATCCTATCGTGGTATTTATGGCGTTATCTTCAAGAAAATTTTATTAAATAATATTACTTGCTCTTATCATTTGAAAATAATAGTACATACATACCCTTTGTGAGCTGAAGGTTTCCTCTTCCACTTCCGACGTGTCGTGAATCAAACTCGGTTGAGTTTATAAAGTTCTTTATTCGATCAACACACTTATCTATGATAGAAATCACTACCTCTAGCCACATTAATAATTATAACTACAATTTAACATAGGTTCCTTCCCTCAACCCTTCGCTTCGGCGGTCAGCACTAGACTCGCTCGCCTTTCGAGTGCACTCCGCAAGTCAGAAAATAAGAAGGGAAGGGGCAGCCAGTGTTGCCATTTTTAAATAGCGATAGCGATAACGTTATTCGATAAAGTAACAATACTCGTTTTTACATAAATAACGTCAACTGTTATTATAATGAGTTAAGATTACAACAGGGCTACTGATTGAATCTAAATACAAAAATCATCACATGTGTGTCTATATTGTATTCTGTGTTGATCAACTTCGTATATAATCGAGAAATTGGTTATAATATTGCTTACAGAATAAAGGCGCATAATAATAATAAACCGTTAGTGGGTTAAAAATCGTTTTCACCTCGAATCAGTGCTGAGCCGTATAACTAATTAAAAGATAAGCATCCTCTCCGCTTCAATAGTGCAGCGATTTACGTAAACGAAAACTAACATTATCTCGAATGAGTAACATGCCTATCCAACCCGCTTTTGAGACATCTTGTAAATACAGGATGTATAATAAACATTCCCAAATATCTATTTGTGAGCACAGCTTCATTAACAATCTTGGACAAGTTGTTAATAAAGTCTGTTTCTTTTTGCTTGTCCAATATTGTAAACAATCTTGACATTACCTTTTTCGGAAATGACTCTATTTAAAATAAGACAAACACGAAACTCACCAAATACATAGGTAATTCATAGTTTAGCACCGAGATCCTTTTAAATCAAATAGAAAATGAATTTTATTCACCAATATTGTTTTAAAAGTTTTAAAAATATTGTTTACATTATCGGAATACCAAAGAAAAACAACCCTTAAGAGGTAAGTTGGCAGCCAGAAAGAGATCGGCAAAAGATTTTTTCCGACTTTAAATAAAAGAAAACAGTAGATTCGATTCTTATTTATGTGATATTTTCTTTCACTGTATAGTGAATCGTTATAATCAGTAACTCTTATTTGATAATTCCTAAACATACGGTAATATTTTTGTCGTTTATCTGCTGCGGTGTTTTTGTCGTGTGTTATAGCCTAAAACAATTCTCGATAAATGAGCTATCAAAAATATTTTTTTTTTCAAATCTTTGCAGTAGTTAGCTTTCAAACAAACAAACTCCTACCCCCTTATTCATCATAACTCAAACAGTCTAATAAACCTACTTTAACTATTACACTGTTTTGTCCCTTACTGTCAAATGATGACAGGTCGAAGAAAGAACGAAACAAAACAGTGTAATAGTTAAAACAGGTTTATTAGACTGTTTGCGTTTTTATGAATAAGAGGGTTAAACTGTGTTAACTTTATAACATTAGTATAGACTGCAAAAACCGATGTGAGATTTTACTTTTAACACTCACCCTGTATATTTTTCGGAATTATTCGCGACAGTCGGACTGGTTTGTGAATAACGCCAAGTCGTTATCGCGTAAAGACTTGTCCATCTTCCCAATTACTTACAAGTTTGGGCAAAAGTGTCTTCAAGACGCTTTGGTCTTTTACGTTTCGTTACAGTTACACGAGATTGATGCTGATAACGACGGAGCAATTTCTCATTGGTGTATCTCCACGAATGCCGAAATCACTATGATGTGAGATCAATGTTGATATTATGTACTCGCTTTACCAAGAAATAAGGGTGCATAAAAAAACCTCCCCGCGGCGCACCCTGGAAACAGCTAGCCACCGTAACAGATGGCTAGGCTGGCGAATCTTTTTACCACGGCAAATAGGCGATCCATACGACTTAAACCACCCCTATCAAGACGACCCGTCTGGTGTAGTGGTCAAGAAATCGCCTACTACGCAGCGGGTCGCGGGTTATTAGTATCCGTTGTCTGGCACCCATAACAGAGCTTTGATGTCCAAAGAATATTTATTTATTTATTTATCAAGGGCCCCCAAAACGGTCCTTTTCAGGACCAACTTAAAGGCTCTTTTCAGATCTAGCCCTGACTGTCATCACGATTAATATTAATAATACCAAGAAATAAATAAAACTAAATAGTTTTACAAGATCTCATAAGCTTAATACGAACAAAACAGGTGATATAAATAGCGAAATATAAATAAGAGATGCTAGCTCGTATACACGTTATCACTTTATGAAACCGTGACTTAGCACGCACGTTTAATGGATTTTCCGTACAGGTATTCCCATTTTCACCCCCTCAGAAGATGAAAACTACCCAATACAGCAATCTGTTAAGATCCATCAGAATCTTTTCAATCGTTTTGTCTCGGGTCGTTTTGATCATTTGCATTGTAAATATTTGTAGTGAGTTCATAAATACTTTAAAGGAATCTTGAGGAGCTGTACCAGGTATCCTGTAATGACATAACTTGTGGTGCAGTGTAGTCGTAAAATTAGGCATTTCCTCGCCACCTGTGCTGTTGTTACAATTTCTATTGAAAGAGCTGGTTTCAAACACAACGTAAGATGAAGCAGAAGGTTCATTAAATTTTATTACACGAGGAGAATTATAATGAAAACACAAAAGTTTACTTTGTAAGAGACGTCATTTACTTTTAAAACATTTTCAGAAGGTTTGATTGCAGTCATAATTTCAAAACTATCTGCAAATATGTGAACTATGTTGTGCACTTCTGTTTATATTGGCTACTCTTTAGGCAACATAATGTTTTTAATCCTAATAAATCTTTACTTAATATTATAAACCTGATGAGTTACTTTGTTTGTATCTCAAACAAACGCGCTGATCTCAGGAACTACGGGACCGTTATGAAAAAATGAATTTGTGTTGGATAGCTTATTTATCGTGGAAGGCTTTAGGCTACAAAACATCACGCTGCGACGAGAGGGGAGGGAGCAAACTTAAAACGCGCGGATGAAGTCGTGGGGGATCGCTAGTTACATACATAGACTGTAGGGTAGGAGTGAGTCTACGTACTATTTCCTCAACTACGTTAGTGGCCTAGGGCACATGTTGCGAGATCTGTTAGATAGAGCAGATAATAGATGTACTTCTTCCTTTTAATGTTTCGCCTGATCTCAAAAAAAAAAACAATTCAATGTGTACATGCATGTGATATTGTTGGAATTTGATAATATTTGAGTATGTTGATCTATTAAAGCTTCCAAACACGTATGCAAAATTTCGTAAGTGTATGTACGTTTGTATGTTTGTCCACGGATTTCTCGAAAACGAGAACTCATAGCAAGATGATTCTTTATTAGTTCAATTAGGTATATTACAACTTAGGAAACAGTGTTAGTTTTATCAGAATATGTCCGGTATATTTTGAGAAAAAAAATAAACTGTTTTCAAAAAAGTGTCTAAAAACCTTAAAATACCGCCCTACCCTACGCCTAATAATTTCCCTAAGTAGCCCAATTGAGAGATAAAATAAGATTGAACGAGAAACAAATTAATTTGGAGTCGGTGCATGATGTGCGAAGCCTTTACTGAACGTAAGATTATTGTCTTTTTTTATTCCGTTGCATAGATTCCGTGAATTCTATTCACATATGGCATAAGATTTTCTCCATATGCAAAACAAAATCACTATTATATTAGACATAATGTTGTCTTTCATTATTATTTTTTCGGTGTTATGAAGGCTAAAAATTTTATTCACAGTGCATCAAATTACTAAACTTAAATTTTATGTAAATGTAGATAGATATTTCTTACTACTTCTTTATGGAGACTGCGAAGGAGGAAGGATACAACCAGAGTTGTTACGTTCTTGATAACTTTAGTGCAAAACTCGTATTTCGTTTTAATGTATTTGACCAATTTGCAATACTTGTTTATTTATCGCGATTAAACGAATTAAATATTGATTTAATGATTTAACCATTTCCTGCCTCAGGACGATGCTATCAGCCGTCTACATGATTTTACTTTAGAAAGTTATTTTATAAGTAACGTCATCAGATAAACTTAAACGTGATAAATTGGTGTTTTCTACATTTTATATACTAAATTCGCATGATCAATGATAAGAAGAAAGCCCTAGAGTTAGGTATTTTGGAATTTAAATATTTTTTTAATCAAAGCAAAGAAATAATTTCACTTTAAGATAATACCTAAGATTAGATATGGTAAAATACTCAGTGTAATAAGACTAAAATCACTCAATGTTTTATTTGTTTTAGTAGGATTCAGTGTTTCATCGTTTAGTATTAAGTTTTTTTTAACTCTTTTTGTATGAGTAGGTACAGTTAATATGAGTTTTTTATTTTTTATTATCAGTTTGAAATAAATCAAAACCTTGCTTTGAAGCGCCCGTTTTTCCTAATCTTTGCATAATATCAACAGGCCAGACAGACCTCTAGTTATTTTCTTTCATAGAAACAAGAGCAAATCGAGCATACCGTAAATACGTATTCATTAAACACAGGGCCGGTGGCGGCCAGGGGCGGAGCACCTGCGGTAGCGCGGTAAAAATACGATATTAACGCGCGCTCTTTTATTTTTCGAGCGATCGCCGCGAGCCAAAGGTTATGCTGGGACGGGCTTGGGGCTCTATGTTTGGAGGCTAGATTTAGGCTTATATTTTTAGATTTGGGCTCATATTAGACCATTGTTTGGGTTTAATTATATTCCTTGCTACTTTCAAAAACAAATTATTTGAGAAAATGGAAATTTAAATGTATGCAGAGTTTGTCTCTTGTCTTTTAAGAAGAAAGTTCTATACACAACAAATCTATGGATGTAAATAAGAACATCAATATATTTGTTATCTGACAGATCCCACTTATCCAAATATTAGATTTAAAAAAAAACAATTGTATTTATAATCAATTCATACAGAAACTATTACACACAATAAATTGTAACTCACTCGATAACAAATCAAACATTCATGCAAAATTCAAACTTTCAATTAGCAAACGCTAACGACCAAATCACAGTCCAGACTAATAGCACCGTTTTACAGCACTCCACTTTAAAATTATTAAAAACCAATCAACTCCCCAAATCCGCACCTGGCTGACATGTTTCGGCATCTGTCCGGTCGGAGGCTGCGATCAGATAGCCGGGTCACTGTCCCCTGAGCACGCACACTCCGGCCCTGCACTAGCGCAGTGCAGACTACTTAGTAATTACTCGAGTATTTTTTATAGAACTCGAGTACGAAAAAAAAAGATACGAAATGGAAAATGGATACGAAAAATATGTGTCACTTTTATACAGATACAATAAGCTTAGAATTAAATAAATATTATTATAAGTAGTACTTTAGCATTTTGTCATAATGTTGACAATATAAGTTAGGAAGTTTATATAAAAATTTAACTTAACAATTCAGAAATTCATTAACGTTTAGGTATAGCTGTGCTGTATTTTCACAGGTTAAAACTATGATTTATAAGTTGTAATTTTTATGTTCATTTCTAGTTGTAACTAGTTTTAATCGTGAATACTAGTCTGAGTATTTTTAAGGTGTAGTAGACTCGTGTGCACATCACTAACTAGTGATCTTGTTTTGTAACCTTTATAATTACGTTTCATTGAGCCAACAGAAATTGATACCACTCTCATTCAGCGTTCTAGGCTAATCATGATTTAATGGTAGTTTTTTTTATTCTTTTGCATGTGGCGCAGGAAGTGTTTCGGCTTCAGACTTATTCATTTGTGCTCCAGTTTTATATATTTTTCTTTGTTGGTGTTGAGGTTAAAAGGGAAAATGTTGTGAAACGAAACTATTTGATATAATTCATTTATTTGGTAACTACGAGTATACAGGGCCTGTTATAGGAGAAAAAATGTAGACCAAAGGTCATTTAAATGGTTACTTACTTACTTGATAACTGGTTAGCTATCAATTCTAAATAGTTTTAATTTAATACAATGTTAAATAAATGTGTTGTAACTTTCACACAAAATGAATCGAACCAGCAATGTATTGCAAACAAATATGTGAAGTCATAGAATTTGACATTGTAATTTACTACAACGAGCTAGCGATTTTGATGTACATTGACTAGAATAACTTTGAATTGCTATATCTCTGAGTTAAAGCATGTAAGAGATTTTAGAGCAGACCAAGGTAACTGTATACTCATTGATTAAATTTTTACTTCTATTACAGGCCACATGCTGTATCCACTGTCTGTTTCCCAGTAAAAAGACTTTAATAAAACCCCCTTTGGCAAACCGTCACACCAATCCACGCCAAGCAAACCAACTTTACACCTATAGGGTTCAGCGGTCACTCATACGAAACTCATAAAAATAACGGCCAAGTGCGAGTCGCACCCGCGCACGGAGGATTCCGTGCCAACTTTAACTAAATTAGGGGTCCACTTACTTCCACATAGCCAAAATACTACATTATTTTATTGACAGCAAAAATAACTTTGTTTCTTATAGTATTTGTATGAAGGGCATATATTTTTCTTACTTTATATTTGCGGTGGTTGAAAATGTGCTATATCTCAAATCTCCTAGTTCGATCTCGTTCAAACCAATTTTCGTTGAAAGTAGGTATTCGTTAAAATGTACATTTTGATTTTTTTTCCACAATTTTCTCTTCATTTTACCATTTTAGAAGCGTCTATCTTGCTAACGTTTCACTTTCAGATAAAATGGTTGTAGGAACATCTATGTTATTGAAAGAGACCTAATGATGGACAACCCTTGCATAGTTAAAAGCCCAAAAAAATGTTTACGCAAAAACATTTTTTTGGGCTTAGGTCTCATGTATGGGAGACCCCCTCAAATGTTATAATTTTTATTTATTGTATGGGAATTGTAAAGCGGCAACACCTTCTTACTTAAATTCATCTGTGTAATGCAAATAGTTTTAGAATAAAGTAGCTGTGACATACGGATGGACGACAGACAGACTCTACGAACCTATAAGGGTTCCATTTTTTTGCATTCGGCTACGGAACCCCAAAAAGACACCATCGTTGTAATAAGTATAGAGTTATATTATATGATACTAATTGCACATACAAAAACTAGTATTTCTATTTATTTTTAATGTCGAGTGAATATTTGCTAGCCCACAGATTTTTTATACACAGCGGTCTAATTCAGGCAATCTTTCTTCGCACAATCGTTAAATCATACCATAGTCTATTTTAACCGTAACAGCGCTACCACACATCTAAACAAGCGGAGACAAAACGAAAGCGATGAAGCGATAGTATCGGCCTTTCACCGGCCATTCTGGCCCAAATAGGAAAACTTCACTTTTATGCACTAATAAAATGGACACCTAAATAGCCCGATCTTATCTGCCGGGTTAAATTTATTCGATACCAGCCTTACTGGTAGTCGGTAGTCGATGGGTAACCGGAACGTTATGTGAATCGATATTAAAGATATCGATTGTGGTTTATCGATATAAACATTAGTTAACTCATTCAGACGTTTTGCTAAGAGATTAAGCAGTCGGTCTGCTTTTGAAATAATAATAATAAATAAATATTTGACAACATCACATACATTGCTCTGATCCCAAGCTAAGTAGCTAAAGTACTTGTGTTATGGAAATCGGAAACAACGGTGGAACCACAACACCCAGACCCGATACAATATAGAAAAGATCGTTTTCTACATTGACCCGACCGGGAATCGAACCCGGAACCTCACGAGATGACGACGGTTGAAACCAGCGTGCTAGCCACTCGACCACGGAGGTCGTCAAATATCTCTTTGTTGGTTGATTAGGTCAAATAACGCGTGGAAATTAAGACGCGATTGGTGTATTGGTTAGAGCTCCTGTATATTACGCCGACCGTCGCGCGTTCGAATCTTGCAAGGGCCAAATGTTTGTGTGATGAGCACGAATATTTGTACCTGAGTCATGGATGTTAAATATGTATGAGTATAAGTATTTATGGGAGACGTCCCTGTCATAATCGTTGTCTGGTAATTGTAACTCAAGGAAGTAAATTCCTTACTTCGAAACAACGACCATTAGTGTGTTGTCTGGCACATATTTATTTTCTATTTATTTATAGGTCTTAGTAAACGTGCCAAATAAGCTAGGCATTCCATAATCAGAACTGATGTAGAAGCTCATAGTTACTTGATGGCAGTCATCTGCAGGTAAGTTTTTAGGTAATTGATGTGTTGTCTGGCGCATTTTTTTTTTTTTTTGTTTTATTATGTATGAGAGTAGTGCAAAAATTTTGCTTTGTTTGAGTCAAAATTGAACTTTTAGGATACTATCAGTATATCTTTCGAATAACAAAGAATGCGAACTCCACAAAAGAAAACGTATACTCCTTTTTATTAAAAAAAATAACGTATCTAGATCGACAGTTAAATAACTATAGAACCTCAAGAAGAAGTGATGTTCTATTCTGATTTGTTATCAGATTAAAATATTCATTCATGGACTGATGTTTGTTAAGATTAAATAACTAATCGGTCTCAATAGCGGTGACCGATCGTTAAAGTTCAGCCAGATTGTTTTACTACAAGAATCATAATAAATTATTCGCATAAACCAGGATTCCTTCGTTTGAAAGCGCAGAAGAAAACTTAGGTTTCTTAATGCATATTAAATACTCATATAAACGACACTATATTACCTTTTTCACGTTTTTATCCATATGATTGGTACAGGGTAACAGTCTTTAGATAAATATATTTCATAAGTAGATAAGTTATTATAAAAATATTTTGCTTTAAATTTCCGCTAAGCGACGCCGGCGCAGACTACTAACAACACGAACAGTCACCGCGTTGTGTATTAGTTCAGGCAAATGCAGGATGCACCATCCGCCCTCCCTCAATACGCATGCGAAACAGCTAATGCAATTATTAGTACCAAACACCAACGTGCAAAAAACCTCGATGCGTTTCGGCACTACACGCTCACGCATCTTCAGGAGATGTTGTTAGTTGCCTGCGCCGGCGTCGCTTAACGGCAATTTAAAGCAAAACAATTTTATATAATTCAACTTAATAATGGATTTCCGCAAAGTAACGCCTGATTCCATTAATTATAAGTAGAGAAGGTTTTACATTTTTTGTGTAAACGTGCAAACTACCAAGCATGGTGTCATAGAATATACAAATCAAAGAAAGTTAAAGGCTTCTCAAACATTTCAGCAAGAAACTTGAACAGAAGATATTTGAATATATTTTCATTGTATTTGACCACCCGTCTGGTGTAGTGGTCGAGAAATCGCCTACTACGCATTCGTGTGCATGAACATGTCTGTTTGTATTGGTCTGGGTGTTTTCTATGTATATCATGTCATTTACAAACAAAATAGTATTTAAGTATTATATCCGTTGTCTGGCACCCATAACACAAGCTTTGAGTAGCTTACTAGACTAGTAGCCTAGCCTACTAGACGGCTAGACGGCGATGTGTGGGATTGTCCAAAGGATATATATTTATTTTATTATATTTATTAACATATCCACTTCTAAATAATAACATGCCAATACGTCATAATACAGATAAGACTTTAGGCGGTTAAAGACGGGTTTATAGCCACTTTTAATGCATATTTAAATATTATGTAACTAGAAATTATTCTGATTAGGTACATAAATCGGTTAACTTTGAATGGTATTTAATATGTGCAATGATAACTATTGCATTTATTGCCCACCAAATTAGATTTTTCTTGTCGGTCGGTTTTTCGTTGTGGGAACACACTAGAAGAGTTTTAATAGAATACAAAACTATCTTATTCAGAATGTACATCGATTTGAGTGAAGATACGTTTTTAAGATTTTTGACTGACTGACTAACTTATTTGACGACCTTCGTGCAGTGGCTTAGCTCTCTGGGTTTTAAGGCGTTGCCGCTCCGAGGTCCCGGGTTTGATTTCCGGTTGAGTCAATGCAGAAATCAGAACTTTCTACATTGTTTTTGTTCCGGGTGTTGTGGTATCACCGTTGTTTCCGATTTTCATTACACAAGTGCATTATTTACCTACTTTAGTATAATAGCAACATGATCGGTGTCCAAAATATAAAAAAGAAAAGATTTTGGTCCTACCCATTATGTAAGCTACGCTAAAGTTTCATTTAATTCTTGCTCTATCTTTGAACGTAACATCAACATTGTTACAAAATAATAAAATTACTTCTATATCTTCTAGTACCGACGACTTTGTGATACCGTTCGTTACACAGGTACTTATAATTTCTAATCGGCAATATTGCCTGCAGATTACTCTACAGGCTGTAGAATATCAGTCAGAGGTTGCCAACCTTTGGCATTCAAAAATAACGGAAGCCCTGTATTTTGTAGATTTTATTTTAATAACATGCAGATAGTCAAAAGGTTGTGTAAAATGTTACATAAATAAACGATGCCTTCCAATGCTTGACTAATATCTGATTTTACTGTGCAATCTGCATTACATTATTTTATTTACAAGCGTTGTAAAAAGCTAAAGAAAATGCATTTTCCTGAAAGATAAACTATTTTCACTTTTGATCTTTCCTAGCCACCATCGGATGCTTACACTGTGCGAAAACATTTTAATTAAATTAATGTATCAAATGAATTCAACATAACTTCTTATACAACGTATAATACTAAATGCGCAAAATCTCAGACACCCCAAATGATTTTTAATTCAATTGACATAATTCTGGAAAAAAAAAACACTATATTTAAGAATAAATCAAGGTTTATTGTAGTGTTTTAGTTTCACTGGCAGTTCTGATTATTACTTACTCTGCGGATAACGCTCTGTCGAGAGAGGGTTCGGTAGGTATACTCACTGGACCGCTGCCCCACGCTGACATTATTATTAATATATAATATAATATATATTTTTTTCTTTTTTATTAATATCATAAAGAACTAACTATTGATTGTTTACGTATTTTGCCGAGTAAAAGCTTGTCTTATTCGTGAATAGACAATGCAACATTTAATAATTTGTCGACCTGTCTGGTGTAGTGGTCGAGAAATCGCCTACTACGCAGCGGGTTGCGGGTTCAATCCCCGCACAATACAAACATTTGTGTGCATGAACATGTCTGTTTGTATTGGTTTGGGTGTTTTCTATGTATATCATGTATGTATTTACAAACAAAAAGTATATAAGTATTATATCCGTTGTCTGGCACTCATAACACAAGCTTTGAGTAGCTTACTTTGGGACTAGATGGCGATGTGCGGGAATGTCCAAAGGATATTAAAGGATATTAATTAAATATTTTTTGAACAATGTGAGCCAGATTAAAAAGTTGTCCAATTGTTTTTGCTTGTAATTCGAATTACGATGTATGAATATGTATGCTATTTTCTGTTCGCTGACGCTGTAAGATCGCCCCACCCCGGGTCATCGTATAACTTGTCGTGCCATTTGAGGGCTTACTTATCAATGTCGTAAATTTATATCTACTTTAATTTCGTACTTTATTATAAAACAGTTGCTAACCCCTGTCAGGGTACGCCCACACCACAAGTGCAGCGGCCGAGGTCAGCGTTACTTATGTAACCGCGATCTCTGGCTCCACCCCGGGTCATCCTGGAACTTATCGTGCTGTTTTACAGTTCAGGTAGTTCAGATATCAATAATTGCATACCTTTATGACATGATCACACCGGCGTTTTTACATTTAGTGGTATTAATCTTAAGGAATTTACGAAGGATGGCTGTCAGGAAGGTTCTTTTAAAGTAAAGCATTTCCAAACCGTTAGTTCTTAAACGCTGAATATGATCAATTTAACTTCAGTGCACCGTAACCTTAAGGGTTATGTAATACATACTTTAATTACTATAAAATATAGCTATCATTCATTCTAAGGGTGGAAAGATTCATTAATAAAACCGATAGTTAAGGACGATACCAACATTTCCGTATTAACGCACTCGTCCAACAATAAATCAACAGCTTGTAGATCATTTATTAAACTATTACATATAGTCTTCAATTGGCATAATTGCAGTATTACCATACAATAAATTACAATATCGCTGAACTGTTAGTAATTAATAACAAATTGAGTTACCTCCTACAACATTGACTATTAAATCAAACGTAATTGTTATATTAATATTCGTATAGCCGTTACTTTTATTTTGTAACTGGTCTTCTATTACTCGGTCGTTGCAAAACGTATTATTTTTATTTATTTTTTTGTCACGTGATCTGCCTCATTTAAAAAACCTAGTTTCGTTATATCTCATGAAGATGGTTGATATACACCTTAACTAAGAACGTAAGAAATTGTAGGAATAAACTTTAAAACATTGGGTAGAGTCGTACGAATCACGACTCTACCCAAAACTCTCATTTGTACAGGATTTTTTTAAATACATTTTGTCACTTACAAATTATTAAATATAATACTGGTTGTAGCTACTAAACCCTAAACAAATCAGATATCGAAACCCCCTTTCTAGACACATGGCCGTGTGTAAGCCATGTTCGCGAAGCAGTAAAATCAAGGCAACAGTCATGTGTTATTTACACGAGCAATAACGAGCCACTTTCGACACCCCAATAATTTCAAATCTATTTGCATTATTTATATTCAGATGTTTTCCGAACTGTTTTCTTCTTGTAAATCAACATCAACAAACAATTTGCGTCTAGTTTCGAGAAAGACAATAATTTTCGCCTCTCTGAAATGGCGGAGGACATTTTGAATTTCAAATAGCTGTATTTGTTATTGATCGCTGCCTAGATAGAAAGCTCGCGAGTGATCTAAACGTTATAGCGCAATTTAACACTATTCTACGAACTACGACCTGTCATTTGATATGGTGGTTTGATGATAGGGCTGTCAAAACGCTAAGAATCTTGGGATTTTAAAGAAAATTGTGCTGCTATCTTGTATCCAACAGATTTGTGTATTAAATGTAAGAAAATGCATCGAAATTCAATTTTTCGCGAGCAGTAATTACGCGAAGAGATGTTACGAAAATAATAGGCCCAACTTTATTTAATTTTACGCGTGACTAATTTAATGCAATATTCCAGAAAAAAAAATCTGATTAAAATCCCATGCCGCAAAAGACGGTACATAAATAAATCTCGTTACTTCCAACGACAATAAAACCACTTAGTAACGATCAGAAAACCTTGTCATAGATTAATGTAGCACAGAGGGGATACCTCGAATATTTCTGCCTACATTACACGGTTGTCAGCGCAAGGTCCGCGTCGTAACTTAACTATAGATTTCAGCACAATAAAGATCGTAGATCGAACGTAATATTGTAACTAATGGTGCACGATGGATTGGGTACTAAAAGGTCACTTTCGCCCGAAGAATGATTAGCTTCAGCTGGTAATAAATTGAGCTGGAATAATTGAAGCGAGCTGAAACTCCGATGACGGGGTAAAAGTGCGGATAAATTATGATGACGTAATGTAAGCGTGTGTTAGTGTGTCTAGGGTAAAACCTGGATAATTGCCCCATTTTTTTACATTACTTTATATCTCTTAACACAAAAAGCGAGATTCTTTATTTGTTAAACGGGTAGCTACTTTGGTTTATAATCTTCAAATTTATTAGAGGAATAAATATTATCTTTAATATTTCCAGAGTGTTGGCGATTTTTATGGACCTCTAAATTTTGGAACAACTATCCCATATAGGGGATTGTGATTGCAGACATGGTTGAGTTTTTTTTTATCTAGTGCATAAGGGTTTTAGGGCCCTAATAATACCTACCCATAAATACATTTCTTCGTCTGAAATAGGCCACTTTTCTAAATACACATTTAGGGTGCTAATAAAATTGGTGTCCGTCCATTATCAGAAATTAATTATGTTTATCGAAACGTTTAGTTAAGGTTTTGAATAATCTCTTTACCCTAGCACAGCTATTGCTACCTCTTTCTCTTCTAAATAGTGAGGGTAACCCTTCAGTTTTCCGCCGCGTCCTGCCTGATTAGCCGACCGGTGTCCGTCGCCCACGCATCGGAATTAGAACTACCCGCGGTTATTTATCGCCACTGGAGAAATCTGCTCAGATCGTAGGGTTGGTGTGCTAAAGGTTTAGATTTGACGAAAAAGGTCAGATAAAGAGGGCAAAGCAAAAAAAACAATTAGAAAAGGTTCCTTCGACATTTATCAATCTTTAGAAAGAAATACTTAACTTAATGAAGTAAAGTTTAAAATCTTTTTTTTTTCATGTCAATCTGGTTTTTACATAATTATTAACCTTAAAAAATTGAAAGAACTGGCCATACTAAAATGTTTAGCAAACATTGTGGTGTTCTATAATTGTTGACGTAATATTTTCCTGTATTTTCCTGTAACTGCTAACCCTACACAGTAATGTGTCATTTGCTTCCTACTCGCTTACGGTATGGAGAGCACTCCTTATACGAATGTAAAATGCCCTTTATGAGATCACTTTACATAACTATCAGTTTGAAATTGTAATCTATTGAAGAGTTAAAAGTGATAAAGTATGTTTTTCAAAATGCAGACACATGATATTTGCGACAAACCTTAAAACTAAGTATCCAAAACAAACTACGTAAAAAAGATTTCCAAATGAAAGTGAAAATGAAGAAAATGCAAGAAATAAAGTAGAATAAAGACCGTGTTTCACCATTGACAATTAAGCACTAATCAACGAATAACTCAAATATGAAATGTCATTTCGTGTGAAGTTTTGGAAAAATAACGCTAACTAGAAGCTAGGACAGTTAAACATGTCTTAAGAAGGATGCACCTTTCATGTAGCTAGCTAGACAAACACACATAAAAATCTGATCACTTTGAAAAATCAAAATGTTTTTTTTTATATTTATGTTATTGGTGTTTATATTTAAATAAAATACGCAACAAATATGTTTTTTTTTGATACAGTAACATTAAAAACTAAAACATTTTGCGAGTGATCATTTTTTAAATATGTGTATGGTACTATACTACTTAAAGGACTGAAAACTGAAATAGTTCGGTTATCGGTTTATGAAATGTCTTCTTGTTCTCTGCGCAGTTTTAAATTCTTCGGTTCTAGTTTTTTTTTTTATATAACTTACGACTATACAACTAAGCAAGTGGCTCACGCAGGTGTCAAAAACAGCGTCATATTTTTTTTTTCTATCTACACCTACTCTAAGCTAACAAAAAATGTGCCAAATTAATGTGTTAATTCATTTAACTTGACGCATCGAAGCAGAAATGATAAATATATTTAGCCGTTATATTAAATCAATGCGGTTTTAATTAAGATGTCTTGATATATTTATTTCCTTTTTAATCTATGATATAACTGATTTGGAGCAAAAACTGATAAAATATTATATATTCAGATAAGAACAAGACCTTATTTTAAAATAGTTTAACACAAATCAATATGTTAATGCGAATTCCTCATTCCATATTTGCATTGATCTGCTTGAGTAACAGTTATTGCATTTTGTATGAATGTACAGTCGACAGCACATCAGGTTATCCACTTTTGTTGCAAACTAGCCCTTATTACAAGTGCATAATAGACTGCAGTGTTAACCTTGATGTGCTGTTGTCTATATGTCATTCATGGTCGCAGATCTAGTACTCGTACTGTACTCTACATACATAGTATAAAGAACATCGTGTTTTAAAACGATAAATTTAATACTTAACGGATATATATCTACGACTTTGCTTTTCTGTCACAACCTTTAAATATAGGTACCGTCAGCCCTTTTCTATTTGTCTTTGACATATACAAAAATTCCCCTGTACCTAGTGTTTTTTTCTTTAAAGTGGCTATTATTATTTTAAATTCTTATAAATAAAAGCTACTACAATATAACAGAATGTATGGAGGATAAACTTAGATCTAGTTATAGATATATCAATCAGGCTAACAAGAGGAGATTGTAGTATAGGTACCTAGTATTTTAATAAGCCATTTAAAATAAGATCTACCGCAGCCAAGTAGGTTTACTTATTATACTACATTACCATTATTTGCTGGACCCTACAGGGTGTGCATGTGTAGGTATGATATCTATTGATTATGTAAATTGATACTCTACTATGTATTTGCAATAAATAAATAAATAAATATAAATTATTAAATAAATAAAAATATGTATTGTACACCAATCACATACATTGCTCTGATCCCATAGTAAGTAGTCAGTGCACTGGTGTTATGGAAATCAGACACAACAGCGGTACCACAACACCTAGTCGCGAGACAATATATATAATTTTGATTTCTACATTGACCCGGCCGGGAATCGGAACCCGGAACCTCGGAGCGGCGACGCTTAAAACCCCACGTGCTTAGCCACTACACCACGGTCGTCATTCTAATTATTGCCTCGTAAGTAAATCTCGTAAATTAAATTGCTTAGCCTTCATCGTGAAAGATAAACCTGTAACATAATTTCCAATTCCCACTTGCCGCTAAGCAGGCTATCGTACAAAAAGTAACGACAATATGATTGCGGAAACCATAAACCAGAGGCACACGCATGACCGATCTCTTTTTACGACTTGACATTTACGTTGACACTTGACATTAGAGCTCGCCATCCGTCTAATTATTATCTGTGGGTGTGGGCTGTCAACTAAGGTTGTCAATGCATACCTAAACTGGGCTAAGTGATCTGTATCGTGGAGGACCGGTTTTTGATTAATGCATCACCCTGAATGTCGTGTGGCTGTTTTGTATAATTATATGCTTTTCCTGCTTGAAATGTTTTTATTTTGTTTGCGGTGTTAAAACAACAGTACGTGAGGCAGTGGGAGTAAAAAATTGTGTCACTAGGAGTATTCAGAGTAAAATATTAGAGGACTTTCAGTACGTTCGATTTGATACAACTTTTAATGCTTAATTTTTGTATTTCGGTTCATTTCATTTCATTGCTCATGTGTTTTGGTCCGATTAAAACATGGAAACAGATTTTTGTGTAATTGTGCGTTTCCACACAAATATAACATAGCCATATTTCATTTACTACCCGTGTCACTCCGTGATAAAATAAAGCATGACATAGTACGCCTGTCATTCTACATAAATTATCTCTAACTGAAGTCCGCCTCAAATTTTATTAATTAAACAAATGCCTTAAAGCTGATTTATAAGCGTTTCGAGAGCTGTTTTATTCTGAATTTAAAGTGATTGTTTATTATAATGGCTAAGCAAAGGTTAAATAATAGCTATTTGCAAATAGTTTTACCCAATTGCGTCGAAGCCTAGAAGGAAAAATGTTTATTAGAGAGGGCGAACACACATCTTTTACTCATTGAATCAACCAAGAAGTTGCTCCTCGGATAACCCAAACTGTCAAGAGATAAATCATTTAATTAAAGTGACTTAACTTCAGAGTTCAATCCAATTCAATCCATTAATTTTAGGCCAGTAAGCCTATTTATAACTGATTTTTCTTAATATATTGTTAGTAAAAGACAGTTTATATAAATTTCATTTTAATGCATCAAATCAAGCACTTCACACACAATGACACAACCTTAAAAAAGTAACATTAATAATAAATTAATAACATTAAATAATGCTTTTTAATTGTACATGTCTTTATTCATGCAAACTAGTTAATAATGCGCTTTTTTGTTTGTTTCAGGTATGTTCATCAATAATGCACACACCGTAATGGAAAAATGCGAAAGCTATCAAAAATCGTAAGTTTTGTTTAGCTTTGGAACTTGTAGATAGAAAACAAAAAACTTTAAAGGTTTCCATCACTTTCTAACCAAAGTTTAACTTTTGATTTTTCAGCTGTCAAAAGTTAAAGCGCACTTTCAACTTTAAACACGAGATTCTTATTTATATGTACGTAATTTATATTGAGCTAAGTACTACACTTCCTAGCTTGTAGCTCAATGGTTATCTATATGATTGTGTGTCAATCTGTAACAAGATTAGTTTCTACTTTACGACCTCATTTCATCAATCTTAGCAGTGGAGTATATAATATTTTATATTAAACATATAGCTGCCACAACTTAATTAATTAAAATTCTCAACAATTTGGACCATCAAATTAACAGATAGTAAAACTGATGTCATAAATATTTCAATGGGAATATCAAACAGTTGTTATACCGTCATCTGACAATGGTTCGAAAAGGTTTAGGTCAATACGTTGTACGAGGTCTTCGATGGGTTAACACTTCGCTTGCATATACATGACGAAAACTCTTAATTATATTTGATTTCACTAGGATACCAACAACTTTACAGCCAGTAGATTCTGAAGCAGATGCCCAAACGAAATATTGTAAATATAGCTTGATTACAATGTAATGATTTTAAATTCTTTGTAATTTGTAGATTTTTTGTGACCCGTCCCGAACTTCACATAGTACAAAGTAAACTGAAATGACGATTTACACTAAGTGGTAGGTAGAAGATTCGCTCACCCCGTTTTATCGTTTATGTTAGGTTGACATACAAGTACAAAATAATTATAAATGCTAAACCTTTTTCATAGTATCTGACAGTAAGTTGACGTATGCCGCCGACAAAATTACGATAACCGTAGAAAAGTGACAAAAGTGAACCATCAAATTTGGTACATTCTTTTTAATGTCAGATGGAAAATATTAGATTTGCACTATCCAATCGTTCAGGTTTAAATCCAATAAACACTAAAGCTTTCGGAGTGATAAATGTATTGTTTCAATCGGAACAACTTATTTGCTGATAAAGCATTGAGACGATCTGTCAAATACATCACTAACACACTTAAGGTCAAAAGGAGTCCATATCTACGGACTCGTGGAATGTACAGTCGGCTACAAAAATTATATCGATTTCAAAACTTCGCTTCGAAAACTCATATGTTTTGATCAAAAAATCAAGGAATTCGAAAGCTTTTATCAGCTTTTTATATACACTGTTCTGCTGTTAAAGTATGTTTTTCACCGTCTTCTTAAATAAAGTAAGACTGCAGCGGCTAATTTACTAAACCTGGATTTTATACTATACGTATTTTTAGTATTCTGTCACTGAGCTTCCGCTATCATTATTTTTCCAAACCTTGAAATCGCTGTAAATTTGTATTTTTTGCTTGTTAATTATAGTAAACAATCACGATAAAACTTTTTAACAAAATGATTCATCCATGAAAATTTAGATAAATATAAAACTCACAACCTACAAAGGTAATTCATTGTTCTACGCTGAGCTCATTTAAATCACATTCTTAAATAATTTTCATCACTGATTTTATTTCAAAAGTTACAACAGTTTGTTGGCAATATTAGACGAGCAAAACGGATTTTATATTAACACTTTTTTTCACAACTGTACCACACCTATGGCACAGGCCAACAATAGCCTGTAGGCGAACTAGATACGACTTGAAATGTTTAGTGATAGTCTACCTACACAAATAAGCGGCATTCAATGTGTTTCTAAAAAACACGCCGGTTTTATGACAGGGGAATGCTATGGTATTTTAATAGACAAGATCTACCTACCGCAGATTCTTGTGTTTTTGTAGTTTATTTATTGGTTTCGAATTGAGATGTGAAGCAGGCACGTAAAAAGGATAAAAGTCCTTAAATTTTGGTTAACTTCATGATTATCTTTCAATGAAGGTATACTCTATATTTTTGTTACAATAGATTATGCAATCTGTAACTGCTAGGAATTAGCATGCAATAAATTTCGAGGGAAATAAAAGTGTGACCTTTTGGTTTCTCATCCAAATAAATTTATGATTTGGACCAATAAAAAGAGTTAACATTTTACTTGATCTCGCCTTTAATAATGTGTATTTACATTTCCTCCAATCGCGTATACAGCTCGACATAAATCTCGCAGGTTAACAACGCACAATAAAGTCGTCACTTGGTATCATGATGCGATAGTCAAATTAAAAAAGCCAGGTCAGTTGCTACAAGTCTGGGCCATTAGACAAAGCATTGACATTGTAAGTCTAAAAAAAATTCCACGACACCTACTGTACGAGCTACCGCACATATTATATTTCTACTTCATATAGTTATTTATCTAGCGAGTAAGCGTTTTCACGATTGACCCAAATTATGTGTAACGCTGTTCGAATCGTTAGTATAATAAATCAGTGTACATCCATCTTGCACTCAAACAGGACGTTTTATTTATATCGCACCTCGCGACCTCCCCCAGCGCTCCATACCTTACAGGACACCCGTCATCCCATCCTCATCACCCCCTAATTCTTAATGTTTGAGTAACGCCCGACACCTACCTTGACAGTGTTCATAACCAACCTATTTGGGAGCTAAGTGACTATCCGTCAAGTCGTTGTTTACAAGCAATCAAATTGTAACCGCGGCTGATAGGCGTCTGAAGAACCTATTAACGATTACTATGACTAAGCCAACAAGTCTAAAAAAACACTACTGTTTTGACGTTTGTTAACATTTAATGTTACTACTATTATAACGAATGCGATGTGGTTTAGAATGTTTTTAACATTCACCGTGTCATATTTGAAATTCGTAAAGATGAAATTAGAATCCAAAAATTTGCGCACGGGCAGGACTCGAATCAGCAACTTCTTGGCTAACCGAGACAAACGCTTTACCAATTGAGCTACCGTGCTGTCGGTCCGACCTTGCGAAATTTGTGATCTCTTATGGATACGTCATTATGCGTGACATTATAAGAGATACAAGTAAGTTCTTAAGTAAAGATTAAATATGTTGTCCCATGTCAACTTCAACTGCAACTGTAAGTAACTAAGTGGTTTTGTGAAAGTGTCGCTCAAACGTGATCTGACTGCTCTTGTTGTCCTTTGCTCGTGTTTTATTTGCCGGCTCCGTCCACATTGTAGTCTCACGGTGCCCGAAAATGAATTAATCTCTAATTGGACCGATCCTATCTGTCATTTCGTAACCATCAAAATGTCGTCCCGGCATAAAAATGTCACAACCAGTGACATTTCGGATCTTAATCCGCGGTCTCACTGACGGGAAAGTGATCGGGTCCACCTTTGCCGGTATAGGTCGGCTGTGTGGTCACGGCTTTAAATTGTTTTTGTAAGCTCTTATTTGTGACGTGTGTGGGTTTTTTGTCAATAGATAGAGCGATAAACAACGATAGGGTTCTGTTGAAGTTACAATGGTCAATGGGTTAGAAACACACTTTGGATAGGGTAATGACTTGGATTGCCGCATTCAAGTGTAAGATAATGCCAATCAATATGTACAAAAAAGTACTTTTTATTGTGTATGGTTTGAGTAAGAGCGGTACACTGTTGACTGCACAAAAAGTGGTGTTCTGCTGTGTAGGAAGCAATCGTTTATCTTTAGATTTAACTGTCAATCTAAGGTAGAACACCTTAGAAGCACCTTAGAACTATACTTAAAAGGTAGTTCCTTTACAATTAGAACAATTAGTGATAATGCAATTCACTTATCTTCATAAACTAATATTGACAAGGCTTGTGAGTCCATAATCTTCAATAAATATACAAATGACGTAGTCAAATTAGTAGATTCGCACTGACCCCGTTGATTAAGTAGATTTAACGTTCCAAAAACATTTGTCAGCTTCAAATATTTGCACAAACAAAGGCGTGTGCGTTCGATAGATGGCAAATCGGAGGCAACGACCTCACGTGTCGCGGCAAATATGTAAGGTAACCTTTGGGTAGCGGGCGTGGGCGGCGCCGCCCTCCGGCCGGCCAAAGAGTAAACATATGAACATCGAATGCTGGTGATGTTTAGGCAGTAAAATGTAAAGTAAGCCTGTCACATCCTAGTGCTGGACAAAGATCTCACCTCAGGTATAAGCCATACTCTACCACGCAACTTCAATACGGAATGGTGGAGGGGTGTTTGCAAGGCCAGTTATCAATCTGCTGATAGATGTTATCGAACTGCCAATAAGGCCTCCGAATAAGCTTAACGACTAATAGCAACGATGCACGTCACTATAACGCTCGATATAGTAGTCCCCCTAGCCGATTTCGACTACGGTGGCCAGTCACAACAACTAACCGACTGCGCGGGACATATTATAGTACACAAGTGTGTGCACATACACAGGTGCACTCTCTATTCCTTTCACTGTCACAGCCCGATGGGACAGCAATCTGATACGACCGGAGAGAGATCAGGCGCAGGACCAACGGCTTTACGTGCTAACGCTCGGAATAGTCATCCATTTAAGGGCTTATTACACTACGCGATATTCAGACAGTCTTAGTAAGACTGTCTTAAAATCTAACTCGGCAAGCTCGCTATTACACTGGGCTGAATATCGCATGCTAACTCATTTGCACTCATTTGCAAAGCGTACGTAGTCGGTGGCGGTTGTCGCGCGATGGGAAAACTTTCAAAGCACCAGAAAATCGCCATAGCTTTTGCCGCGTCTATTAATTTAAATACAAAAAAGAAAAGAAAAATATGGGTGGAAGAGTATTTACTTTTGCGAGAAAAATTATCAAATATGCAAATACTGAGTGTTTTGGAACCATGTGACTTAAGAAACTACCTTAGAGTAATAGTTGCCGAGTTTGAATGTCTATTGAAATTAGTTACTCCATACATTCATAGATATGGCATGTCTCGGTACAAATCAAGAACATTGAAAAGTACTTCTTTTTCTTTCGAACACGCCATGGTGCACGCGGCCACAGCAAAAAAAAACCGGCCAAGTGCGAGTCGGACTCGCGCACTGAGGGTTCCGTGCCAACTTTAACTGAATTAGGGAATCCATTTACTTCTACTTAGTATATTACCATAATATTTTGTTGAATGCAAATATAACTTCGTTTTTCATAGTGTTTGTATGAAGTACAAAGTTATGTTTGCGGTTGTTGAAAATATGCTATATCTCAAAAACTACTCGTTCGATCCCGTCCGAGACAATTTTCGTTGAAAGTATTTATTAAGATCTACATCATCTATTTTTTTCAAAATTTACACTTGATTGTTTAAGAAATTTGATGGGGGGGGGGGGACGCCCATTTTACCACTTTGGAAGCGTCTAGCTATGAAACGTTAGACTTTAAAAGAAAATGGTTTTAGGAACCTCGATGTCATTTTAAAAGACCTATCCATAGATACCCGGGATACACCACACACACATAGGTTTGAGTAAAAATTTTTTTTTGGTTTTAGTTTCATGTATGGGAGCCCCCTCTTAAATGACATTATTTTGTATTTTTTGTATGAGAATCGTAAAGCGGTTAACAGGATACATCTTCCTACCAAATTTCAATTGTGTAATGCTTATAGTTACAGAATAAAATGACTGTGACATACGGACGGACAGACAGACAGACAGACTTGACGAAACTATAAGGGTTCCGTTTTTTGTCATTCGGCTACGGAACCCTAAAAAGTATACGACCGTCTTCGCTCTGCGGCTGCCGCGCGCTGGCTGAACGGTCTAGCGTGCTAAGTCTTATTACACTACGCGGTATTCAGCAAGCAAGCGAGTAAGCACGGCCGAACCCATTCGGTCAGTCTAATTAGACAGGCTAACTTGCTAACACTTATTACATTAAGCTAAATCTTAGTAAGACTGTCTGAATATCGCGTAGTGTAATAAGCCCTTTAAACACGACCGCGCCGTAGCTTGCTTAGTTTCAGTGAACACTACAAATTGCTTCTACTATTTAGCTACGAGCACCTCCAAACCAACTAAAATTTTCAAAAGCTACATTTATCAGAAGTCAAAACACGCAATGTCACCGCTGCTCCATCACTGCAGCAAGAATAAAACGATCAGTTATCCGTGCGAGGCATCCAAGAATGTAAATGCTGATACTTTGACGCTAACTCATTAAGGGGATTCTAGCGCGTTGACATAGGAATCCGCACCAATGAGGCCTCGTACTGTATCGGTAATTTGTTAGGTGTCTTCAATGAAGGTTGCATTTACACTGTTAAGTGTCAACGTATTTTATTGCTATGAATTTAATTCGCCTACTATGCTATAAGTTTGTTGGATTTGCTTTTCTTTTAGGACTTCCGACGTTTCCTACTCACTTACATGCCAAATTTGATCTTCTTGAGAGACTTGGGATCTAAACTATTCTATAGATATTTTATGGTACGAAATCAGAAACGGTTAAGCAGTTTTAGAATAAAAACAAAACATGAACACACTTTGCATTTATAGTGGAAAGAAGGTATGGTATAAAGTTACGATTTTCTACTTATTTTCTTTGCGTCAAATTTTGAGTATAGTTCCTTTAATAGTACGGCAGGTCTTAAAATTTAATAGAATATATTGGTATAAATTGGTTTCCTTTTAAGGATGATTGGAAACTTGAGTGGCACATTCAAGCGATACCTAATACTCGGTAGCTATCTGTTTTGAAAGTGTAATTTTCGCGCTAAGTGAATCGTTATCACAGACTATCCACTCCATGGACTGCCCATACAAGGAGTGTTCGTTGCCTCCACTTTTTTGACGGATGCGCGCGCAGAAAGTCGGATGTCAAGCTGTCACTGCTCCACATACGATCGCCAGAACCGATAAATAGATTAGTGATGCGTTCCGAGAAATTGCTCTTTTATGTGAAATGTGCAAGGCATAGAGTGCACAGTTGATCTGGCTTCTAAATGTAGACACTTGCATGTTTATTAAATGGATTATTTTATCATTAAAACTTATTAAATATTTTTTGTAAGTGGCTGTATTTATTGGGTGTTTAATTTGCCATTTAACATATTTAACTTCTCTATCAATCTCTTACAAGTAGCCAATTCACTTGTGTTATGAAAACAGACAGAACAGTGGTACCACAACACCCAGACCCGAGACAATATAGAAAATATCGTTTTCTACATTGACCCGACCGGGAATCGAACCCAAAACGTCACGAGATGGCGACGCTTGAAACTAGCGTGCTAGCCACTCGACCACGGAGGTCGTCACGGATGTACTACTATTAATGTTATAACGTTTTCAATTGATTTTGTTCTTAAATACTACCTTATGATGACAGTGCATGAGCACCAGACAGCACTCAGAAGATATTAGTACTAAGTTATCGAATTTTGGAGAGACACTTCTATATCTAACACTGTTACTCTTTGCCAGCGCGCGCCTATGCGCGTGGGCAGAATAATGAAGACATTTGTCGCGCGTATTGTGTTAAACCCCCAAACCGAACAATCGAACTTCGATACTCGATACCGTATAGACCCCGGAATATCTTAACGTTTAGCTATTTGGACGTCTTTACGGAGACATTTGATATCTTACGTGCGTCATAGAGTTGATAAATACGCAATCTTAAGTAAAAACGCATTACGTTACTACCAAAATATATTAATAAAGCATAAGTCATAATTAGAGATGTAAGGCAATAGGCTAAATTAAGCAATAGTAACAAGATATAGCTCAGTACAGCATCTTTATGGTTTATTATCATAGACCTATTGTATTTTCACAGAAGTCATTTACTGAAAACAATGTAAATTAAATGAATGTTTTAAGAAATAAAGGTAAAGGAATACAAATCCTTAACGTACCTACCTAGTGTACAAGTAAAAACAAAAGTTCTAACTATGATGAGTCATACATGCAATACCTAAGCTTGCATAATCAAGGTAACAATGATCCGTAGTCATCAATCAAATACTCCACGCTTCAGGCAGATGCACGCAGGTTCAGAACACCTTGATTCATCCTTAGATAATGTTGTTATACCAAGAGTAACTATAAAGTTTGTAAGAGCTATAAATAGATGAATTTATCTACTGTTGTTAATAATATTTTACCATCGATTTCGGTAACGATTTTGTAACGCAGGAGTTACTTCTACAGTGCACAAGTATGCAGGCTCGTTCCATCAACACCGTTAAGATGGCAACCCGAAAATAGAGAGAAATATACAAAAGCAATGATTCTCCAATTTGACATTACAGCAGCCAGATGTATCATCGAGAACTATCAATTTACCAACACGGCAGAGTCGGCTTCATCCAGTTCGGCTATTGTTTTGATTCGATGCTATAACATCGTTACCTCACATTGTTATGTTATAAACAGTGTTTGGCATTGCGCACGCGACCGCTGCTCTGTTATGTCAATATCATTAGTCAGATGTTTACTGATCGAGATGACTGGGTATATTTCGGTTGTTAAATGGGTTAAGAGATCGCGGTAAATTAAAAATAATAAATATTGGACACCAATCACACCATTTATCTGATCCCAAAGTAAGTAGCCAATGCACTTGTGTTATGGACAGACACAACGATGGTAAGTACCACAGCACTTAGACCCGAGACAATATAGAAAATTATAATTTCTACATTGACCCGAACGGGAATCGAACCCGGAATCACGGATCGGCGACGCCTTGAAACCCAGCGTGCTTAGCCTCTACACCACGGAGGTCGTCAAAGAAAGAAGATGAAAAAGAAGAAGATTATATTAGATTAAGAAGTTTGATCTCATTAACAAACTATATTAAAACTAAAAATCTATTAGTGGTATTGTAGTAATTCAATTGCTACGTATGAAAAGCTAGTACGAATATATATTAGGCAAGGTGTATTTTATGAAATAAGAAGAAGCTCCTAATCTATTAACTTATGCATTGTCTGAAACAATTGAAATAATACCATGTAAGTCATTCATTTGTCTGAAGGTAATAAAGAAGCCAGATTGTATAGGGCTGTCACTAAATAAATTGGTTATTGGATTTTTTTATTATACGCACGCTAACATTATGCTTCTTGAAGTCAGTACTCAAGTCTTAGGGCTTGTTTCACTATTTACAAATGAACAATAACCAACGATTATGCAAATAGGGAACGTCATTTCATATTAAGTATTCGACAGATAACGCTAATGGAAACTTATTCAGACATTGTTCAATAGGCCGTTAGTAACATAACTTGATAGAATGTATTGTCATTTTGGAAAATAAAATTATCTTTATTCTGTACTCACCTAATTTATTAAAAACAAAAAAAAATGCTCTCAATTATTTAGCAATGCATAATGGGCTTGAAAAGATTTTCCGGTCACACTTCAGATCGGGGGCCCTGCGATAAAATAACTGAGCAATAACAAAACCAAGTGGAACCTAAACGATGCTCGGTAACCTTAGCAACCTCGAAGACCTTAGGCAGGGGCGTGCCACCGCTGAAATACTAATTTACAACCACCTTATTGAATACAGGTGCGTCCGGATAATAGCAATGCGAGCCCACAGAGCTGCACTCCTGAATGCAACCATTGTCTGGGCGAATGATTGTAACTTATCTATGATTCTTGTTAACTTGTTCTTAGGGGAAAGTTTAAAGCATATAAAATTAGGGGTTCAGTAAAAAAACATTTAAAATCATTCTGCAAGAGCTACCTAATTAACGTTTGTATTAATGGTCAGTCGCAAAAATGGTCAGTTATGATAACTTAAATTATTGTTTACTCTACCTGATCAAATTTTTTTAGAGACCTTATAAATACGTTATGGTTAAATATTCTGGGATTTAATTTTTTATATTAAACACGCATGATAATGCTCCATAGTATAATTTAAAACAAATAAGGGACGATTTAAACAACGTCAGATAAGTTTTATCCTTCTGAATAAGTATAAAACGAACAATTTTAAAATGACAAATTGGTGTCGGTTTCAAATTTGGCGTATTGTATTTTATTAGACGATTATTAAAACGACGTGGGAAAAATTAAGGCTAAGCAAAGAGCATATTCATAGCGTATAAATTATTATCTAAATAAGGGTTTCTTAACCTTTTTGCAGTCATGGACCCTTTTAAGAAGTTAATCAATTCCACAGACCCCCAAATATTTTTTCAGCATTGCTTGAAATCGAAACTGACTTCGCACTCACGTTTCTTTTTCAAGCAATTCTGAGCTAAATTAACACTTGACTATGACGTCTGCTTGCAACGTTTTTAGATGCTTAGAAACCTCTTTCTGTACCATTTTTGATGTTGTGTTGCCGTCACATCGTCGTCAATAAATAAGTGTACAGACTGACTTACCACGGACCCCTGACAGGGACTCCTCGGACGCCCAGGGTCCAAAAACCTCAGATTGAGAAACTCTGATTTAAATGTTCTATCTACTGCGCAATCAGTTACACAAGCAACGTAGTTAAATAACTAAAAATAGTGTTTAAAACAGTACACAAATGCGACAAATTGCGTTACTCGATGTGCAAGTATGTGTCAATTACATTTAAAGTACTGTTTATCTAAAAGCCAAATGACATCCTTGACCCAATTATTGGTATACCAATACTTCCTTCTATCGTAAATTCTTTGCGAATGGGCAGTTTATATTCAAATAGCAACACCCGAGATAGAGTAAAAACTGGTTCACCTTTTAGCAGCAAAGTTCATTGCGATACACTTCCTAAATAAATTAAACGTAATTTAGAGGCGTACTTGCACTAATGTAAAAACGTAAAGAGGGTCCAGTCAAAAAAGTTGTTTGGGCGCGTATTGCGATGCAGTTTTGATAGGTAAGTGGCTCAGCTTTACCGTCAAATCACACACGTCACGTCAAATTCACATGATATTTAAAAAAATATTATTACTATTAAACAACATAAATACAAGTATAAATATTCGTACCATTGTAGTATCCGTTTACACTGAGTCGGAAATGAGTTGCCTTAATTGAACGGCTAAAGTTGGATCGTAATACGCCTCCTGAACTGAAGGTGAAGAAAATCACCTTGGTCACAATGCAGGGTATAGAACTCACTGTTTTATGCCAAGAATATGGCAGTAGAGCTACACGCTACTAGGGGGGTTTATAGCATATTGACAGATTTGTTTGTATGTCGTAACGAACACCTTTATACTGTGATTCTCATAATTACTTAAGCCCAGTTACTAGTATCATCAATCAATCACTAGCCCACTAACTTTGTAAGACACTGATTCCTCTGTGTGCAAATTCTATGCTATATCATATAGAAAGAAGTGACTCTACTTGTTCTTATTCCAGTGCGCCGCTTGTAATAACTGATTCAATATGGGACATACCAGTTGGATCAGTTTAAATGTCAACCCGTAAGAATTAGTTTAGGTAGCAATGAGATTATTCTTATCTCAAGACCAACGGATTATGGCTATTATAAAGTAAGCTAAGCTAATGTTCAAATTATCAACTGTAATTATTTGCTCTCTGAAATCACGAACGGTTACGAAAACAAAATTTGAGCATAGATAACCTTTAAAATTAACGACGCGGTGCGGTAGTTAGCGGTCCTGACTACGACGCCAGCCGTCGCGGGTTCGACTCCCGCAAGGGGCAAATTTTTGTGTGACGAGCAAGAACAGTTGTACCTAAGTCATGGATGTTAAATAGATTTAACAAATCTATTTATCTGGCGCATAATGATTATTAAAAAAAAGTTTGCATCTAAAAAAAGAAAAACAAGCAGAGACTCTTTAACGTTTATTATGACAATATTTTTTGGTACTGTTTTTTGTCAATGGATCTTAAATTTGAACTGAGTTTTTTTTCGATAAGCCTACCAATTATTTAAACTTGTCAAAATCATATTAATTCATCATTTAAAGGGGTTGCTCGTGTATTTTAGTATTGGCATTTTAGATAAAGAAACCAAACCAGTAATTGATTAATATGTGAAATTCCGTAGTTATTTGTTACTTTTACATACTGGTTTGATGATCACGACGCTAACTTAAAAGATTAGGTCATCATACGCTGAGAAAGGATTTAGGGTCAACTTAGTGGGCACAGTGTGTTAGCTTATGTTTTACGTAAAAGGCTTTGATCTGAGATCATTCACGCGCGATTAAATCTCATTTTCGGCAAACGCTGCCTTTGTCTTTCCCTAAACTTTTGTAAGTTTATAATCCGTAGGTTTATTTTATATATGTACTCTTAGGTCACATATTTGAAAATGCATTTTTACGTTAGTCAACAAGATAGACATTCGAAAAAATATATAACACAAAGTTAGCTTATAATTTCCAGATCTTACACATTCCATGATTTACACATGTTACCATTAATTCAAGTAAAAACTAGTTTCAAAATTATGTAAATAATTGGGCAATAAAAGCTATGTGGATCAAACAAAATAAATAGCTCCGATCGTCTAATTGGCGAGAACTTGTTTATTTGGTCAATTAAATTAATTACAAATTAAATACGTTTCACATCGAAAGACTCAAAATCTAAAATTAAACTCGTATTTTATTTTATAGCCCAAAATGAATGAGATAAGTCTCTTACAACCGTTCAAAAGTCAAATAAGAAGATTAAAAAACGAACGCACGTCAATCAGAGTTATTGCAAAAAACATCGAAAGTAGTCAGGTTTAAGATAAAGAAAAAAAAAACGTCACAAAGCGAGCTGCAATCAACTGGTGAACTATCACGAGGTGGGGTCAATGGCCAGTTGACATTTGACATACGAATGTCAAGGTGTCGACGTCATCGTACTTTCTGAGGACGATTTACATGCGTAGAGCAAAACTGTCTTGCACTATGTAACTTATTTATTACTTTACTACCATTTTTTTTTCGACTGGGAAATGCTTTACGCATACCCTCTGATCCCGGGGGAGACCAAAGCGTTATGTGGGACTCCCCCACCCGATGCGGGCGGGTATACCCACTAAAAATCAGTCGGTGTCCTCCAGTGCCATATAAGGGGGGCGCTACGGGTTATCGCCCTAGGTGTGCCCCTGGGCATTCTTCCGCAGGCCCGCCTCTGGCTGTGGCTCGTAGGTTTTGCGAGTACTTCCTGGTTTCAAGGGAATATGATATTCCCTTGATCATCAGGAGACGGCGTGCGGGACACACGCGCCACCGTCACGGCCCCTTTCAGCGGACGGTTGACACCCCCGTGTCAGCCGCCTGGGACCCATCGATGAGGGGCATGTAGAGGGCATGAAGCCTTCTTCGGCGACCAGGACGCCGGCGACGAATCATCGGTGCGTTAGCTGCAGCCTCCTGCTCTCTCTCTGCCGCCTCCTTCTGCGAGATTACAGCCTTACAGAAAGTGAGCGCCGCCTGCCACGCCTGCGCACTCTCCAGAATTCAGGCTATGACCGCCCCTATAGCGAGGTCACCACCGACGTCATCCTTTAGGACATCGCGCTCGACTACCCAGGCCGGGCACACCTCTAGTATGTGTTGAGCAGTATCTTCATCGGCTGGACAGTGATGACACCTCGGACTAGGCTCACGACTGATGCGATGCAGATACTTGCCGAAACAGCCGTGGCTGGTAAGGATTTGGGTCGGCCTGTTAGCCGACCATGTTGGCGTCGCACCCATCCCTCCAATACTGGGCGTATTGCCCCTATGGTGCGACGCCCAACGTCGCTTTGGGCTATCTGTAATTTCCACATCTGGAGGGCCTCGTCCTCTAGCTTAAGGCGCTCCGCTTTGTCTTCTCGGGGCGCCGGCCTCAGGTCAAGAGACCTTTGCTCCTCACGCCACTCAAAGACTGCGGCGAGGACCGCAGCATCTAGGGACCAAGGTAAGGTACCGGCAAGAGCTACAGCTGCATCTCCCGCTACTGTGCGATAGCCCCTTATCACCCCCTATTCTCACCACGCCCATGTAAAGGCGCCTACTCGAGGCAGCTGGCCCCCCAATATTTGGCATAAGACTTCTCAGTGCCCCAGCAGTTTTCAGCAGTTTGGGAGCTAAACGTTCAAAGTGCCAATCTTAACTTGTGCCATTTGTATATAATTGCAGGATATGAGTAAATGAATAAGTGCATGAAGCTTACATTACCGCTCCAGTACTGATGATAAAAATTAACTTTTACAAAAAATAAAGTAAAAACTGACTTCAAAACCAAAATTCACTTAAAAGTCTTAAATAATCTTGACTCTTTAAAGGAAAGGAATCCATATTAGCGGAACGATTCCTTTTTGAAGTCGGTTTTCTGATAGATGATGCTTGAGATGGTTCAAGTGATGGCACCGACTCCAAAAAAAAATTGTTTTAAGAGAGTCAAGAGTTTATTAAAGACTTTTTAGTGCGTTGTTTTAAAGTCGGTTATTACTTTTTTAAGTTTTTTTTTTGTGATAATATGGCCTGATAATATATATGCGAGGAGGGGGAGTGATAATAGGAGGGGGGGAGGCGTAGGGAGTTGCACCTTTTTAGTCTGTTATTTAAGAGGCCACAAATTACCTATCATAAGTTCTGTACTAACGTATAACTCCTTAGCGTTAAGGAGTTACTTCATCGGCTCAGCTTTACAGAATGTTGACTTTCAGACGTAACAACATGTCAACATTTAGATTCTAGTAAAAACCAGTAAAAGTGCCTTGAAAATTTTAAGGTTTCCTTCGATTGCACCAAGATCCCATCATCAGATTCCGATTTGTTAACAATGGGACCAACTAGAAGGTATAACCTCTAGTAGGTTTTTTTTTTAATCTGTGTACAAATTACTGAGATATGAAGTCACATATATACAGAAAGATATAACATACAGTCGAATTAATAACCTCTACCTTTTTTCAAATCGGTTAAAAAATGTACTTCCTTTATCATTTTGAAAATAGGGTTAAAAGTAGGGCGTTGTAATAAAAGAAAAAAGAAAGCTTTTTAATCTTCAAAATAGAAATACTCGTTTTATTTCATATAAATTTCTGACTTCAGTATTAAAAGAACGTCTCCGGCGGGTAACATTCAAAAAATGTCACTCTGTATGCAGTCACGTCACGCATAATGTGCGCACGGATTCTGCGTCAGTCCAAAGTCGGCTTGTCAATTTGATATTTGCAAGGATTGTGGTTTTCTGGTTTTACTGTGACACGACTGGGTGGTATTTTGATTATGATCGTGTTTTATCTTTAAACTTTGACGTGTGTTTATTGTTATATCAAATTCAAATCATTATAAATTAAACTGAACATCGAATTATGCTGGTGCTACTCTTTGCACTATGACTAATTCGAAAATAGTGAAAACTGCTCTCAATCTCATCCAAGTTAAAAAGTACTGCAAGGGAGTAGCATTTTCTCTGTAAATGTCAACAATGCGGCGTCTTGATTGTTTGTTGCTCGCGGTCGAGGTTATACTTCGAATGTTTTCAATACCTGAACGCAATAATTTTTTGCTTATTTATAAATGCGATAAACCAACTTATGTCATGTTAAATAAACATGGATGAATGCATATCATCTTTAATATTCATGATCCTATGACGAATAATTCGAAATTATAATTTAAATTTAAAACAAAGCAAAAAAAGACGAAACAAACAAGAACAAAACAAAAAATATTAATTTTGATATGACATACAGCAGGAAAACATACACTGCGTACATTCTGGGGTTAAATGTCAAAGTGACACACCCCCGACATAAATACAGACTCAATTTTTATTACAGACGTTCTCATCATTAAAATGCGTTATATTCAAGGCAGGCAGACAAAAAAGGCATGTACACATGTTTAAATAATTATGAAAATTATTAAATTAAATTCTAAAGCTTGGAAAGCAAGGTTATATCTTATCTTACAATTGCCGTTATATTAAAATAAACAATATTTATTGGTAAGATAACATCTATTATTTAGATCCTCAGGTAATCTATAAGTATGACTAACACAACAACCTCAACACCGAAAATAGCTCTAGAGTTGGATAACAAATCGATAAAATAGAATCGATGACTATCGGCGGCGCCAAAACAAATGGTTATTATTCGACCAACAAGGCAAAAGTCAAGAAATGTCACTCCCGTGGGTGGTGAGTCACGTGATGACGTCACGCTGCATCGGAGGGCAAATGTCACGCCCGCGGCCCACGCGCAGCCTCAGACGGAGTCGAGGCGGGGACTCACTCGGAGCGGGGTATCTATCATAACACAGAATTTTTTGATATCGAATTTCATTTCACAGAAAACTATTCAATGAATGTTAATATCTTTTTTTCTTGTTTAATCGAATAGTTATTTATCGTCGTTTCATAACATCGAATAACAGTTCACCAAAAAAATGTTTCCCAACTTTTTTGTTAAGCAGAATAACGATATACCAAACTAATGATTCATAGAATTATTAAGTTATCGATGTAAGCTTTCATAAAAACTTGTTTCAATGTGTAACGGTTCCCATATATTTTTGCATACGCATGCAAGTAAGAAGGCATGCGCATGCATATGCATATGCATGCAAGTAAGAAGGCATACATGCATGCAATAATGCATGCAAGTAAGCATGCATAAAGGCATGCATGCAAACAGGCATGCATGCAGCAAGCAAGCAGGCATGCAAACAAGCAGCATGCATTAGGATTTCCTCGTCTCCGGCGCTGCGGGAATAGCAGCCTCGTCGCCCTTGCGTAACAAGGCGCAGTCACCCACGCTCGCCTACGCAGCTTCGGCTTGCTGGTCGCCTTCGGCGACCAGCCTCAGCCGCTCCAGCTCGCGCGGGTGCCTGTTACAGCGGACGGAGGCTGCTCTCCCTCCGCGCCTCCGGCTTTTGAATTACACTCTTGTATCGGGCAGACAAGTACCACGGCGAGGAGACCACGACGAGTCGGGATTAACGCAGTTTATTTATTAGATCAATATTTATATCAGTTATGCTTTAAATTGTCTATTAATAAAGAATGCAATATAAGATTAGAACAAATTCATTTGGAAATACGGACTTTAGTGAAGTAAAATTCGATGTTTCAAGAATTCTGCATATTGAAACTTACGTGGAAATAAAATTATAGGTAACAAAATAGAAAGCTAACGTTACTTCGATAAAATACGTAATTTATGAAAAGAAGTAACGATGAAGTAAGTTTGTAGATAATAAGCATTCGAGTAAATAAAATTGAGATGTAACAAGATTCTAGAATTTGTTGAATATTATTTTGAAACATCTGCGAATCGTTTTATGGGAAATGAGAATCGATGAATAAAATTGCGATTAAGTGATGGGTTCCCCTCGGAGCGAAGGGGTTTAATAAAGAAACAAAACTTTAGGTTATCTGTCTGTTATAAAACGGAAGTATAATAATTGCAAAATATAAACATACATTTTATTTCCTCTGGTGCTTGGAAATCAACAATGAAATGACAGTCTACCCGTGACCACGAACGCTGTAAAGTGTTCGAAACGTCGGGATAAAATTAATAAACTTGCGAAAAGTTAATCCGTAAAAAAGTTGTTTTATTTCGATGAGTAATATTCGCGTAAACTTCAGAAACAAGTAAATGAAATGAGAAAGCTTAAAATTTAATTAATGACAAAACATTAATAAAGGTTTTGAAAGGACAAACCCTCTGGTCGGTAAATAACTAACTTATATTACTGTGACACATTGGTCCTTAGAGTAAATGGTAGATTGCATATTTATGCACTAATAAAATTCGCTACTATTCGGACTCCAGTGCAAATACCATAAACACCTCATATAGGATTTTATTTCCTTATTATGACCCCTTATGTATCGATGCTAACTCGCGACTTCATCGATGCTAAATTAAATCTGTTTTATTACGTGAGTCGCGATGCAGGAGCGCGGTTTTAAAACGCGCAACTGCATCGATGCTAAAAGTCGTAGTGACCCCTAATAAGGGGTTTTTTGTTTCCAAATGACTCAATGTGTTTTACATCCAAAAAAGCAACAAGCGATTTTCATCGGACTAAGTCAACATCGAAATGTCTAAGGTTGCTAGCAAACTAAGATTTTTTTTCTTGTTTCATCAATCTTGTATCACGTTAATAAAAACGGTGAATTAAGGTAGGAAAATAACATAGACTTATATGTAACATAGAGGTCGTTGCTATATTATCAATTGCTTATTTTGTATAGAAATAAGGAATAACAAATACCCATTTCACCCATTCACCTTTAAATAAAAGACCGACTTACCTTGAACCCCGCTGTTTCACTTGCTCAGAGAAACGTTTCGCGAATTGAATGCAATTTTAATAAAATAACAAACTAAATGAGGAGTCAACCTAAATGTCTTTTCAAGGGAAATGTCAGGAAAACACTTTGTAATTTAGACAAAAACAAAGGTCGAGTATTTAATAAATACACGAAATTATGACTACGTTGCTGAATCAGATGTTGCTTTTTGGTGAAATGTTCAAAGAAGCAAAAACAATATCTATAAAAATATTTTAACACAGCACTTTAGCTTTTTTTAAATGCCGACTCCTTTTGAATGCTTGCTAAAAATGGTTATATGTACTAATTTGTACTAACTTACGATGACAAAGTATCGAGGTGAGCAAATAATATTACAACTTTAAGATAAAGCAAAAATCCATTCCGGTTAAAAAAGAAACTGAAGGGTAAACGAGATCAATGAAAAAAAAAATGTCATCGTTGTTAGTTGTTGTTTAAGTTACAATGTACTTGATTGAACTAAAATGGTGTAAAAAATACTTCGGTGAAAGCCGTATTAAAATCGGTCCAGCTGAATGCGAGATATCCGCGGACAAAAAAAAAATACATACACGTCGAGAACCTCCTTTTGTAAGTCAGCTAAAAAAACAACACTATTATTTATAAGTTTAGTTATTTGACTATTATATTAAAAAAACAGTAATATGATTGTAACAAAAGGCAACGATGCAAAAACAAACGGCTCCCTGTTACTTGTTCATAATAACAGTTGCCATTTTCACCCTATATAATTCGCCGCACTGAATAGGCCTAATCATAGATCCATTGTCACTTCATCTCAGCCTTGACATATGAAATGTGACATTAACTAATTTGTCACAATCGCCATCGACAGAGCAAACCGATGCGCCTACGCAGCTATACGCTCTGGAAATGTCAGGCCTGCAGCGATTCGTTATGGCGGAAATGCGGACTTAGTATGCTTAGAGTGACCATTTATTTATTTTTTGAAGGATATTCGGCATGAGTCATACTTCCTTTATGAAGCTAGGATACCAACCTCAAAACCGTTTTACAATCATTACTTACTTATATAAATTAGCGATCGGTCCCTCGCGATTGCGTTCACGCGTTTTGAGGTTGTTTCTTTCCCTCCCGTCGCAGCGTAATGATTTATAGCCTAAAGCCTTCCTCGATAAATATGCTATCTAACACAAAATAATTTTTCAAATCAGCCCAGTAGTTCCTGAGATAACAACCAAACTCATCAACTTTATAATATTAGTATAGATTCAAATATGTATGAGAGTGTAAAAAAGATTAAAGCAGTGACTACTTTCGGTCACATGTTTGGGCTTACACAGATTACTAAACCGGACCAACTACAAATCTTAATACTATAGGTAAATGTCTTGTGTAGTTATAAAAAATACAATCTAGACATATTAAGACTACCTAGTTTCTTTTGAAATGGGTTTTCTCCTTAAATCTGGCCTAAACTAAGCGTAGTAATCTCTCAAATCGAGATTTAGGAACTTTCAAACAAACTCTTTTCTGTTTTATAACCTCTATTTCATCAAAAGGATCTAGCAACACTGGCCGCCCCATGCTGACCCAAAAAGGCTAACTTTACACCAGTCACAAGGGACGACAGTTTACACGTTTACCACGCGACCCGGCCGTGTCCTGCCGTCCAGGTGACACCGTGTCATTATCATAATCACCTCTATTCCGTTAAGAATAGGGGCTGTGCTAATACAACTTGTCACACCTTATCGTGGGGACTGTACAGTGTCCCATAGAAGTTGCTGCTTAAAATCGACTTTCTAACTCTGATTTTAAAGGTTACAATGTAACTTATAAACTTGGGTGTAACATGACGTGGGCAAGCAAGTATTGTCGCCCTATTTCAAGTGTCGTAAAGTTGAAAATTATAGAGTTTAGTGCAGGTTCTCGAAGCGATGGATGCGTGGGCGCAGGTCAGACACACGTTAGGGGCTTATTATGTCTGACATGATTTATTATGAGGAACATGAAACAATCGCGATCCTAGTTTCAAAATTGTCTTTTGTTTTGAATACCGGAGGTTCGCAAATAGGTGTGGTAGCGGCAGAAGTTTCTGTGCTATTCATCTGCAAAAGAAAGTACAATTCAACAGGCGTATTCTTAAATCCGATGAAATCAAAATAGTTCCATATATTTTAAATGTCTATTTCATTCGCTTGTATTTAATTCCTCAACATTCTTTTTATTACTAGATTTTTAATTTACTTAGAAAAATAATGTTTTAGCATTGTATTTTTTATACTAGTTTTACCTACTAATAAATTCAAAAAAGTATGACATGTTACTAAGATGGAAAAATACAATGTGTTAATTTTACACTGGATCAAATTTGAGGGACTGCTCTAATGATGGTTTTGAACTACTGTTGCTATGGGACCAACTAGGAAATTGAGAAAAAAAAACCGCTGTTCCATACAAAAACTTATTTCATCTCGAAGAAAATGTATGGAACAGCGGTTTTTTTTCTCGATTTCGAAGTTGGTCCCATAGTAAAAGTTGTTCAAAACCGTGAGTAGAGCACTTCCTGAAAGTTTGATCAAGTGTAAAATTAACACATTGTATATTAAAGAAAAGTTTTTACTAACACAATTTTATTTAGTTATACCTACAATTAGAAAAATACCTAACCACGGCCTTCTGTTTCATAAATATTCAGTGAGGGCAAAGGTCAAACATAAATATACATATTAGTCTAAATACATAATATATTAGGCATTGAATGTAAAACTTTACGTCTCTTAAGCTCGCAGATCACGTTTTAAACTCAGGCTTTATCATAAATAATCATCATACAAATATTAATAATAGTAAACATTATTATAAACTTCTGTTTTTCGAGAATATGGTCTAGTTCGATCGTGGAATAACTTATTCCCATTTTTAACAAGCATAGCGAAGCTTCAGCTTTATGCGGCTAGGTCACGAAAGATCTGGGATCCGACCCTGGGGAATACTGCGATTCGAACCCAAGTCTCTTGAAAGGGAGCTAGCAAAATTTTTATTACTTCGTTTGTCTAAGTCCCACAAATTCCAAATAGTAATAAACAAATAGGCTGGAAATTCTAATGTCACAGAAAGGCGAAGCCTGTAAATAAAAAAAACAAAAATTGCACTCCGGGAGTGCCGGCAGAAGTGAAAACTTGAATATCATCGTTGTGCATTTTTGATTTTTTGGAATAGTTAGGGAATAATTTTGAATGAATTGCTCTTATTATCAATATAAAAGTAATATTATTTTTGTGATAGAATACAATCATAATAATAATAATATAATAATAATAATATAATATTTTTATAGAATACAATATTTATTTATTGCGCTATCGTACACAAACATTACAATTTATATTATATTAAATTACATTAAAAAGTTTATCTCTCAGAAAAATCAACTTACATCCATAATTTCGCCAACCGTCTTACGGTTTTTCGATAAGCCCACGTGTCCTGACGCGAGTTTCACATTTTTCCCCCATCCCACAAAAGTGCTCAACGCCGCTAAAGAAGTTTTCACTTCAATAAAGATAACAATTAAGGTAAATATTAAGGAAACATTTTCACTGAACCGTCGTTATGTAAAACATTGCTCCCTGCCAAATTAAACATACTTTATCCCCGTTTCGTGATCTTAACTCAACTAATGGTTCACTAAAGATCACGGAAACCGAACTTTAGTGGCTTGGGTAACGTTGAAAAATGCTATTTTGTGTAATTTTGCATGGAGCGCTTATTGTTATATGCTGTCACTGTCTTCTGTCTTACCATAGTGACAGTCATAGCCAACAACATAACAATAATCGTAACTTTGGCACCAGATTCCCTGTCGCGGACCTGATTAAGAGGTAAATTAAAGGCGTTTCGTGTAATGGAAATGAGGATTGCCGTCCGCCATTTATCACGGTAACATCCTCAACGCTGTTTGTTTTGGTAGAGCCTAGTGATGAGGACTGTAGAAACTATTTAGTTGTTTTTTTAACATAGGATTATTGTTACTATTTTTTGTTCCTTCACAGTCAAGTCATAAGTTCAAGTCACAGAAGTCAGTCGAAAGCCAAAACGAAATCTCAGTCATGCGGTTATTATTGTTATGATTCCAAAGTACACGTGTATCATTAAACAATTGGTTGATTTTCAATATGCAAAACGCAAAATAAAAAAAATTAGTTTAATGGCTACGAAGAAACAACGTAAAAAAACACGAAAGCTGAAAATAAACTGAACTATTGGAGAGGCAACCCATCTCTAAGAGTGGTTGCAATATGCCATAACAATACGAGTAGTATTCTACGCGATAACAATTTTGCAGTGGTCAGAGCATAAAATTATTATTCCTTTGGAATAGAACGACAAAAGCGAGATGTCACTAGCAGCAAACTGTGTGATAAAAAGAGATGGGTAGCAGAACCATTTTTGGCAGATGTCAAACAGTTGACCGCCCCGCAGAAGCTCGCTGAAAATTACGTGCATTTGATTTTTTATATTTAAAAGTGAAATTGTGTATATTTTGGGGAAATAATGCATCTGAAACATGGTGACTTGATCCGTGATTGATTGTTATGCATTACAGCGGCATAACCCCAACAAATAATCATTTAACAGGTAGATTAGTTCAAATCGAAGCCTCTTAATATACGACTTATATTTACCAATGCGCTTCAAATTTAAAGTACCCAGTTTGATTATTCTATTCTACAAACGTTAATTTACGTAAAAAATAAAAACAGAATAACACAGGGAACGTATATCGACGAATGTTTTGTATAATGAAATTACATTTAGTTTTGCACTAGAGCTGCATGTTCAATATTTTGTGTCGACTGTTTATCATGCAGTAAACTACTATATTTAACTTAGGAACATTGTTATAAATTACCTGACCGAAAGGTAATCTCAATTATAGCTACAAATGTTACTTACTTATGTTAGTGACTGACATCTTAAATCGGTTTCGTTTGACAGCTTTTACTTGTCCTTGTATTCCGATAGGAATATTATTTTTATGGGTCAGAGGCCGCGTCATTTTAAGCTGTCAGCGGCGACTGCTCAAAAGTTTAGACAAAATAACCTCGTCAAGGTAAAATTAAATTACCGATTATTTTCCCTTAGAAAGTGAAAAAAATCTGTCAGTCAGTGGTCGTAAAAAAAGTACACACAAATATGTCCCGAAGTGGTAAATTTTTTAAAGAATAGCAAAATAGGAATAAATAACAAAATCCCGTACTCTAAACCGACCAATAAAAAAAGCCGTTTAGTAACCTGACACTTGCAAATAAAAAGGAAATCGCCTCCATAATTGGCTACTTCGGTTTTCCGTCGGATGCCGCCGTCTGTCCGCTTGCTCAGTTTTTGCCAAGGCCGTCTAATTAACACTAGAAGTAGACAGATTTACTACTAGTCACCACTTTGCTGAAGAAGGTTTATCAATGTCAAGACTAAGTTGGGAAGGCGTGAAATGTATGTGTACGGGAAATACTTCGATAAAGGTATTTAATCCATTTAGATCGGAAATCTTTATAATATTTGAAAAAGCAATGTATTTATTTATAAGAAAAATCTTATCCCATTCCGACCCATTTCGACAAAGTGGTAGAGATTATTTTAAAAAAAAACTGTGTTAAGAAAATATATTGATTTAAACTTACATGGTCATTAACATTAGAATTGATTGTAACGGGATTGCTACCATGTACCTTATTATTTTTGAGTTTCCGATATTTCGGCACTGTTGCAAGTGCCATGGTCACGGCGTAACTGAGGAGGGTAGACCGATATGTCTGCCAATAACAGCTTACCCGCAACAACTTCAGTTACGCCGTGACCATGGCACTTGCAACAGTGCCGAAATATCGGAAACTCAAAAATAATAAGGTACATGGTAGCAATCCCGTTACAATCAATTCTAATGTGTTAAGAAAACTTCTATAGAAGTTTTCTTAACTATAGTTCAAAATACAAAGTTCAGTAAGAAATTAATAAACATTTTCTTCTATTAAATCGGTCAACTTCTCAAACCAAAATGCTTATAAATGCTGTTAATAGGCGTGTTTGTGTAAATTAATACCTTCAAGTTAAGGTCTGTATTGCTAATTAATTGATTGTGAAATAAATTAACATCCTAAACAGTGATTTGAATATCTTGTTACTTTATCTAACACATTTCTATACTAGTATACAAATACTGTTTATGTTGTGATAGTGAAAATTTATCTTATTTAATGTTACCCCCATGCCCCAACGTTGGGCTATCAGTAAATCATTAAATTATAGTTATAACATTTAAATTTTTTGCATATTTATTTAAAATTATTATATTATCGATAACCGATATGTTACTTGTACAATATCAAATTTATCATTTAGTCTGAAACAGGGCTACTCGTGGTATTAGCATTTTTATCCGACTTAAAAAAAGAAGTTCGATTGTCAGTTCGACCTGTATGTTTGTATGTATCTTTGTTCATGAATATCTCGCGTTCGACTGGACTATTTCTTTCTATTTTTTTTCAACATCGTCTAGAAGGTGTTAGTAACTATTTTAGTTCAATCAAGTACATTGTAACTGAAACAATTGTCGACGAAATAAAAACGACGAAAAAAAACTTTACTAAACTTGAACCACTTTCAAAAACAAACACTTTTATAGTGTAAAACAGAAGAAACAAACTTATTTGAAGTTGGTGAATAATGAACTACGCACATCATGCACCGACTTCAAATGAGTTTGTTTCTACTATTAGCGTTATTGTAGTCCTTTTTGTGTTTGTTTTTGAAGGCGGTTCAATTTTTGTGAAATTATTTTTATCTTAAATTACGACGTCACTTTAAATATACTAGCTCCTGACTACTATGCCAGTGGTTGCTGGTTCAAATCCCGCAAGGGGCAATTGTTTATGTGATAATTACGAATCTCTAGTTTATATGTATTTAAGTATTTACGTGAGACGCCCTCGTCATAATCATGTCTGGTATTTATAACACAAGGATGAAAATTCCTTAGTTTGAAACCAAGACAATTGGTGTGTTGTCTTACGCATATTTATAATGACCCTATTCTTTCAAAACAGTTTGATCGTATTGCTACCAGACTGTTCATACTTCAGAAGCAAACAAACCGTAAACCAGCTCGTACATTGCTGATGACGTAAAGACATCTAATTCATTCATTACCACTCAAGTGTTGACTTAGAGCCGACCACAGGGGGTCTGGAATTAAACACAAAATACTAGAAACATTAAAAGGATAATAACTTAGGTTACTTCCTCGACACTATCTGCCTTATAAGGGACACATAGGCCGTATAGAAAAATCAGCACACAGTGAACTTGGTGGGAATTCACAAAGGCTTTTGAGCTTAGTTATGTAGAGAAAGGCGTTTATATAACAGTCGCCCAAAAATACATTTGATTTTTGGGCGTATTATGTTTTTTGTCTTTCTACATACGATGTCGAGAAAAAATATACCAACAGAACGGTAGGTAATTTAGAGTAACAATATTTCTCTCTTTCTCTTCTGGCTACTACTAACATTCAAATGTCAGTTGAGTTCTCTTCAACACTGAAAAACATAGCTTTTTCTATTCTACTCTTCTATAGCTAACGTGAATCTTTATCGACACAAAGAAAAAATGCTGGCTGACTTTTCCTTGCTGCGGCAAGCTTTAGCAAAATATTCAATTACGCGCTTGGATCTCGGCTTAATCTATTAGATATTTCATTAACAAGAAAATTACGTTTATGAAGCCAATAATTATTGTAACTCCCATACATTCGCTCACTTAATATAATTTAAGCGGCGTTTAAACGACCGTGGCGACGATTAAATCGCACTGTTTGAACATTTGAAACGTTTGTCGTCCTGTATAAACTGTCCTTGGCTAATCACTTCTTTAGCTGGCTGATGGGATCGCAGCAAAAACACTTACGTTTATGGAAGAGGTCGGTTGTGAATATGTTTTATTGGCAGAGCGTAAAATTAAGTCTCCTTATAATAATTTGGTCGCAGGTTGCGGCTGTAAAGTTATAAAGTGTTTGACAACTTCATTATATATGCAGGCTTATACATTATAATTTAATAAGGAAGGCGACCTCCGTGGTGTAGTGGCTAAGCACGCTGGTTTTAAGGCGTCGCCGCTCCGAAGTCCCGGGTTCGATTCCCGGTCGGGTCAATGTAGAAATCAAAATTTCTGTAAGATCTCGGGTCTGGGTGTTGTGGTACCACTGTTGTGTCTGTTTCCACAACACAAGTGCATTAGCTACTTCCTTTGGGATCAGAGCAATGTATGTGATTGGTGTCGAATATTTATTTATTTGTTATTTATTAATGTTTATGTGGTGTATCTGTAACCAGTGTCCAGTCAATAAAACCAAAGAAACAGTCGGTTCTTAAAAAAATAGACTAGAAAAGCTTTCAATATTTATTTATTGCACTAAAAAAGTTCAAATGGCGGACTTAATTCTCAAATAATTCTCTACCAGTAAACCGTCTTCAAGTCCATACTTTTGAATAATTTACACCCAGACAAATAAAGCCTCAGAACTTTTTTGCACCCTTGGTATATCATTTTTTACATCATGAGCAATGATCGATACTATTGACACTTGCAAGTTTTTCAAGTGCACTGTACTACGTAAGCTTTCTCTAAAATACATTTGAAAAGGCGCCTTCATACGAAGGCTCCATTAACGTCACCTGACAGGTCACGTGACCTTTGCTTACCTTTGCTTATCGCTACTTAATGGATCGCTAATCGCCGCTCACATTTCGCATTAACTTAATCTCCGTTTAGCCAGCTGTCGCTTTGTCGGACTTTCTATTCGGACGATATTCGGAGTGCTTGAATTGAAAAAATGACACTTAACTACTTATTTGTAATCGTAATAAGCGAACTTAGCTGAAACGCGACCGTGTGTCTAGATTGATAGAAAAAATTGCGTAGACTGTTGGTGTATGTAAGCTTGATATTATTCACCGATTCCAAAAACAATTATGTCACCTAAATAGAAGACAAATGCGTTTTTAGCTTTTTAGTCAGATTTTTGAAGGCGGTTTCATTTTTAAAATATTTTTAATACCCTAATTTTTAATGGTTTAGAATGCTTTCCATATTCATAAAGATGAAATAAGAAACCAAAAATTGCGCATGGGCGGGACTCGAACCAGCAACTTTCTGGCTAACCGGGTCAAACGCTCTTCCAATTTAGCCACCGTGCCGTCGGTCCGATAAGGCGATATTGCGAAAGTTGCTGGTTCGAGTCCCACCCTTGCGAATATTTGGTTTCTTATTTCATCTTTAATTTATAGTTATTACACATACCACAAAAGTCCTGGACCGTTTTAAAACTTACACTTAAGCCTTATTTAGAATATACCTGATTGAACTTAAAAATAATCATTTCGCTATGACTTCTTGTTTTTGAGATATCCGTGGACAAACATACAAATAAACAAACACTTACTAAATTTAGGACAAGTGTTCAAATTGATCACCTCCTTTTCTGAAGTCAGTCAAAATAATTTCCTGCTAAGCGTAACCGATTATTTTGTTAAGATACCTAGCTAATTAATTATTTACTAATCTCACTTTCGTCTCTTTACAGGTAATGACCGCATTAGTTCAGATGAACGAATATTTCATCAAAGGATGTAAGTGGGAGTGGCAAGACAATTGTATAATCAAATTCAAAACGGTCGAGTTTAATTTTTACACAGAAGCGTTATGAAAAGCCTAAAAAGCATAGTTCCCGTAAAGTTAAAGCCTGAACCAATAAATTATGAAACTGACACCACGAACAAATTTCGTGCTCCAGAATTGACGACACAGTTATCAACTCATAGTACGGATTCATAATTCGAAATTCAAATTTCAAGGAAAACGTCACAATCTTTTGGTCGAATTTGCGTCTCATTTTTTGCTTTTCATATCTTCTGTATACGTAGTAGTAACAACTCATTGGAAACAACAGATTTAAAACTTATTAGTTCCTATACGACCTCCGTGGTGTAGTGGCTAAGCACGCTGGTTTCAAGGCGTCGCCGCTCCGAGGTCCCGGGTTCGATGCCCGGACGGGTCAATATAGAAATCATTTTTTTTTATATTGTCTCGGTTCTGGGTGTTGTGGTACCACCGTTGTATCTGATTTCCATAACACAAGTACATTAGCTACTTACCTTGGAATCAGAGCAAAGTATGGGATTGGTGTTATAGATGGCGTGGAAAACAACAATGCAGTATATAACATTAGTAATTCAACACGGAAAAGTAAAGGTACCGACATAGCACACATATTTCAGGTCGTAGTAGCAAGTTGAAAAAATATCAACCAGTTAAGGAGGCGAAATGTCACGGGGCACATTCCGCCACGCCTCAGCGCACCGCCTCCGTAGAGCTTGAGCTATTCTTTGATGGAACATTAAAATAGATAAAAGATATTCATTTATTATTTTGAATCAGTTAACATGTGCAAGTAGCTTTAATATAACAAATCAGTAGATTTTAAAGTTATAAGGGGTAGTATGAACTTATAAAATAAATAACCACCCAATAAAATAACTGGAACTGATTCTTAATTGCATTTTAGGTCGTACTTTATTTGGTTTTAAATAGTTTACTGATTGATATTTGATTATATTTTGGTGTCTTATCAGTATATATATATATATATATATATATATATATATGTGTATATTACAGGAAAAGTATACATACTATGCTCTTCTCTTTAAATATACAGCTCCTAGGAAATGGATAAAAAATATATTCAGATACTAGTTCGTATGTACATATTCTGGGAAATACGTTTTTATTAAGGATGCCATTAAGACAACTAAGTAACAATTATACGGCTTATAAATTATAATAACTCTAGACATCTTGATAATTTAGGAAAAATATTTTTTATTTAGTCTAATTGAGATTGACAAGTTATTATTAATAAATATTTTACATGTATAAGGTTAGGAAATGTTTAAATTTCCTAGGGTGATTTAAGGAACTATATACAATTTTTATGCTTTCTTTCTAATTCTATATGTATCATTCATATCCTGTAACATATACATAGAAATTTCTAAAGTTTTTCTTGTCTATAAATCCATTTTCTTACCACGCCTAGACCGTGTGCTCTGTGATAGTGGGCACTTACCCTACGACCTTAGGAACACCAACATTGGCTTGTATATTGATTGACGCTAATGGAAAATATAATTATAAGCCGTCCTCCAACAGCAAACTTGGAAGCCTGTAAAGTAATAATTTAATATTATCTAGAAAAAAATTACTCATAAAAAAAACATAATATCTTATCAATGGACAATGTGGTATTCCTATAACATAAAAATCTTTTTTTTATTGACATTATGTATGCTAATCTATAAGTTATTAGCGGACCCAGCGAAATTTGTTTTACCCCCAGCCCCGTCCCGCCCAGCCCCGTAATTTTAAAAGATAAGCGATCCCAGCGAACATATTTTTCTCCTAGGCTCGTCCCGCCACAGCTCCGGCTCCGTCTAATGGTATTAAAAGTATTTTATGTCCTTTTCCTGGTTTTAAGCTACCTCCCCACCAATTTTCAGCCAAATCGGTTCAGCCGTTCTTGAGTGTAAGTTACACGACATTTTTTATAAATATAAAATTTGTACTGTTGGCCATGCATGCATGTAGCCTGATACTAATAATAATGGCAAAGTACAGGCTGATACTAATTTCTTAATGAATAATACTAATAATATATTATCTTTCGATTTAAGTTTTTTTTTTTTTTTTTTTATTGTTATAAAGTTCCTGGTATTTAATGAACGATGCAAATTTTTCATTCTCTTGGTCCACAATAACTTTACAAGGCTTTCCTGTTCCGAACTAACAAAAGATTATTACTACTGTATTACTCAAAACAAAAATAATCAATACCTTGATCTATACACCATATCAATCAATATCTTAACCTAAACTGCCGCAGGTGATATAATCAATATCAGAGCATTATTATTTGCAATACTATCGAATAGTTACGCATTCCGTTAGCCTACGCAGTACCCGGTCGGCCTTCTCAATGCTAATCCAGCTGATACTGATAATGGTATTTATTTATTTGAACAAAAGGGCTCGTTAACAAGTGAATTAGAATAGATATGTTTTGAGGCTACAACCTTGGAATAACTCATTTGTAGGCTTCGCATGTTACCATTGGCTAGAGTGTTAAACGTCACAGCTTTTTGATTCACTGGCTTGGATATGGCGTGTGATTTTTGTTCGAAAGCGAACTAAAAATCCACGTAAACAGAGCAAAATTACTCACAAAATTTTAGTAATATTTATTTTTATTACTCCTGTATGGAATTAAACGGTGTTTCATCCGAAAATCGGATGCATCAGATATTAACAAATGAATATCACGCGCTATTTAGACGCGACTGATTCAAAAATAGGGCCCCGGAAGTGAAGTGGTATGAAGAAATTAATATTGTAAGTTGTATTAGTTTTATGCTACATTATTTAGTGACTAGCGGTCCCAGCGAACTACGTATCGCTACGGCCCCGTCTAAGGTCGGCGCCGACTAATCAACCTGGCCCCGTGCCAGCTTGGCACCAACGAGGCGTGAACCACACGAAAGCGCGTTACGTAAAGGGAACAGCAACGCCTTGGATGGGATCGGCACCGGATAGCGAACGCCTCGTCTCGGATCGTGTTTGCTACAACTTGTGACAGTGTTTGTAGCGTAAGCGCGTTACAACGAATGCGTCGCTGGTCGAGAGTGGGTCCCGAGTAGGTCTAGATCCGAGTTGGTAACGTTACGAAGTTGATAGATGTGCGTTGAAGTATGGAGGTTCATACAAAGAATACTGAACGCCTCGAGTTGATACGGTGCTGTCACCGTCACGGGTGTATAGATGTGCTACAACCTTTTTGGTTATTCGAGACCAACACAAATTTAACAAAGTAAAAACAAGCAAATCGGTCCACTCTTGGTCCTCGAGTTGTAGTGTAACTAACAGGATTTTTTTTATGTATATAGAAAATAATTCCGAAACTGTAATGATGAATTCGCGGAAGTTACACATTGGCAGCAGTAACCTAAAAAGTTAGTTATATAAAATGATATGACTCTGGATCAAGGTGTACTATGCTTTAGGTATTCGTGGTTATAACCCATAAGTTTGCAACTTGACTGGGTCTACTGGCAGCTGATAATGATGAAGCTGATGATGATTAATCACCCTATTCTAGTGTTAATCTCTGGTAAAAAAACACAGGTCTCAAATACAAGTCCTCGTAGTTGCAAATATCTCTGTACTAAGTCAATCACGACTTTATGCTGAACTGTGCTAGCGTATTCTAAGCTAATTTTGAGAAAACATTCTTGATGTAACAATTCCCTTAAAATATTGCTACGAATTTAGTTAAATCGTTCGCACACACAACTGTCCCGGACCATTTCCTTATAAACCCTTTGCGGGACAGGCGGCATGCGCGCAGACATTAAGGTAATCGGCTACGTACCCGCGCCATAGTTCTAGGACAATTCTATTCTATTGCCTGCGCCTGCGCCGAATGCCGCGCATTGCGTGTACGATACAATGGGTGCGTATGGCCGAGGAGAGCGCCTTGTAGGCTACGCAGCGCTGGCGAAACCGGACCCACAAGTTTGTCTAAGCACAAGTAAGGGATAAGTAGTCCCAACAACTAATTTGTTTAAAATTATCACTTAAACTGTCATCATGACTTCTCATACGAAACCAAGACATCCGCCATCTTGGTTGTAAGTGCAAGCAAGCGCTTTCTTCGGCAATACACACTTTTAATGCTACCCTTAAACAGTGCGTTAATAACAAATTCGCAGTAAATCGACAGGTTACTGTAAATTGATACACTATGCTAAATACACGAATTACCAAAATTTTCTATTTAAATATAATCAATCAGAAAGCTACAATAATTAAAATAAAAGTAAGTACAGCAAAAATATATATGAAAAAGTATTTTTTCCCCTAATCTTAAACAAATCACCTAAGTGTGACAACGTGAAATATGACAAAAAACCACTACTACCGTTCTTCTGAGAAGACAATAGACTTTTTATCAATTTATTAACTGCTATTTTCTGTGTCTTACAATTTATTATACCCAATCAAAGAAAAGTCATAAAGAAAAATAGCTATAAATCTCCAAAATAATGGTCAATTTGCACTTCTGCAAGTATAATAAAGTAATAAAATTGATAATGTAAAAATTTGTAATCCGAAACTGTGAATTCACAATACCTAAACATGTTTTTTATTTTTAGGTTTAGAGATTAATGTCACATTAATTTAGATAATCTATGTCTTTTAGTTTCAGGTTATAATATTATGACTAACTTTGTATATCGCCATGAACCAGGTCGATCGACTGTTTTTTGACTCATAATTCCATTTCTCTCCGAGCTTTATTAGGTATTGATTAGCAGTATGCTAGTGATAAACCATTTACCTTATATCATTTCATAAAATCCACCATTATCAATAGCTATAGTTAGCATATATTAATTTAATAACTTCATTTTGTTATTTATATCTCGTCATTTGTAATATTATTTGAACTCAAATATTGTTATTAAATATGATCAACGCAATCATTAACAAGATTGCAAAGTAATAAAATTAAATTATACTAATTTGTCAATGTGACTGCTGCATATTAATATTGAATTAACATAGTTGTTCAGTCGATGCTCCGGCAGAATCTAACGCCCCCGAGATACTCTTAAGGCCACGAAATACATAAAAGTCTGAGTCCAATAAAATATACGTCAGATAACTAAAGCGACGGCATCAATTATGCGAAAAATGTCGCGACAAATATTTACATAAAAGATGTGACAGAAGAAATTCAACTAACATTGTTAACTAAGTGGTGTCGACAGCGTTTGGGTACAGGTTGATTATTTGATATAAATTGATCAAAAGTTATGTGCAAAACGGATTATCCTTAATATGACTGACTGTGAAAAAAATCTGGAAAATACAATTTGTATATAAATATCATCAAAAATCGCCCATACTGTTTTCGTTATGGTCCTACAACAGGGTGCAATAGAGGTCTTCATTATTTACCATCTGGAGGCCGATTCTCGCGGCAATCGAATTTTTTTTGTGCGGTAAATCGATTGCGAGTTAAACCGTTTTACCTAAGAAATCAAGTTAAATATCTAGACAAAAAAAAATTTCACACGAACAAAATCTAAAGACGTAGAAATCGTGACCCAGAGAAATTAAAAGAAAATTCGATCGGTGAACTATTTTCGTATACGAATTGCATGAGAATTGCTATTGACCTCTTGTAAAAAGGCACACCCAAACACTTAAAACGAGGTCATTCTGGTTATCTCATACTTCATTTTAAGGGTCGAAAGTATTGACAAGTATGCAATGTGAGTTAAATTTACCAACCTCCTGAACCGACAGTTACATTGTCATTCCTTTGTCATGCATGAAGTGTCTCCGATAATATAATATATTACCTTATAAGCACTGTATTTCCATAATCAGCCTGTAGAATGTAAAGCGCCTACGCATAGCGATTATGATTTTACCACAACAGACTATATTGTACTGATTATATTATAAATATCAGTAATACGGGAGCCATAGTCGTTTAAATAATTTATAAGCAACATTTGAATAAAATGCTCTCCTAATTATATTGTTTGGTTTTATTTCTTTGATTTATAGTTCACCAATAAAGTCTAATGAAGATAGTCGGGTGTATAACTTTATTGCTACATTAAACAATACTAAATAATTATCAATGGACCTAGCCTTTGATAAATATATAAAAATAACCTAAAAGTAAAAACGTCTTTTTGAGTAAAAAAATACAGCTTTCATAAATATTAGTTTAATTTAAGTTTAAGGTATTTTTACAATGGACTTATTTCACAGTTTGCCTGCAACATACGAATGCATAACGTCTGTAAGACAGAAAGCAGATCATCTGAAACAAACTTGCTCCGCTTATTAACATTGTTAATTTCTTGACCCGGCGTCACCCCTGCATTCTAAGTGATTTAAAAGATCCATAGATCGTAGAGTCGATCGACATTATGTTCGTGATCGAGTTGAATAAAAACAACAAATTAATCAAATGATAATAACTGTCCATGCGCATAGGAAAACAAAATATGCACATAAAATTATTGATATCACATGATTACACAGGTGGTCATGAGAGTATCAGTTTACTTAAACATATTTTTCTTGTATACTACCATATTTGTATAAAAATAATCCATAAATCAATTAAATCTCAATCTATTATTTTATGTATATTTTTAGCCAAAAAAAGCACGCAGGCATATGAAATGCACAAGACAATTCATATTTTCGTGTTATTCGCAATATTACATTACTTTTACTTTGTTGATAATTAACAATAAAAAGGAGTAGGACGTCGTGCATCATCTATACTAATATTATAAAGCTGAAGAGTTTGTTTGTTTGTTTGAACGCGCTAATCTCAGAAGCTACTGGCCCGATTTGAAAAATTATTTTTTTGTTAGATAGTCCATTTATCGAGGAAGGCTTTAAGCTATATAACATAAAGATACGACTCACAAGACCACAGCAGCAAGGAAAAATGTTGCGAAAACGGGAGAAAGATATTCCTTTTGTGAGCTTCCGCTGCGTACGCTGCGGAAACCGCTAAAGTTACACAAAAATCATGTATGACAAGATTGTTCAACATTAAGAGTTCTATACTAAAGTCCGCGACAGCATAAGTCTATCTTATATGGTTGACTTACTACAACCTTTTTTATGTTAATAAATTTGTAAAAAAATAATGCATCATTTTTAGAGGTGTATTATACACACAGGTATTTATTCTTATCAAAATAAATACATTCACCATCACGATTTCATTTAGAACAAAGTTGCCCTTTATATCATTTGATTCCAATAAATATCTTAGGAGCTATCACAGTTTTAACATAACTCCGCACCAAAATAATGTTCGCAACTTAAGTACAACGTGCGCTTGCGGTAATATATTAAAAAGCTGAAGAGTTTGTTTGTTTGAACGCGCTTATCTCAGGAACTGCTGGACCGATTTAAAAAAATATTTCTGTGTTGGATAGCTTATTTATCGAGAAAGGCTTTAGGATATTAAACATGACGCTGCGACGGGAGGGGAGGGAGCAAACTCAAAACGCGCGGACGAAGTCGCGGGGGACCGCTAGTAAAAAAATAGCTCAGAAAAAGTAAACTTTAAACCTACCTATTCAAAAATGAAACCGTTTTCGTGCTTGGAGCAATTAAGTTTTCTGTCAAACAATCTATGTGGAAATAGAGAAAACAGCGTTAGGTATAGTACACTATTTTTTATTTAGCAAACAGCAGCCTCTTGAACGCAACTTTTCTACCTCGGTCTCCTTACATTTCAATCGTAACGTCAACTTCTGCAATCTTCAATTAAATTCAAACGTTCTTCTCCTTTTTCATTTTCTCCTGTCTTTCATCTCTTTCATTCCGTTCCACGTCTATTACAAATCCTTTAATTTGGACTATTTTCCAAATTGATATTTTCAAATGCTTTAAAATCGTATTTCAAAAAGAAATGTCAGTATGGGAATTTCAAAGGGATTGCCCCAAATCACAAATACGAAATCTGAACCATAAGGGTACCTGTTTCTTAGGTTCCGTATTAGAATCGAAAATGGCACCTTTGTATTTCTGTTGGAGTGAGAATTATATTAAAATAGTATTGTACCGAACATTAAGATTTTTTTCAATATTAAAATTTTGATTTCAACAAGTACAACATCATAATAGTCGTACATACTTAGGAAATTAAAGTACACATGAAGTGTAAAATCAATGAAATAAAATAAACGTGTTTTAGTCATTCAACTTTTTTATTAAAAAATATAGCTAAGATCTCACAATACTTTGCTGCTGTGTCTTTAAGATAAATTCACGAGTGTAAAACAAGATCAGAACCCGTTTAAATGAACGCATTTAATTCTTGTACAGCTACCACACAAAGACCAGTCCCGACATTGTACGGAACATTGGCAGCGCAACCTCAGGTTGCACTTGTCAGTTTTTTTGTCAAAGGTCCGCCGGGTCGGGCAGTGCGCGTGAGCTCGCCGGGCAAGACGCCCGCACCTGCGCCCGCGCAACTCGAACGGAACTCGATCGCGAACAGCGAGCGACTTCGACGCGAGATCCGAACTCCGCGTCACATCCCTCGGGTGCAGATAAACAAGTGACTATCGCGACACGAGACGCACGGATTTAATAAACAAATAACGATCTTATTGTAAAGACTGATACCAGTGACGTATTGATGATAAATAAGTGACGATCGCGATAAGAGACTCGAGTCAAAAGTAGCTAAGAAAGTCCGTGATTAACAATTTAAATAAATTAGTAACTTTGTGCTTTTTTACAAATACCTCTAGATTAAAAGTGAGTGTTTTGTGACTGAAAACTTAGTGTGATGTACCTAAAAATGTATATCAAATCAGAAAGGTTTTACCAACAACCGGACCCAGCGCTGAAAGAAGAAAGATACTTCTCGGATTATGAAGAAGAATTAGATGACCGTAAGTAACCAATAATTTAAAGCAAAAGTATTACCTTCTTAAATCTATTGTTTCATATACAATCAATTTGTTGTCGAACATGATGAAAGTATTTTATACATAACACATTTAACAAAACGAATAGAAACCGATGCTGTAGTAAAAGCTTATTCTTCATTTACTCAATCATCTAAACATTCCATTCATTTAGCCATTCATGTAAGTGCAGTTAATTTATTTTAACAATAAACACAGGCTTTCAGCTTTTTATCACTTAAAAGCTCATTTAGAACCGCTAACGTCTTAACCGGTGAGCTGTCGGTAGTCAGTCGAAAAACAAAGAGTTATTCATGTGTAAACAAATCGTATAGCTGGATGTGTTAATGCATAACTGTTCAGGAGAAATGCATCGCTTGCGCACGCGTTGATGTCTTTTGTACGCGCCGGCCGACGGGCACATGTTGGGTTCCGACGGCGTGGCTTGGTTGAAGATTTTCAAATACTTTTTTGCTTTAAAAAACACTTAGTTTTTTTCTTTTGTTACTTATATTTACAATTATCATCATCATTATTAGCAGCCAAATGACGTCCACTGCTGAACATAGGCTTCCGCGGTTTTCAGTGACTGGGTGAGAGCGGTCCGCATCCAGTGAGATGCTGCGATCTTTACAAGATCTGTCCATCTTGTCCATGGACGTCCCTTTGGTTGAAGGGTATCCGATTTAGATTTTTTATGCTTCAACGTATTTTTACAATATTGAGTATTATCTATAGTCCCATCTGCTATTATTATTCGGCTTTGTCCTAAAAATTAACTGCAGAAAATATGTAACAAACACTGTCACACTAATTTAAAAGATTCTTTATTTATATTGTTGTGCTGTTAGTATCACTAAACTATACCTATATATATACATTGACTTGATCATAATTCATCATAGATTTAAAGAAGGAAGTGATTAGTTGATAATAGACAATACTATAATTTTGAATTACAGTAACTTGAAATGGTGTTAAAAGTATACATTTATAATAACTTCTAAGGATTGAATAAGCTATATTTAAGAATTACTTACTCGCTGTGACAAAAAATAATAACAGCAAAAAACGTTGGAATTATCGCCTGTGACAAACTATTATTTTCAAAGCTTTTGCTAAGGTCACATGGGCTAAGAACACAATGGACTAAGTACCTTCTAAAACCAACCCTTTTACAATAAACAAATAATACAGACGTGTCCAATCCACCCCTGGCAATCTTTGCCTTGTACTTTCAAATTTTTTACAACCACAGGTAATTCTGGGGTAGTAATCCCTAAATAACCCTTAACAGAAATATGACAAAGGTCCTTTTGACCGATGCGGCGAACTCAAATAAGTTTTACGGCCAAATGCTGGGTTTGAATATAATTTTTGTATACACAAATGGATGAAAAAAGGGTCAGAGACAGTCATGATTAGTCTGCAAAGTGGTGTGGAATTAATAGACGGATACGTTTTAGGTTTGGTCGAGCTTATAAGAAAATTATTTAATTAAATAGTAATGTTACAGATTTCATCATGTAGAAAATACTATTATCGTGTCTTATTCAAAAGATAAGTTAGTTTAAATATTAATTTACAATTCCAAAAAAACGGAAGATATGAACTGCATAGCTCTTACTTTTATAATGATCCCAGTTAGGTGCTTATGCTGGTATTTAACAATGAATTAAATGCAAGGACGTGACCATTTAAAAATCTCCAAATATTTACACTTCATTCAACAACAAATAATGCGATCCAAACACAATTTCCCACCCACGAAAAAAAGCCTACATACCCGTAATTTAGGCCGATTCCACCCTCGCTTGTCGCAACTTCACGGGGTACTGACTGAATTACCAAATTACAAACAATAGATCACATCATATTTCACTCAAACATCAACTCTGGTACCTTTGACATACGGCAGTTGTCACCACGCACAAAAATCAGGGGTAACAAACATTTCGCGAACAGCATTTACTGCATCCATCATTTCTAGGAAAGGACACTGCACTATGGTTTACCTGACCAGCTGAAAAAAATGCAGGTACCTGACCTGTTTTGTTTTTTTCTAAGCCAGGAAATCGCGACAATGCAACCAAACGGTCACGGCGAATCGGCATTGTGTGGGCTAAGCGCATCTTTGTTACACGAAGGCTGAAAAAACGCAAGTGCATAGGGGCCTTACCTAAAATTGTTAAAGTGCACAGCTTTGTAGAGGAATTGAAACGTTATACTATTACAAACGGATAAATATTTTTTGGATGATTTGATCTGCAAGTAGCAAAATAATCAACGCTATCTCTTGCATCATACTAAGTCGAGCAATCATATCTTTGAATGTAAACCAACTATCTGTTCGAACTTCGAATACCTACTAGATATTACTACAATTTTCCTACTACAAACAAAACACCAAATCAATGTTATCTCAGTCATTTTGTCATTATGATAAGCGAAAACCCAAATAAATTAAAACATTCCAATTATCTGCAAATCATGCAAATCGGCGATGTGTCAAATACCTTCTTAGCATACTTAATGGTGTATCTCACATTGTAAACATGCATAAGTTTTTTTTTAAACCGGAGTCAGAGACCTCGTCCATATAAGCTGCAGCGCTTCGCCGTGACAAGTTTAGCTTCTGTAGCAAAAACCACCCGCACTCGAACAAACATGGTAGTTCACATACGGGTTCGGGTAACTGACATTTCGAATCCGAACGAGTAAAATTGTATATAAAATTATGCTACAATTGCAATGATGTTTTAAATATATTTATTGCTACGTAAAAACATGTCTGTTTTATTTTATTGGATTTACTTTCTATTACTTAAATTATTATTTTTAGTATACATTTTATTATGAACGTTACATACATTAAAAAAAAACTAAATATTAATATTCTGGCTTAGTTACCTTTATTCACTCGTCGTCATAAGCATTTGAATATATTTTAAGTCTGTATGTTTATAATCGTATGTAAAACTCCATATTTGCCTAATAGGAAAGCGCTAATGATCTTTTGATGATCAAATAATATCAATAAACCACGCCACTATCATTGGGTGGATCAAAACCATAACACGTTAATTTAAATACATTAAAACAAGTTGACTGCTCCATTTATGGGACATATCATGCTTAAATAAAAATAGATGCACTGTCTTACTTTACACATAACACTTCACTTTTAGCCATTCCGTAAGTTGTGGCACTTGTAACTAACCCGTATCCAAATAACTAAAACACTAGACCAATAAACCAAGAATTTTACGTAATATAAACTGTAACAATCGAATATTAAAGTCTACTGGCAAACTTATACCTATTAAAATAACAGATTCCAATTTTTTTTAAACTCGAATCGCGTCGTCAGTAAACAAAGTCGGCTCCAAAACGGGTATCGGTTAAAAATTCGTCGTTCGAGTCAAGGCGAAGGTTGCAGGGGTCGTGGGAGGGTCGGCGATGGCACGCTGATTCACCGGGCCGTAGGTTGCACACCTCTGACATTAACCGCCGAGTCGAGAGATCAACGTTTTATTTTTATGCAAATAGGGAATCTAGTTTTCAGATCGGATCGATTGGACGAATGTTTGGTTCGATGAATATGCATTTTGTTTATGGAGTTTTAATACCTCGTTTGATATTATTAAATCAAAATGTTGAATTTATTTCTTATTCGGTGGGAGTTTCAATATGCTCTTTTCATTCTGTAGGTAATTTAGTAGTTAGTTTTCTTGTCTCGATCCATGAATTCTCAATTTAAAATCTCGACTCGGCCGAAATTTGGTCCTGGGGTTTTCTGTCTTCAAATTTCTAAAAAACAGCATAACGCTTACACTTGTGCTGTATGTATTTCTGCACAGCTGACTTATAAAGTTGGATTATTTTATTCTATAGATAAAACATTTCATTGCTGTCCCCTCTGTAGACTCTAAGGACTCACAGGTCGAATGCTAATGCAGGTTAATTGCGATGCGGCGACCTGCGTTACCAGCCACGCGAGGATGGAATTCTAACTCGCCATTGATTTCTTTCTTGCGAAGGATTCAATGCGCTTTTATTTACAAAGAATTTTCAATGCTTAAAGAGAAAGAAAATAGCCGTGATCGTATGCCACCTACTGTAGCAAAACAGATTCATTATAATAATAAAATAAAATCAAAGTGGCATACGACCCCGGCTATCCTTTAAGACTATTTTCTTGTTTCGTACTTTTTAAAGCGTGTTTTAGTAAGAAGTGGGTTTTAGTTTTATAAACTTTATTTTTCAAAGTTTAGAAACATTATTCTGCTGAAATAAAAAAAATGAGCAGGCAATAACTTGTGATAGGTAAAGATACTTCATTTCGTATATCAAACATCTCTTAATTACTCTATAAATCAAATATAAGTTCGAAATATCATAATTATTGAGGGCAAACTCATTGCCGTTAATGGTTTCATTAATTGAAAACTAAGCACTAGTAACAATATTTACACAAATGAAGAGTAAGTAGATATTCTGCATTATCAGTACGATCGTATTACACACTATGTTACATGTCATACGCGTACATTTCAAAACCGATGGCTACCGTTCGACAAAAAATAACTCAAGACGAAAACGGGTTCGCTTCGGCCACGTTTGGGCGGTATCTTCGGCCGAATCTATGATCAATTAACAACCCTAACCGGCCAGTGTCACTGGCGAGGTCGAAAGAGGTCACATCACCTCTCAACGATTGGTCTTTTTGCTCCATGATATCGGTAGTAACATCAAAACCGGCCGCGACGGAGTTGGATTCCTTAGCCACTGGTGTGCTTAAAAAGTTAATTACGAAGGAGGCTGGAATCATTGTAATGGACCTGCTATGCGTTAGTGATAGTAACATGGATTGGAAACTATTGTTCGTTGCTCATTGCCGAAGTTTAAAAAAATGGATGTTTAGACTCTGGAATAGTATTACAGCAGTTATTTACTGGTTCTTTTTTACCTATTGAGTAATGTTAAGAAAATTAAGGCTAACTAATATGAAACAACATCAAAATTATTATCAAAATCTGAGCTCTATTACGTAATCAAATAAACGTAATATGCGAGTTACAAGACACTAAACAATTGAATTGAGCATATAAGAAGCGACGTATACGCAATAGACCACATGTCGTCACTGTCTCAATCCTCGTGTATGATGTTGTATGTCATCAAATCGAGGGCAACGGAGAACTGTTGACAATACCGCGAACATAGGAAGGGCGTATTTTACATACTTGTGAAATACACTCGTTACACATTTTATTATCTGTACTCGTATATTACACAGTTCGTTTACTTGTCGGCTCGTAAAGTACACTGCCCACCTACGTCGTAAGTAAAGGTACGCTTTTTTTTATAATCAACAAAAAGGGCGGAAACCTTTTGGTTACATATTTTACGCTCGGTGCGTGAAAGGTTTCTGTTTGATGTTTGTCTTACTTTAAAAATAAGTATTTTTAAACTCTACTGACTCACAGATTTTATCACTTTCAGTATTTGTGCTTAAAATGGCGATAAAGACACGTTCATCATCATCATTATCAGCCAAAGAACAACCACCGCTGAACATAGGCTACGGTTTTCCACAGCGACCGATCACAAGTGGTTAGCATCCAGTTTGATCCAGCGATCTTTACAAGGTCGTCTGTCTATCTTGTCGATGGACGTCTTATGCTGCGTCTTTAGTCAAAGTGTCTCCAATCTAAAACTTTTCTGCCCCATCGGCCATCAGTTCTTCGCGCCATGTGGCCTGCTCATTACCACTTGAGCGCTTAAAGAGACGTTATTATTAATTACGTTTATTCTTATTTTTGCGTTGTGCGCTGGTCGTCATTTGTTTCTAAGCTAACCTCACTTATTTCTTTTTCCTTTATAAGTGTTCTAAAGCCAGTGTCAAAAGTACAGTCAACAAGAGTAGCATGCACACATTGTGCTTACATCATCAAAATATCGTCTGCCTTAACGATGAGCCCAAACAGTGGTGTTTGAAGTGCATTGTGTCCCAACAGTCGTCACGGTATGCTAACACGAAGATACACTGCCACGCGACATGTCAGGAATGGATCATGGGACAATGGTAGAAGATAAAACGTCATATTTCTGCCTAAAGCTATCAGTAAACTACCTACCGGTTGATACCTAAAGGTTCGGTCACCTTAAGTCTTAAGGTACAGTTGTTAATAGTTGTCAGGTATGTAGCTAGGTATTTGGATTTGGATATTTTCACACACACACGATATTTCTTTCTTTTATTTGATAATACTGCATAATAATGTTACTCGAGGTGAGCGTCAATAATTGCAACACAGTTTTTCAAAACTATAGCAGTTATTTTCGTGCAAATTTTGTGTTGTACAATTGTTTTTTATTCCTAATAAACTTTTATTTATTTATTAATTAATATACTTACACCATAATTACCTAATACGAGTGCATGAATGAAGGCAAGTAAACTTGAATCTCTTAATCCATATTTTTTGGATGTGCCTGGTGACTTATAGTGACTGGTGATTATTGCCTTCTCAAAAAACTATGTGTGAAACGCAATCGTGCACTTTTGTACCTGCCTCCGGCGGCCTGCCTGTGCACTTTTGAGTTCCACCATCGCTGAAATAGGCATATTCAAACCTACAAATACACATTGCATGTAAGTGAACCCTCTGTAGGTATGTTCTATTACTTTATATTCTTTGACAGTATTTGCTCGAGCCACGCGCAGGGATGCGTAGGCGCAGACCGCCCGCGAACCGGGACCCACTCGTACGGGAGAGCGTAGGCCAAGTTATCAAAACACACTGTGTCCATAAAATACTAAGTGACCGACGAGTTATTGTCACGTTGAAATGTCAATACGATGGTGTGGGCATTCAACTTAGTGAGTCGAGGCGCGAGCGCAACCCTTAGGAATGGGAAACGAAGATCACTTATGAATAAGAAATTGATTAAAACCCAGGCAGTATTTTGGTTCTTTGGTCAAGTCTCTCCTGGGATTCCCTAGCCTTCACTGGTTAGGACTTTCAATTAAGCCATGCTGTAGATCCTGGCTACACAGGAGTAGCGGCGGGCAGTAAACTTATAAATCAATGTTCTTTGGTCAAAACGACTGTCATTCGCGCTCTATGTTAACATACATTTAAGGTGTTATTTTATGATTAATATCCCGTCTTACATTGCGGGTCGACAGATTGCATTTTCACAGAACTGTGGGATTATAGTACAGACAGTGGAGATAAACAAACTAGCATATTAAAGTAAAATGCCTGCCTGTAAGATCAAAAACCTACAAAACCTTGTCCTTTATAAACACATAGACAATTTAAGACTCACTCTAAGGAGCTAGTAGGTTGACTATAGAGCTAAATGAACTCACTATGGTCAGCCAGTAAACTGACCATAGTGTCAGAGACCGTCAGCCGCCCCACCTGTTGTTGACTCTGCATGTTTGCTTATCTACAAGTACCACCTGCGCACGCGGCTGTGCGCGGGATTGAATCCAGGGAATGGATGGTATAGTGACGCTACATTATAATATAAAACTGTGCTGTCTTAAATGGGATACCTTTATTGACATTATTAGTGCGTACCCACTTTTGGAGAGACAATCGAAAATGGATTAGAGACTTCCAGCTTAGTAAGATCTTTTTATTTTAGTTTTATGACGTGCAATAAGTTTTATTAGACAGTGACTTGTAAACAAAATAAGACCTAAATAGACCAATAAGTTAAATAATTAACATATTTTCTATCTAAACTACACAGAAGCATTTCTAAGATCGAACACACACGACGGTAACAGTATGAAAAACATGACCAATCTCAATTAATGATCTTTAAAGCACAATTAAATAGGTAGTTTCTCTCGACTTTTCCTGCTGGCGACACCTATTCAGCAAATTGACATTGAATCAGCGGCTTTCTTTTCGACGCGTTCACGCGAACATCCTCAATAAAAAATCAGTTTCTAATAAGTCAAACGCGGCTTTACAGCCTCGCCGGTGCAGCTGCGCGGGCGCATCTATGCACTGGGTTGACCATCATTATTGGTATCTAAATATGAGACTTTATTTCAAACTTTGCAGTGGCATAAAAAATAATCTTAATAAATATAATTAACGAAATTGCTGTTCTCGGCTGTGAAATATGACCATGATCACACTCTGATTGAAATGTAAGATGTTGATGAATGTTCAGGTTTCATTCTCTTTTAATAGTATCAAGACATATTACCATCATCCTTGAAACTAGAATCAAATTCATGATGGCAGCCAAAGTATTGCGTTGATTTCTTAAAATACATTAGGGCTTTTAGAATACATTTACATTTGATTTTTTTTGTAGTTCTATGATGTTAATTATCTAAAGAGCGTCAAAACATATTTGTGGTCTAGTGATATTCCAAATGCAATCGCATAACGGTAGTTGCATCCATCCTACTACAATGATGGTCACTCTACACCCTCACCGAGGCTGTGCCAACACAAATATTGACGCTCTTAACCACCTGACGTTCAGTTAACGACTCGTAAAGGAATGCCCTCGGATTTCGTCGGGACTACTCGACCCTAGAGCCCTTGGCCAAACGTTTGGTAAAACATTTGTCCAAAGTCGTTCAAACTGTTTGGAGAAGCAACCTCTTCGGGATCTGTCTCTGATTCTTGGAAAAGTTAAATGACATGAGTGTCGTAATTTCGTTTTGTGCTTCAGTATTTAGGTAGGAATAATGACTCGTGTTCATAAACCTGAAATGACGAGGACAGGAGTCAGTACTATGTAAACTACTTAAACTCTGTACAGGTATGATAAAAAAATATAAAACTATAAAAGAACACAGCATACATATGACGTCCTGTTTCTGAAGAAAACTGATTGATTTTACTACTTCGTTCTCTGTAAAACTTCTTCAGCTAGCGGTATATTCCTAGCCTCCAAACTACTATTGGTTAAGTCCACTAAATCACTTGTAACTTGATTCTATTTAAACGTGTTAATTGTACCAATATGCTATCCAATTAAACGTTAACTATCCACTCATAGTTAAATTACAGTAAGTAGGTGCTACGGGCTGTAACGAGCCTCTAATTCAAGCCGGCCATCACTTCTTTCTACTAGCCCCGTGATTGGTTTCTTAAATAACTACAAGCCACTTCGCACTTTCATTACAGTCATTACACATCATAAATTCGATAGTGTTTTGTTAGCACAATCTGCGAGAGATTTGTATTTGACTTCGAAGTAATTTACCCAGTTAAAGATCTTAGAGAAATGAATGTATCCGTTTAGTTAGATACCTAATATGCTGTTTATTAAGGTTAATCTGTGGTCATATCCTTTTCCTATTAAATGTTTACATTGTTATAACTTAATCATTACAATCGAATCCTTGTACCTTGCTTTTGGGTAACTTTTAAGGCAAGATATTCTTAATCAATTAATATTTGATTGTTTAAGCTAAAGGTATACATAAATTTACATTGTCTATCCAATACATTAAAAAAACTATAAAAGTAGTATCACATAAGATACTCAGCTTAATCATGTAAGCTACTTTGTCGATTTGTCCACCGCCTCGCTTCAAATCTGTACCCTCACTAATTTATTTGTAGTTGATTTGCTCAGAGCGCGACCGATTTGGCTGCTCTTTAGCCGGCGGCGACAGCAGCTAACCAGTCTAAGTGCTGGTTAAAAACTTTACAAACAAAAGGTCGTATGGTGACCAATTCAATGACCTCCAATATAAAATAATTTATGAGAGAATTCCAAAAGATAGCTTGAAATCAAACTATAAAACCTTTCTACTTCTGGTACCTAGTTAGTGAAGTATTTGGCAGTATTTTCTCTTATTTATAACAATATTGTATTTCATCAGATAAATAAAAACATTGCCAATCTATCATCTATCTAATTCAAACGTCATTTAGAAATTATTTCACTTTGTCCTAATAAATAACAAAGCACGGTGATCCTGTCCGGTAAGACAATGCCGCTTAGTTGTCAGCAGTCAACAAGTAGGCAGGTTGCAGCGTTGACAGTTGGCTAGTGATGTGACTGACAGCTACACTTGCGCATGACACGCGCAACAAATTTCATTGATGATTTTTATGCCTTATTTCATTTTTCCTTAGCCAATGAGCTGTTATATATCTCTGTAATTTTAGATATCCTTAGCCTTTTATATCTCCCACTTTTCACATTGAACAATTATGCAAAAAAAGAAAACAAAATGTATTTTTTTTTCTATTTATTAATTTAGGAAATTTTACAGTTTAGAAGGTTTGACTAAAATGCTTTGAAAGACTCCATCAAAAGTCCTAAGATTAAGTTGACTCACCAATGGCAGCCAAAACAAAATGTCTTTCTTCCTTTCACATCAAAACCACTGGCAACTTGTGACCTTTAACAATGACCGAACACCACTTAAATAGTCTCTTCATGACGATCACGTCCGCAGCGAGCACATATTTGTGAACGGTACCAATCACTTAGGCAGTCTGTTTGGTGGACGTGCCGCCAACCGGGTCACGCGATGCCAACGGTACTCGTTTGACGACGCTGCTGACCCTACTAACTTGTGACCCAAGGGACGGGAGGGCAATTAGACAAGAAAGGTGGCAAAAATGACGTGTGGGCAATTATTTTTTCATTAGCAGTTTTCACTAAGGTAAAACCTCATTAGTAGGAACTACCGTGCCTTGGAACAAACAGTTAGTGGACTACTGTGTCTTTGAACAAACAGGCTTATTGTTGCAAAATGAAAGGCTGACTGACAGCCAGCACTTGACTGGAATCTCTTGCGATGAGTGATGAGAAGTCTAAAATAAAGTATATTAGTCAGAGTAAACGGTGTAGTTTCCGAAACTAAATGCATTAAACAGTGATGAGCTCACTGATATCCACCTATTACTAAATAAAATCGAAATGCTAAAACTCATACAAAATGTAAATGTAAAAAATATATAAGATCGTGTCTTCTACTATAATTCATTGGTATCTTCCTTACATAGTTTAAGGATGTAAGTGAGTTGTTCTCGCTCTAGAAAGTTTTACTTTCTTGAGATTGTGATACTAACGAAACATAGGAAATGCTGTCACTTATCCCACACGAGAGAAAGACGTCAACGCGTAAAAACAATGTAACACACAGGTTTAGTATCCGTTCAGACGCAGGGTCAATAGGGGCTGGCCTCTTCACTATGAAACTTAACACCGATTTGACAGAAACTATCAAGATGGTAATATTCGTACAGTCGCTGACGAAAACGCTTATGCTCTTTCACATATGCCATGCCATACACATGATTAAATAATACCTTTTTTTTAATAAAAATAAAATCCGTTAGCAAAAAACAATAATGTAGTATGTAATGTAGAAACGACAAATAAATTATTTTTTAGCATAATACATTTTTTTATTGTAATACGACTATTTATTCAAATTAAAATGTTCGTTATTAAGAAACTTAATACTATCCAATGAATATATCTGTATAAAGAAGTGACATAAAATTATAATATTTTTGAAAATCTCGATGTTTTATTGGCAATGTCTAGTTTGCGGTACAACTTTTATAAGCCAGATCTAACAATAAAAATAACTCAAAAGGCGGTGGACTTAAAAGCGAAATCTGATATTCTACTATCAATTAAGTTTACCTCAGATAAGAGTTATGTATACCTGTAGTGTATACCTGTAATAGGAAATCATATTTGCCAATTATTATTTTGTCATGATGTTGTAGTGTATATAGTGTGATTTGCCATTGGTGTACCTTTTAAAAAAAGAGTTGTTATCCAGTCTGTTTATGAACACTTACCTAGTTTCATAACTAACCTGCTACAAGAACTAACAAAGAGAACAAACAAGAAAAAAAAAACTAAGACATGCAACATAAAAAATAAACTAAAAACCTACCTATTAAAAAACGAAACCATTTCCTTGCGTCAAGGAGGCTATGATGCTGGCTGCGTTGCCGCGTCGGATAGATTTGCCAATTCTTTGAGCTAGGAACCAGCCAGTTTTGGGGCAATTTTTCTAAACAGCAATTTAGCAAAAGATCCCCACGGCCCAAATGTTTCTACGCCAAACGGCGCAAACACGTTTTCAGCGCTGCTCCAGCTTTAAGGGCTTGTTTCTCTGTTAAGTCAACTTAAGGTTGAAGCAAGTCTATACCCACCCGGCACGGGAACAGCACCAACCAGGCGTCAACCATACGGAAGCACGTTACGTAAAGGAAACAGCAACGCCTTGGATGAAATCGGCACCGGATAGCGATCGCCTCGCCTCGGACCGTGTTTGACAGGGTAGACGGATAGTCGTCAACCAGCGGACGACGCGTCGTAAGAGCGTAACAACGCATGCGCCGCTGGTCGAGAGTGGGTCCCGAGTTGGTCTCGAACCGAGGTGGTGACGTTACGAAATTGATAGATGTGCGTTGAAATATATATTTGACGACCCGTCTGGTGTAGCGGTCGAGAAATCGCCTACTACACAGCGGGTCGCGGGTTCGATCCTCGCACAATACAAACATTTGTGTGCATGAACATGTCTGTTTGTATTAGTCTAGGTGTTTTCTATGTATATCATGTATGTATTTACAAAAAAAATATTTAAGTATTATATCAGTTGTCTGGCACCCATAACACAAGCTTTGAGTAGCTTACTTTGGGACTAGATGGCGATGTGTGGGAATGTCCAAAGGATATTTATATGGAGTTTCAGACAAAGAATACTGAACGCCTCAAATTGATACGGTGCTAACACCGTGTCGACCGTGGGTGTATAGATGTGCTACAACCTTTCTAAGGCGCACTGAACGTATAGTCAGTACCATGCCAATCAAAGTAATAAGTTTACTTATTTTTCTTTAACACATTTTTAGAAGACTAGATGAGATTGTCACTGTCTTATGATGTTGACTGTGAGAGCCTGAAGTGTAACAGCATGCACAAGCATATTATTAGTTCGAGCCTTCTAATTAAGAAGTTCACAGTGCGGCCACTAAAATTGATACCGATGTGTCAAACGGGTCGACATGTTGCGTATCATAACGGTACCGGCTTCCTCTCGTTATAATACCAATTGATGTCAGGGCTGTCACTAACATCTTGAGTCTAATTACATCAAAATTACATTTGGTAAACCCACACCACCCGTTGTTAACTTTCAAAGCAGCAAATACATTTTCAAATCGATGACATACATTACCAGAGTGTAACCAAGTCAAAAAACTATTTTTTTGTGTTTTTGTTTCGGAAATATCTCTCGATGGATTCACTTAGGTGAACTCAAACTAGATGTACGAGTAGGTGGATTTACGAAGTTCATGCGATTAGTAATCTTCTGTCGTCTTGAATAGCGTCTTGCGCGAACTCGCGGAAGAGTTACAGGGCATAAACTTAAAGAAAGGCACATGTTTGTACTGCTGCTATCCCCAGGGTAGCAGGTAAAATACATATCATATTTCCATGGCTTTAAAGAAATAAGACATAATTGAATTGTGTACTTTGATAATTTGCATAGCTACAACCCTATAGTTGACCCGAACGAGTTGTGTACCGGAAGTCATCGCTCATCGCTCGCCATCATAAATTCCAATCACTTCCTGCGCAAAAATGATAATTTTGTTTGATTTTGGTGGAATTGAAATATCTTCTCATGCCTATTTGGTGCTTTTTCTCACATAAAATTAGCTGCAGAAAAATTTATTGAGCTTCTAGCTGTTCGTGTTCGTGTTTGAAAAATGGCAAGATATACTATTTCCTTGACAGCAACGTAACGTAAATGTATTCTAAAAGTAGCACATAATAAGAAGAACTGGTTCTTCATATATATATATATATATATATATATATATATATATATATATATATATATATATTTATATTTAAAATGCGACTCAATGACATATTAATTGCCAAAATGTCATTGCTTTCATTTTAAGCACATTTTGATCACTTGATTATTATCTTAAAAGATGTTTAATGTTGCATTATTGTAGTGAAAGTTAATGTACGTTATAATTTATACTCCTCTTAATTTTGGAATAATCATAAGCCTATTGTATGGGAAACTTCAATCAAATACCATAAATAAACTATGACACTACAAACCACAGCTTCTCAAAAATAACTTACTTCCAATTTGGTAACGTCAACGTATGTGGTCCCTATAATAATCCCATATAATAGCTTTATAAGCTGAATAATATCGTACTATTCCGTGGATATGACCATTATCGCCTACGTATCGCACGTGCCTAGTATAGACAGACCGACAAAACCAGTCGGTTTATAATAATATTCTCGTAACATACCAAAGTTATGTTCCACATATTGTTGTGAACGAAAGGTGTTAATAAATTCTGCAAACAAAGAACGTTAAGGTACAAAGAAACATGTGTATACAATTGTTACGGCGTGTTATTCAATATTATAAAGTAATTTTACACTAAACGGTGGATATGTGTAATCTACGCTAATAAATTGTTTTTAAGAACGCTATTAACAAATCAATTTCCTGTTTTTTACAACTTTGTCATGATAAATAATGTCCGCTGTCATGATTTGTTACAAATATTTTTTTTTATTATTTTAGTCGTTAAGTTTGTTTATTCAGCTAGAAACTAATCTTTGTACCGTAGCCTACATTAATAATATTAGAACTCATAAGCACTGTCGCAAATTTTGTACATATTTTTATTTCTACTTAGATTTTATCTTTCACACGCGGTAATATGGTAGAGTTATTAGCCCTATAAAGTCATCTTTAGAGCCACAAAAAAGGCAACTATCGTATTACAATGTGAAACTGGCAACACCGCATAAGGCTCGATTAATTACCCGTTTAGTTGCCCGTGACAAGTAACAGCTCCGGTCACACGATATATCACCGGCGATTTACGCGTCACAACTTTAATATCGGAGTGACAGCCTTGCGTAAGTAAATGATAAACACCTGTGACATTTTAACTTGATATTTACATTATATTTCTGACAAGGAAAAGGTATCGCGATTTAGAACTGGTTTTAATTTAATGAACTTTGGACAACACAGCGAGCCTATATTGGATTATTACTCGTGACGTGGAAGGTAACTATAAAACAACGGTTAATAATATATTTAAAATGGCTTAGTCGGGCTTAACAAAGTTTGAAATCAAGTTATATAATATTATGTTGGTAGACCGTGAAATTGAGACCTCGCCTGCGGGGCACAGGGGTGCGGGGGGAGGCGAGAGCGCGGTTGGTGAGCGACGCGGGCGGGTGTACCCGCGCCTCCTGCACCCCTCACGCGACCCGCTATCGCCTCCCCCCGCGACCTTGTGCCCGCCCGCAACAAAGTTTCAATGTTGCAGTTTAGGGAAATAATAAATACGGAATAATTAATTAATGAATCTATTTACACAGTTTGTCTGCAGTTTACTTATATTTGTGTTTTGATGTAACCGCCAGTAAAGGCCTAACAAGGTGCTTTACACCTATGAGTAACTAATAATTTAAAATATAACTCTGCTTATTTGAGTAAAAACGTTTTTATGTTTAAATAACATAAAAGTATTGATCCTATTCCCAAGTAAGTTATAAGTAGACTTCATAAAACTGTTACTGTGTTACTCGGGGGATGTTTTTGTGATCAGTAAGTGGGTCAGTATTTGTTATTTAATATATTTTTTATTATGACTAAGATCTTGTTGCGTTCCATTTTTCGCATAGATAGCATTCATCTCATAAACAAAGTTCTTAGGTCAAGCAAATGACGGAAGTGTGATCGTGCTATCTCAGTCTATCCTTGTCTGAAAATAGAAGCCGGAAGGTGGTTGGTATGCCTCGTGGTGAGCGTACGTGATCTGGATACAAGAAGTGATGGCAACGTTGATACTAAATACTTTTTAATGTCCCATCTACTTACTCGCAATGTTTCAAGGATAATACGAATCTTATTTGTGCCTAAGCACATAAATAGAATGCGGCGAATACGTAGTAGTAAGTATCAAATCTTATTCTTTTTGCATCCATCGAAAATAATCAACGAGAAAACGTGCGAAAAAATATGGTCAGTTATTTAAATTAAACAAAATCCTTCAACTTCCTATCCATTAATTGACAACTGATATAATTTACGTTTTGGTCTCCTGTACTGTTACCATGAGTTTACTCGCTAGCGACGACGTTTTCACTCGCTAGCGACAACGTCACTTTGTATGGAAAATTTGAGTTCTGTCAGTGACCACTAGAGGTGCTGTGCAATTTTCCAAAGACTCTTTTACGTCGTCGCTAGCGAGTGAAACTGTCGTAAACTCATGGTAATGGTACTGAAGAACACGGCTACAAAACGATCCTAAAACGTACAAAAAAACTTTAAATATCAACCTTTTCATCTCATAGCATTATTCACACTCACACTTTAATCAGTCATGTATAAATACAACTGCCTGTGATCTTTAGACCATGGTATGAATATTTAAAGATGGCGCTCCGTGATTGGTGGAAAGTGTAACGCTTCCCGCGTGATCAAACGCGCCGCGATCGTATCTGCGTACGCGCAGGTTACGCGCATGAACTCATGACGCCTGTGCGGGGTTCCGCGGGCACTTAAGTAAAACTAAGAACTTTTGGTGGCACAGGTCACTGTAGAATAGGTAATACTAATAAAAAAGAAAAATATAATCAGGGCATGGATTTGTTATTACTCTACTATAAACTTAACACTGACTTTCCAAAGAGGCTCCCTTTTGACTTTTTGACGAAAATTAGACCGTACTTAAAATGCATACATATTTAATGTAATACAATACTCTTGATTTTGAACATAATCTTTAAAAAAAAGTAATTTACACGGTATCAGGCTATTTTAAGTCTCCAATATTCATGTATTGCTTTAATTTTAATGTTTTTTGACAATGCCCTTATTTCAATGGCTGCTTTGAAAAAATTGCCCAAAAAAGAAAAATGAGCAGTAGTAGAGTACCTAGCGGTGTATCAAAGTGCTGTATTAGCAATCAAAACAGCATTTAAGTACCGGAGAAAATAATATCCGCGGAACTCACCATTTTAATTTCTAGGTAATTTGAACATTCGCTAACCGGATTCATACATCGCCTTAAGCGGAATTATTAATTGTCGAAACGATGACATTTTTAATTCGCTGGAAAAGTGAATATTTGCCTTTTTACGGACATCAAACGCCCGCAGTAATGAGCACTAGATTTAGTCCAAGAGAAGTGGTGCAATTATGATACATTTGTCTTGTTGCTTTCTGAACTTTCTCTTTTGATGTTGTTTTCTTTTTAATAATGCTGTAAAATAAGTAATAATAATTGATAAAATAAAATAATAATATTTTTTTATTTCATTATTGTCATATTAGATAACGATTGATAAAAAGGACGTGATTTTTATTTAATAAAAAATCTTTAAAATTTGTCATCTTCTCAGCATAAAGATGAAATAATAAACTAAAACTTTGCGCACGGGCGGGACTTGAACCAGCAACCATTTGGCTGACCTCTGTTTCATAAACAAACGGCTAGATGGCGCTAAGCGTGACGTATGACGCAATGACGTATCCATAAAGAGACCACAAATTTCGCAAAGTCGGACTGACAGCACGGTAGCTCAATTGGGAAGAGCGTTTGCCTGGTCAGCCAAAAGGTTGCTGGTTCAAGTCCCGCCCGTGTGCAAATTTTTGGTTTCTTATTACATCTTTATGAATATAAAATATGACACTTCACACACACTTCTTCGAGTGTTAAAAAAACATTCTAAACCATTAGCTTCTCAGCAGATCAGCTTTAAGTCTCTTGATAGGTATCTAATTTTTCGCACACCAAAATAACGTTTTTATTTTGTCTACCAGGTGAAGGCGGAGGCGGGGGTGCGGCGCGGCGGTGCGCGCGCGATGCGGTGGCGTCGCCTGCGCACGCGCCGACGCCTGCGCCGCCCGCGCCGCCACAGCCGCAGGTCAAGAGCGAGCGGCTCAGCCCGCACGACTCCACCGCTTCTAGGTAAAGCGAACTTTTTTTATACAAAACATCCCAAGACCTGCTCACAGGTCAGAGTATGCAGCAGCATCAGAGCCAAGTGTTAGCGACTTAGCCAGCTTATCTACGTTACACACAGCTTTCGCGTAACTGTAGGGTACCAACGCTGATGTCCACGTCGCTTTAGTCACATGTGTTTCTTTTTAGTTATTTTACATTTAGACATTTTCTCTTAACTTTAGTAAATAAATAAATATAATAAATAAATAAATATCCTTTGGACATTCCCACACATCACCATCTAGTCCCAAAGTAAGCTACTCAAAGCTTGTGTTGTGGGTGCCAGACAACGGATATAATACTTAAATACTTTTTGTTTGTAAATACATACATGATATACTATAAAAAAAAACTCGTCTTGAAGTCATCAATTCTCTATAGTTTGAGTTATTTCTAGTCTTCCTCTGAAACAGTTTCTTAGTATTTTGAACAGTCATAATCATCATCATTTTCATCCAAAGGACGTCCACTGCTGAACGTAGGCCTCCCCCACAGTTTTCCACAGCGACCGATCACAAGCGGCCTGCATCCATTTTGTTCTTGCGATCTTTACAAGGTCGTTTATCCATCTTGGACGTCCTACGCTGCGTCTTTGGTCGATGGGACTCCAATCTAGAACTTATCTGCCCCAACGGCTATCAGTTTTGCGCGCTATGTGCCCTGCCCATTGCCATATAAGCTTACTGATTCTCAGGAATATAGTTATCTTAGTTCTTCTACGTATCTCATCATTTCTGATTCGGTCTCATAGAGAAACACCAAGCCTAGCATTCTCCATCGCTCGCTGTGCGATTTTTAGCTTCCTTATAAGGCCCATAGTAATAGACCATGTATATACAGTGCTTTACCTAAGGTCCGGTTTCTACCAAAGCAGAGATGATTTGGTAGAAACCGGGCGGAGAGGAGACGGGAGGAGATGTGCTGCAAAGCTGGCAGGTTATTGGAAGTTAGGATAAGAAATGTGAAAATAACGAAACCTGATTGGTTTATTCAAATACATCTCCTCCTATCTCCTCTCCTCTCTGCTTTGGTGGAAACCGGGCCTTAATCGTTTATTATTTAAACACAGATCCCGCAGCGTGACGCCGTCCACATCGTCGTACCCGGGCACGCCGCCCGAGCGCGGCAGCCCGCACGCGCCGCCGCAGCCTGCGCCAGCGCACCCGCCGCGGAACTACTCCGACATCATGCGCTCGCTGGCCGCGCGGTACAACACGCACCCCAACAACGAGTGAGTAACCCACAGAGACGTTAAAAGATAACTACTCCGACATCATGCGCTTGCTTGCGGCGCGGTACAACACGCACTCCAACAACGAGTGAGTAGCACCTACTGAGAGGTTAAATAAATATCCAAGACTTTCAAAGAGTTGAAGCAAAGAGGGTCTAATAGCCATCTGGAGGACAGTGAGTTTTATTTTTTATGTCTCCCATATACAAATACCTAACTTCCCTCTGTAATTAAAATTCAATAAAAAAAGGTTTTATAAATCATAATCAACATTTGATTATTTTTCATCGTATACTAAAAAACGTTGAATACCTAACAAAAATGAACTAGAGATGTTGGTGGTAAAATTTGTACCTAGTTCATGTCATGAGGCCTTGATTGGATATCTATCACTGAACATATGACAGCTCTACGCCTATTCAATTTTAATAGTATAGGCTATGATAATACGTGTCTTTCACTTATCTTCTCAAGGCATCAAGGCCCAACATGTGTTCGATTTTAATTTAAAATTCATGTAAAATATTCATACACAATATCCATAACTAAGAATTTTCATCTCAAATTCAATTCATTTCAAATCTATTAGTATATAGATTTGAAACGTCTTGTAGTATCAAGAGAAAATGACACCGTAACTTATAAAATTGGAAACGTGCATGAATATTCATACAATTGAGTCAATTGGGCCTATAAATTTATTTTAATCCGCACAAAGGAAGTGTTGAATCACTGTCATATCCGAATAGTTGTCGTAACCGAATATCGATTCGAATGTTCACACGGTCGATGTCACAGCACTACGACCCGCGGTCACCGACCGGCTAGTGATGGCCGCCAATTAGCATATTAATCGATTCGATAAGTTACGTTTAGTCGACAAATTTACATGATTCGTGAGAACCTGTGCTCTCCGCGTGAACTGATGTTATATTAATGAATTGCTCATCACGGTGCGGTCTTTAACCTCGTGTCAATTTCGATTGGCCACGCTTCACAGGCGTCTAGGCGCCTACGGTTTTGTTTTGACACACTCCTCGCGGGGAGCCTGCGGTATCGGTCGTAAACCACCATCTTTATTCGACTCGAAAGTCTTTCCCAATCACGATAACCTTCGATTAAATTGTTAATTTGTGAGTTAATTAAAATATTTTGTACTTGATACCTGGCAGTTTTGAAAACGCGTTGAATTTCAATAACGCTCACCTGACAGGCACGTACTTAATTTACGAAAAATTAACAAGTGATGTATATTCATTTATCAACAATTTGTTACAATCTACAATTAATATTAATTATCAGGTGTGGTTAAGTAGTCAGTAATTAATAATTGTTCCGAACGTTTTTCTAAAAAAAAAACACATTAAAGCACCATAGTCTCGAGCGAGTCACTTTAAATCTATTGGAACAATAACATGAACTAATTTGATTTGAATTCATTACCAATTAAGGAATCGTAAACTATGTATTTTATTGGGCATCAAGTATTCACAACTCCAATCAATTAACAATATGAAGTCGTTTAGTAATTTTATTAAATTTATATATCATTGGAGTAGGCTATTATTGTTATTCATAGGAAAATTATATCCAAATGATTGGATCGGTTTGAAAATCGTTATCAAACAGGCAATATATCGACTTAAAAAGGGTAAGTCTGAAACTAGGTTCTACGTTGACACTAGTTTTCGCTCTCATAAGGAACTTGAAAGTAATATAGCAATTAAATATAATGGGGAGTTATATCACCCAAAGGTTGGCCAGTTGAGTATGACATTCGTCATTATAGACAGTATTGTAAATCAAGTTCTGTACAAAATGTTTCATAGCTGAATCATATTATTGCAAGCACCTGCTATGTGTAAATTCCCTGTTCTTTTAGTATTGACTATTATGTTACGTAAGTACTTGATTTGTGTTTTGTTTTAGAAGTCAAATATGTAATTTAAACCAACAATTCACACTTTCGTTCTAACATCGTGACGACCTCCGTGGTGTAGTGGCTAAGCACATTGGTTTCAAGGCGTCGCCGCTCCGTGGTCCCGGGTTCGATTCCCGGTCAAGTCAATATAGAAATCAAAATTTTCTATATTGTCTTAGGTCTGGGTGTTGTGGTACCACCGTTGTGTCTGATTTCCATAACACAAGTGCAAATAGTTACTTACTTTGGGATCAGAGCAATGTATGTGATTGGTGTCTAATATTTATTTATATGTTATTTATTTATCGTCACCGAACATCTAAACTGATAATATCTGTATAATCTTCAGGTAGCTACGCCATTTTGCCGCATCGTGTCAAATTTTTAATGTTCTAACGCTACAATACCTTTTTTTCTTGAACATTAGTTACATACACATTGACAAATACTTACACACATAAGCACGTCGTCAAACGTCGTTTTCGGTTGTATTTCCAGTCAACGTTTACTAACGTTAGCGACAAGCTATAAGCATTTTTTTTGTTTGCTATACGGCGATACAATGTCCTCAAACTTTGTGTGGAGTTCTCATGCGCCACGGCCTATAAGTTGACTATTGCGGTATGCGTACATGAACGGATTTAATACATTCTTTACCTGTTGTAACTCGTAGTTGTAAATTAATTGTAGCTGCTTATTTTTATTTACCTGTTTTTATCGGCAGCTACTTCCACCGCATGAATGGGTTCGGCGTGGAGGCGCGCACAGCGTCGCCCGCGCAGGCAGACGTCACCGACGCACCTTTAGGCGGGCTGTTCACGAAACTAGCAAAGCAGCAGGGCGGGCCGCCCAGATTGCCTGCTTTTCCCGTCATGCTGGATATGAGCTCTACAAAGGTAATTACGATAAATAAATGGTTCTACGGAGAGTGAAGATGTAAGAGGTAGATCTTTAGCCGAGTAGCCACTCAATGAACAGTCATAGGTAACTTTAACGTGTTGCTCTAGCTACAGTCGATAGCTACTTGCTGTGTTTTAACGGCTGTCGCTAGGTTAATTTGTTTTTTTTTTGCAAACCGCTGTTCATGTGTCCTCAGGCTAGATTCCTAAGGCCTCATAATAATTTCCATATGAAAGGAGCTGTCAAAGATATACAGGCGTCCTTTAAATGTGCTCCATGCCAAGCCATGGACAAATAAGAAGGGAGAAAAATCTAATAGACTAGAAAATATGTGACAGTGCGATTTCGTGGCCTAACCTAACCTAACACTTATGCTGAACTAAGCCTTCAATCGATAGTCAAGTTTTATAACTCAGTGGCATTATTTCTGCCCGGATTCATTTTAAAGGCAATAAGCCCGAAGGAGATAATTGAAAATTGTGCGAGTTCGTGATTTAATTGAATGTTAAAGGATTTATCAATTCACACATCAGTTAATTTGAAATATTAATTTGAGAAATAATTGAATTCAAGAGCTATCATTCTGTTGTTATTATTGTCTTAGATTTTACGGACATCAACGAGAAATTTCGCCATTCAATTCTTACCTCTAAACTTAAGCTACTCTCTCACATTTGACCTGACCATGTTATTAGAAAATTTTCCACAATCTGTTGATAGTTCTACCAAAAATTACCAAAGAAACTATGGGAATATGAACACAATTCATATTCTTAGTTGACCCGACTTGCGTGCAGCGTATAGCAGGATGTCCATAATCAGTGTAAGCTATTGTAAAGCAGGTCATTAAAATTAACCTCCAAAAATGTAAAATACTTAATATTCCAAGCAGTATTACTCATTTTTAGTTAAGTAATATGAATAACGTGCGTTACTTACAAGGCCACTGCCCCTATGAAATAATTTACGGTCAGCTAAGTTTTTGTTTCAAAACTACCACATTTGAAATTCATATTAATTTTAAACACAAGTGCTCACTGACCTTCCTGTTTTAATTGTACATCATGCACCGTTTCATAGTTCACGGCTGTGATTAAAATGTCTCGAACGCTCATAAAATTCATAACGTGGTATCGCAGTGCGCATCTCCATCGGGCAGAGCTCGTTTATGTTAATTTGAGGCTCTTTAAAATCATAATGCGCGGTGAGCCGGCGAGCAGTGTAGCGGCGCACTTCCTCCGGGGTAATAATGAAGGCAATTAAATCTGATAAGGCTCACGACCTTTACACTTCCTCCGGCAGCTAGATAAGGCGGAGAGAGTGTTAATTGCGCGGTGGCTGCTAGTCGTTACCGTTCTCGCGCGGAGGTATCGCAGGCGCAGGGTACGCGCCCCGCCCACCGCGCCAACGAACCGTCTCGGCTCTCCACTGTAAAAGGAACTGGAGCTGCACTAATTGGCAGCGGCACGCGCCGCGCATGCGCTGCGCCCCGCGACATGATAGTGAGGGGATGTGAAATCGAAACAACTCTAAATTAATCGACTTTTTGCACTCCACTGCAGAGAGGCACGCGGATATTGCAACGCTAAATCGTCACACTCATTCCGTTTCGCATAATGAATAAAATCTAGAAACGCACTGCTCTCACAGCTCTACGAATGCGTGATCGCGGTTCGCTGAACCTGATTTGTAACGTTTCTATTTTGTAAATGACACTTATGGTATTACAGTTCGCGGGCCGTGAATTGAGTTCGGTTTCAATTTATGTTACGTCCGGGCCATAAATAGTAATTTGAATTTATTTTCGCCTATAAAGAGAAACAGGAGCGAGGCGGAAATAAATCGTGAGATTTATGGAGGTGGCTCTGCTTCAGCAGGTCCGCGGCGCGCGCGCACGCGCGGCGTGTTCATTTCACGCGCGCGCGCCTCCGTCTGAATTTTATTCAGAATTACCCAGCATTCGCCTTTTTTAGTGCTAGCGGCAATTAAAAAAGATAGATTGCAATTTGACCCGCGGGCGGCGAGCGTGACGGCTCGGAACGTTATTATGATGAATGCTCGCCACTTACGATACGAGAGTGCTCTCGATCAGATAATGGCCGCTGGCTCGCCTTTCATGTTTGCTTAACACTGGTACTCTATGCCACTTGATGGGCTTCTGAGTAATTGAGTTTTTAAATGCCAACCCGCGTTGTTAAGCGTGGTATTCAAAGTTATTGTTATCTGGCTTAACTAATATTTCAGATAGTATCGCTGGGTCTTCTGAGGTATATTTCTACATCGTAACATCCGTTACGCAAACACGTCTGTGTTAAACTTGTTGTTTTTCTTAAGAAAATAACTATTGCATGTATTCAATTTCATGCTGTAGTTACAATATGTGTATCAAATTGCCAAGATACCAATCCACTTCCTTTGCAGATATTTTTTAATCTATACTTACTATCTGCGCATAAGTATTACGTTATATGCGTCTTACCCTTCAGCGTTAATATCGCAAATTGAAACATGTTCCTCGGTTAAAAAACGCCTATATATTAATACTATATAAGTGCGTGCCAATTTCGCCATACAATCGCCTTTTGTGTTTATGCAGGCTTAAAATCAGGATAAAAGACTCATATTCTCAAATATTTAACCAAGTCTTCACTCCACAGACACTGCTAGCGATATCCCGAGTGGGCCGAGGCGGGCGGTCGCGTCGCAAGCGCGTCGGCGCCGGCGCAGCGCCGGAACATTCACCCCTGGACTTGTCAGCGGCGGGAGAGAGTGCTGCCAAACGCGCTAGACTGTCAGCCAGCCCTAGTACTAGGAGTGACAGTGACGAAAGAGACAGGGTGTCCAATGATGGTAAGTTTTTTTTATATATATATGTCATAAGTAGTAGCGGCTGCTAAACATTCTCCGCTCGACATATCTAATCTTACTCTAGTCTAGTCGAACTAGAAATTGAACGAAGTAAATGAAATTCTGAAGTAAGGATTTGCTACCGTCATTCGCCATATATTACATTTTTATACATAGACAATAGATATTAAAGGTAAAGCATTACGAGAATTGCCGGACAAAAAACACGGTAGGTACCTCCTTTAGAAATACCGTTCAAACGAATTTACAACTTTTTAGGCACTCTCTTCAGAATCTCTTAATTCAAAAGATCGGAAAATGCATTATTTTATTACCAATTAAGAGATTCAATCGTGCCAAATGTGAAAATGGAGTCAACGCCCCAAGGCAAAAGCAATAAAGACACCAAATTCCAGAGTAACTTTGATTGCTTTATCTCAATTTGTACCCAAATTGTTCTTTAAACGCGTTTTTAATGTTTCCCCAACTGAACAGTAAGTGCAACAATAAAAGAGTCGGCGTTTATTAAAGTCAATCAATTTCCAATATCTGGCGTGGATACTTAAAATTAATTGCTATGAAAATATGAGTGTGTTGCTTCGGTGCAGGTCAATTTACTTCATCATGTTTTTTTTTTTGTAGATCGGAGTGAAAATAGAGGTGAATGCCTTTGCGCAGAAGCGAGAGCGCGGCTGTCGGCGTGGTCTGTCGATGACGTCTGCGATTTTGTCACATCCATCGACATCTGTGCAGAATACGCAACGGTAAGTGGACAACACTAATTTCTCTTTTTTCAAGCAATCATCTTTTTAGATCCAGCACATCGCAATAACGCGAAGGCAATCGATTTAGCAATTGAGAATCTAGACGCACTGTAATCTTGATAAATTATTTTATGGCAAGGAAATTGTGGGCAGTTGTAAATTTTATTGCGTGTTGCTCTAATAAGCTAGTTCACAGTTGATACGTCGTAAATAAGGCTACACCTGTTGGCGCCAATTAATGCTGCAGGTATAAAATTCCAGTACAAACATAATAAGCAAGTTTTCGAGTCCATTAACAACTTTCATCGGAAGCCGATCACGTCACCCAATCATAATAATAACGCCCAATAAGTCGAAACAAATTCGTTTACGGAGCGTCGAGAACACTAGGGCTGCGAATCATAAAATTTATTCATCTCATTCTCTACTTAAAACATAATGTCTCACAGCACCATTAAAATACCACTAGCATATGAAACTCAATATTTGTTCTACGTAGTTCGGGTTCCGGGCGATAAAATTAGAACTAGTTGTGTATTTTTATTACCATTTTATTGACTATATAAACTCATATTAAATATGGGATCTCAAACAACTATTTATTTATTTTAATACCGATCTAAGTGGTAATTATTGTCGAATTAGTGAATTTGCGGCGATAGAGAGTCTGATTAATCCTTCTCTGAGTAATCCTAGGGCTTGTCGACTTTATATCTTCCTGCTTTCATAATCTGTAACCATTTAAGACATCCGCGCTCGATTTAGTGCCGTGATCCAAGTAGCCAATTTACATGGAAAGCGTTGTGAAAGTCTAGAAATAATTTCTCCTACGTTCATTATTACTTTAAGCCCTTTAAGGTGTTTTGTCATTGAATTTTCAATATTTAGTATGATTTCTGTAATACGTAAGCTAAGATGATATGACCGTCTGTGGTCTCTAAAAGAATTAGTAAGATCTGGTCTATAAAAGAATTATTAATCTGTTATTTAAAACAATTCAATTTTACGCAGCTGCCAAGTGGATCTTCATTTTTACATCCAGACGTTATCTTTGGGCTCTTGTGATAATTTTGTTGGCATTTAACGTTCAAAATTAACGATACGTCGCCTTGAAATAATAATTTATTTGATACTGACTACCACGTTTAAGTTTTGCTCTATATAAATCGAATAAAGCTTAGTTAGCTGTCACAAAAAAGGTTTTTACGTTCTGCTGCGATAAGAAGCAAACTTTAACACTGGCCGTGGCAACCCTAGCAAGCAGACAATGAAGCCATCAACCGACGCGTCACTCCATCGCTCCGTATTGCCTGTAATCACTCAGACTTCCACACGTTATCATTCAGTTGAGGATATTATCAGCTCCGAACTCGTATGAACGAGTATGATTGATATGCCAGATTACTGTGTTTTGTTGCTTTGATTTTATAAATAATTACTAAGTAACCTAAGTCATAATGGTACTTAACTAGTGGTTCGGTACGTCTTCGTCAGGAATACCATGTATTTATTGTCGCAATTGTATTTTTTTGCTTCTGTATGTTCAGTTTCAATGTTTTACATAATGTCTTTTTTTAAGTCGTTATAACTATAGCTATTGATCCACATAGCTCTTATCATTCTTCTGTAAGTTTTAAGTGTATTTTATAATAAACATGCTGAAATTATCCAGTGCTTAGTATTGGAATTCTATTTTTCCTGTAACTATTAGTTTCGTTTGAACTACAACATTTTCTCAGCGTAATATCCAGAGGCTCTTTAACTCTTATAATTTTATTGTTTCTAATGCCGCTCTATTTCACATTTTATTTGTGACTAACAATCCTAAATCGCATGAATATTAAACCTCTTTTGTTTAGCGATGCAATAATAAACGGAATTCCCTTAGATAATGCTGATTAAAATTTTCTGACCGCGACACACGAATTAAAAGCAAGTAGTAAACAAATCCTAGATGTAGTCTGAGTAATAATATGCATTGGAACTGTCAAGGTCCCGTCTTGGAGGTTTATGCCCTTAGGGAGAGTGCTCACTGGGCGCTGTCATGATTAATGTACAATTTACTATAGGCTTCCGCATTTCTCTAAAAGTTTTAGAGGCTGAGGTTTTGTCTGTTAAGTTATATTTATAAACTGAATGAGCTACCACACAACAAAAACATGTGAATAAAGCTGTTTTTTTTAAATCTTAACATATCATTAAACGGAAATAATTAATTTTAAATAAGATAAACACCCAACTCTCCAACTACTTAAGTAATTCATCGTGTAACACTAAGATCGTTTTAAATCAAATAGTAAATACATTTATCTAACTAAATTATCATAAAAGTTTTAAAAAGATTATTAACAATATTCGACAAGTAAAGAAAAACGGGCTTATGGATGGTATAATAATAGCACACACTATGACATTTTCTTACGCAGATACTAAAACATCAAAAGCAGCCTTGAAACACATTCAATTAAATGTTAAATACTATTTTCTTGCATTACGTTTAATGGAATATATTTTTCGATTTTCCTCGTTCAGAAACTAAACGCGTTGAGTGTGTACACGCCTTAACGTTGTACAGTATTAGTTTAATGTCACTTCGTAGTATACGACAGAGGAGGGCAGTATAAAACAATCTCTATTGGGAGCTAAACTCGCGCCGCTATGATAAGTAACGTTAGTCTGATCATTTGTAAATAACTGATTCTGTAGCTGTACTTATTAGATTTCTGATTATTACTCTGATACATGAAATTTTGATCTCGGCCGCATTCCAGCTCAACCCTATTTTTGAATACCTAACGAAATGTGTCAACTCAACAAAAATTTATAAAAAATATTTTTTCGAAAAGTTTTTCAATGTCATAATATTATTTTTTTGTTGGTTGTTCGTAAATATTTCCCTAGATAATTTCAAGGAAAGCATTGGGAATTTGTGATTTCGCATACTAGGTAAAATTAAATTAAGTTTTTATTGAAAATATTATTTCTACTATATTAGTTTGAATGTTTATAGTTGTTATTGAAGATTAATACGTTGATGATTAAAACAATCTTAAAAATATTTTCATATTTGAACAAGTTTGACTGAACTTTTCATAAAATTGGGTTGAGTTGACACTCTTCGTTAGGTTTTTAAAAACTGGGTTGAGATCTGATTGTGTTGAATTGGTATGTGGCCAATTAATATACAAACGTATTTAGAAAACTTCGTCAGATAACAAGGAGATAGAGTAGGAGACATACACGTTTTTATAAAAGTATTCTTTTCTTATGAAATGACAAAAGAATTGACGAAATTGTTTAAAATAAGGTGATAATCATTTATTAGCAGCACAAGAGTTCACAAGATCAATAAGAGTCCTTCGATGTTGTTAATAGAAATTAGAGATATATCTGAAAGCAGAATTCGAGCTATATCGGTCGTATCATGAGGCAAAGAGAATAACGTGACTCTTAAATAAAATGATGATGATCTGAAAGCGGGATACTTTACTCTATCTTAAATGATTTTATCATGTTAATATCTAAATTTAAACAAATTATAAATACGCTCAACATTTAACTATATCCTACTTGACTAGTTGTGTAAAAACAGGGCTTTATACCTTAATTACGCTGCCCAGTGACTTTCAATTGATACTTAATGTTTCAATTATCATAATCTCTATGATATATTTTATGCGTGGATATAACTGCGCTGATTACTTTATTTTGGCTTACTCTGTAGAAAATTTAAAAAGACTTAAAGTGTCTTCTTAAGTTGCATTTTATGGCTAGGAAAGTGATCAGTGATCTCAAAAATGTTTATTGCTTTAACAAAATGCTTCATCTGTCATATGGTTTACAAGTCACCAATTCTTCCACAAATGCTATTACTACAACTAAGCATACTTAAATATATCAATCTCAACTTTCTTTTGAAAAAAGCTTGACAGCAAAATCGCTGTCGCAAAGTGGTGCAATTGAGCAACAATATAAAGAGTTTAATGTCCAATGTTTATTACTTTTACTTTGTATGAAAACAGTCTCATTACTGCCGGCAGCATAAACATGGAAGAGACCTGCGCACGCGTCGACGCGGTAATTTCGTTGTACGAGTTACCTCTTACAATGGACGCGAGACGAATGTTTATGTACAAGAGTCAGCCACATCTTTATTTATGTGTTTGTTTTAAACTTCATTGCATGAATACATAACTGTATAATTTTTATTGCTAAAGTTACATTATGATAAATCTATTTTGCTGTTGCATATAGAATTTAGCTTGAATTGTTTATAACTCTGCCACGATCCCATAAGCAAATACTAAATAGGTGAACCTTCAATACAAGTCCGTTAGTACGAGTACCTACCCACTATAAGGCATTTTAAAAATATCCTTTGCTACCTGCGCGCGCGCATTGTCGCCAAAAGTATGACAAGTATCTTCTGTCTTTCTTTTGCTCGGTTAAATGGCATCGCGTGTCATCTAAGAAATAAATGATTGTCAAAAGTAAACCGTGTTTACCTGAGCTCCGTTTCACTACTTATACCTTCCTAAGTGTAAAATCAAATGTAATAGTAGGTACTATTTATCATTTACCTATGGAAACTATAAATTATCTCTCTTCACCACATTAAATTATTGGATTAGCCGTCTAATGCTCTTAATCGTGCACTTATCTTGATTAATATTCTACGACAAATTACTTCCAAACGCTAAATAATGTTTTACCGGAACGAGACTTAGACTAGACATTTTTTATCGCGAAATCCATTAAAACTACTGGAAACAAGCAGTTGCTGCTTACCATGATCTGGGGGTGTATTGCAATACAATTTTAGCCGTTCAATTTCCAGGCAGCTCAATTCCGACTCAATGTAAACGAATCTTATCAATAAAATAAAATTATAAAAATACTACAATGGTACGAATATTAATATTTATGTTTTTTTTATAATAATATTATAAATATCATGCGAAATCGCAATATAAATTGTTAATTTCATAGTAAAGCTGAGCCGCTTACTTACCAAAACTGCATTGCAATACGCGCCCTGATGTTCATTTTAAGAAAGGAAGTTTTGTGGATAGACTTGCTATAACCTTTAATTATAATATCAGCATAGCAGCAATTGGTATATCAGCAACAAATCTAATATCTCTCGTATCTAAACAATCACGCTAATAAGTAGATTCTTTTTATCATCAAAGTCAGAGAGAACTGACTTTAGCTGGGTAAGGTTCGTAATTCGGCTCCTAGATTAAAAAGCGAACCCATTCTAGATTATAATAAACTTTTCACTGATTACCACCGTAGGCGGCATATTATCAAACATCTTTAATTGACCCAGAGCGATGTCGGCGCTATTACCGACGTACTCGTAAATCATGGACGGTTAGCGAAAATTATTGCCCCATAGATAATTAATTTCGCCGGCGACAAGTTCGCAACCAATAAATCACCGGTAATCAGATATTGCTACCGTCCTGAACACACGGACGTCGAGAATGGTGAGCGAAAGGTTAAAAATACGCCTTTGAGCGAGAAAAAATAAAACAATTACTTTAGTCTGAAATAAATGTCATATTTATCAAAGATACTTGAAAAATGATAACCTTTTGAAGCTTTTAGTTTATTTTTCTTTATCTTAACACATTTGTTTCTGTTTAAAGGCATTAAACGACTTTGGTGCTCGTAGGTGAAGTAAACAAGACAGTTGAATGGCCGATTAACCTTCGCTTGGAGTGGAATAAATACGATTTCGTCGCCTTACACCTGTTTATTTACACTCAACATGTTGACTGTTACGAGTATGCACTCGCACTGTTTATAGGTTCGAACACCCATCTATGTCACGGCACGACCCTCGTGAATCCGCCAAACGCGCCCCGTTCACTTTCGCAAACCGCGATACAAATATTATGGAAATTTTAAATCCTCGTTTCCCACGTCTGGTTGCCTCACATTGACACAATATATGCGATGCCATGCTCGTCGCATTGTGCATTATAGTTGGGCAACAGGGCACAATTATGGTAAAGCGAACATCACGCCGCGCCGCTTGTTGCCTGTATGCCAGCGCAGTGTTACCCAATCGGTATCATCCCAATTGTGATCGATATTTGATATGTCATGTAACCTGTAGTAGAACTCTTTAAGAAATGTGTTAAAGGCTTTCATGAAGACAGAAAAGTAGTTTACAAACGTAGCGTAGCTATAATTTCAGAAGTGCCTATAAAGTTGTCCAATGATTGGTTGCCTACGTCAAAGTTTTCTTAATATTTACTAGTTAAATGTAATTACACTCAGCTCGAATGCCTTTTAAAGTGTATGTTATAAGGGTTAGAATTCTACTTGCACCAGACCAACTTTCATTTATTTGTTCAGCATTGAATACTACACGAGAAAGCGCTAGAAATATGTCAGAAAATGTTATTCTGTCATATTGCTAGCGCTTTATCAATATCCGTTTATAGAAAAGCGCAAATAAAATTTCATTTTGGGTCATTTATAACCATATTTTAAATCAATGACCATGACATAAGTAACTAAACACAGTGTGGTTTGGTTATAATGTATCTTTATTATAGTGTTAACTATGTATGTAGGTTTGCGCTTCAAAAAAAGGAAAATGGAAAGTAGCATCTGAATTCTCAAGCTGAAAGCCCAACGAAACTCTAGGAAAATATTAAATAAATTCGTAGATATTAAAAGATCAAAATATCTGTCTCTACAAAATTACCCAACAGCCAAGAGCTTAAAAGCTTAGTTAAGAGCTCAGAACACTATTAAATTCAACGGCAGTTAAGTAACTGCGCAAGGTACGTAAAATCTAAGTGATTCACATGATCACACTTAAAGATTTATCCCCCCAATTAGACGGCTCGTGATCCACACACAATGCGATCTAGACTGCGCTGCGCTCGTGCAACCGCTCATGCATCTGCAGGGCGAATACGTAACTACATTAATAGTTAGGCTCGATTGCACCTTCTTAAAGTTGAGGCATACCCACCCGTTACTGGAACAGCATTAACCATACTCACGTTACGGAAAGGAATCAGCAACTCCTCGGCATGGGATCGGCACCGGATAGCAAACGTCTGGCCTTGAATCCCGTTTGCTACAACTTATGACAGTTTTTCATGTAAATGACAGCCCGTTTGACAGGGTTTTTGGATAGTTTAAAACCATCGGGCGACTCACCGTAAGCGCGTTACAACGCATGCGCCGCTGTACCGTTACCATGAGTTTAGAACGGTTTTACTCACTAGCGAATACGTAAAAAAGACTATGGAAAATTGCACAGCGCCTCTAGCGGTCACAGACAGAACTAAAATTTTCCATACAAAAAGTTACTTCGTCGCTAGCGAGTAAAACCGTCGTCGCTATCGAGCAAACTCATGGTTACGGTACTAGTCGACAGTGGATCCCGAGATGATCTCGATCCGAGGCGGTGACGTTACGAAGTTGATAGATGTGCGTTGAAATATGGAGTTTCATAGAAAGAGTACAAACGTCTTGAACGTCTGCTCTTATTCTACTTTACTACTTGCTCGTATAAGTAATGTTAAGCATGTTAAACTGCGTACGATAAAATGATCAAAGACTATGATTGAGCCAGTTTAATAAGTGCACACGAGTTTAATAGAAGTACTCAGTGTCGTTTGACAGCACTGTCAAATTAATATGCGCCGAAACTTTTGTCAGTGCGTCCGCTGAGGTACTACCCAAAGGTTACACATGTATAAAAATTGCCCAAAGGCTATCTAGAAGATATCCATCTGAAAGCGATAAGAGCAGCTTAATATGTAATTTATATGATACGCAGAGTTATCATACCATGACTCATGAATTGCCATTGCATGACCATCGTTTCTAAGTTATTTAATCGCCCTGAGCCACCACGTGTTGCAGCCAAGTGTTGGTGTTATTTGTTTTGCGTCAGATCTCAGGCAAGATAGTTCAATCGTCTTTAGATTGTTAAATTCGATATTGTGCCATCGCAGATCTGTATTACCTAGCGAGATTATTTCTCAACTTTACACCAGCAGAACAGAATTTAACTTACAGTTATTTTTATACGTTGTGCACGTTAGAAGGTAAACAATCTTCATTGTATTTAAAAACTGAAATCTTTTTAGAACGATTAAAGTAATGTCTACTTTTGTTACACTTTTACAAAGCTAAGCTGCAAATGCACAGGTTAGTTTCAATTAATCCTTTTACAATCTGAGATTCAAAAATTCACAATGATGCATATCTGAAAATGGCAATAATAGCTAAAAATGGTTAAAAAATCCTTCAATCGTTTTCTAGCAATTAATTTCACTATCTATCACCAGACGACCCGTCTGGGTCGAGAAATCGCCTACTACGCAGCGGGTTCGATCCCCGCACAATACAAACATTTGTGTGCATGAACATGTCTGTTTATATTGGTCTGGGTGTTTTCTATGTATATCACGTATGTATTTATAAACAAAAAGTATTTAAGTATTATATCCGTTGTCTGGCACCCATAACACAAGCTTTGAGTAGCTTACTTTGGGACTAGATGGCGATGTGTGGGAATGTCCAAAGGATATTTTTTTATTTATTAATTTCGTAAGTTTCGCAATTTCAATTGATGAATTGAATCGTTAATATCGTATTTTAGAAAGGGCTCTACCTGGATCTTATTGTAAAATCGCGTAAGATCGATGCGCTCGATCCTAATTGTGCATTGTCACCGCGCAGGCGCCGTGCGCGCGTGACCCGGTGTTGCCACACCGAGATTTATGTGCAAGAAGCACAACTTAACGTATGGCAATAATCGATCGCTATTACCAGTTCACACGACGACAAAATTAAATGCTGCCGCTCTCTTTCTACATCCATTTGCTGCAATACTTTTCAGAGATCTGAAAACAGCAGTTTGCTTTAGCAATCAGATAAAAGTCTCTCTGATTTAAGTTCGAATGTCTACTCCGCCTCTTTGTTATGTATTTTAAAACGTCATAAGCAGAGTTCTAAAGCTTCAAAAACTGTGAGTGAAATCATGCAATTTCACCAAAACTCGTGCCGTCGACGCCATTTACTATTTCAGCCGTCCCGAGACTCTCTTTCAAGTAAGTTGGACAGAAATGCCACACACGGCACTAGGAAGCCGGTACTATAATTTCAATGCATGTTAACATCAAGACGAGAATATCACCTAAAACAAACAAAGCTCGCCCACACCATCACCCCGAGCCATACACGACTCTGAGCTTCAACTATTGTTAAATACAATACCAATTTTGCAACATCAATCAACGAAATCAAAATACCAGCAAATGTATACCTTATTCCTTTCTCAAATGGCGCTCATGTTTTTAATTTTAACTGCAAGATGAGCATGCTTTTGATGGATGTAATTACTATAATGGCCGACGTATCGTGACCACTCGACGGACATTGTTATGATTTTAGACATGAAATCGAAAATGGTCACGGGTCATCTCCTCGCATGATGGTTACGCAAAATGGCTCGAACGATTTCACTTGATAGTTTATCAAGTTTTGTCACGATAACAAGCGTCTTATTAAACCGTTCTTTTTTATTTCACGTGTAAGATCGTTAAGTGCATTCATTGTAACGTGTTGAGCGTTTTAAAGAAGCCGGGCCTCCCGTCTTAATACTGAAGTCGTGAGCCCTAAATAGATGCAATTTATTACGGCGCGTGTCAAACTAACCGAGGATAATTCGGCGGCATTCTTGAACATTTTACTTAGATTTTGTAGTGGATTTAAGGAAGGCTTACATTATACAAACTATTTGTAATGTCACGACCGCGTTGGGAAATATGCTTACTATTTTAATAGATATTGTACAGTAAACTATGCTGCACTTTCGTATGTCCAATCCATTATCTAACGGAATTTACGGCAATAATTTGAAAACGATCGGTTGCAAGTCCTTAACTTAGGTCCGTGAACTAGTTACTGTTATCTGAGGTTAATGGTTCTATTATCTTAATTATCTATCAACAATGATTTAGATAAGCATAGAAGGAAACATGTATTTCAGTGCAATAGGCGATAATGTGCAATGAGATTTGTGCCTGACTGCATTATTTAGTAAAATGTTAACTATGAATATAAGTTGAGTAAATTTAGAATGGAGTACTTGCTTTTAATCAGAAAAATAAAAAACTTAAACAAATATTTTAAAGTTTCTCTTTGACTCATTAATGACTGCTGAATCTACATATGTACCTAATAATGTACCTAAGTTGATATTTTATGTACTATTATAATATTATTAGAAATAAAAGGAAGCCTTTGTAAATTTACTGAGAAATTATGCTGCATAGATATTTATAAAAACTTGAAAGTCTCTGGCTGTGACTGTTTGTAAATTCTTAAACAAAATAAATAGGTGGTACTCCACCTGTTAAAATTATACCGGCAATAGATTTAAACTCTCATTTCAGTTTAGACACGGCAAATCTTGACGGTCTGCGCGAGCGCATTTTTCTCTATAATGACGCCTTGGATTTATTGCGTTATAGCAAATTAGATCCGAATGAAAGATAGCTAGATAGGGATGCCACAGATATTTATAAGTATGCTCTGTGAGAAAACTACAAAGATTCTTTAAAACAGTCGGTTAAGGAGTCAGTTCTTGAGGAACATTTGGAAAAGTAATGTACGAAAACAAATCTTTTTTTTTTTTCATTATTATTTGTACTCAGTTTATTTGACTTTATGCTAAGGGTAACTGAAATGTCAATAAATGAGAGGAAGCAAAAAAAAGAAATTATATTTGTGAAAACCCTAATGATGCCACGTAAGCGAGAAAATAGTATAAATGTCAAATCTGAAAGTGCTTGCTGCAGTTTTTACTTGTTACGTAGTAAACTATTTCACTTTCTTACATTTCTCTCAAAACATTTGTAGCGCACATTATAAATGCTTATCTATTGCAGACTAACTACATAATATAATTAATTATTAATGCTCGGTCTTATTTGAAAACTTTTACTTTGTATAATGGAAAAGTATTTAAAACTTTTCAGGATGTTACACCTTAAAAACATATTTTTAATTCACTTTTTAAAAAAATGCATTAAAGCGTCACTCGCCCCTATAAATGGCGCCTTGTTTCGTCACATCCTAGTGGTATCTTTAATGTTTGAAATTAAAACCAAGTGGCTTTCTCTCGTTTTTTAACCGGTCCACTTGACACCGTGATGACATTAAGACTGCATCTATCTCACTCTTGCGAAATAAGAGCACTCGTTTGATTAATTTTGAAACAGAGCCGTATTTGAGACAGGGCCCCAACGAGCGATCCTCAGAGGCCCCAGACTTGAAAGTGATAACATTCTACTCGTACTCCTTTTGATCTGTCTATTAAACTTCTTGCCAAGAACTCTAGTGGCATTCTGTTAGCTTACTTTTTTAACTTTTTGTCTTAGCAACAAAATTTAGAGAAATCCACAAAATGTGCAAACAAATATTCTGTAAAAGTTCGTAATATGTGTTGTGTGTAAATTGTTTATTGTCTCGTACTATGTACTTAGTTTTTTTATTTGTCAACCTTTTTATTCCTTTTCTCGTAGCCCCAAAGCCGGCCCTGATTTCAACCTCGCATTGTGCAATCAAAAAGCGTAATTAAAGTATCTTAGCCCAGTTATATTGGGGCCAGTCTAGCTTTTGTGATGCGCTACTATTACTTGTACTATCACGTGACACCCACAAATGTATTGGCGCTAGATCTTGTTCATGAGAGGTGTCATTTATCATGCTGGTGACAACATACAGCTAGAATAAGATACCTAAGCAGCTGGTTTTAATACTAGCTTTACATTTAATTAGATATCAGATAGACAATGTCGTAGAACTACTTTGGGGACGGTGCGATTTTACAATATTGCGATATGACGAAGATCTCTGCTTTGGGTTCTTGTAAACTCTAGACAGCAAAGTCTATCTCTCTTAGTCCATACACTTAGTAGCAGGCATAGAATCGCACTTAAGTGTTAATCGACCAATTTAAAAATAATGCCATAATAGTCTATACTGAATTATCTAATAATAAAATAAGATTAGACTTATAAGAGCAGAGCAACAAGGAATACTGTTGGAAAAACGGGAGAAATATTATTTTTGAAGCTTCCCTTGCGTGCATAGCGTAAACCTTTAGTATTAAATACTTTTAAAGGTATACTTTCCTAATTGGTTGGATAATTTTAGTCTTGGTTTATTTGTCATAGTATGTCCTAAGACAATACCCAATACAGTCAATATAGTCTTACTCAATTTCATAGTACATAAATGCACTTTTCAAGATTTTCTTATTTCCAAAAAAATATTCAAAATCTATTTATCTTAGGTCCAGTTGCGTGATCGATAGTTAACTCAACTAATGGTTAAATGTCGTTACCAGCGATTGAATCCTTAAGTCTGTGCGTGATGTGAAGAAAAATTACCCAAACCAAATATTGGAATGTCTGTCTTAATGACCATAGATTCAGGTATTTATTTTATCTTCATAACAAGCACAATCGTAAAATATTCAATCGCTTGTAACGACATTAAACCATTAGTTCAGGTTCAACTAGAGTAAACTATCGATCACGCAACCGGGCTCTAGATTAAACACAGAACACAGCCTACGGCAGACATGTCAATCGGTTAAGTTTAATCAGCCTGAGCTTTCTCATAAATAACTACAATCGCAGCACTAGTAGTAGTAGTCCCCCTAGCCGATTTCGACTACGGTGGCCAGTCACAACGACTAGCCGACTGCGCTGGACATATTATAGTGCACAAGTGTGTGCGTAAACACAGGTGCACTCTCTATTCCTTTCACTCTCATAAGCCCGATGGGACAGCAATCTGACACGACCGGAGAGAGATCAGGCGCAGGACCAACGGCTTTACGTGCTTTTCCGAGGCACGGGGGTGAAACACCGCCAACTTCCAAACTCCGGGCTACCCTAAGAATTTCTGAACAGAAAAACTCAGGTAATTTTTTTTTGGCCCGACCCGGGGATCGAACCCGCGACCTCTGGCGCAGCCGTCGCTTTAAAGTGCGACACTCTTACCGCTGCGCCACCGAGGCAGTCTAGTGCATCGCAGCACTAGTAAACCAGCATTAGCAACATCATTAGGTCGTGAGGATCACCGGTGAGATATACACGTCGACCACCCGACGACCAACGACCTGCGACCTCAATTACGACGACACGACCCAATCACTACACGACACGATTTATTAACTAATCTAATTGAGTCTGTTGGTTTATTGAATGGAGAGTCTTGGTATCGCCATTTGTATAGGGTGGCCAAAACAGTGCCGTCCATTTTTTTTTAAATTCTTACATTCATGGCTATCCAAATAAATCCCATGCACGCTAGCCGAATTTTCTTAGTTTACGAGTTTTTTTTTCGCAAATTTCAAGAATTTTAAAACTGATAGTTCCGCCACTTTTTATGGTGTTATTTCGTTTTTTTATTGCAGTATGATCCTTATAAATTCAATGTTCTAATATAAAATTATAAACGAGCTAAAACTAAGACTAACATAAGTTTCAAAAATTAAAAAGCTCAGAAAATATGGCTATCATAAATATGGTATATTTGGCCAGACCTGAATGTAAAGAATCCAAAACATCTTTTAAGACGTCACTGTTTGGGCCACCCTGTAGAAATATACTGTCTAACGCTTATTCATTGATGATTCTATTGAGGCGGAATCAAATCATGCAAGTTTCACTCATACTCATGTTTTACATAACAATGTGCAAGCGATGCATATCCCTGGTGCGGAGCTCTAACAGCGTCATAAGCATATTTGCTTCGAGTTTGGAAGGTACCTCAATGTTTCATGTGCGGACTTATAGGGATGCATTTATATAAAATAAAATATCATACAAATAACTAGTGGTCCCCCGCGACTTTGTCCGCGAGTTTTGAATTTGCCCCTCCCCTCCTATACCCACGATACATCCCCTCGATAAATAAGCTATTCAACACAAAAATATTTATTCAAAAAGGGTCCGGTAGTTCCTGAGATTAGCGCGTTCAAACAAACGAACATATAAACTCTTCAGCTTGAAACTATTACTAAAGATATTTAAAAAAAAACTACCTAGTTTATTAAGTAATCCCAATTTTCTTAACACACACTAATTTTTCCATGTTTTACGATGGTCGAAATAAAGAGATTTTAATTTAATTTATAGCGGAACTATGTTACAAACATCATAATTATATAAACTTCTACCTTGAATTATTAAAAAATCTATTGTTAGTGTGTATTAACACGCATAAGTCTCAGTTTTGTCATCATGGTTCAGACCAATCAATCCAAAATTAATGAACATGTTCCACGCAAACACTCATCATTATTTATCCATCGCAACGAGAGTCTAGAGTTCAACCCTAATCAATTTGCACTCGTCCACGTTTCGGACCACCAACCCGGTATAAATCTTCGAAACAAAGTCCGAATCGAGCTCGTACAATTCCAATTGACTGAGCGATCTCTACCGTGTGTGTCCTACAGATATCGTCCCAACTAATACCACCGTACCTCACCGGACCACCGTAGCTCACCCACCGCATACGACTGCCGACATGAAAGCGAGTAATTTATAAATGGTAGTACATTTTATGGTGGGTCGGATGCAGGATTAGTTTTATGAGATTCGGACTGAGACGTGATGCCGTCAATGCAAATCCTATGCAAATTCAAACGAGGACGTTCCTAGAACTGGCCAGATAGAAATAAGAATGTTTCACGTTCGAAAAATAAATGTGATTTTATTTCTATTGGAAATTTATCGAGCACTGATTCTCTAACTATACATTTTCTTATTTATTTATCTTTTAGCCACTCAGAAACTCGACTGTGGCCTCCAAGTAAGATAAACCTTGAGTTCTAAGAGAAAGGCACAAAGGGCTTTACGACCAATACATATTCGCGGAGTGAAAGTGCCCGCTATCTAGACCTCGACCACTGAAACTTAAAAAACATCCTAGTTACATAGTAGAGGTAGACATAGTAGAATCACAACTTATTGTAACAAAGTTAATAAAAATCTGATGTCTTATATTTACTTTATAAGAAATTATTTTAATTTTAAGTACAATCACTCGGAAATTTTGTAAAACGTATTTCTGACGAGAGAAGAGATGATCAGGGGGCCCATTCTCATGCAATTCGTACACAAAAAAAGTTCACCGATTCAATTTTCTTAGTCAAAGGAAAAATTTGTTTTGATATCCCAGGGTCACGAGTTCTGTATATTTAGATTTTGTTCATCCGCTAGTTTTTTATCAAGTAAAATATCTACACGATATTTTACTTGATTTTTAGGTAAAACGATTGAACTCGAAATACCACCACACAAAAAGTTTGAATGCCGCGAGAATCGCCCCCAGAATCTTATATAGACTGAATTTTCGCGCGTTTCGCGTTTCTCCCTTCGAGGATCTGACGTCATCCTGAATATAAACCAAATAGACAGAGCCTACTCCAATAACCTCTATTGAACCGGCAAGATTGATTTACAGCCGAAGACGTTCGCAGTTTAACTGTCAATTAAATTATATTAATTGCGACGATTATCGAGAAAAAGTAGGAGACACAACTTTTTGTGATTTGGAGTTACATAAATACGTGTGATTTGGTTTCATTTAACGCAGGTCTTTTAAACTGGCTTATGTAGGTTAATTAGTGTGATGCTCAGTGTCAAATGAAAGCAGTTATCAACAGTTGTAGAAAATGTGACTGCACTAAAATACAAATAGTTAATATAGTATAGTATCTATAAATGGTTAAGTCTAAGAAACAATTAAATGATCAAAAAGTAAAACACTATTATTATTTTTTGCGTCTCAAAGGTAAAGGAATAATCTTATCTTATCTTTGCAATTAATAGCACATTCCTAAGGTTATTACAAATATGCAACTCAAAACACGTAAACTCACTTCACCCTTAAAGTAACATTATCACACAACTCCAAAGATCTGTTCAACAGATGCGCGATCATATCACGCCAGATTAATAATTAATATTAGCTATTTATCTTGCGAATGAAGACGTTTAATAATTGCACAAAATTATCCCTGATGGCGAGATAACACTCTGCTATTATTTCCATTTGTAATACTCGTAACTGTCGCATGTTGCAGTGATCACATTTACTCGCTTCGTAAATGTTTCGTGCAAGGATTGCGTGAAAACTGAGGTATTTCGTTATGATGGTGTATATTGGATATTACACTCATAATCTTGCCATGTGCATTCAGATGTTACGTGCGACAAATAAAAGAGCCAACTCATATCAATAAGCTGATCTTCAACATTATTTAAATTGGGGTTACTGCACCTCCATTAACCATTTATATACGTTGATGATAATACTTTGAACGCTTACTATTGTAAAATGTTTTTTGTTTTTAATGATGACTGCTTGTCTTGCAGAGATGCTTAACGCTAGCATGATACGCGATATGAATTTGCTACCATTGCACCAAGGCACATTGGTACGAGACTTGACATACCGCATCAAAAACTTATGCATGTCACCGTTATATTGTAAAAACCGCGTTATTTCAATATAACGCTTTTAAAACAGTTAAATTGTAATCCAATTTATTGTGAACTGTACTTTTAATCATAAACTGAAAGGACAAATCACTGGACAAAGATGTGGATCAGGGTAGGTGAAGGATAAACAGGATGAGTCAAGGCAATCCCCGTTTAACCTTCGTGTGAGGTTGACATGTAAGTACCAAAAAAGCGGTTATTACAATATTACGGTGGTATACACAATGATATCTGTTACTTGTTTAGCCTGTAGTGACTGAATTTGTTCTAGTGGTGACTGAGTTTTTTCCGGCGGTTATTCTCAGCACTTGCCAAATTGTCTGTGTCTTGTCTCGAACCGCTAGTAGGGCCCAAAAGATAAGGAGACATATTCTAGCCCCGTATGGGCCATAATTGATTGAATTACACTAATTATTGACGTTCATAAGTGGCATTTTGTGTCCTAAATTGAATAAATTATTTTTTACGTTGACTGTATCATAGACTGACCGTTCTATTTATGTTACTGCCAGGAGCAGCAGGTGGCGACCGGACAGCGCAATAAACAGTTCCACAATCAGATCCTGGCTCAAGCCAATAATTATCAAGGGTTTATTAACAGATAGCCTATCTCACCGCAACTCTATAAGCGATGTTCCCCTTAATTGACTCTACGGCTTAATTAAATAATCATGTGACTCTATTTCCGTCTGTTGGTACTAAATGGGCATAAGCTCCTATCATTGGCACTTCAGAAGCAAGTACAGTCGTTATGAAGTTATGGTATGGTCATTCAGGTGTATTAAAACGTTACATTTATTTACATGTGTATGGTATTTATAAAGTTGTCGCAAAAACTTTACGGGCAATTTTCTCTACAATACCATTTGTGATCTCAACATTTAAGTATACGTCGCAGAATGAGTATGAACTCCCAAGTGCATTTTACGTATCCATAATGACATCTTTTTTTTTACTAAGACATAAAGCAAAAGAAAGCCTTTACTATTAGCTCATCAGACTAATAACTGAAGTTATACGCACTGTTTTTTTTTTTCGAAAAAACAATACTATATGTTTCTATGTACTATAAGGTAATTATCATAAAGAGTGAGACAACTTGATCTTTAGGCTATAGAACCTTTTCAACCAACCTCCACATCCAACCTCATTTCTATATGATCAGATGTCATTAGTCCGCTTCCTTGTGTCTTATTTCCTCTAGATAACCTCGTTAATTGAACGTCGATATAGCGTTTAATTCAGCCGGGCCGTATTAAGCGGGCCGTATTTAAATTGAGACGTCGAGATGGTCCGATAGGACGGAGATCGTATCGCGGCCCGCGGCCGTACAGACGTCCGTATCGAACTACCAATACTCCAATACGTGATAGGATTTGTACAGCGGTTTCTTGGTAGCTGACGTTGTTATATCAGAATGGGTTGTTATTGGTTTGATGCACAAACTTTTAATGGGAAAGTGTTTGTTTTCTCACCTGCTTAATTAATTCTATCATCATCATTATTTGCTTTGGCAAACTACTGAACATAGCCTCTCTCCCACGGCTTTTCACAGCGACCGATTGCAAGCAGTCTGCATCCAGTGACCACGCGGATCTTAATAAGGTCTTCACGCAATGACGTATTCGTAAGAAAACACAAATTTCGCAAGGTTGGACTGACAGCACGGTAGCTCAATTGGTAAGAGCGTTTGGCCCGGTCAGCCAAGAGGTTGCTGGTTCAAGTCCGGCCCGTGCGCAAATTTTTGGTTTCTTATTTCATCTTTATGAATATAAAATATGACACTGTGAGTGTTTAAATCATTATAAACCATTCTAAACCAAGGTCTTGTTTTATTCGACGGGTCTCCAATCTCCAATCTGCGAATATATGAATAAGTTGCTTATTACAAAAAATCTAACCCAAAATAATAAAAATCGCACTGCTGTCACCTGGTTTTTATGAAAGTTTACTAGATCGACTTGATTTTAACTCAATAACCGGTAAAATTTATTGATGATATCTTGTCGGTTATTATCCTTGAATCCTGTGATTAAAATAAGAATTACAGCACGTAACACAACTTTCAACACAGTGAATATAATCTAATTATTATAACAAGTAATGACAAGGTAACAATTACTTATCGAAATCAGTCGCCGACAGCGGTCTACCTAATCGAGGTCACTGAAGGTCAACGCCAACTGACACGACAATTTGTTAGCCTCAAACCCGGAGACATAAGTATTTTGTTCCGCCTACTATACAATAGCTAAACAGATGGTTGAAAGGATTGACACAATCAAATGGGTATGATTCGTGAGGCTTAGTAAACTAAGTGTAATTTACAAGGTTTTAATACAGAATTTTAGGAAAGTCTGCCCTAGTTTTCTCGCCTGTAAAGCCCATTTGCAAGACTCAAAGTCAGCAGGTATAGCCGTAATATAGGCGGTGTAAGGCAGGTCAGTTGTCTCACGTCCGCACCGCCTAAGGGCCTGAGGGCACGAGCTACTGCAGCCCTGCAACTGCCAACGCCGCGTAATGAAATCACGACCCATGGATCATTGTCAGGAAATAACACTTTAACTAAATTCTACAACCCATATACAGCATGCCCTTAAGACACTTACAACGTTGCCTATCTTACACTCATATCTGCTCTAACATTTCTAATCTTTCCGAGAAATGTCTAGCGAAATGAAATTCCACAAAGATTGCCGCATATAAAATAATCTTCCGAATCGATCACTTCAGCATTCAGTTGACTGCGGTCACGTAGAGGAGTCCTTGCAGATTCAATTTGAGGTAATTCCTTTCAAATCCATAAAACATATTCAGGTAATTCCGAGTGCTATGAGATATGAAATATCAATCTGTCACAGCAAATTGTATCACGTCTCGGCGGGAGTGACTGGCCGCTGAGTGCCACACGTACTTATTTCGCTGAGATTTTGTCACGGGCGATATGGATCAGCATAGCTTGGAATGGTGAAAATTTGATTAATGTAAGCAGCGATAAGCATTTTTTATTGCTTTTGGCCTACATATTCGGAATTGCTTTCTAGATTATGAAAAAAGCTACATGTGTGTATGAAACCTCAAAACAAATTAAATTTCTATAGGGGGCCACGTACAAGAGCAGATTAACGTCAAATCAAATAGGTTATCTCATTCCGTTCTTAATAATTAGCAGAATATTTCTGAACGTGAGAATTTAGTTTACGTTCTAATAACATGTTATGAATTTAAAATCAAGTCTCCATCTATTACAACCGCTTGCGTTTACAAAATGACCAAGAATTTTGCTAACAGCTTTATTAGTCCAAACTGAATGTTGTATGCTCCACGCACCCCTCATGGGTAAAGTATATATAATAATAAGTATTAACGTAAGATTAGTTAGTAATAAACGGATGTTCAACCAAACATCACGTTTCATTCACACTCCTGGGTCTCCACTTACTACATGACGACCCTGCCAGTGCTGCCTTTGGGCAGTGCTGTGCAAAATTAAGCGAATTATTAATTGTGATTAAAAAGGGCAATCAATAGTAAAGTTAATAGAACATTATTAATAAATAATAGTGCGGTAAACAAACGAATAAATCGGTAAAAATGAAGACTTAAAGAAACTGGACATTTATTTTGGTGGAAAGTGAAAGTGAAAAAAATAATAATGTAGCTGTCTGTAAATTAATCACCTTATGCAGAAAAGTAAATAAATAAATAATAATAATGAATAAAAATGCGCCAGGCAACACACCAATTGTTGTGGTTTAGAAGTAAGGAATTTTAATCTTTTTGTTACGAATACCAGACAATGATTATGATGGGGGCGTCTCCCATGAATACTTAAATACATAATAAACATCCATGACTTGTGTACAAATGTTCGTGCTCATCACACAAAAATTTGCCTCTTGCGGGATTCACCAAACGCGTCGTCAGAGTAGTACCTTCTTAAATCCATCAGAAATTGAAATTACCTGGTCACTCCAACACACACCGGGTATCATTGTCATCCATTCGCCTAACACAGTCGGAAGCGGTCTGACCGACCGCAGGTATGCCAGATCGGTCCGTTTCACGCCGCGAAGGAAATTGCGCCCGCGCAGGAAACGCGTGCTGGCGTAATGGAGCCTAGGGCTGCCGCACATCCGGGTTACTTAACTTAAAGTTTGACTCTAGTTTCATTTATGATCAATGGTTATATAATAATCTCGGGATTTGCATTTTGAAATTTAATAGCATACTTCGCAAAGGCATAAAGGATATTACATAGCAAGAAACTAATCAAAACAGGTCTTCAAAATTCTAATACAGAACTGTACTAGCTGGGTAGTGCCATATTGGCGACTGCTTCGGTCTCTTATGAACCCTAAGGCTCTGTTGCTTGATTGATAGTCAACTCAGCTAATTGTTAAATGTCATTTATTCATTTACAGGTTGAATATTTACGAGTGTGTCCAAGTCTTGAAGAAAAATACCTTTAACAATTTTCAGCAGAATGACTATTTCAACACCGTTGCTTAAGGTATTTTCCTTTAAAACACCCACAGCCGTAAAATGCGGTTAAATACATGTACTTGTTTAATTCATCCATAAACAAGTAGTCCATTTAATATAACAACGGTATGCATATAATATAACTAGCAGTCCCCCGCACGTTTTGAGGTTGCCCCTCTGCAGTGTGATGTTTTATAGCAACTTTCAACTCGGTCCAGTTAGTTCCTGAGATTAGCGCGTTAAAACAAACTCTTGAGTTTTATAATATTAGTATAGATGAAATGTTATTTAACTAAAGCCAGAAAGTGTACCATATTATGTACATAATTTTCTCTGTGATGATGACCCTATCCAAGCGGGCAGATGGCCGCAATCTCAGCGACCACTGCCGGCGACATCGCCCATCAGCGGGAATGGCCGTAATCGAGCCAGTTTGCGACCTTTCAATCGAAGAATGTCAACCGATGTCCCACCACTATCACCACCGCACAGAGTTCAAAACGCGACCAGCAACTACACTGTAATCCCGTAATAGAGAACATTACTTCATGATACAGTTTTAAGCTCCATCGTTTCAACAATGGATCCGCGACGACAATTTTCTTAAATCAAAAACTGTTATAAGCACGTAATTACAATTTGCACACGATATTTCTTGAAGCGCATTTGATGTAGTAAATTAAGTTTAGATTTACTAGCTGCATACTTCTTCGATTTAATCTCAGTATGCTTCTTCTTAGCACAAGCCCACAATTGTCAAAAGTTGTTGTAGGGCCAATTTTGGGACGTGTATAAGTACTAGCAATAGCCTTTATATACAAAATAAACGTTTTTTTTAAATAATCAGTTAATCATGACAATATTACTGTCAACATTACTGGTGGTAATAAATAAATTAGAAAGAAAGCTTAGAAACAAGACTTTAATAAGGCTAAGTGCATAAAAAGCTAAAATGGTCAATGAATAGATAATAAATCAGTAGAAACTGGACATAGCTATAAATAAAGCTCCTAAGCTCTTAAATAAAGCTTCAGTGAAGACTAGTGAAATAATACAAGATGAATCTATTGTCTCGGTTTACGACTGTTCGAGTTTAGACCAAAGACTTCACTGTGTAGGTTAATGCGGGCCCCGAGTTAATAGTCTTACTTAACAATAACTTAACTATTAACTTTACCATTTATGTTGGCTGTAAAAGATTGGCCGATCCATTCACGAGTACTTCGGATTAGGGAAAGAGAAAGACAAATTCGTATTCGCATTTATAAAACCAAAGTTATATAAAGAAAAGTTCTTAATACCTTTTTATTAATAGATAGAAAATCTAATACGTAAATAAAATCATAAATAAGTATAACTTTTTTAATTTTGAAAAGTCCCTTTTTATGGTCTTAGATTCTATTACGCCGTATACACAATTCTTGACCGTCTCAGAAATCAGGATCTCGATCCATCGTAACGTCTGCTTTCCTCGGACAAATCGCGTACTAATCCATCGATCCTTATTCGATGCAACGTCTGTATCGATTCGGAATGAAAGTGACATCTCGGTTTCGCAACGAGAGCATTTGCAAGCTCGTTCGCATTCAGGCCCCGACTGACCCGTGTACGCTAATTATTTCTGATTGCGTCTGTCATGTGGTCTAGGTCTAATTGATACAATAATCTGGACTGCGAACATTGGCGTGGGTGATTGCTTGTTGTGAAAGGCGATAGCGATTTGTTAGCGGAGTAGCTGATCCCAGTTTGGCTGGTTTTAATGTATTCTGTAATGAGTACAATAGAATCTTATGTGTTGTGTTACTAAGCTACTGAGGAGGCAAATTAAACATTCATTGTTTTTATTGTATAAATCATATGATCGTTATAATTATTGTCATTGTGAATACCATTAATTATTATTTTATTAAACAACATCTGAACCATTAGTGACCGATTCACTTATCTAGAAAAATTGGTTGTATTTTACCAATTAAAAAACAAGAGTATATTTTACCATAAAAACAAAGGTACGAATTTTGTACGTACCTTTTTTTAAATCATCGCATAAATCTCCTTCTGATTCCTTGACATGAAGACGGTGGTTTTACCATAAAAACTGGTCATACGTCGACTTAAAGCTAAATGCGCCCGCGGCAGAATACAAATGTTCATATTAGAAGCCCGCTGGTCTGAAGCCTCACTGTGCTAACTCCTACAAACTGTCGCATATACGAGTTTAACATTTTTGTAATCACTTCATGTGGTCTGTTTATGGGGTAAGAACGATCGATTTAATTGTACTGAAATAACTTAGGCAAGTTGAAGTTCGGAAGCGTTATGAAGCGAAATATGAAACGGTTATCTTTATCAATTTCTAAAGCAGCATGTAGATAGGTATTTAATATAATGACGCGTTAACTCTAATAACTTAATTAAACTTTATACTTCTTCAACACAAGATTAAACTCCTGATTACATACTCGATCAAAACACATACAGCATTTAAAAAAAACACACTTTCACCTTTGATTACAATATTAAAATCCAAAAACTAACAATAAGAATCATTTAAAAAAATGTTCCCTATGATACTCCATAGCAGGGTAATCGATTCAACATCTCTGCGCACGCGCCGCCCGGTAGGTGGCTGCGCAGTGGCCGGTGTGCCTTTAAATTGGGAGCGCCGCACAATGTGATATTCACTCATCATCCTAGCTGGAAAAATACAAATTAGCTATCGCATTTGAATTAAATCAATTTGAATCCTTTTTGAGCGGTCAGCTTTGGTAGTTTTTTTTTGTTTTACTAAAAGTACCTACGCAGCTTTGCCGTCAATTCGTCGACCTGCTATTACCATGCCATTTATCGAACTCTGTGAATCAATATGAGAGGTAAGCACATTCTTGCATATCATCTTTAAACTGTGATAAAAACTGAAATGAAGTCGATACTGCCTATATTGTAAGTTAAAATCTACTCATACCTCCGCCCAGAACTAATTAGGAACTAACAGTGAAAATCACTAATGTGTCTTTTCCACTAGCTATCATATTTCAAACCTAAAAGCACAGTCGGAAAAATCTGATATATTGATCTACTTTCCTAACCCTGTCCAGGAACTAACGGCGAAAATGGACTAATGTCTCTTTACAGCGAGCTAATCATATTATTTCCGCCAACCTTTCACTCCAGTGCGCGCGCGCAGGCACCGTAAAATGTCCGCCGATGACTGTCATCTGGATTGTGGACCACAGTTTGATTGTTCTGACCCGCCGATGGTATAGAGTTTCTATAGTTTAGTTGGAAAACTTGGGTGGTAATAATGGTATCGGTCCTTCGAGATTTTATGCAACGAACTTTTTTACATACAATTTATATGCTATTCAAGCACTGGCTAAACCTCTGTTATGTTGCAAGTATATGTTTTCTTTCAAAGAAATAATTTAAATAAGCAGTTTTCTTGTCATTAGGTGTTTGCATCATCGAGAGATGGTGCTAGGCGTCACTCTAGGAAAACATTTTTCAAACTTTATTTAAGTATCATAGTAGAGGGTACCTAATTGCTTTTAGAATTTACAAAATATAATGTGTACCTTTACAAAATTAAGGACTTTGTAATGACAAAAATAAGTATTTTAATTAATCCAATGGTCATTAACGTACTTTATACAATATATACTTACGCACTCTTTTTTCTTTGTCTATGGATTTCTGCCAACGTGAAAAAACAACCTAAAGCTGTCCGAACGCCATTTAGTGAGAGTCAAGACGTGATGGGAGAAAACTGCTCATCACTTAAGTACTTATAAACTATTCTTAATCTGTAACTAAAAAAACAATCCTAGGCGTTCTATTCAACCATAAAATGAAGCGTATTGAAAGCAAAGAACTCCAATCTTTATCACAGAAATTTTTATTTAACCTCTTCAAATACCATCAGAAAATTTTCAATTAACCATAACTATATATCTCCCGCTCTAACCCCGGCACTAAATCTGACAGGTGCGCGCGTAAATTGTCATCGGTTTAATTAGAAGTGCGCGCGAGTGGGTCAGCCTGATTCCAATTTCGATGCGCGGCCACCGCGAGGCGACCGTTATAGTTATAGTGGACGGTAGGGTGACGTGGACACTGGAATCTTGAGGACTGAAAAGACAAAGGAACACTCTTGAGATTTAGAAATACTCGTAACAAAGATGCTCGATAAACAGGCTTACCGATGGCGGTGGCCGAGTGGTTTAGGCATGCACCCGGATAGCGTAGGATTCTGGTTCCATTCCTTGCCTTTTTACATTGGCAAAACACTTTAAAAACAAAAAATAAAGGATCTAAAAAAAATTTGACAGTTAGTAAAAGTTTTCGCGCTATACACTAGATATTTTGTATTCCTTACTTTTCCGGCTTCGCAATATAAAACACAAACCGTAATCATTACAGCCTCGAGACTTCTATATCTGCAGCGTTGGCCATCCACATGCAGCATCCATCCAGTGATCTTTCCAAGGTCAACTATTTATTTACACCCTAGAAGTGTTAGCATTAGTTAATCATTAATAGGTGCTAGCAGTATCGTAGCCATGTTTATTGATTTGAAAGCTAATCTGGGATAGCGGCGCATACGATTCACATCCAGCCAGCATCGACCCTCCCAAAGTCATTTTTTTTCCCACACTTTAACAAGTGTTTGCACAACAGTTGGTCGTGCTACAGCATCGTTGCCATGTTTATTGAGGACTAATCTAGGATCGCGGCGCGTGCGGCCCTCGGGCGAGCGGCTATTCGTTGCCGTTTCACTTGTTCTAACAGTAATATTCGAACTATGAACGATTGTGAGGAAAACAAATGAAAACTGCTCTGATGATTTCTTGTAAGGAATTTATTTAATGATCCCTCAAAGTGAGCTGATATTACGATGTTGTATATGATATTTACTTACATTTTGAAAGCGCTAGTGCTGGAAAGGTAACTTTTGTCTTAAAATTTAAAGGGTAAATTAAAGAACAAAAATACAATTATTTTAATGGCATATTCAATTGAATATGCCGTGATTATTTTGTAATGGGGATATCTACGAGTACTACAAAACTTCCATATTAGAATGATTACTAAATCGACGACTTACTTTCCCGCATCGAGCGACTAATAATTCATCGATCGCTTCCGAAGATGATCATGATTAATAGATAATACTAATGACAAAACCAGTCTGGTGTCAATTCTGAATTGTCAATTTTATATTGCATCACTGATTAACTGAGACGTTCGTAATTAACTTCTATATTAGTTCCGGAGGAGTGCCTCTTGATCAATTACGATGCTCATGATATCATGCAGATATGTATGAATTTAAGTTACTCGCCAAAAAAAAACATATTTTTTATGAAATTCTTCAGGGTGGCCCAACAGTGATGTCCAAAAAATTTTTTTAAGATTCTTTACGTTCAAGGCTATCTAAATATGCCATATTAATACATTAAGCAAATTTAATTAATAAAGATTATACTGCAATAAAAATAAAACGACATATCACCATAAAAAAATAGGGATTATTTGTTTATACAGAGTGACCCAAATCCCAACGTCCAAAAATTTAGTTTTCGAGAATTTTTATTATCATGAGAGATAATGATGATGATGTGCGAAAATAATATATAAAATAAATAATATCTCGAAAACTAAATTTTCGGACGTTGGGATTTGGGCCACCCTGTATAAATAGCCGGTTGGGCTTAGTACAACATCCTACAATACACCCATTACCATTTTACTTAATGCTTTTCCAATCTCCAAATAAAATACAACCTTTTCAGAAAATCAGGCCCAAAATTACAGCATTTCAATTGAGCGTAACTTTTGGTTTACGACTCGTAACAACGGGCAACACTCTAATTGTAGTGTTGCCACTTTACGGCCCAAGAATAGGTAACTAATTTATCTATTCTATTATGAAAACGTTAAATTGTAATATGGAAAGCGCTTAAAGTTACACCGTATCATTAGACTCATTAAACATGCAACGGAGAGTGCTTGAGTAAAAAGCATTTAGTGCTCGACCGATAGATATTAGTTAGCAAAATAATTAAGAAAGCCATAAAATGTGGTTTCTCAATTTTATGTCAAGTGTTACGGTATTGTAAGAATTAGCATACTTTCTAATTGAGGTATTCTAGAAATTAATGATATTTTACGTCCCTTCATATTACTTGTGTTTGTTGATAACAAACAAAGATCAAAATACAATTCCCATCACAGTGATGATTTAAGGTAATATTATTTTAGTGTCATATAAGAATTCTGTTATGTGCCTTAGCTGTAAAGTGCCTACAAAGCTTTTGATAAAATTGTAGAACATTCTCAAAACGACAAGTGTTGACAATTATTCAAGTAAGTACGTAATAAGGCAGGGCAATTTCAACCAAGGCAATTTTTGATATCAATCTTTATATTGGAGAAATACCAATATAATCGAAATTCAACCTTTGTATCACCAGCCAGTATTATATTAGAACCTAACGGTACTATCGAGTCTAGTTCGATAGGTAAGCGATCGACCGCACGCGCGGCACTAAAGGTATAGTAATTTGTCAACGAGATTGCCGGTCAAAAGACAAATTGCAGTTAGCTATGCATTAAATTACATTTACAGGATAAACCTGTTGATCGGGTGATGAACTAATTTGAGTGAACTTCTGAAGATTGTAAATCTGAAAATAATAATGATAATATGAAAAATAATAATAAATTAATTTATTTCGAAAACACACAATTTAAAATTAAAATAACATTTTCCATGTTGTTAATAACAATTTATAACTTAAAAAGATAACGTATAGTTTCGTAGCGACAGTTTAATAGTGTTACCCAATGTCAAAGTTTATGCAAATGCAATTTTAATATTATGGTTTGTAACATGATACTACAACCCACTAAGTACGTCTTGATATGTATCGCAGTGACACATTAGGCCTAGAATACTAAAATAGGCCATATCTTTACTAATATTATTGAAGCTGAAGAGTTTGTTTGTTTGTTTGAATAGCGCGTTCAAACAAACAAACAAACTCTTGAGCTTTAATAATATTAGTATAGGTAAGGCCTATTTTAGTATTCTAGGCCTAATGTGTCACTCATATCTCAGGAACTACTGGACCGATCTAAAAAAAAAGTGTAGCTTATTTATCAGGGAAAGCTTTAGGCTACAACTTCCTTCCCTTCGTAGCGAGCTATTTTACATAGCCCTCTCCGATATTTAAGTTATCTAACACAAAAATATTTTCTCAAATCGAAAAAGTAGTTCCTGAAATAAGCGCGTTCAAACAAACTGAAGACGTTTTCAATAGTATATAACTATATACACGTACGCTCATGCCGCTTGACTGCGACGGACACCGTCAAGAAACAAATCAGTAATTTACTACGCCATTAAAGAAAAGGCCGTTCATATTTATAAAACGTTCAATTCATACTTAACATTAACGAGCGCCTGCAGCTTCTAAATGTTTAACGCTCTCCGATTGTTATCGCAAGGATGAAACGGCTAATGTACTCCTTTGGACGTCACAGATATGAAAATAAATAGATAGCGCGCCAAAAATATGTCGACGAAGAGCATTCATTGGCTTTTCGCTTCCTTCAACGCCCATTCATTTTGACAGAATTCATCACCTGATCCATCCAATCGAATTATTAGAATAAAGAAAAATAAAATCTTCTATTTCCATCACCATCAAACAAAAAAGTAAGCTTTAATGATTCTAAATCGTACAGATTTACTATCTATCAATCAAAATGTCTGAGGTGAGGATCTCTATCTGCGTCTTTTTCGCGAGTTGGGTTAATGCCTAGTTCATGCATTCTCATTATCAACTTCTCTACTTCGATACGTGTCTGCGGCGATTACTCGTGGGGCCACAAAAAACGCGCACAATAAGCTATGGATAATATAAATAAAGACGAGATCTAGTTCGGTCGGGCGTGGGCGCGGTAGTGGGCTGCTAGACCTGGGGACATGGTGCGAACTTGTAATGACATTAAATAGTACTAGTAATTGAACTTTTTATAATGCTCACTGCGCGCCTTAAATCAACGAGATTTAGAATCTTATATATTAAAGATTGAAAAAAAAAGTATAATTCAATAAACTTAATGGATCATGATTACATTGAACGGTTCCGGACTCAATAGGTACATTTGCTTCCGCAGCATTAACACTTAATTATTTAGTACAGTTATATTCAATTTTATTTTACGAAGTACATATTTAGTTTGATTTTATACTTATTTTTGACCTCTTTCGGACAAAAGTACCCTTTTCCCTATCATGATAAATTGTTCCATTATAGACTAATTTTATCATTATATCAAATTTTTATTTTATTATATTTTATTTTATAAAAAAATCAATTAACATAAAATTTCATATTTATTGAAATGATTAAGAACAAATTATTATTATTTTAACTTTTGCTTTTAATGGTGAAAATATCATGATAGCATTTACCAATTTAGCATCACGTCATTACCCTTGCTTCTACATTGAAACCATAAAAGGACCCCATCCCCAATCCTACAGAACATACCTTAAACAACAATATCACTCCGTAGGAGTAGCCGACCGAAAAGCAAAAGGTCGTCAGGCTAAATGTCAAACGGGGTATGCGAGGTTAGGAGCCCCGGGCGCGGCTGTAAATCAATGAGCAGATAAACAATCGCGAACAAATTGTAGGCCTGAGCACTTGTCGGCCATTGTTTCTTTTCTTAACTAGGCTAGCAGTGGTAATTGAACGTGAGTGACGTGAGGCGGTTGTGTGGTTGATGTTGACAAGTCTTGTGAAAGCTCTTTGACTAAAATGAAGTTCTGAGCTCCTGACTTCTGAGTTTGTCAATAATATCCTGTGGATTGTAGATTTTGGCTGTCGAAAACAGATGACATCATTTTTATTTTTTTAGAAAAAACAAGACAATAAAGAGGTTCCAAAAGACATAGCCTAGTATTGCCAGCTTAGCTCGGGCTAATAGCTCAAAACGTACCCAGAAAGTACGTATAAATGTGTCAAATTGTTAGATAATTTTAAAGGTGGCGAGTTCTAAGAGCTGGTGGCATCAGTCCTGGCCTACTTAAGCTGATCACGTTTGCGCGTAATTTACTATAAAAAGAGTAATCTGACAAAACATGTTGTTGAGTACAACACCCGAAGACAGTAAAAGGCTCATCAGATCAACCATTAGGCTACCGCAAACTCGAACAGAGTATTTGTACTAATTCTCGAGCGTGCGTGCTATTGTAATCGGCTGCGCATGCGCACAAAATGAGTGGTCATTTGAAAAATGGCACCGGGTCACCCAATGGTCGGAAGCTCTTTTACTTTTTATCTCTAAAGGAAAAAGCCCATCGAAGTATGGACCATGGTACTTTCATTGCGTCAATTTCAAAGTTGTTTTAAATGGTGTGCAAAACAGCAATGTACTATCAACAGTTGAAATTGGAGGAATCAAAACAGGAGTTCCTAAGTTTTTTAAGAAAACATAACATAACCTTAAAATCTAAATACTTGTGTGAGTCTTTACTGATTTCAATGAAAATATCCAAGAGTGAATGAATGGGCAAGATCCTTTGTAATAGCTCTTTGTGGCGTATGTAAATAATGATAGAGATGATGCCTGCCTTGTCAATTGGGAATAGTGTGAAAAACTCTTTATCGTTCTTTGTGGTAGCAGAAGGTATGATTAGTTTCATATCGTCATACATTGTTTAACTTTACATTGATGTGTCCCATCTAAAAACGTTCATTATCCAATCGAGTACCTTATTAATAATATTAGGGTAAACACAATACGAAAGGTTACTTAGTATTTTTACCTTACTTCACAAGTCAATATTTTTCTACCGCCCACAAAAAACAATAACTAATTTGCATCACGTAACAGCAACTTACATAAACAAATTTTCTTCGACACAGATGGGCATTTGTTTTGGTCAGCGGTCAACTTTTTAATGCATTCTTTGTGGTAAGTTTTTTGTCTTTTGTAACGAGTGAAATTGGCCGAAATGTGGTTGCTAATGACGAGGTTTTTGTAGAGCCAGGTGCGAAGTATTCCTATTTTTGTTTTCCATTGTTTATTTACTTAGCGTTAAAAGAAATATTTATAAGATTCTATATATCATTAAGGATATGGTAGAATAACTATGTACGTACGTACACATTTTTGAATCCTTTGTTACACGGAGGTCAAATCCGGCAATCTGCATTTATTATTTATATGTTTTTTTCCACTGACAAATAAAATTCTTGAGCATATTCAATCAATCAATCCCACTTCAATAACCTTTTACCGGCTACTACCCATACTACATCTCTTAAAAAATCTCCTAGCTGTTCAGTTACATCGAGGTCAGTTAGTATGACTAATAGAGTTTTTATCAACGCAATTATTTTTAGCACAGTTTCGCGTGTAACCGACAAGCCTTCGCACTCGCAAGAAAGGAAATGGGCTAACTCAGCTAAATCATGCCACAGGAACAAAACTACACTTTAACCTAAGGTTGCATAAATACTTAATTAAAAGAAAACAGCAACTCCAAACCTTTGTAAAAGCATATCATGTAATAGCGTATTAATTGCTCAAACCAAAGAGGTCTCGGAGAAGGACTATTCGTGTCTTCTTTTCTGGGTTGGGTGAAGTTTTGTCGGTTTGGACGTCAAATTAGCCAAAGAAAAAATTCTGAAAAGGCGAAAGTTGTGATTTGACTACTGATTGATAGTAATCTTAGTAAAATCAGAAAACGTTATATAATTATTTGGGTTTAAATGTGGTCTAACGTAGAGTGTCTTGTAGAATCAGTAGACTTAGCAGAAACATTAAACAGTATCCAGTCTTATATGACACATTAAATGAACCAACATGACCTGGCTTATTTGTAAAGACTATAACCGACTCGACGTTAAGATTATTGCTTATTATGTAAGAAAGGATGTGGGCAAAGGTTACGCGAAAGGAACAATGATACTGATTGATGGCTTCCTTCAGACTTCTGATCATTGATTTCGTATGTTTAAACATATGAATATTTGATATCTATCAGGTTTATAGAATGAATTGAATGATTAGTCAACCTTGAATGTTGGTCCAAAATGTCACCTATTGAATTAAAATGATGTGAAAGATCATGCTTGCTATTGATAAATAACATGATTGTATTCTTATACATTTCGATACATACAATTATTGAAAATTGCAAATTATTGTGATTGATTGGTTTTAAAAATAAAATCTTGAACTATGCATCTATAAAGATGTCGTGAGCACCCTTTTAAAAATAACCATTACCACAAGTAAGCACCTAACAGAACAGATTAAAATCAAATAGAAAAAATAAATCATCAAAGTGTTTTACCAAAAGCCGACCATTGTTTACGCACCGTTATTTGTTTACAGATGCCTTGATCGGCCATGATACCATAGACAAAACTGAGTTTTTTCTTCAGATCACGAACGAGCGCTGACCTGAAAGCGATACGGCCACAAATACAGAATTCAATGCTCCAAATTAGATAGAGCAATCATAGATATTGTAGAGGCGTGCTGAGTATCGATACTACTCGATAATTGCCATGTTTGATTTTCTTGTTGATTTAAGGCTTATGAAGTCAACTTGTGTAACGATGACACTTGCTGCTAAATGATAAATATGGCTTAATTCTGCCGTTACTTTTGATATTACAATACATAGAAAAGTGGCAGCAATATGCACGTTTTATTTTGATAAAATGTACTTTGCAAATTTTCAAGCTGAGTCTATGATAATAGTACCAGCACTGCAAAGAAGAGTTACGCTCCTAACATAGGTTTTCATGTGGTAAGAAAATTACCTAAGTAGTTATTTCCGTTCTAAATGTTGTTCCGTTTTAATTTTATTTCCATGTTCTTTATCTGCATATGTCTCGTATTTGTATTTTTTCATAATATTAAAGCAACCATCTTTTTGTTCTCCAACGCAGTCGATTTAAAAAGGTTCATTACAAAAATAGTTAAAAGGTTAAAAGGTTCATTACAAAAATAAATAAATAAATATTGGACACCAATCACATACATTGCTCTGATCCCAAAGTAAGTAGCCAATGCACTTGTGTTATGGAAATCAGACACAACGGTGGTACCACAACACCCAGACCCGAGACAATATATAAAATATCGTTTTCTACATTAACCTTTTATTATTTTTATTGAGTTACACCTCATCACTAGCCTCAGCCGCCGCCGCACGGGCAGCGCTTTGGTAATGACCCGCGGGTATCAAAAAAGAATCCGATAGCCTCGACATGAAAGAGTTATTCTCGGCAGCACTGATAATCTATTTTGTGTAACCCACGACCTCGGCGGTCCAACAATATAATTAAAGCGAGGCCCGCTTACTGCCCGGATGTCGATTGCCCGCTCTAGAAGGAAATGTACATGATTGTTCTGCTCCCAACTGTAATAGCTGTCATTATTTACTAGTGTCTGGTGTCGATGTAGGGGTACGAACAGCTAATGATCCCGGGGAATGTAATGAAGAATGTCCCTTTCATTAGACATTACGATTAGAAATTCATCATGTGTAATACTGGAATTAGAATCAATCAGAGTCTCACAATGGCGTTATTTGCAGTGCTGCAGAGTAACGTTTTCGTGCTATAAAGTTCTAACCAGCCAGTATGCTCACATACCTTATCTAATATGAATCAATCTTTTTTTTGCAAACAAGTCACAAATCTTACGGGCCTGTTATAAAAAAAGCAGTGCACAATAGATTTTTTCTAAAATTCGAAATTTAAACAGAATTATTTATCTATGACGAATCTGAGTGGCCAGTGCGACCACACTTCTCTCGCTTGCGGGACTAAGGCAAAAGGCGATGCTATCTGGGTCGGTGGGTGCGCTGATAGATTTATCGGCAGTTGCCCGTAAGAGCTGATTTGTACGAGTCCGAGCTTTGGCTAAAAACGCATGGGTGGACACTAGAGTTAATGGGGCTAATGTGTAACGTATGGAATGGAAAACACGTTCAATTGTATAGCTAACTCGTTATTAAAACGCTAGGTTGAACTGGACTTCCATTTTTGAACTAATAATAAAATATTTATGAAACTTTACTTTTTATATCTCAAAACACACAGTTAACAAAAAACACAAGTCACAGTGATTACATTTCACGGAGTTTACCTATCTGCAACTTGTGCCTGTATATTGAACTTATGAATGTAAATACCATTTTATATAATAGTAATTGCTTTAGATATTTCTCAGCCAGATTATCAAATGCAAAACTATTATTTATAACTTTATACTACTAAAAACAGCGCATGGCATCCAGTGCAATAACATTTTTACAACGGCATCGTTACACATACGTTCTAGCGCTTCACAACAATGCATCGTCGCCGCGACACAAAAGCTACATCAAATTAATGTACTCCACGCATATTTCATATCGCATACGCAGCTACCCAGCATAATTATAATTTATTAGGTCGGCTCCGCGCGCCGGGACAGCGGTAATGCAAATGCGCTCATGTATATTCAGTGGACAAACAAACAAACAAACGCACAGATAGCTTGTCGCGCCCCCGGCTGATACTGTCTCTGGAACTGCGGTGGCCAAACAGGTTGAGTGTTGTGGGATAGAATTGATTATCTATGATTTTAATGCGTGTTTTCGCGCCTCGAGGTGTCCGCGTGGATTCACATCATAAATGTGAACATAAATATGCATGAATTACTAGTACTCCTTAAATTTATCAACAATTTTTCAAATCACCCTGACAATATCAGGTAATCCAAATATTTTCTCGATTTTAAGCCTAGTTAATGTGCGGTGAGCATTTCATTGAATATTGAGTCAGTTCATGTTAATCAAAAAATAAGTATTAACTCCAGATCCTTTCCCAAAATGCTAATCTTTGTTTAAAAAAACTTAGTGTAATTAAAACGGTCTAAAATTCGTTAATAACCTTACTCCGCCTATCTTATACCCTTATCCCGACAATTCTAAACCATTGTCACCCCAGACCCAGTATATCCGCGTAGTCCCCATATAAGGGCCATGAATTCTGCCACCGGTGCGGTTGTCGGACGAAAGTAGCCCTGTTCTGCTAATAACCACAGGTTATAATGCCCCCGGTGTCCAGCCAGACGCTTATTACACATAATTTATAAGGTTACTTCAATCTTCTACTACATGACGATACTGGAAATAGAGGGGTAGAGAAATGAATTTCTTTTTCGTTCAGTTTCATAAAATAAAACATAGTTATTTTTTTATACAAGAAACAATACTTGTAGACTGGTATTATTCTTAGAATTAAAAATCTACTTAGAATAAACCATTTATGGGCATAACCACCAAATTCACTATTTCTTCAATCTTTTACAAGATTTGACCTTTTTTAAACCAATTCTGTTTACCACTACCTACTTCGATATTGACCACATTAAAAAAACTGCACAGGTGATTTCAATATAGTCATTTTTTTTTTCAATAAAAGCTTTTTACAAATCTTATCCACAGCCTGCTTAATCTGTGCCCTAAATGCGAGGTCAGCCTAGCCCTACTTAAGAGATAAAATCGACCTTTCGTATCAAAGCCGGGTGCCCTGTTTAGGGCATAGCGCAGATTAGCACGAGTTATTATGCCCCAGGTCATGTGGCACTTTAGAAAACCCTACTAGGCATGAAATTGGTAGTACTGGTGTATATCACAGTGTAACATGCTCAAGTAATAACTAAATTCATAGCTATTTTTAAGTCATACTCTTTTAACTTAGTTTCTATAGGCAGGTATGTATCAGAGATGTAGCATGTTAAATTGTGTATGTACACATTTCCTGTGCCACTGTCTACTGACGTATTTATGACGAAAAAAAATGTTGTCCTCGAGTTCTTCACACTAAAATAATTATTATTATTTATTTATTAAGCATACAACGTTTTACAATGACATAACACTAGTCCCACAAAATTAAAATAAATAAATTATTGATTATAATAATACATAAAATGCAGGTAATTTGAAAATTTAATTAGTGCTAATTGGAGACCCTTCTACCAAAGACGCAGCGTAGGACGTCCACCGACAAGATGGACAGACGATCTTGTGAAGATCGCAAGATCAAACTGAATACAGACCGCTTGCGATGGTGGGGGAGGCCTATGTTCAGCAGTGGACGTCCTTTGGCTGATAAATATGATAATGATGATGAATTTGACACAACTATCGTCTTGTTATTGTAAACCTGCTACATTGTTATGATGCTTTATATTGGCTGTCTATTCCTCCCATATTTCATCTTTATCCACTTTATTAAGAGCTTCATAAATACACCTACTAATAATAAAGAATCCTCGCAAAATATACGTTAGATCCTCACCTAATCTAGAGATAATGATAATAAACACTTGGTTTATGGGTCTTAGAAGTATTGACTACAGTTTTCAATTAAAAGAAAGTCTATAAGATGAAATGTATTAGTTAAACCTGGGAGCTAATCTCCGTAATTATGATAACTAGATGCTGAGCCGTAATATGTCGTTATTCTGCTATCAAATTACATGGAAAGTTCTATTTGCTAGTTCTTTATCGTTTTAGCGACACTACAAACTTTGCCGCGTGTTAGCGTAACCTCCGTGGTCACATCGCGATTATCGCGCGGTAAAATGTCGCATCAGTTGCGTACCACGTGCGAATATATTATCGCGCGGTGTAAGATTACTCTTACGCAAAATTCCACATACGAGTACTACGTTTTTGTCATTTATTTGTTAAAAAGGTTACAGATTTTGTTTCTATCGCGAAAACCCTCTTTTATCGTCATCAATATGTTTCAGTTCTCGGAAGTTGCTCGACTTAACCGCAAAGTGCGCTTATCTCTCTCCAATAACTTACCGAACGAATGCATCTCGTTTAGAGCGTTTACGTGTAATGAGCATTAAACACCTAATGCTTGTGGGTGGTTTCGACCATCGGCAAATCGAGAGCACTTCTATAAAAGTAGAATTCTTTTAAGGTATTAATATCGAAATCTTTAATATTGATCTTTGCCTTTTTGCAATGACTTAACGCGGAAATTGTTCGTAATTTTCAAACTTCTGAAAACTAAATCAAAGCCCTTTGTATGGTACGGTCTGTGACGAGGTAATTTTTGAGTCTCCATTATGGAATGATATGACATTGATGTCGCAGGGTACCTACATTGATTTGTAGCTGTATACAAATCAGAACACCTAACAAATCAGTAGTCCTCAGTTCTATTACTACTTACTATTACTTCCTCTTACTGCCTCGGTGATGGCTCCGCGGTAAGAGGGTCGTACTTTAAAGCACGGCTACAAGCTCAGGGTAGCCCGGAGTTTGGAAGTTGGCGGTGTTTCACCTACGTGCCTCGGAAAGCACGTAAAGCCCGTTGGTCCTGCGCGCGATCTCTCTCCAGTCGTGGCAGATTGCTGTCCCATCGGGCTATGGGAGTGAAAGGAATAAGGAATGCACCTGTGTTTGTTGCGCACACAATTGTGCACTAATGTCCCGCGCAGTCAGTTTTAGTCTTTGTGACTGGCCACCGTAGTCGAAATCGGCTAGGGGGACTATATATATACCTACTATTGCTTCTCGTGTGCACTTACCTTTAGGCTAACGTATTTAGTGAGTGCACTGTGTTTAGCAAACACGCAGCTCGGCCGAGACCCGACATTCGCATTAGCTCCTATGTAACACGCGCTAAGCGCCTGCTTCCATAATGGGGGATTTTATTGAAAATTGCGCTTGCATCCTGTATTTGATACCTTTTAAAATTTGAGAGCGAGTGCGCAGTTGCCAAGGTTTTGATAGTTCAAAGATCGTTACCTAACCTAACCCTTTTACCTACCTAATCTTACTTTTTTTTAAGTTGCAAGGCTACTCGTGATGAGATGTTTGTAGTTTTTATTATTAACAGTGTAAAGGTTCAATTATAGTTATTTTAATATCTGCATCTAGACAGCTAATCAAATTATTTTTATATCACAAAAAGTTTACTAGATAAGTCTAAGATAAATAATTGTAATGATTTAAAAAGTAATTATTTTCCAAACAAAACCATCAGGTATTAAAAAATCAGTTCACAAACCGGATTGGGAACTGTCTAATAGAGCAATAAAAAGTGATCGAAGTAAGGAAAGTCGATTAAAAGCGTCGGATCTCGGATAACAACAATCGGGTAATAGTTCTGGGTACTCGGCGAAACAATCTGCTTGTATCATCGCCAGATGCTATCGCGCTCGTGCCACTTGTAAACTGCTAGGGTTGGGAAAACAGAATTATCGATACTTTAAAAAAAAAAACTAGACTGTTTTATGCACTGTGACCCGTCTGACTGTTGACAAGATACTAGTATAAAAAGCTTGTGTGTTATTCTCTGAAAATATCAATATACATAATAGCTTAGATAAAATAATACTTTTGTTGAAACGTATGGTGAATTAAAATACATCTTTTAGATAGATTAAAAGCATATTATTAAATGATAAGTCGTAAACATTTATAACAAGTAATTTTGTATTTGTTTACGTTTTCTTTAATTGTGGCCGAGCTCTGAGCTTGGACCTTAGTCACATAAATCGGGAGGAGATCTTCCAACATAATCTTCTTCTTTGGAAAATGTATAAAACACTTAACTTAGCCTATTAAGCCCACACACGAGTTAAAATACACTTGTCTATTTCCACAAAACATTTAATCGATAAGTATTCGATATCGATACTGTGTAGTCGCGTCCCTACGAGGCGAGTAGCGGTCGCGTGCCGCGCCCTCCGCTGAGAAAGTGCGCCCGCGTCAGTTATAGGTTATAGACTTAGATATTTATTGCTCTCTTTGCTTATTAAGGCTTGCTCTAGTGCCAGTTCGCTTACATTACGGCTTGTGGACGATTATTGTGGTGAAAACTTGTTAATGTGCTGTTGAATTTGATAACGAGCAAACAAATTATATGAGAAAAGTAAATACAAGTATTGTTGCATAGATTGACACAACTTTATTCTTAATTATCATGATTAAACTGAAATAATTATAATAATAATTCATAATCGAGTTAATTGTATTAGCTTATGCAATGTTTTTACTATTTTAATTGTATAAAGAAAACTATATTTCTTACATGCATGGCCATTGCGAAGCATAAGGTTATACTTGTGTTTCTGATTGTATCGACAAACCATTTTGTCGATATCGGCTTTCCTTACGTCAATAACGACATCATCAAATACGGCGGCGTATCGATTGCTTTGAGACTCCTATTATACTGAAGATCAAAGCTGCCATAGGTACAAGTCCTTTTATCGTCTTATCTTATGAGTTCGTGCTTAGAAGCGCGTGTCTGTAGTCGAAGCATCATGCTTAGTATATTATATCGATAAAATGTTCATCGATATCGATGTTTTGTTCAACAAGTGCCGCATATCGCTTGTGCGTAGATAGGAATCTTCTATACGTTTGATTCGACCATCGACTGTTGGTTTTAGTTTAAATGGAAAATAAATCACGAATCGTGGTTTCTGTAAGACAAATATTCCGTCTGAATTGTAGATACGTAAAATAATTAACAAGAAGTCTAATTAATGTTGCCCTATATGTATGTGATAGCTGTTTACGATAACAATTGATTGATCGTTGGTTAAGGATGGCAATTCAAACCTTTGTTTAGTAGATTTTAAAATCTGTTATACAGTCCACTTAATAAGCTTCATATAAGATGCATACAATCAACGTCAAAGATACGGGTAAAAAAATGATACAATCATGTACATTCTGTCATATACATGTATTACTGAATTATACTCGTTGCCGTTGTATAGACAACAGCACGTCAAAACAAACACTGCGGTATCTTATTCGGTAGTAATATGGGTTAGTTTTCAACAAAAATATATAACCTGATGTGCTGTCGACTGTACTTACCGAATGGTCAAGTGGCCCCAACGAAACGAGCACACTCGTAAAACGAACGCGGGTTAACGGCGGCGCGTGCGCAAGTTTGCTTAACGGGAGTCCGGGAGGTCGCCGCCTCCGATTATTGTAGGACATTTACTTAACAGTAGGCCCTATAATATATTTTTTTGTTTTGATAGTGTTTTGTCACTATACAAACTTAATAATATAAATTGCAACCTAACCTAACAAAGTAGGCCCTATGTTAAAAAATGTAAACTGTCTTACATAAAAAACAGTCTATTTCAATACAGTACATAACACTTAAACATAGCTATAGCATACTGTAGAGCGGACGGTTATAATTAAATGGTGAAACTGAGCCTTAATTCAATTCATTTTATTGACTTCAGGCAAAGCCCATATAATGTTAGTAGAAAATAAATTGGCCTTACATCTATGGTAAGTAAACAAAGAAAGAACATGAAAAAAATAAGTTTAATTTAAAAATTGGTATGAAAGACCACTCATTTTTGTATGAGTGGTGGTTGGGTTGACTCCCAACGTTCAGAACGACAATTAATGGTAAAACGTTCAATAACTTCCAAAATTTGCTTTTGCCTCATATTCAATTAGTGATATGTTTTATGGAAATTTCAATTTTATGCTGTTATACTTCTATTCCTTTAAATTAAGTTCTGAGATTTTACGATTCGGCACCATATTTATTTTCTGAGTAACAATTCTGCTGTTACTACCGTAGGGCTGACTTTACTGTTTCATATTGTATTGTGGCTGTTATGTTAACGACTTTTTTGTACTTAAGGAATATTCATCTTATTATTAGTATCTGACTACAACCTCTGTTGAGCTCTATGACTTCCCACAAAACAGTCATCGCAGCTTTCACAGTTGAGATAATTAAATTTAATTAAAACCACATAAAATATGGCGAAATTAATGCCAAAAGCTTTATCGACCAGCCAACCGTAGGTACGATCAGATAAAATAATTATATTGTTTCTATCTAGCAAATCTTGACATGTAGGTTTTTTTTTCAAGTTCATAGTAGGTACTACCAAAAAATAGTATGTTATGTATTAGCTTGCCGTAATGAGGTAACAATTTACTGCAATCACTTGACGGTTCTTAACCTCTGTAATGAGACTCGCTTAGCTAAATCAATATACATAGACATTGTACGTAAATGCGGTGTTAAGAAGTAGAAAACATACATTTTTGTCCCTCCTTTTAAATCATTAAGTAAATATCATTATCATTTTATTTTATTAAAAAGTACGAAAGACAAACATCATCTGTATTTTCTGTTAATGTTTATGTGAGCAAAACCTTCCAGAAACTAACCTCACTGACTTCGTAGCTGTATCACATTTTAATTTCAATACAATGCTTTACCAAGGCCAAAGGTGATAAGTAAAGTTGAACTGGGCTTGGTCAATTGATCATCGTCGGGATACCACCATAATTATTTTGCGAATACGTATTTTAGGCATTCAAGTTATTATTCTATAAATTAAGCACCTACCTTCTTGAGTCAGAATTTAAATGCCAACTCACAAGCACTTGGGGGCAAAAGCAAAGGCAATTTAACCTTTTTTGAAGTGAATATTTTGCTAAGTTAAAGGAACTATAGAATTTTACAGCTGTAATATGTATTGATAAATTCCCCTGTAGTAAAATTAAAGTTGAGAAGATATCATCTAAAGATATCTTCAATTTATCCACTAAACATATCAGCACACCCCATAAAAACCACGCATTGCAGAAACACATCACGGTAACAAAGAACGCTGGCTAATCGCGAAATCTCCAGCAATTATTAACGCGAATACCTCACAAATCTACGAAGAAATCGTTGCACAAATCTCCACCCAACTAATTACAACATGGATATCGTAATCCCGGCATACCGTTGTCCATTATCGCCACATATTACCCCGATACCAAACTATAATGGAGCTGCGTTGCTCAAACATTGTTAACATTGTCTCAACCGACCGCACCAGCGTAGCTTGACCCCTAAAGTTACATTCCGTGGAAAGCGCTTCAGAAAAGCTGGCGGGTCAACTTAGGTAGCCGCACGAACGCGCCAACATTAGCGACTGGGCGGTTTCCGTTCGGCTACCTTCGGCGGTAATCGTCCACATTCGTTTAACGTAGCCCCGCCCACCCGACGCTGTCTCTCTCTCCCGCTTAAGGAAGAACACCGTCTGTCTCGAGCGGCGATCGCGCTCCGGTCCCTCCCCCTGACCAGCGCTAGGCTATTTTCCAATTATTATGTAGAAGCTTTTTGCGCCTGCGCCGATCCCAACTATGATAAGTTTTCTAACAAAATGAGTGAGGTAATCTGTATTGTTATTGTTGCTAAGTTTTACAACGGGCTCCTCTATCAGCCCGTCTTGTAATTCTCGTTATTGTTACTTCGTCTTGGATTTCTACGATTGATTGACTTTTGCAGATAAGCTGCAGTATCATAATATACAATTTTTAAATCACAAATATGAAGCCATAAACTGTAAAGTAACACTTACTTTAATAATGTTCTACCTTATACTCGTATATGTCTCTTGTTTTCAATGTTGCAATGCAAGTAAGAAAAAAATTAATTTCATGGTTATTTTAATAACAATCAATTGAATTAAACTAAAGTACCATTACACCATTAACTGAACTTATAAAAATAATAACAAAGTAACCGCCCAATATCTAATGGATTCCATTACAAAGTAAAAGTTAGAAAGTGGCTGCACGGCAAAACGACAATTGGTAAAAAAAACTTAAACAGAGGCAGTCGAGCTCCGTCCCATGACCCCTTACCTCATGAAAAAAGTAAAAAGCCAGAGAGAAATGGCGATGGTCCCGAATATAATTACACCGCATACCGCGACCGTCTAAATATAAGCCGAGCTCGATGCTTTAAACTTAATAGCAATCTTTATAGAGTAATGCGGGCGGATAGTGATGTTATCAGAACGATTATCGAAGTCGATACTCTAGTATTAGACGGTAGTAAAATTGCGTTCTGTGACCTCTATTGTAGGGCTTTGTTTGTTTGGTTATTTTGTTTCTAATAACTAACGGTTACTGCGGTATCGGTCGAACATAACAGTTACTAGTTTATTCGATGGACTTACATAATATTGACGTAATATAATTTTAAACGATAATTTAACTATTTATATCTTGACACATCTGATTTAAAAGATGAATGAACAATTACAGCTATATTTGCTCGGAATGTGAAAGATGTTTGAATCAGCTTGAAATATTGTTATCCGCTTTGCCTCTGATGCAAAATCATATTTCAGTGTTTGCCAAGCACCGTCATTACGGCGTTTACGGCCGCTACGCCTATCAGGGCAGTTTGCCAATAAATTGAGCGTGAACCTTGCGTCGTGCCACCACACTTACCGGATCGCACCTGCCGATAAGCGAACTATAACTCTCTATTCCGCGTGCTCGCTGTCACTTTATCGAGTGCGCACATCACTAGCCAGGAGCAAAGGTTCGGAGAGGGCGCAGGCATCAATTTGCGCGCGGTAGCCGCCGCGGGCGCCGCCGCCCCTGTCATTAGGCCCCCGCCCCTCCCGTGGGTCCCGCGCCCCGCACGGGGCATACTTTGCGCCGTTGGACCCCAAACTTTTGGTGGCGTGACCCCTGGAACTAGGACTATCTTGATTGTGATGATGTGACGTGTTTGCAAACTTATGAACATACCATGTTTTCACCATAGAGAAAAACAGCATCAAACCAGTTTTTGCAAAACGCAAAACGCAAGCTTACTATTAGCAAAGTAAATAATTGAAGAGAGAGAGAAGGAGGCCTAACTAATACGCAAAAGTCAAAACACTCATCTTAAACTTCAACTTTCTATACTACTTCCATCAGCCTATACTTTAACAGATTTAATTTGGCATGAGAGATTTGTTATACTCAAGTCAAGTCAGAAAGATTGGATTCAATACCCCACCAGGTCATAACCTACACTTTGAGAACCTCTTCCATAACCTTTTTTGCTCTACAACCTGTTCAGGATACGGCTGCTGTGGCCGGGCGCAATTTAAGAGCGGTTCATGGCCGCGGGCGATACGCAGTATCTGCGCCCGCGCAGGCCACGAGTTATGGGGGGCGCGGACGTTTATAAATATTCTATGCGGATACTTTCGCTCAAGGTTAGGGTGCATTTTTGCGGGCTGAGCTTGTTGGGACTAAGAAGATGGTTGATAAATTTAACACATTTAACAGCTTATGCAAACTAATGAAAGAATTCTTCACCTATAAGATGGCTGAATATTTTCGATTGTGCGTGTTATGAAGAAAAAAATACATTAACCAATGATCAATAAATAAGCATTCATAAGAAAAAAATGCTAGTCTCATGATAAGGCAATATGATACTATATAGCAAATGACTACTTATAAAGTTAACAATAGAAGAAACCTAGGCCCAGTTGCGAGATCGATGGCTAACTCAACTAATGGATTAATGTCGTTGACATTGGTTGAATATTTACGATTATGCGTGTTGTGAAGAAAATTGCTAATGGCTAGGACCACTCACGTTTTATGTGATGCTAGCGGTGATTGATATTCAAAAATGACCGTGATTTTTTAAGTGGCTCATCTAAAACATTCTGAAAAGATACACATGTACATGATATATAGAGCCTTTCTCATATAATTCCAAAGTCCCACAAAAAATAACACATTCAACAGAATGTATGAAATCATTGATAAAATCGGTTCATCTGCGCGTACGCAGCCGCTAACTACTCGCCCCCGACCGCCAGTCGATTACCGCTGCCCTTTATTTTCAAAATAAAATAACGCTCAAATAACACCCGTGCCTCCAGCGCCCCGAGCCAGATGCCTGATAGTTAAGCTTGTAGGTGTCAAGATGTTTTTGCGTTTTTATTTAGAGTTAAATCCTAGGTCTTGGTGTAAAATGTAGTTCTAATCGGTCAAAAAGATGGGGGTAAATTTGACTACATATCACATAATAAGACACTACTTGAAATAGATCTTTTATTCAATTTGATAACAAACAGTAATAAGTACCTACCTAGGTCCTTATTTCAATTCGATATTCAAAAATCCTATCCGAATCACGTTCATAATAAATTATATACACAATGTAAAGCGTTTTGACTTTTTTTTATATTTAGTGATTTAAGTCCTCATTTAAGCAGCCCATTTAATAATACCGTACCACTGTAACATTAACGGGCTGTTACGTTTAACGACTGTGCATTTTAGCCAATAAAATTTACGCCAAGTTTATCGAAACAACAAAACAAACCAGCACTTAAAGTCGAACCATCATTTTTTTTTGTTGACTCAGCCACAAAAAGTCGAAGCCCGAGGAAATGGTCCGTGATCCTTCTTTGAACCCGTAATTCGACCCCCAATTAAACAATTTTCTCAAATATCATTCCGTTTTATTTGGCCGGCGCGGTCGCGTCCGACCCACGGGCGCAGCATTAGAGTCCCGAATCGATCCCGTTCGTAACCTCCATTATACTAAACATGCCCTCCAACCACAGACCACATCCGAAGGTTAACCGGGTCGACCCTTCGCTACAAATCTAATTCAGCTCTGTCTCACAACGTGAAATACGCTAATTTCGTTATTTATTACACCCTCATTTGCATAAAAAAACGGCTGAGAAGTACAGTAATCTTAAAAAGAATACGAGTCCTGCAAATTGACCTGTCCTTCAAGGCAAGCGCGGGCGCCGCCGACCTGTCGCCGCTCCGTAATTCCGTTCCCATGATCTAGCCAGTAGCTATCTCACTTTAATTATTCATAGAGTTTTTATGCGCTATCGCTTTTTACCGGCCATCGGCCGGCCGCGTCGAAGCCTTATAAAATTAAAAAATAAAGTAATCGAGAGCCGGCGCAATTTAAAAAAGGAATACGTCGCATGACACGGATCGAACTCCGGGCAAATGTCGCGGTGTAAAAAGTGGTCGGTTGCGGGGCGCGGGGGGCGGGCAGGACGTCACGTAGGCGGCGCGCTTTTTGTCAACGTTCCCGCGGAGATGACAGGTCGCTGGACGCTGCTGCGCTCGCGCCGCGAACCATGGCGAATCGTCTTGATGCTTTGTTTTAATCACTACTTTCAACCTGACAATTTAAGATCATCTTCCGCAGCAAAGTAATTAGCTAGCTTACAAACGTATAAACATCATCGGAAATATTGTTTTCTATACCACTACTATTTTAACGCTAACTAAATAACTTCAATTATGTATCAAAACCACATAAAATACCTATAGATTTATATAACTAAAATTAAGATACATCATTATATTATTGTGCCAACACCCCACACTTATTATCATACTAACTAGCTTAATAGCTCCTACTAAAGCTAGTCAATAAAATTAATTCATACGATTGCCGTTGCTACTTTAAACACTTATCACAAGAATAAAATTAGCTATGCCACATTATTTCTACCGAAATTGAGTTCTTTATCTAAAATATTCAAAGTATCTAAATGGTTTGACCGCGGTACTCAGCGGTATGACATCGCGACAGGTGCGCAAGCGCTTAGCTGTTTATTAAACTTTTCAATGGCGGACGCTGTAATTATTTGAACTTATCGATCTTATGTTTTGCAGCCCTATTGTCAAATGAATAGTTCAATGAAAGTCGAGTCACTTTTTCTCCGAAGGTACATATTTTAAACACAACCATAATGAGAGAGTCAGAAAATCAAACAGCCTAAGGATCCGATTCTAAACTAATTCTCGATCTTTGCAGAACTTCCGAGAGCAAAGAATCGATGGAGCCGGCCTGCCACTGCTGACTGAGGAACACCTTACAGGGATGCTGCAGATGAAACTAGGGCCAGCTCTAAAGCTTAGAGCGGTGTTGGCCAGGCGTCTGGAGGCCTGCGCCCACTGCCAAGCCCTCAACCTCGCGGCCCCGGCCACACCAGCCCCCGGTCCCAGAATAAACGGAACAGCCCTCAAATCCGAACCCAGGAGCAACACCACAAGTCCTAGTTAAGACGTTCTCGTTTCATTTTAGTCTTACTTTTATTTTACTTCAACTTTCTGCTTTACTGCATCGCTTTAGTGACAGAGAGAATATGACGCATACTTATAACTTTTTGAACCTAAAAAAAACGTACACCCATATTCTCTATGAAATTAAAACGATGCACGTTAATGTCGCATCACAAAATCAAATCACAATATTTCAGATTAAAGTAAGGTAAATGCACCAATCGAGGTCATGTAACCAATAATGAATTTACTACCCATGCGCTTTCACAAGTATCAAAAATCTCTACATATTTAAATAAAACCAATATGGGAATGTGAGATGATGCGTAGTTTGTGATTAAACGTAGATAAGGTTTAGCGTTTATCTTGCGATAAACGGGAATTCGTCGTAATAAAGACTGGTTGTTTGCCTTTCAAATAAAGCAGCTTCCCATGTTAAGACATAATAATTCTAGTTAAATTTTAACTACTTTAGTCAGAGTTCACGAGTGTAAAGTCTTCCTGTTTTATAGATTTTTGCATTTAGTTACGAATTAAGGCGCTTTAGGTTTAATAATTAAGTTTTTCAGAATATTTTCTGTATGTAAATTGCATTGAATGTTGTGTGTTGCCGTCCAAACGTGTTAAAAGTAATAAGGAGAGTTTTTGTATGTTGATATAATTTTAACATTCAGTCAGACTTTTTAGTTTGGAAAGTAATAATAACAATAGAGTATCAACTACAACAACTATAACAACTTTAGAATCAGGTAAGGAAAACTACACAAAATTCACAAGATTTCAAAGACAGTCGTTGTGCCTTCCATAGATTACTATGGAACATACAAAAATAATCCTGCATTGTATAATAAAAGCATAAAAATGTTTCGGTGCTAAAAGACCCTGAATTTACGTTAAATATAAAAGAAATGTAGAATTTATATTTGTATATAAAGCCGTTTAGTTATTTGAGTACTATATTTGAGGCTACTATGTCTACATTTTATACAGGGTCACAAAGTTATAAACTGTATAGTTAAACATAAAAAAATGTAGTTATACGTTGCTAAATCTTAGCATTTATATTTATACCACACCTGAAGAAAGCTCAGTATACCGACTACAGTAATCGTATAATCTACGAATTATACAATTTAGTGTTATTTGTATAGAAACAGATGATAACAACTCCACAATTTGCAAACTTTTCTGTAAATATGTTCTTAAATTATGTTCAAAATCATTCCTGACCAACTGTAGATTAAAATAGATTCACACAAGGTTTTGTAAAAAATGTTTTACCTGTGGTAGTCTCCTTAATTGCCAAAATAGCTTAAAGGAACATACATGCATAATTAATTATTGTAGGTAATGGTATTTAGATCCACAGCATACTAGAGGGAAACGTAAGGTGCTACTGTTTGAGTGTATATAGTGTCAGTCTCAGTGCCTTGATCCTGGTCTTCCTTATTATAAATTAGAAAATATTTTATAATAACGTTTTCAAAAAGTATTACGGTTCTACGCTTTAAATCTGAAGTAAATAATACATATAAATACTTACATAGATTATAATGATGTGACGAATTTGTGTAGGTGAATAGTTTAATCATAGAGTCCAATCCCTGCTTTTTATTTGTAACTGTTATTATTTTACGGACCAGTGACTTACGAGTTTGTACATTTGTATGTATAGAAATATTTTTTGAGTGTCAAGAATAGTGTGTTATTTGACAGTAATTATGTATGAATATGTTGGTTAATAGTCCAGGTTTAATACATCTAACGGCTTACTAAGACAATAATAGATAGAAATATTAACTGCTATTGTAAGGCAATACTTCTGGCAGTCGATAAATCGTGGTACGATTTTAGATCTGAATAAATTTAACGTTTGATTGTATAACACATTTTAATGGAGGATCTCCATGATACTTGGTCATACCACGCTTTGTCCACTGTTTAAATTCATGTATTAAAGAAAAGGCGGAACATCAATAAGACTGAGTTTAATAGAGATTCAAGAATGAAATCTTAAGTATAGATTTGGGATGATTTGATGCTTCTGCTCTTATCATAATAACACGTTGCCAAAAGCAAAAGTAGTATTTACGCATTCTGTACCGAATACTTAACCGATCCCAATATAACCCGAAAATATTTTGGTAACCGACACTAAATCCAATATGAAATAACCTGTGACTCATATAATACAGCAAGACTATGTTTTTGTTATGTTAGTGTTAATGTGTATAACGAAGGTTTAGTCACTTTGTTAATCCGTGCGAACATGTACTTAGTTAATGTAGCTTGTTTAGCGTTAAAATCGGATTGAGTTTAATCCAAGTTTAAGTATTTATGTGGAGAGAATAAAAACAATGATTTTATTGAAACTTATTCTTTTGTTTTATTTACATTTACAATATTTTTTCACAATTATTACTAAAGAACATAAAACAATGAACATTAGCTTTATTTTATAATAATTCAAATTATAATAATTTACCAAATAGTTCACAACAAAACGAAAAAAATATTCATAGCAGCTGAAAATACAATATTAATACTATAATATCCATAATTCTGCATCAATATTGTTATTACAGGCTGTAATTTGATTACGCTCCGTTTTAGCGTCTCCGTGAATTACAGCCGCGTATATTATAATGATTACGGCGTAATTAATAATTTGCCATAATAACTGAAGAATATAACGCCGCGGGTTATAATGTATAGGATTTACAAACGCTCATAAATTTATTAATAGCCATAATAAACATGGCCTCTCTCAATTAGTTTACTCCCTTTATACATCAATAAAAATATACGTAACTAATACATATTCATATGGATTTGAAAATGAATTATGTTTAAGATTCAATATTTTATGGCAGTGCCAGTGTCAACTACTGGTGCGTTCACCCTGCAAGTTACATAGGTCCGTTTTTATGGTGCAGTTAATAGCATAAGCAGTATAACTTAATTTTAAAATTATGAATCTTAAACACTATAGAGTATACTTATAAGAACTAGGACTCAAAAATGTAACAAAACTTATATTATTACCTTACCTCTTCAGTATGAGTAAGTAGGATGATGAAGTACAGTATCCAGTAATTTGTTATTCCACTCCATTGAGTGGTTATTACTACGTATAGAGAAGCAATGTCAAGCAAAAAATGAGTCGTAAATACGAAAATATAGTGGAAGTATCCCTTGAAATTTGACTTTCAAATATGGAACCGTGTATGAGTTGATGACCAGTGGCGTCAATTCTTGGAGTACGAAATTTGTTGTCAGTTTCATATGCAAGTTAAAGTAGTTCCGTGTTCCAGGCTCTCTATGACTGTATTGTGTCTATAAACTGTATAGATGTTTATCTAATGTTGTAAATATTTACAAAATGGGTTAGCTGACTAACGTCAACTCAATCATTACTACTCAAGGAAGGCTCTTATGGCGTAATAATTGATTCCCAAAGGTCTCCCGATTCAATTATGTATGTAAATAAAATAAACCCTTTGTATTTTGTCAAATACTAAAATTTCTCGTAACGTAGCAGCGCTTTGGTAGTAATACCGAAGTGAAGCAACCTACAGTGCGGTCGTGTTTGGATGGGTGATCATTCCGACCATATAAGTGACGTCTATCACGAGCATCTCGATGCTTCGGAAGGCAGGTTAAGTTGGTCTCGGCTACTATGATTGATATTGGTCGTTAAGCCTAGTCAGAAGCCTTATAGGCGACTTGATAACATCTGACAGCAGGGTTACTCACTTGCCTTGCAAACACCCCTCCACCAATCCGCACGGAGCCTCCGTGGTAGAGTATGGCTCGAACTACCTCATAGTTGAGGTAAGACCTTTGCCCAGCAGTGGCACGTTACATGCTAACTTTACTTACTAAAATTAACCTTATAATACTTAAAAAACTGATGAATGATCAGTTTCGCTCGTGCTTCTCATCCACGAGTTCGAAATTCCTCTCAAGATGGTGCCGCCTCTTGGCGCGGTACTCCATCAGCTCGATGGCGGAGTACCCGGAGAAGCCTACTAGTAGCAGGCCGAGGAGGACCAACAACCTGGAGAGTAAGTAACGGTAGGTATTACGTAGATTAAATTTTGATCAACTAACGATATTTTACCGACGTCAGATAAAATTTATCCATCTGCGGGCCTAACATGCGCGCCTCTTTATCATTTATCGTGGCAGTCGATTTTCAAACGTTTTATATTTAACAAGATTGTTACTAACTTTGATTTTGAGTAAATTAAAGTTAGTAACAATCTTGTTTGGTTAAAAAGCTGTTATAATTGCCTAACCATTTCAAAAAAACGCAGGAAATCATGTCGTTTATAATATAAAATCATTTTATCGACGCGATATACGGTATCGAGGCGTGCATGTTAGGCCTACTGAATAAGTATAAAACAACCGGTAAAATTACATTTACATATATTATTGCTGACAAATAGGTGCAAATTAGGCATAGTGTGTTTTATTCGACGAATAATTCTTATCTGACGTTGGAAAAATCAGGCCTAAGCAAGCATTATATAAGCTGAGAATAAGCATGGAAAACATTGAATGTACGGACGTTAAAGTAAACACTGGGGTATCTTATGTAGTTTTAGTAAGGGCTACTTTGCAAGTTAAGTGGTTAGCCTGATGTACTGGGGCTGTACGTTTCTCACTAATATTTAGCAACTAAGACTGGAATTATCCCAGTTTTTTTTTATTGAATAAAATGAAATGTCATTTTCGTACATTTTGAAATATGAAATCTATTATATTCTACAATTTAAGCTGTTACTGAAATACATAGTGCCCCCTCTTTTTTACATATATGTATTTAATTGCCTTAAATTAAAAAGAAACAATCGCTTAAACAATAACAGTATTAGAGAGTTAAGTGTAAAAGCTTACCTGGTCCTTACGCAGAGATAAGGCGCTGAGGCGTATGACAGAACGCTGCCCGTCGCTTCCCACAGCCTGAAGTTAGAGTACGCAGCCTCTTCGTCACCAGGGAAAAGGATCCCAGAGAGGGCTGAAAATATTGTTACCATGGATATTGAGACTTAAAATAAATATAATAAATTCTCAAAATTCACGCGGTACTATCTATATATAAAAAAAAAGTCTTGTTAGAAACACTGTTTGTAACTCGAGAACGGCTGAACCCATTTAGCTGAAAATTTGTAGGGAGGTAGCTTAAAACCAGGAGAAGGACATAGGATACTTTTAACCAGTTCGACGGGGCCGGGGCTGATGCGGGACAGGGCCGGGGCGAAACAATGTTCACTGGGACCGATTAATTTTTAAAATTACGGCACTGGGTGGGACGGGATGAGGCAAAACAATAAAATAAATCCTTTATATCTCTGTCATACACTTAAATGGGCCTTATAATACTTTCAAAACTGAGCACACTTTATAATAAAAATCTAACATTGGTCTTATGCAGGATATTAATATTGGGTAAAAATTGTGTACTTGGACCGCCGACCGCCGCAAGTTTTTGGATAAAGCTCTTAGGCAAAATTTCGGCATCATTAAACCAATCGTTTTTTCACAAAAAAATATGAAATTGCTATATAAATTTTACGTCAATTTGCCTTATTCCCAGACTGGACTTCTACTGCTTTCTTTACTTGCGTCAAACCCCCCCCCCCCCTCCCGTCCCCCGCTTCTTTTCTCCAACTTAAAGTACCTACCTACCTACCTGGAACTGAAGAGTATCGCAACATAAAATTTTAACTTAATAACTCCGACTACATTTAAAAAAAAAATATACTCATAGGTTTTTGTTTCTTTTATGTCCAAGTACAAAAGTATACGAGTTTCCTATTACTGTCTTGAGTTTTAGTTCTAGATTTACGTACATTAGAAGACAACCTTTGATCTAGTCAGTCATGTTTTGCTTTTGACGACCCCCTCAGTGTAGTGGCTAAGAACGCTGGGTTTCAAGGCGTCGCCGCTCGGAGGTTCCGGGTTCGATTCCCGTTCGGGTCAATGTAGACATCAAAATTTTCTATATAGTCTCGGGTCAGGGTGTTGTGGTACCAGCGATGTGACTGATTTCCATAACACAAGTGCATTAGCTACTTACTGAGGGATTTGAGCAATGTATGAGATTGGTTTATTAATATTTTACCAATATTTATTTATTTATTTATATTTACGTTTCACTCACCATTGACTTGAACAAGCCACACAGCATCTGCGGTGCCCCACACGGCAGCCAGACCAAAGAACACTAGCCACTGATCTGGGTTGGGCCGCCACAGCAGCAGCGCCGTTATCAGACATAGGTTCAGGACCTGCACAGACAAGGGGAGTAATAGTCACTCTTAGTACAGTCGTCAGCACATCAGGTCATCCACTTTTGTTGCAAACTAGCCCCTATTACAACTGCATAAGATGCCGCCGTGTATACCTTGACGTGCTGTTGTCCGTACTTACACGGTCACACTAACGGCGACGGCATCTACTTTCTACTGCTCCAGCTCTTGTCTTGTGCAACAAATGAACTACATACATTTGTGTAATCACATAAACCGATATACAGGGTTTAGCCTGTGATAGGAGCAAAAATTTAAAATAAAGGCCCTTTAAATAACGTGCGCGTCTCTATAAAATAATTTTATTTTCCAAACTACATGTTTTTCAACCTTTTTTCACTTGTAAGTCCATCCTTATTGATTTTAGAAATAAATTAATACAGTAAAGTGCATATATATATATATATATATATATATATATATATATATACCCATATATATATGTGTGTGTGTGTGTGATAAAAAGGACATTTGACATTTATCGATTGCCGCGATAAATGATAAATAGGCGCGCATCTTAGGCCCGCTGGCCTTGTAGTCTAAAGCAAAATTTTTGACATTTCGCGTAGACAACGTTAAGACAAAATTGGGGTTTTCATCTTTTTATTGCTTTAGAAGAATTTTTCAATGTAGCTTAAAAATTACATTGTTTTCTTAAGATTAATTAAAAATAGCTACGTAAGTAAAAATTCTATTTGATGAAACAGAAAAGCAGAAAATTGAAATAGTCGATGCGAAATTTCAAAAATGTTGCTTCGGAAATCAATTGCAGTAATCAATTCTTAATGGTTTAAATTTATTAAAATAAAGGGAAATGTTTTGTTCTATACTTACAAAATAAATCGAATCAGCAAAGTACCCATTGCAAACAAATGCGTCTAGTCATGGAACTTGACATTCATTAACAGACATAGACAGTCAATAACTACGACGAGTCAGCGATTGAAATACATTGATTAGGGATTTAAACTTTGGATTACTATATTTCTGAGTACTAGCATTTCAGAGCACTATGACCATTTCAAGATAACAACGCATACTCTGAAGAATCATTGATTAAAATGTTTGCTCCTATGCTGTATATATTGTATATTTACAATAGCATTCGATTTTGAGATTTTTTTTAAATGTAGTGAAAAATAAAAGTATAGCTTTTTTTCTTTGCTAGTCGAATATTGTAAACCATCTTTTCATAATTTTTTAAATAATATTAGTTACTAAAATTAATTAACTATTTGAATTTAAAAGATCTCAAAAAAGTGTTTTACGACGAATCACCTATGTAGATTGCGAATTTCATGTTGGTCTTATTTTAAACTGAATTATTTCTTAAAAACGCAATGTCAAGAATGTTTAAAATATTTGACTAGCAAAGAAAAACGGACTTCAGTTTGACTCTTCGTATAAAAGTAAATACGAAAAAAATATTTACCAGTGCCGTGATCATGACAGGATACCTCCCTGTCAGCTTGACAATAGCTCCGGCTACAGGAGCCGCCAGCGCGTTGAAAACTCCGAAGCAGATCATGACGTAGCCAATGTTGTTGATGCCGTACGCGCAGCCCACGAACGCCTGAGAGAAAAGTTACGGACAATTCTGTGTGGTGTAACTGTTGAACGTTTCTATGAGTGTGGTATAAATATTACTTGATTCAAGTATTTTAAATAAGAAACAATTTCATTAAGAGATAACAAAAATATTATTTTGATGTACTGACGCGTTTATGTCTTTTGTATGGAAAGTATGAAAACTGTTGTTATTGCGATCTATGTTCGGCCGGGATCAGTAAAAACGACTAACGTATTTCATTAAGATCGTCACGTATGTATTAATTAGTTTTGATTCAAATCTTTTATTGGCTCCTAGACCGTTATAAGACTTCTTCTCAGTCTTATCTTTATTTCTGAAGGTCATGCTCGTCCTGGTAAGCCTTGGTGGATGACCTTACGAGGTGTTTTTACGCAACTCTATCCTTAGCTTGTCTAAGAGTGGCATTCACCGGGAGCACCGTGATTTCTTTGATAGAGTCAGACCAGCGGCTCGGTGATCGGCCTCTAAAGCCTTTTTCCATTATAAAAAGCGTAATAAGAGGATTTTCTTTTTTTTTCAAATACTAAAACTCACTTGTGTGAAGTCAGCAGCCATGAAAGCCTGTTCAGCGCCGATGTATCCGATAACAGGCAACAATAGAAGCTGGTACCTGTGGTGGACATTATTATTTGAAACAAAACAAAGAGAATTTTAGCTATTCATCTAATACAGAAAATATTTAAATTATACTAAATGAACTGTACAATGTATTTCTAAGTCACAAGTGCATCATTTCAAATACCTATATCGTAAATCATAACTTTTACTGAGTTTACGAGTCTTTAGCTAATATATATCTAATTAAAAACCTCACAGTCAATATCGTTAGAAAAACCGCAGCTATTTACAAATGTAAACTGAATGAGCATTTTATTTACTAGGTACCACGCTATACAAGGTGACATTTTTATCTGTGTCCAATTATTCAACTCCACTGACTGATGAACATAAACTACTTTTACTATGGGAGCAACTGTTACTTTGAAAACCTCCGTGGTGTAGTTGCTAAGGACGCTGGGTTTCAAGGCGTCGCCGCTCCGAGTTCCCGGGTTCGATTTACGGTTGTATTATTGTCTCGGTTCTGGATGTTGTGGTACCATTGTAATGTCTGATTTTAAAAACAGTTAAAAATGAAACCCTGTATGTATTAGTTACGAAAAACATTATTTTAGTTTACCTATGACGCAGCTGCCTCAGCGTCACTGCGAGTAACCGCAGCCCGGACTTTCCGCTGCACGTGGTTTTGCGGCCCGCTGTGTACCTGAAACCATAAACCGGCAGGTCATAATGCGCAAGATATGCGGTAAAATATTATCGAAATATTTATTTACTAATTTATTATAATTATTTATACTAATATTATAAAGCTAAAGAGTTTGTTTGTTTGTTGGAACGTGCTAATCTCTAGACCGATTTGAAAAAATATTTTTGTGTTGGATAGATTATTCATTGAGAAAGGCTTTAGGAATTATTGCCTAACCTAAAGCCTATTGTAATGTTATCATCACGATACGACTTATAAGAGTAGAGCAATAATTTAAAATATTGAAAAACCGGGGGAAATATTGATTCTGAGAGATTCCGTTGCGTACGCTTCTTAAACCGTTTAAGATACATAACATAAAAATCATGTGTGACGGGATTGTTCTGCTTTAAAAGTTCTACAATAAAATCCATGATAGCATGTCTACCACATATAGTTTACTCACGTTCTTACTGTATGTTCATAAATTTGATAAAAAATAATGTACTATTTTTAACGGTGTTTTGATGCATTTATTATTAGCAAAATAAATATTTTTCTCATTACGAGCATTTCAATTTGAACAAAATTGCCCTTTACATTATTTGATTTCAATAAATATCTTAGAAGCTATTACAATTATAACTCTTCATCAAAGCAATGCTCGCAGCTTGTGAACAACATGTGCTTGCGCTAACCGCTATGGTTTCTGGCCTCTTACTACCTATGATAATATGTGTTAAGCGTTTAAATATTTTAATATCTACGTGAGTATGGCAGCGCTCACAAATAAACTGATATGCCTGGTTACTAGATCTTTTATTTACTTTTATAAATTGCTTCCTTCACTAATTCACACAGAGCCCACGTGGTCCGGTATGGCTCACAAAACTTCATAGTTGAGGTAAGGCCTTTGTCCAGCAGTGAGATAAAGGGTTATACAGCCAGCATGAAGAGATATGAATACACTGTACCTACCTGGTAAGAGAATCAACTCCAAACGCAACCATCACGACTGCAGTGGCCATGCACACGAGGTAGATGCCCGCTATCAACTGGATTTTCAGCGCGGAGGGTGGCGCCAGATTGGAGTTTTCCTTTTAAAAAAAATACATACAGTCCGTTTTATAGTAAACAGTCGTTTCATAACTTTTAAAATAATAACAGCAGATATAATTAAATAACTACTTAATTGAAAAAGATCAAATTATTCAACAATGAATAACTTATGTTAGTCGTGCGTTTTGTGATTATTTTTTTCTCTCTTTTTTTAGACGACCTCCGTGGTCGAGTGGCTAGCACGCTGGTTTCAAGCGTCGCCATCACGTGAGGTTCCGGGATTGATTCCCGGTCCGGTCAATTTAGGAAACGATCTTTTCTATATTGTCTCGGGTCTGGGTGTTATGGTACAACCGTTGTGTCTGATTTCCATAACACAAGTGCATTTGCTACTTACTTTGGGATCAGAGCAATGTATGTGATTGGTGTCCAATATTTATTTATTATTTATTTATTTTTAATAAATCCTTTTGCAAAAAAGGCATGTCAAGATTGTTTACAACATTCGACAAGAAAAACGGATTTTAAGTACTTTTATTATTCTCATTCACCAATAAGCCCTCCTTTTGGCTTTTGTCTCTTGGGCCACGTTAAGAAACTGACGCGTTTATGTCTTTTGTTAGAAATCAGAGATCGCTCTTGAGAACAGTTACCGTAAGTATGCGTAGAGTTTGACTAATAAACGGTGGCAAGAGGAAAAGCGGCAATTTAAAAAAAGGTTATAGTCTTTTCCACATATTAAATTTAAAATCAATTGATTTAATGAAACCTAAAGAAAAAATCTTAAAGTATCACTTCAATTTCCGAGATCTGTTTAAGAGGAGTAATTCTTTTAAAGTATAAACTTTACTATGATTCGTCAATTTAAGAAAATCACACTGTAATTTATTAGTTTAATCTGAATCAATTCTAAAGTGTTTAATATGGGTTTTCTTGGTTTCCTCAAAGTATTTTTTAACAATTGATTTTAATTTTAATACGTGGCACCTACCTACCTACGGTACCTACGAACCTCATAATCCTTATGAATCATGATTAGGTTCTTAGTTTAAAAGATTGCCAATGTTTTCGAAGTCATTCTGCATATCCTTTTAAAGTTTTGCAATGTGAAATGAAGAGTATAAAATGTTCGAATGTTACAAAATACTGACATGTGAAGCGCTTCCACTGCAAAAGTTGACTCCACACGAGGCTCCAAAGTCCACCGAAGGCGCTGTTATGTTCGTAAAAGACTCTTCAGCAATCAAGGTCTCGTTGAAAAGAGATGGCGTATCTCCCAGCGATGATGAAAGAACTGTAATTAAATATCAATTTTGCTACTACAAAACATTCAAAAAAACATAGTTTTTTACAAGTGCAATTTATATTCAAAAAGAAAATATACCGTATTATAAATCGTCTGAGCACTCTGGACCAAAAGCCACACACATGACTAAATCCTGATGACTCGTTATTTTGATGTCGGTTAAAAAACAGAAAACCACATCTACACGCTGATATCAAACTTTAATAATAATTTATTCATAATTACATTTTTGTTTTATTTTATTGATATTATATTGCACTTGTTAAAAGCAACTTTGCCTGTGACAGACGAGGAATCGAACCCCGTGTCTTAGGAACGCTATCCAGGCGTATACCTTTACCCGGATAGCGTAGGACACGGGGTTTGATTCCTCGTCTGTCACAGCCAAAGTTACTTTTTACAAGAGCAATTTATAATAATTCATTCGTTATTATCATCATCAGTATCAGCCGCGCAGGACGTCTACAAGCTACAACTAAACGTAAGCTGTGTATCCTAGGATTATTGAAGATTCCTGATAGGACAGGTTTAAGTCCGCTTGAGGTCGGCTACACGGCATTTAAAAAAAAGGTTTTCAAATTGACCTTTATAGTTCAGATTATGGTGGACCTCGATAAACTATGGGGTTTCCCTTAAAAAGGTGCCAAATTTTATTACTGTTTGGCTAAGACACACCGTTTCTGATATATTTACACTTTTCTCATTTGCAATGTTTATATTGACGACCTACCCGAAAAGATCTTACAAGATAATCTTTTTAAAAACGATTTTATGGTGTGCCTACAAAACTCGCTATTATGTTTTTAATTGATTTTAAAAGCACGCGTTTATGTCGAAGCAAATACAAGGTCGTATCTTATGTTAATAGATCAGTGGTATAATAAAGCAAATGATTACTCTGATACATTATGTATTGCTAATGCTTCCGTTTCCTTGTCATTTTTGCATATCAAAGATACCTACATAATAATATTTGTCTAATCGTAATATTTGCCCACAAAATAATGAAGCGACCATCAATTATTTTGTAAGTATTTTAAGGTTTCATTACAATAATATACTGATTAAAAGAATGTTTAGCTATTTTCACACAATTCTTTATAAGGCTAATTATTTATTCTAGTCATAACGACTTCAACCTTAACAATGTTGATATTTAAATATCACTATTGTGAGGTTTTCCCAAATTGACCTTTGCATGCAGAACATTGTTAAAGAATATATTTATAATATTAACTTAATTTTATAGATGTGTACGTCACTAGAGCCGTGAACTCATTTAAGTAATTGATTAATAAATGAAACTAATTGCCAATCATTTCTATTACGTGACATCGAAGCGAGATACCTTTGTGGATATTGCATTAGTTTAATACAAGGGCAATAATCATATGTATCATAATGTTTAAACAAATGATTGACCACAAAACTGATTGTGTTTTCGGAAACTACTTATAAACGACATCTACAGGTATTTTTTACATCTATACTAATATTATAAAGCTAAAGAGTTTGTTTGTTTGAACGCGCTAATCTTAGGAACTACGGGACGGATTTGAAAAAATATGTTTGTGTTATCGAGAAAGGCTTTATTAGGCTATAGTACATTCCGCTGCTTCGGAAGGGGAGGGAGCAAACTTAAAACGCGCGGACGCAGTCGCGGGGTACCCCTAGTAATCTTTATACAGATACGGCTCGGAGTCAAGCCATCGTACTGTACCTGTTGGCTCTACTATCCCGACAAATTGGAGCCCCACTGAGCAATTAGTGCGGTGGAATGGAGAGTGTATATAAAGTAATTACACACCCTATATATTGCGTACATACTTGTTACATAATATCCTGCATTTAATTAGTGAATATTGTAGTATAATATTCTCCCACCAATATCAGGTAATGGCAGCTCTACTCAAAAGAGAATGAATCTCTTAACATTATCGTCAATGTACTGACCAATTTATATGCGGCATCTGCATTTATTTTACCCGAATAATACCGGCAAAATAATGTCTCAAAAGCTAACGGTACTAAGAGTCAAACATGAACAAATCTTGTTTTTTATTAATAGTTACATTTATAATTTTTTAAATGTACAATTTTGGAAAAAATGGGTTCATAAATTTATCAATAACTTAGAAAAGTATATTTTTTAACTAACATTAATTGGAAACACAGAAAACTGATCATTAGTCAGCTCCTTGCTAAAATTACATGTGTGTCTTATAAGGAACAGTATGAACATCTGGGTGCTTTCGACCATGACTCTTTAGTAAAAGTTACATAAATTGATTAATTAATGGAATCAGGAGTTACTTTACGGAAATCCATTAGTTGAAAATTATAAAATTATTTTGCTTTAAATTTCCGCTAAGCGACACCGATGCAGACAACTAACAACACGAACCGTCACCGCGTTGAGTATTAGTTCAGGCAAATGCAGGATGCACCACCCGCCCTCCCTCAGTACGCATGCGACACAGCTGATGCAATTGTTAGTACCCAACACTGCTCCGCTTACAAGTGCTCCGCCGAGGCGTCACTAAACGCGGTGACGGTTCATGTTGTTAGTTGCCTGCGCCGGCGTCGCTTAGCGGAAACTTAAAGCAAGATAATTTTATAAATTTCAATAACATGACTTGATTGTCTTAATCAATTCCTAAAATTTGTCAACACCTTGAAATTTCACCCTGTATTTAGGACGTAAATGCGAGTAAGATCTTACTGGCAGAGGAGACGAGGTTTCCCCAGATCTGAGCCATTTGGTAAAACATGAAGAAGAGCCCGAAGAACCGCACCACCAACACATCAACCGACACTCCTGACAGCTTCGAGTAGGGCTCAGCCACCTGAAATTTGTTTAGGTTTTTTTCTAAGTGTTTTCATTTTCTTTTTTGACCTTTAGAGCTATGCTCTCTACGGGATCGAATTAGAAATGAGGAGATACGTAGAAAAACTAAGGTATCAGACATAGCCTTGAGAATCAGTAAGCTCAAGTGGCAATGGGCAGGGCACACAGCGCGAAAAACTGATGGCCGTTCTGGCAGGAAAGTTCTATATTGGAGACCCTTCGACCAAGGACGTCCACTGCTGCACATAGGCCTCCCTCACGGCTTTCCACAGCAACCGATCACTAGCGGTTTGCATCCAGTTTGATCCTGTTATCTTTACAAGGTCGTCTGTCCATCTTGTTGGTGAACGCAGCGAAGGACGTCCACCAACAAGATGGATGCAGACCACTAGTGATCGGTCGCTGTGGAAAACAGTGGGGGAGGCCTATGTTCAGCAGTGGACGTCCTTTGGCTGATAATGATGATAATGCGTGTGATAAACGGCTAAACTGTACATCAATTAGCGAGTTTTTTTACCTACAGCTTTGACTAAATAGCTGGACAGAATAGGGTAAAATCTTATTTAGTTACACGTGTTCAGCAGTCAAGGTTTATTCAGTGACATTTTCTATTACAAACACCGACGGCGCGCCGGTGTAACGGATAGCTTGTCCTTAAACATTTAGACCTCTTACACACTGCGGCTTTTAGCATCGATGCATTCTTTAAGGTCTTAAGGCTAAAAAACACTATAAGCACTGCTTACAAGTGAAAGTCGTTTATAAGTTGCATCTGAACTCCACAAAATAATGTTAGTGATAAGAATGGATAAAGGGACTTACCACAGATAAGTATGTGCACTTAGCGCACCACAAGGGCCCTCCTCCGAAACCGACCATCATCCCAGCCGGAACCAGGGTGAATAGTTTCGGGTAGAATTGAGCCGCAATGAAGGGCATGTATGCGATGAAAGATAGAGCTACCGCCCATTTGCAGCCCAGCCATCTACAAATTACAAAAGATGTACTTTATCGAGTTTTGTGTTCTTATTTATTTCAGCAGACCATACAATTACTTATCATTTTCACGGTTTCAGCCAGGTAACCCTAATCTCCTCGCAAATTGAGTCGTACCGTTTACCTTTGCATTCTTCATTCAAATTCAGTCGTTCTTCTTCTTTTACACACTCTCTCGGCTTTCGTCATTTGCCTTGTCCTAATATAAAAAGTCGTGGCACGCACGTTTTACAAACAAGCATACTTATGTTGTTAGTAAAACTTTAGAACCAACTTTATAGTTGGTAGGTACTGAAGTTTTTCTACATTGATGACATTTTTGTAGGTACTGTTCAAATAATGACCTGTCTATACATACACCTGCAGTACCAATTATAATCAAGGTCTAGTTTTAATTACATGTCAAGTGATATAAATAAATTGAATGTTGCAATTTATAAAGTGCAACGTATTTTTATATTATCTACCGATTGATAAACTTATGATCAAAATGTAGTTGTAATCCATGTTTATTAAAGTATTCGTATAAGATTAACTGACAATTAAGTCCTAAAAAACACAGTTCAACTAAAACCAGTCAGCGTTTCAAATACAGCATAAAAGATTGACATATCAGTTTGTATTTAACACCTTTAGATCATAATCTTATTAAAACTCATATCAGTTGACCTTATGTGCGATCTAGCAGCGAAGTCGACAATCGTCGTGACCTGCACCTTATAGCTGAGGTCATCAGCAAAGGCTGATCAGAAAATGCATTTACGAATAATACATACTATCGATTATAACAGATATTCAATTAATATTATGCAACGAATATTATTATTTGCATCTGTTGAATGCTCATAGTAAATGCTTGGTTGAAAAAAAACCCTCTTTTGTTCACTTATGTATCAATGAATATGCAATATATTTGAAGATCGAATACAGATAATAACTCGATTTCGGATTGTCACTCAAGTTGAAAACAGCAGACTATGACGAACTATGCCTCTGCATACTTACTACAAACACATTGACATCACGTTACTTACTACTAAATACTTTTGATTAATTTTTTGAGCAAGCGGAGTACGGTCTCATTCACTTATAGACATTCGCTCTCCGGACTCTTATGTAAAAAACTCGCTACCATCGGTAGAACTGAGCTGTTAGAGACTCTACTCACTTAATGACCACCGCAGGCAGCAGTATGTTGGATATGATCAAGGAGAAGTATATAGCGGCCAGGGTAAACGCGCCTGCGCCGGCGTCACTGTTAACAGAGCTCTGCAGGTTAGCGGCGCCGTGGAAAGCGGTGAACTGCACCATGAACGCGAAGCCAAGCACCAATATGTTCCGGTTGATGCGGACCTTCTCGCTGCTGCCGAAGACTACGGATTCCGCCATCTTGGTTCACTGGAGAACAACTGTTATTTATGAATATTTATTTAAAAAATGAATTTCTGTACTGGACAATATTTGTAGGTTCTTTGAAGCAACTATACTGATTTCTTTATTTATTTAATAATAAATAGCAGGCAACAAATGCCTATGAATATCAACATACATATAATAACTATATTAAAATATCAAAGACATGAAACCATATTTTGCCGGCGTAGTGTTGCGCATCTTTGTGTCCAGTAACCGACCGCGAAACCGACGGTAAAAAACACTATTTACCTTTTTATTTTTTCGGCTCTCCCTTCTATATCACTGAGCTTGCATTAGATTTTACTTTAGATGCAACCTTAGCAAAGTGTTTAATTATTAAGGCACGGTTGCACCTTTCGTTACTATCTAACTTGTAACTATAGACGTAAAATTTTGTAAAATCTTTCTACTGGTTATCGTTATGAGCAACAGCGCCTATGTATTTTGCAATAACATAAAGGCGTATAAAAACTATCAAGTTCTTACCTAAATCAACCTTGCGGGTTTTAAATAAAAACGAAAACCTTCAAAAAAACTGTCATCAGCGTATATTTATTTTAGAAGCGGAAACACAGTTCACCTACCCTTCTCCTATTGGCATTCAAGGATACCGTCGTGATTGTGACAAACCGGCTCAAACTAGTAATTTCGCACGCATTGTTTAATTAAAACACCAATAAAATAATGTACTGATTCACATCTTAATGATTTTTTATACGGTTATAAGCACGCGTAACCTTCAGCTTTTGGCTCAGACGATGGTTCTGGACTCAGAGGTGTAGGGTTTTCCTTATGTTAAAGTATGTTTTAGGAATACCCAATTCATCTTAACAATTAAGTAATTAACTTCGTTACGCAAGTCAATTATCACCAGATATTTTAATCGTTAGGTTTTTCAAGCGACGACGAGCGATGAATGTCATATCGTGGTAATTTGTATAATTTATCGACTGCCAAAAGTTTGAAGTTATGTCGGATATTTACAAACATGGAATATGTAAGTAGAGCGCATGAATCAAAGTACAGTAGTATTCATTGTAATCTATACTAGTTTGATGAAGCTATTAGAATAATTAACAAATGTGTAGTGATCACAAAAGAACTAGTTTAGTGTGGGAAAAGACCCTCAATAAAGTGTGTAACGAATGTGTTGCAAATAAAATAAAAGGTAAAATCAATTTAAGTGAAAATATTTTAACCGTGTTTTAGTGTGATACAAAGACAGTAAGTCTTTGTTTACATCATAGAAACAGGACACTACCTTTTTTTTGAAAAATAATTTTTTTTCTCTAAAATTAACATCATTTTTTAAAACAGCACCCTGAATTTTTTTAATTTATCTACGTCATCAGCTGCGCCTCTCTCAATTCAATGTCCAATCCTTCTTTTACTCTATCATAACCTTAATTAATAAAAAATAAAAATCTGACAAAAATAATTACTTTAATCTCAAATTTAAAAAGCCCGTAGTTTTTTTCTACAAAAAATGATTCATTTGTTGTGCTGAATCAGCCCTTTAAATATGATGACCTAAAACGAGGTGACCTTATATAAACAAAAGTGAAAAATTAAATTCGTGTGTCAACCACTGAGGTTCCAATGCACCGAGTTGTAATATTTGCCGTTACTGTTTGTCAGATTTACGATGTATAAGCTTGCATCTATTAAAATTTTAAATAAACATGTATTAACATACTCAAATATCTAAATAGCTCAAACTTCAAGATTAAGCAGAAAACAATAGATTCAAGCCCAATCTAAAAAATATATTTACAAATAAAAAGAAACGCCCAAAGCTGCAGCTTAAGATCGCGGCATGGTGCCGAGAAGGCTGGCTGCATTTCCTCGTTGGATAGTGAAACTAATTCTTTGGCCTGGAAATGCGCCAATCCTCCAGGCACCCGTACAATCAACCAACCGTTTGGCTCAATCACTGTACAGGAGATGTGCACTAGGTCCTACGGCCAAGAGTCTCAACCACACCCAAACGGCTCAAACATGTAAGAGCTGATTAGTCCAGCATATTAGCGCCGTTTGAGAGACCCGGCGGATGCAGCAGCGCCTCCAGCTTCGACAGAGGTTTGTGGACGATGAGATGGAGCTAGAGAATTGAAGCAGGTCGCATCCATAATAATAAGTATATTTGAAACTACATACAAGAAACCTATAGCTACTTTGTTCTACATGATTAAGTAATTAACGTATTGGGTACCCAAAACTGTATTAATTTTTTAAGAGCCTGTTTCATCATCGACAAATAAACGTCTACCAACGAGTAACTAATTTATGGAACTTGAGACTTATATAATGGAACGACATTTCGTATAAAATAAGTCACAGATAAAGTTACTAGATACTTATTATGACATTGTGAAACAAGCCGTCATCACTCTAATTTTAGGATAAATATATACGTAAAACAACTTTGTCGTAACAAATTGAATCGTCTGGCCACCACGCTGGTAATGATGACACAATATGAGCCCAGTGTTCGAAACCGGAATACCGTGAGGCCACACAATAACATCCATTATTGTGTATCATCACTCACTGTCACTCCCAAAATATAAAGCCAGTATCATTTTCTATTAGTTGAAATTATGACAGTAGGGTCTTATTTTTGCGCTCAGTGTATCTAACTCAATTTATAGCTACCCAATAATAAAGAGTGCTTAGCTTCTTAATTTGGGATAGTTTTACAAACTTTTGCTATAAATGTATAAATAAATTCACTCACCCGTGTATGTTCCAGATAAATACAAATCAAGTAGAAATAATCAAAAATCACTATTTTGCAGTTTAAAAATGTGAGGAATGGTTTTCAATAAACCTTTTTCGTTTTCAAATAATTCGCGCCTTTTTTTACTTTTTCATGCTGTTTTATGTCCAGCCAATAGCAATATAACAAGGAAAAGTTAAAAACTATTCAGTTTTCCACTTCTTAAAATTCGGCCAGTCCTGTCGCTATTCATACTTTTTTAAAAAAAAATAAAGCCTCCTTTTTTGTCACAAGATCACGTGTCACGAGGAGGCTCACTTGCATTTGTTGGCCCGATTTTTTTTTTCATTTCGCTCTTAGTTTTTTAATACTCTTTACGACGATCTTTGCACGGTGTCACTATCACAGTGGCCGAACTATGACTCGCGAAGGTCTAGTTTCTGTAAGTGTACGGAACGGCGCCCGCGCACGTGTCCACTATACTTTACTAAAATCCTATTCTGCAATACTATGTACCTATATTCGAATCTTACGGCCCTGTCGCTAATACCAGCGTGATCTTGTGAGCGAATAAGATGGCCATACTCCGAACACACGCAAATTCTTAAGAGTAGACATTAGATTCGAATGTACTACACTATACCAAAACTGGTTTTACGAACCTGACCAGTCCAAACAACTAAATAGCTATGATCAAATTCATTGAATATGTATTTGATTAGTTTTTATAGTCTTTGTATAATCGGCTGTCTATGACGATGTCTGTTCGCGCAACATTATTTAAAAGTGTCCATCCCTTTATTTAAAAAGTATCTATAATGTCGATAATTTAAAAGTTAAATATTAAATAACTAAAAATCACTAAAGCTTACTTGCGCATGATGATTTAACCCTGTATTACGCTAATCCTGGATTAAATCATCATTCTGTCCCGGTCAGTTTATTTGACGTTGACAGAGACGGAAAGAAGATTTTATCCGGGATTAGCGTAACCCTGGGTTAAATTATGAGGTCCAAGTCCACCTAAGAAGAACATAGGAGACGAAACGTTAGGTTTAGTGGTTAGTGCTCCTGACTATTACGTCGGCCGTCGCGGGTTCAAATCCCGCATGGCGAAATTATTTGTGTGATGAACACGAAGTCATGGATGCTTATATGTATTTAAGTATTTATGGGACACGCCCCCGTCATAATCCCTGTTTGGTATTCGTAAAACAAGGAGGAAAATTCTTTATTTCCATTGCATTTTTATTTTTAAAAAATGCAATGGAAACGGTGTGTGCAATATTAAAATGAATGTAACAAACAACCGATCAATAAGATTCCTCCTACTGTGACCGGTCTATGAATGTTAGTCCCTATTTCAATACGCATTAAGGTGGTATCTCTTAATTGGTTTTATCCATAACAGTTATGACGTAGGTAGAAGTTAAACTAGAATTCGATAAACGTTTTAAGAACATATTTTATGTACGTAAATAAAGAATGTTCAATATCGATTAAGTATTTTTATACGAATGTTTAACGACTGAAGCAAAACGTAACAGAAATATCTCACAATGTACATTTAGCACAAATTTATAAATTAATGCAGTTTATCATGACATGCATAGTAGTGCTTAAAACCACCTTAGTACTAAGCGGTACTTATTTATAACATTTATTTACATACTTTTTAAAATAAACTAAAATTCTACGATTGGTTTTGGGGTTGGTAGGGGACAATAATACGACATCAAAATAAACATAACAAAGCTGCATTAAAACCCTAACTTAACCATCCACTAATAATAACCAGATCTTAATTATGGCACTGATTACTGGTACTATTGTAATGTAATAATTTATTTTTCATCTCTCTTGTTCGGAAAATTGAACTTTTATGTGTAGACAGCCTGGTAGAAAATTTCTTTTCCATCCCTAGGGTGGAGAGTTATTTAGTTTTAATGGCTATGATCAGACATGGAGTCAAAGATAATTGAGTCTCATCATATTATTTAAAAAAGACAACTTTTTATAATTTTTTGGTCAACTAAATATTAAAAAAACGTGTTTATTATAGATCATGGATTTAAAAAATATGGCGTATTTTTAACAATTCAAAAATCAACAATTATTGCACAGATTAGTAATCAGGTGGAGGTGACTCGCCGGAATGGTAGAGTCATTATAAAATCTTCTTACTCACTCCCACCTTCAGGTGTGACAGTAAATAAACTGATATTTGGTGCAAAACTTGAGGTTTTATCTCTCGCCGAAGCACATAATACCTTACCATCACATCTACAATCACAAAGCTCAATTTATTTATTTTCCTCTCAGTCGAAATGAAAAATAGTTGAACACGGCTACAAACACCCATTTCACTCTCGAACTATTAGCGTTTTTACTCCGTTCGAGCGTCAAAACCATCTTGAGTGAAATGGGTCGCTTTCTCTCCTAGTATAACAATCTTCTATTAAGGAAATTAAAACAGTTAATTAATTAAACTGTAACCGTATAATATTGAATACATGTTACATTTTGTATTCAACTGATTGCTGACTAAATTGATGTATTAAGTGCAATCTAGATTCTTAATATTACTTTGCAATGTCTATAAAAGTATATAATGATACAAGTGTGTTATGTTGACCATTATATACAAGGCGATATTGTGTTAAGAAAGCCGCGTATATTGTGGTCACAGGCACGTTTCACACGACGTTTTTCAACACACTTGCGAGGAAATAACAAAACACTAATTATATACGAAAAATGGCGCGTTGATCTTTTTTCTCGCCGCAATACCGATGCGCGCGCAAGGCTAAGGCGCGAACTACAAGATTAAAAATGTAATAATTCGTGTTTAGAACACAAATTAGAGATTTTTTTTAAATAATTTGAGTTGTTTTTAAGTAATAAAGCTGGAATTATCATTTATTGAAATAATTATGTACAAACTGTTATTAACAAACAAGAAAAAATTAAACTAAGACATGCAACATAAAAAAATAACTTAATATCTAGGTACCTATTCAAAAACGAAACCATTTCCTTGCGGCAAGGAGGCTATGATGCTGGCTGCGTTGCCGCGTTGGATAGCTATGCTGATCCTTTGAGCTAGGAACCAGCCAGCTTTATTATTGGCTGTTAAAGAATTTAATTTGGCGCAATTTTTCTAAACAGCAATTTAGCAGAGAGTCCCCACGGCCCAAATGTTTCAACGCAAACGGCGCAAACACATAATCACTTGCAAGTGAAACGTACTTGCGACGCTTGGCGTTTTCAGCCAACTCCGCTGCTGCTCCAGCTCTAAGGGCTGATTCTCTGAGATGGGAAGGGGCCAAAGTATCGACACAAGTTGCATCCCAAACTAAGGCCCGACCCCGTTCCCAGGGAATAAGCGTTAGGCCATCGGGTCTCTTGCCATCATCACTGACCAAACCACGTGGTTCCAACGTGGAAGGAACATTAATGGTCGCAAGAGCTCTTCTGATGGGGTCATTAAGGGTAGCGTGACGGGCGAGACGCCCAGCGCTTTGCTGGCAACAAAGGCAGTGAAATTATCAACCTCCTTGCCACATGGACACGTAAAAATTTCACATGGGGTACCAAGGCGGAGGCCCACACACACCCGGAAAGACTCACTATCCAAAAGAGTGCCCAAATTTTTCGACGGTAAAGCATAAAGCCAATGATCATAATCTTTGCAGGAAACTGCCAGGAGCCTTGCGCGACCACTGTCACTGACGGAATTTTGAAGTAAATAATTGAAGGTCTCTCTCGCAAGAGGGTCATCCCAAAGTTTTTGCTGGTGACGTTCCTTTGGGATGTCTTCTCTAGGACAGAGGCCTTGCCAAAACTCCTCCGCCTCTCTCACCTCAGAAAGTTGGCGAGGATGTTCAAAGATTTTTCCGGCTAAAACGGAAGTGCTATGCAAAGAGGAGAGAAAAGCGGGGAGGGCTATACTAGAAATTTGGCGAATTCCGATACCACCAAAACGAATAGGAAGCGAAGCCTGAGCTCAAGAATTACTATCGAAATGTAAATTTAAAAATTACTGTTATTTTTCGCATAAATACTGTTTGTTGCTAAAATAAAAGTTATTACCCGACTAAATTACATCTCTTCTTTTTCTTCTTACTTACTAATTCTTACTTACTGCTAGGGTACAAATGTCAATTGGTTGGGTTAATAAACTAAAATCACGCGTGTTTAACATCTAAGATTATGAGCCAAAAATCGTTAGAAAAAAACGTCGTTTTGAACAAGTGTGTTGAAAAACTATTTTTAATCTATACTCTATTACTTAATTGTAAAAAGCTATTCATTTAATCACAGAGACTGTCTCTTGTTTACGCGCTTAACGAGTAAGCAGTAAACTCCTTACTTTTAACTCCTACTCTCTACAACAATCACACTAAAATATTACGCACCTCTCCGTAACTTCCGTTAGCACAAACTAACTTTGCTTCGCTAGTAATTATTTGTTCTCTCATGATAAGTATTTATTGTAACCACCTATCTACTCCACACTTCTAAACGCAGCATTATCAAATCCTTCATCACAGAATTTTTCTGTCTTCTTCGAGACTAGTCTCTTTCTCTTTCTCTCCATGTGCTCGACGATGAAGTACAAAGTTACGCCCACTAGCAACATCACGAACATGAGGTACGTCTTCTCGCTGATCCTCAGGTATGGGGAGAGTACATACGCGATGATATAGCCCACAGATTCCCATAGGCGAAAGTTTGCGAAGGCTGCTTCTTCTCTGCCGTGGAATAAGATGCCGTAGTATGCTGTAAGGATAAAGGTGTTGTTTTCAAACTTTAGTATTGTTAATAAGTTACCATATGTTATAGAACGTTAATCTGAATATCCTTTCACAATGCGCGTTTTAAGATATTCAGCATTTTAAAATCTTCGCTGTATGAAGCTAAACTTATTTTCAGGGCATTTGTGAGAGCCAATGTGATAAAATTGTAATTAAGTACATGCTGCTTCGTCGGTCTAGTGGTTAGTTAGGTGGTTGCAGCCCGAGAGGCCGCGGATTCGAATCCTGGGTAGGGTTAATATTCGTTACTGGGAAATATATAAGTAAAAATATATATTTTGGTAATATTCAGAAAGTTTTACGGTTAATCTGCATGAGCCAGACGGAGTCACACAGGCCCCACAACACCGCCATAAGATACAGCACGTAGCCCTGCCCCGCCTGGGACCGTCACATCAACAAGGTCACAAACAGCGCTGTTATCGGTAACCATAGCAACGCAAACTTACACTTGATCTGCACGAGCCAGACGGAGTCATACAGGCCCCGGCAACGCCATGAGATACAGCACGTAGCCCTGCCCCGCCTGAGACCGTCACATCAACAAGGTCACAAACAGCGCTGTTATTGGTAACCATAGCAACGAAAACTTACAGTTGATCCGCACGAGTCAGGCGGAGTAACACAGGGCCCACGGCACCGCCATGAAATACAGCACGTAGCCCTGCCCCGCCTGGGACCGTCACATCAACAAGGTCACAAACAGCGCTGTTATCGGTAACCATAGCACCGCAAAATTACATTTGTTCTGCACGAGCCAGCCGGAGTTACACACGGCACCGCGATGAGATACAGAATGTAGCCCTACCCCGCCTGGGTCGCTACATCAGAAAGGTAAGTCACAGTTACAACAAACAGCGCTGTTATTGGTTACCATAGCAACGCAAAACTTACAGTTGATCTGTACGAGCCAGACGGAGCCACTCAGCCCCCTCCGTGAAAAGGTACAGCACGTAGACTTTGGTCACCACATATGTACCTGAGGTCACCAACAAGCCTGTCATCGGTTACCACTCACAGTTGATCTGCACGAGCCAGACGGAGTCACACAGGCCCCATAGCACCGCTATGAGGTACAGCACATAGCCCTGCCCCGCCTGCGGTCGCCATATCAGGAAGGTCACAAACAGCGCTGACTGCAGCACTGCGGCACAGCAGATGAGTGGAACGCGGCCTGTAATCTAGATAAAAACTTTCGGTTTAAAAAAAAACCATATAGATGATCTGTGATATTAGCTCTGTGAATCAAAAATTATAATAATGTCTCTCCGTCAAGAAAACTCGAAAAACATTGCCAATATTATTTGTTCCAGTAAAGAATTAATTGTTTTTTCATAGACCTTGCCCCTCATTCTATCCATTGATCACTAACATATAACAAATAAGGTCGCGTTTAACATAGTGTGGGTGATAATACTCTCAGGTACCTATTTCAGGTATTTCAATACTCTGTACCTATTTTAAGATACCAGATGTAACTAATTATTATTTCCAAAAGCAGTAACTTATACAAATATTTGTTTTTACCTTAGCAATGTATCCAGTGACAACACAGCCGATCGCATCAGCCACTCCCATTGTCATCATAACGAAGCCCACGGTTCCAGTCCCCACCGCACAAGACACAAACGCCTAGACAAAAGATAACAGTGAAAATCACTGGCTTGAAAAACATGCTAAGGAGAATCAGTCAGGCGTAAGTTTGTGCATCTTTAAGTAGCATTTACCTTCCGCGTGGTAACTACAAAATGAATAGCCTCTTATCTATTCTTTTTTACTGTAGGTTGCTCTCGAATTACAAATTCTTAATTCCGAAAACAATGGAAGTAGGAAAAAGCAATGTCCGTCACTGTCGTAGTAAGTGAGAGGCAGACATAGCAAAATTCAATTATTAGCTGTTTAGCATACTTGTAATGCGAATGTAAAACCGACAATGGCTTTATAGGCGTTGCGAATGTGACAAAATGAACAAATTTGGCATACTTTTCATAGTATTTCAATGAATCTGCTATTCACCGTGTCAAATCTCGCAGCGAAACAATGTAAAGAGGTAACATGTTACTTCATTAATGAAGTAAGAACACCTAACCTTATTAGGAACGTCGAGTACAAACGAGATACCGAAAACGATTGTCCAGTGACACCCTCAGCATAAACGATATGGTTTACCCTAATAATTGTATCAAGAAAATACGAATATATGAGTGGGTTCTATTCTGTATAGGTCTACGAGTGTTATTTTGCAGTAACTTACCGCGCTAAAGTCAGCACCAAAGAAGGCCTGTTGGAATCCCACAAAGATGTTGATGAGTACCAACATGAGCTGATATGGTTCCACCATCAGCTTTAGCGTCACTGACAGCAATGCCAGCCCTGACAGGCCTGAGCCGGTACTTGATCGCCCAGAGCTGTACCTAAAAGATGAGATGCATGAAACGATACTTTTACTGTAGATAATTCACCTGCTTCACAAATAGAGTTTACGGCGATAGCTCAGCGTAGATTATTCGTATTGCGTTTTTGTGGGACGTCTCATTTGAATGGCAACGGTGGGACACGTGAATATTGTTGGAAGATGTTTGATAATTATTGGTGATTGGGAAAGCTTTTATGAGGTCAGTGATTTTGTTATCGAATTTTCCTTATGTCTTACTAGCGGACCCAACAAACACTGTTACAAGTTATTTGTATGCGCCTCTGCGAATATGGCGGACGCACTACAAAAACGAGGCAGCCCCAGCAATATCCTGAAAGAATTGTTAAATTAGACTCACAGAGCGCTGTAGGACTTTTGGGGATATCTGCACCAAAGACAACCACAGTTAAGTGCAGTATGCTTTAAAAGGCGTTATTTTGACACCCGTTGAAAAATATCCTTATGGTGTGCAAAGTGCGGAGTTACTTAAGGCGCTACCCGAATTTTCAACGCGCACACTAGCGCCACTTTATAAGAAAAATCATAACTCGTTAAATAAAAGACCAATCAAAAATCTGGTAAACATGATTGTAGTACAGGTTCTATAGTTTATTTAGTACGTTTAAATCGTTTCTAAAGTAGTTTACTGTAGTAAGAGTTAGAAAAACTGCTAAATATAGCCACTTTTGTCATTTTTTCTAACTGTAACTGCAGATAACTATTGGTCTTTTATTCAACGAGTTATGATTTTTCTACTGAAGTGGCGCTAGTGTGCGCGTTAAAAATCTAGGTTGCTCCTTAAATGTACCTACATACGCACGACCTATGGCCATATTCCTTGTCTTGACGTGACGATAAGACGATATGTCATAGGACCACAGAAGTTTGTTGCGGCGTAAGATTTGAGCACTTTTCATCAACGAAATATGTGTTAGTAATACATAGAAGCTCCTAAAGGCATTTTTTTAAACAATAGAAAGAGGTGTAGGTGTAAAACATACTAGGTGTTACAAACTTACATAGGTGATATATATGTGTCCATTAAGTGTACTTATAACCTAGTTACCCAGAAGGTATAGCACTTTGAGGCAGCTTAAAAGTAAAGGTAAGTTAATTATACTACATGTTATAAAATATATATACTAAAGAATTACTTAAGAATGGGTCTACCTTGTTTCGCATAATTTTTATTGTCATAATTTTATTTGGCATATCATCAAATAGCATAAACTTCCTTTCGCAGAACATCAATTAGCATTCACTCATTTATCAGGCGTTCAAAACGCATAATCGTGTAAGCTAGAATCATCTTTAGGCAGAAATTGAATATCTATAATAGTCTTAAAGCAGAATCATTCTAACGCAGAAAGTTCACAGATAGAATCGTCTTGTGGCATACAATTCGTATATATAGTGATTAATAGGCAGAATCATCCTATCGCAGAAAATTCACAGTCCGAATCGTCTTTTGGCATATTTTTCATATTTAATATTCTCCTATAAACCTTAATTTCTCTCTGTATCCCAAGTAGTTCTATCTCAGCAATACTAATATACAACATGCATGGCAAATCAAACATGCAGCATGCAAGCAAGCATTCAGCATGCAAGCAAGCAAGCAAAGCATGCAGCAAGCAAGCATGCATCAAGCAAGCAAGCAAGCATGAATCATGCAAGGAAGCATGCAGCATGCAGCATGCAAGCAAGCAACAACTTGCATGCAGTATGCAAGCATGCAACATGCATGGTTTCTGTCACGGCTCCGGCGCTGCGGGGCTCCGGCAGTCCCACGCGAGCTTATCGTCGCAGATGGTTTTCGCTCACCACCGCAGCTTCGGCTTGCTGGCCGGCAGCCGGCCAGCCTCAGCCGCGGCGGCGAGCTTTTAAACCACCTGCTCCTCAGCTCGCGGACTGCCTCGCCCCTCCGCGCCTACGCGATTTTGAATTACACTCTAGGGGTGGGGCAAACAAGACTGCGTGGAGTCGGTTTTGCACCGATTCGTTTCTGTCACTAACTTTTGTACCACAACTTAATGACTTTTTAATTCAATCTTAGGGTAAAATACTATTTAAAAGAAATAGCAATATGCGTAGTGAAATTATTCTAAAGGAAATTCTGCTTTCTTCATAGTATGCCTAGTCAAATTATGCCAAATAAACATTATGCTTAGCGAAAGTATGCAAAGTAAAATGTTGCCAAAGGTAATTATGCCTTATAAATTTCTGCTATCTTAAAAGTATGCCATTGTAAATTCGGGCATATAAATATTCGACCAAACAATAATTATGCTAACAGAAAATTCTGCCTGAATAATATTCGAATAAAGAAAATTATGCCAAGTGACTTTCGGAACAAAAAGATTCTGCCAGATAGAGGGAACCCCTTAAGAATACTAATATAACATCGACCTCTACTACTAAGTTTAAAGTGATCTATTGTTAGCCAGCATCCACACCTAATTCCTTAATAATTTTACTAAGTGGTAAACTTATTTTGTGAAATTTAAACGTTTTTTTTGTATCACACGACGTGCGAGTGTACGAGAATAAACTAGCAATAAGCCAGCACGTGCTTATGAATTAACACTTAACGACAAAGTAATTTTATGATAAGCATGCCCTGAACTAAGTGCAGTTAAGAACTAAATAATCTCCACATATATAGTTTTTATTCGAAAAAAATTAATATTTGATATTCATTTTATCCCTTTCATTATATTAATTTTAATACCATATAGGTAGTACGACGTCATTTACCTTTTCATAGAATCAACACCAATAGCGACGATAACCGCAGCGCCAGCCATACACGCCAAATAAATTCCTGAAAAGGTAGACAATTATACATTAACGGCCTGATTCGCAATGTCTTAACAATCAAGTTGGTTAGCATTATTTGTCTAATTCTGTATACAAAATTACATGATATATTGAAAATTTTCGTTGGGTGATGGTTAATCAGGGCTTAAGTTTTTTAATATTATAAGTTGCCTATACTCGTATCATCTTTGTACTGGGCCAAGATCTTTCTCAACCACCTTCACGGTCAATGTTCCACATTAAATGTTAATGTTCCATGTCAAATATTTTGTAAAAGTGCATGTATATTGTTACCTACATTGTTTTGAATTTGTGGCGTAATTACAACAATAGAGTGAGCAAAAAGTTAGTGTGAGCAAGAAACTATAAAATGTGTCTTACTGAAGTAAATTACCAACTGTAATTAGGAGATAACTTTTTTTACATCCGCCTTCTCAAGGACTACTTCTTCGAGGAAAAGATACGAAAGGAAATTCAGTCTAGCTCATTACCTTATTTGTTTTTAAACGCACCTTTATCTTTTTAAACACCACATAAATAATCTTCCGACACGTCTCGTACCGATAAAGCAATCAAGTAATCGGTTTGATAGACAGTCAATGTTTCCTTGCTCGGAAGAAAGAATGTTGCAAACATAATAAGCAAATGTGCTCTCAAGTCAGTTGGAACATCGATCTTATTTGTCCTCCAAGTGTCAGCACCGCACAGTGGTGCAAGGTACAAATTGGTTACTTTGCTTTTAGAACGAAGTCACATTGGCTTTAGGTGCGACTCTTTTGCGTTGCGACGATGCTGCGACATCGAAACGATGGAGGTTTAACATACAAATTTAAACGACTTAATACTAGACGGCAACGGGTGAATATAGACCGACGCAACGTGACGTTACTGTGACTGCGCTCCAAAGTGTAACAGTCTTAGAGTAAAGAAACCAATGTTTTAGTATACACACCCCTTATCATTCATCAACTTTGGTCTGATTACTTCTGAGTAAGAAACAAGTGCTAACGGGTCTAATCTGTTGTAATGGGAGAATTGAATGCATCTGACCAGAAATTGCTTGTCATCAATGAGGGCAAGGAAGAACATTATTAAGTTAGCAAGTACTGACCGATGATTAAATGTATTTCTCTGGCGACTGCGGTCGCAGAGCCTCATCAGCATCAGCTGCCAGAAGGAAGTTTGCGCCGCAAAGCTCTCAAATCATGGACGCGTCTACCGCCGTCACTGCGTCTTCGTTATGACCAGATACAGAAGTATAATCTATCAATTAAAACTTACTGACCGATAATCATCTGTATCTTCTCCGGAGGTTGTGGTCGCAGTGCCTCGTCAGCATCAGCCGCCGGCAGGAAGTTGGCGCCGCACAGCTCTGGAATCATGGAAGCGTTCACCGCCGTCACTGCTGCTTCGTTGTCGCCAGATATCAACACTGAAATGTAAGAAATTCCCTTGATGGTTGTACCAAAGAAACAAATACCTTATAATGATTTGATGACGAAGGACCAAGAATTTTATGATAATAGCAGGTGGCGAACAGCTGTTTTGTGAGCTTATGATGGTTTTCTAAGATAATCTAGATAGTAGGATTCTAGAAGTAGAAACAGAAGAACTTTTATTTAATTTAGGGTAACCTATTAAGAATACCAATAATATAGGCAGAGTGTAGGCTATGCAGACAAGAAAAGCAAGATCAAAGTAGCCTAAACTTTAAATTCAGTATGTAAAATATGAAATTAGTTCATCATATTATCTTACCCAATGAAGATATAAGGTTTCCCCAAACTTGACACATTTGGAATATCATGAAGAACAGACCGAAAAACCGCACCATCAGCGCTTCTGCTGTAGTCTTTGAGAAAGTACTTTGAGCTTCGGAAACCTGAAATTAAAACCATGATGAATCTCGTCTCGTCGTCGAATTATGAGCCACCATGACCACATCTTTCTGTGCAAGCTGTGTGTTTCCAAATATAAGTGTATTTAGCTCACCAGCTAAAAGCACTTATCATTGTAAATGCACTTAGCGCACCAGAGCAGGCCTCTTCCGAGCCACCCCGAGTCCAGAAACGAGGGTACACCTGAGCAGACATGTGTTGTGATAATTACACGGGTTCACGTCACTTACCACAGAGAGATAGGTACACTTTGCACACCACAGCGGGCCTCCTCCTAGCCCTACCAGCAGACCAGCAGGGATCAGGGTCCAGAAGCGAGGGTATAGCTGAGCTGCTATATACGGCATGTACGATATGAACGAAATAGAGATCGCCCATTTTGTGCCGAACCATCTGAAAAGTAAAAATAGTTTTACTAGATCTTTAGAAGATGTGGAAACCAACACCATGTATAGCAAGTTATAGCCATAACGTATTTTTTAAGAAAATAACCATTTTTTGACTGTCGGCACTATCGCAACTTTCACTATCTATCTAGTCACCTTGGGAAGATATCATCGGCAGATACAAACAATTTATATCTGCGATCCTATATCAAACCAATCATATACAGGGTGTTGAATTGGTCAGCGACGAGCGACTCGGGGTGGTTTTACAAACGATACTGATGCCAAAAAAATATTAAAAAGAATTCTTGAGCTCGTCACATCATTATTTGAATGCATGATGCAGAATTTTGCGGTTGCTTGAACAAATAGGCCAAAGAGGTCATAGTTGAAACCTCCATGCAGTCGTATAAGGTTTATGTATTGACTTTGGTCAGGCTAGTTGGTCAGATCATTAGCTGTAGGCTTAAAGATAGATTATAGTAAAGCCTTTTGTGACAGTTTAAGTTCCATTATATTTATGCTTACCATTTTAATTTCAATAAGTTTTTAGATAAAGTCATCATCATTTACTCTGTGCTGTGCTACATTTTCGTCCGTACATGGGCTAACTAAATATTAGACAGATCAGGTACTTGTTAACATAGGTACGGTATACTCACTTGATAACCATAGCTGGCAGGAATATGTTGGAGAAGATGAGCCCAGCGTACACAGCGGCCAGTGAAGCCGTTCCTAGTCCCGCTTCCGCGTTTATGGAACTCTGAAGGTTTGCTGCACCCTGTATAGTATTTATTATTTTTTATCAGAGCCTCTTAATTGAATATGCCGTATGTAACTCACGCTTTTTCGTATGGAGTTTGTCATCCGTTACAGTTAAAAGTTTTTTAATACTATATATACTAATTCTTGTTTTTGTATTATGACCTAGCATTAGTGTCATTCAGACTTTTCATGTAATTCATTTACTGTTGATTTGTTATTCATCAATGCTATGTACGTATATAATAGCTGACGACCTCCGTGGTCGAGTGGCTAGCACGCTGGTTTCAAGCGTCGCCATCTCGTGAGGTTCCGGGTTCGATTCCCGGTCGAGTCAATGTAGAAAATGATATTTTCTATATTGTCTCGGGTCTGGGTGTTGCGGTACCACCATTGTGTCTGATTTCCATAACACAAGTGCCATGGCTACTTACTTTGGGATCAGAACAATGTATGTGATTGGTGTCCAATATTAAAAAAATATATACAAAATATAAAAAATAAATAAATAGGGTAACATATAAAATGTAAAACACTGATAATGTAGTATTAAGTTAAATGTGTATATGTTAACAGTTGGTGTGCCTGTTGGGATAAAATAAAATCGCGAATAAAATAAAAAGTAACATCACTCGCGTCAATATTTAGATTGAATTTCTAACTTTTGAGACTATACGTAAATCATCAATAAAACTATCCTTAAAATCTTAAATAACATATTGATGATTTAACTGCAATGCTGAAAATGATACGTTTTTTTTTTTAATTTTTTTTTAGATTAAATTAACTTTTTAACACTATTTCTGAATCCTTAAATAACAAAGCAATAATCATATCATTATCAGCATCGAACTGCTCCATTTATATCGGGTCACTATTTAAATAAATAAATTTAATCAATAATTTTTAAATAGGTATTATCTGTGGTTTACATTCGAGCAACTAAAGGGGCCACTTACATTGTAAGCTGTGAACTGCACCATGAAAGCGATGCTGATGACCACCACATTCTTGAGGATCCGCCACCTTTCACTTGGCTTAAAGTCAGGCAACGACTTATCTTCTTTCACTGTCATTTTCACTATTTTCTTTTGACTTCACTAACGAAACACTTCACTGCACTGTTAAGTACAGTTTTAACAAAGTCTTTGTTAATTATTAAATTGTCACTTTTTTAATAACCGTTAAATGCTCTTTGTTATGCAAGTTTTTCAGTTTCATGTATTTCACTTTGTTTCTTCTAAAAATGATATATTGCATATAGCCTTACGACTGCCTTTCTACCGCGCCATTGAATGTATGACTAGTTATGATTCCATTTCTGTAACTACATGAATCCACGCCAATCATGGCATTTATATGAGCACGCCGCAACTCAAAAACTAATCACATTTTTTCATGTCTTATGAATTAAAATTATGATGAGTATCTCCTAACTACCAGACGGTATTTTAGCTACGTATCCGTATGATTCAGAAATAATAAAAAAGTTTATGGAAATCCCATTAAAATGTAAACAAAAGATCCTCATCCAGCGGTCGGTGTAGTTAAAATTTAATCTAATTCAATCTCTAACAATAAGATTAAAATGATAAGTCCGATATCTGAAGGATGTTTGTTGGATTAACCCACCACCTTATTTATTATTAGAACTCTTTGGATCTCATACTAATTTCAATCACGATTTGAAACGGAAAGTTTACTGAATTTTCCCTATCCTCCCGCTAAGTTAGGGGAACTTCCGAAGAAAACATTCAGATGTCAATCGACTCTTGAAGCGTAATCTTATAGATCCTTATCATTAATGTACCCTAGGGATAAATATCCACATCAATCATGTTTTTTTTCATATTTATAAATAAGTAGAAAAATAACTATATAATTCGTACAGTTTTTAACAAACTTCAAAAAAAAGGAGGTTATGAATTTGAGTGTATGTTTTTTTTGTGTATGTTACCTCATATATATCATTTAGGGACCGATATGACTAAAAAAATATTTTCACATACTTGTTGGAAAGTCAGGATCTGATGATGGGATCTTGGTGTAATCGCGGGGAACCCTAAATTTTAAAGGCACATTTAGGGTTTTTGTACCAGTATATTTACGTTAACATGTCTTTACGTGTGTTAGTCATCATTTGGTGAAGTTAAGTCAACTCCTCAAAGCTTTCGGCAAACCAGTTTTTTTTAAAAGTTTAATCATAAAGAATTTTCTTACTTAGAAACTGTATTGGCAAGCGTAAGTACCTATATTTTACTTTTATTTCGTTAAACCGTTAGGCACCTACGAGCTACCTAAATAATATAATGGGTTACAAATATTATCATTATATTTTTTTGCTAAAGAACGTCCACTGCTGAACATAGGCCACCCACGGTTTTCCACAGCTACTGATCACAGGCGGTCTGCATCCAGTTTGGTCCCACGATCTTTACGAGGTCGTCTGTTCATCTTATTGATAGACATCCTACGCCGTGTCTTTGGTCAAAGGATTTCCAGTCTAGAACTTTTCTGCCCCATCGGCCATCTGTTCTCCGCGCTTTGTGCCCTGCCCACTGCCACTTGAACTCACAGATTCTCAGGGCTTTGTCCGTTTCCTTAATTCTTCTACGTATCTCCTCATTTCTGATTCGATCTCGTAGATAAACACCAAGCATAGCCCTCTCTGTCGCCCGCTGTGTTATTTTGATCTATCTTATAAGGCCCGCAGTAAAAGACCATGTTTCGGATCCGTATGTCACCACTAGTAACACACGCTGGTTGAAGACTTTCATCTTCAGACACTGAGGTGATTGAAAATAGAAGACACTTTTGCGCAAATTTCCAAACGCAGCCCAGCCGAGTTAAATTTGTCGACCTCTTTCTCAAAGTTGGACCTACCAAATTGGATTACTTGTCCCAGGTAGGTGTACTCGTCGACAACTTCGAGAATTGAGTTCCAAACAGATACTGGAGTGGGTACAACATGGGAGCTCGACATGATTTTAGTCTTTGCCATGTTAATGAATAATAAATAATTAAGATCCACTTTTTGGGAGAATCGGTCAAGGTCTTTGAGTAAAGTGCCAAGGTTACAAATATTGCAAGCCCCCGACGACCTTGATAACATCTCAACATGGAATAAACTTAAGTTACTGCGCCACGTAATAAGTTTTTTTTTTGTACCAGCCCAATTTAAGAGATTACCTTTAAGAGAATACTTCATATCATCTTCAGTTAATCGCGAAATCATCTGACCTTTATTTTGTATAATTTTTGTGATTAGCACAAGTCATTCGGTGTAGATCATTTCCTGGTGACTTGTGACCTTTAGTTATTTGTTTTTTTAATAGCTACTAACATTTTAATTTGTAATAAATCATGAATCGATCATACGAAATAAGATGCTTCAAACCATGGTTTGCGTACACTACATGTTTAGTTTAGACCACTTACACACTGCGACTTTTAGCATCGATGCAGTCGCGCGTTTGGAAACACACTTCAGCATCGCGACTCACGCAATGAACAGATTTAATTTAATATCGACGCAGTCGCACGTTAGCATCGATGCAATCGCCAAAATTCAGTACACAATTTGACAATTTCCAGCTTCTGCATCGCGACTGTATCGATGTAACACGCGTTAGCATCGCGACTACATCGATGCTAAAAGTAGTGCAGTGGGTAAATGTTGAAATTTTGCGACTGCATCGATGCTAAAGCGCGTTAGAATCGCGACTGCATCGCTACTAAAAGTCGCCGTGTGTAAAGGGTCTTAGGTATTTCTGAATTTCACCTGAACAAAAAACTTTGGTCATTTCCTCTGAGTTCTCATGAGGTACCTGTATTTGTCATAACAGTAGATCCTTAAATTCGTAACATTCTTTTGATTAGGACCTCGGCGTAGGTTAGGTTCATGTTAGGTGTTAAATATCAAATAGGCCACTATGGGCAGAGAAAAGTTGTGACACTTGAAGTATCTATATAGTATAAATAATTATGATTGCTCTCATACGAGCTGTATGTTTATTAAACACCTTGACAAAGGTCGACATAATCGCGGGCGAGCGTATCATTGGACTAAGGTGCGTGGTTTTATCCTAAGCAAACAGGATTTGAAGATAAGTGCTCAGTGAAATACCTCTTTAGTGCTTTGCTCGCGTTAATTTTGTATTGGTTTAAAACCGCGTATACACGTACTGTTGAGATGATAACGTTATCCTAAAACGAGTAATGTTAAGAACTACTGAAAAATTTAAAATAGTGTTATAGAAAAGATTGAGGAAAAAAACTCAAAGAAGATCGGCGAAAAAAATGTATAGAAACCACTGGACTGTCTCTGAATCTTCTCATTACACCTGTCCGTCCTCATATTAACTTTTGAATGGACTTCTAATTCTAAATGGTTACAATATTTAAACTTTACCAACATAAAATAGGTTTGTCGAATTGATCACATCACTATCTAATAATCGAGCGCCTTACTTGTCCAACTTTAGTACTAGTGTGCAAGTAAGACATGGCTGCAATGACAAGCAACTATTGACAAAGTAAGTGTTAGGATATTTTATGATATTTGAAAAGTGGTTGTACTAAAATTAAACAAAGTAGACACACATTAAGAGATAAGGAACGCTAACGTAAACGATTTAAGTCAGTTTACATTTAAAATTGAATAGGTACTCGTATTGCTTTTCATTGAAAAGTCTTTTCTTGACAGATACCAGCCGACTTGACAAAATAATGTTTTTCAGACAAGATACCTACTTAATATTCTTTTAGACTTGTCAATAATTTCTCAAAAGTGATTACACGCTTGAAATTGCCATAACACATAACACATAACACGTTCAATGAATAAGTTTTTGTTCAGCCCTGTAAATGATAAAAGTGCTGTGTTAAGACAGTTTTTACATTCCTTCCGACAATACGTGGTAAAAACGAATGTTTTGTTTTTCACTGCTCTGTATTGTAGCGAATACCAATATTCTATTCTCATGCTAATTCAATGTAGTAAATCAAATAGACACCATTACGTAATATGAACAGCACAGATACATTGGATTAGCTCTTACTCGTAACTCTCGTACTTAAAGCAATTATTTATATCTAGTCAGTCATATCATTTAATGCATTATTCATGACAATAGTAAGAGGTGTAATGAACTACTTTTCTCAATGTTAAGGGCTTGCTAAATGAAGGCCTAATATACTGACTATATTAGTGCGACATCAACCTTAAAAGATGATCCTCTGGTCGAGATACAATCGCACGATACTCAGTCATATCCATAGGTACTAGTTGTAAATTATTTCCCTAAGACTAGATATGTCTGCGTCTATTTAAGTTTTGCCCTTCTATCTCATCCTTCGCGCCGCCAGCATTTACTCTGTAAAGACCTATGGTTGACTGGAAGAGAATGCTTTTAGCATTAAGTGCGCCATACCTTTTGTTTGTGCATGAAGTGTTAAATAAATAAATAAGTTCGCATCGGTATGCAAGTGGTACTTACTAGTAAGTTTGTACGGGTGTCAAAATGGTGCACAAAACCATCCTTTGATTGCACAAAAAATATAATTATAAAATCAATCGAAAGTGTATAAAGCCAAACTAGCTGGATGGAAAGTAAGTAATAAACAAAAGAAACTTTGTTAATTTGATTCGTAAATACAAACTAAGCGTCGAAATCCCTGCAAAATTAATGAGCCTTAAAAGTCGTGCCGTCGTTGATCAGTCACATGCCAAATTAGAAAATCGTTTTAAGCAAAGCTGTTATCGTGATAAATAAATAAATATTTCTATAAAAAATGCATTTTCCATTAGACCGCTAATGCATACTCCTAAAAAATGACCACCAACTGAAGGCAGCTTTAAAGATCCGGAAAGAGAATGAACCTTGGCTGGATATTAAAGCGTCAAGTGGTAATTAAGTGAGCGATAAAAAAGCATCATCAGATTACTTTTATCTTAAAATCAATAACAACTTACTTAGAATGGTTCTGACCTGTTTACCTCTCTTATTAGGTGGTACAGAACGTAAACTGTCAGTATCGTGCCTATATGGGCTTTATAAATATGTCAGACAAGGTAAGGCAAATAAGACTCTATTAGGCGGTTCGTATACCTATTAATATGCACCTATATGTATGTATGTCTGGAAAACCTTTGGAATGTGTGCATCTCAGAAGTTTTTTGGTAACCCAATGTTTTCGTGACTAAGTAGGTACTCTGAAGTAGGTAGTGGTTTTAAAATGTGGTAGGTATTAAATACGAATATCAACTCGCCAGCTAATGATTTACCGAAGAGTATAATCGAAAAACCGGAAAGTGGCGATAACAAGCATATGCGTTCCATAATAAATTAAATAGTAGTCGAGGTATAATGAAGTGTTATTCGTGACAAAACTTAAATTTATAAAAGTTACTTCAGATACAATTTAAAATTGAAACCATATAAATTTATGACGTTTTTTGTAAAACGAAACGAAAATCATACTATAGTTCGCCACATTTCATTTTTTTAATTTTATCTCATATTTTACAAGGGCAATTTGTCAAAGATATCTTTTTCATGGTCGGTCATAATAGCTACGGTTTTATTTATTAGTAAAGAAAGAAAACTCATGTATATTCTAATGTATTATCGCGTTTAGATTTATTTAATGGGACTCATAACAACACATAGAGACCTAAATTCTATAACTGAAGGTCGATGACAATAAAAACCAAATAGTTACCATTTAGCTACCTATTTGTCTTTCATCAGCTGTTGCAGAAGTAGCGAACCCTTACTTACGTATGAAAAATTAAATATACTGTGTCTGGTCAGTGGTCACCTATGTCTGACCCCTGTTAGGGCGCAGTAGTATGATCAGTTTCATCGAAAAATCCACTTTATAAAATCATTTTATCTCTACTATAAAAAATATATACCTATTTTTTAGGGTTCCGTAGCCGAATGGCAAAAAACGGAACCCTTATAGTTTCGTCAAGTCTGTCTGTCTGTCTGTCTGTCTGTCCGTCCGTATGTCACAGCCATTTTATTCTGTAACTATAAGCATCACACTGTTGAAATTTGGTAGGAATGTGTATCCTGTTAACCGCTTTACGATCCTCATACAAAAAATAAAAAATAATGACATTTAAGGGGGGGCTCCCATACATGAAACTAAAACCAAAAAAAACATTTTTTGTCAAAGCTATGCGTGTGGGGTGTCTATGGTTAAGTCTTTTAAAATGACATACAGGTTCCTTAAACCATTTTTCTTTAAAGTCTAACGTGTCAAAGCTAGACGCTTCCAAAGTGGAAAAATGGGCGTCCCCCCCCCCCCCCCCATCTAACTTCTAAACTAAGCAAGTGTAAATTTTGAAAAAAATATGTAATGTAGATCTTAACAAATACTTTCAACCAAAAGTTGGTTCGGACGGGATCGAACGAAAGGTTTTTGAGATATAACACATTTTCAACAACCGCAAACATAACTTTTTACTTCATACAAACACTATGAAAAACAAAGTTATATTTGCTGTCAACAAAATATTGTGGTATTTACTAAGTGGAAGTAAGTGGATTCCCTAAGTCAGTTAAAGTTGTCACGGAACCCTCAGTGCGCGAGTCCGATTCGCACTTGGCCGGTTTTTTGTTTCTGAGCCCGGGTGGATTCATTTATTAGCAATATCGATTACTGATTCCCAAGACTTATTATCAGCATAAAAATTATTTCATTCGATAGTTAAAAGGTAGGCAATAAGATGACATTGAAAAAAAAAGCAAAAGCTCCTATTAAAATCGCTAAAAACCACTTGAACGCAAAACATTTAAGTAAAAATGATGTTTATTTTTCAATTTAACAAAAAGCAGACCTTTAACATACCTTTTTTTTTCTACTTCTTAGATACACTAATACATTACCAAAAATGGATGTAAAGAAGTAAACTTAATGTCAAATATTGTAGGCGTTATGATTGCAGCAGTGGCACCCGTTTTCGTATATTTTTTAATAATACCGGCTAGACTAGTTGACTTAAAGCGAAGATATTAAGGAATGACTAAGTGCATCTAATCAGTGGAAAAAAAAGTATAAAATATAATTCTCTTCTAGAGGTCACATCGTCCCCGTATATTCAATTTAGCATAAAGCCAAAAGATTTTAACATCAGTTTTGAGGTAATGCCTTAGTGTATCAAAGTGGAAAACAGCTATGTTTATGGTCTTGTTATAATGCAACATTGAAAAATAAAAACATAAGTATTTTACATGTGTTTCTTAACGATTTTAGTAGGAGCTTTTGTTTTTTTTTATGTCAAGTTATTGCCTACCTTTATAGCTATTATTTTTATGCTGGTAAGGTCCAGTAGATCGTTAGATATTGTTAAATAAATGAAACCACCCGGACTTACAAAACAAATAAAATAAAAAAGATTCTTTTTAATACTAGAGATAAAATAATTTATTAAAGTGGACTTGTCGAAAAAATTGATCATATCACTACGCCTTAAAACAGGTCGGACACCGGTGACCAGACACACTGTACCTATATGAAGACTATACGTATACGTATTTTTTCTTTTTGCAAATAGAATAAAAGTATTTTCTAGTGAGTTAAAAGCCGATTCAAGTTCTCGTAACCCAAATATTACTAATTGGTTCAATCCTTATCCGGATCCGAACCGCGCGAACCGTTTTCTAGGACGCGCCGTGACTGAGCTGTCTTACTGAACTCGTCTTAACGCCTAACAGCGGAAACATATCAAGCTCATGTGTCTTTAGAAGTATTGTAAAATACATAAATATTTAAGCCTAATAATTTGGATCAAAATTAACGAAACTTTGACTTTTCCAACAGAGCACAAATATTTTTAGCCGTAATACTCTCAAGACACAGTACAAAACCTGAAAGTTTGACAAACCCAACAACATTCATATGAAATTAGATTGGCCAAATTTTCTACTATGTTATAACCTACTTTAATCAAACCTACAAGTATTAAGATTATTTAATTTAACCTCAATTTCAATTTTAAGTTTGGATTTCATAAAGGGTTGTCACGCCACGACCCTCAGCAATGAGTGAGGATTACGATGCGAAAAGGAGGGAATTCAATCACGCGAACCGTTTTCATCGCTTGCGTCGCGTCACAAACCGCAGAAATCGTTTGAACGACTGAACGTAGTCTTTGCCTTACATCTTCCTAACAGCGGATTATCGAGAAAGAACGCTTAAAAAATATTGCATAATAAAGAGACACCGAATATGGTTGACACTAATAATGTGGAATCCACTTCGAATTGGGATTATTTCAAACAACACAAATATTTTTAGCCACAAATCATTACAAACTATAGCATTTGTATCGACGCAGATCTGCGCGTCCAAACAAACCCAACTCCATCCATGAAAAAAAAACTTTTACGTGGTATATCTCTATGTTTTAATTTAACCGCGCGAACCGATTATCTGCGCACGCGTCGCGACATAGACGGCTGAACTCGTCTGAATGACTGAACGACTTCGCCTCACGTTTTCTTAACAGCGGATTATCTCTAGCAGTGACCATTAGGCCGACGCGGAACATCCTGTAATCAAACATTACACACAGTCAGCTGCAAAAACATGTGAAGTTGATTTTCTTTTCTCTTTCTTTTCTGTAGTATCCTCCCTAAAAAAAAACCGTAAAACCTTCCTGAAAACGACGCTCGCGCAACGAGAGTTCCGTACAACCTGTAGATATGGTAAAAGTGCACCAATCACGACATGGATATAGTATTTTTCATCGCTGAAATGCAATCCAAAACATTTAAATAATTGAAAGCTGGAGGAGCATACACTTAAGACAAAAGTATATTTATTTACTAGCAGGTCCCCGCGTATATTTCCAATAACCTGTATGTTTTTTGGCCACGGATGCGGAATAAGCGATTTAGCTTAGATAAGTAGGTATAATTTAATTTAATTTTAGGGACTTGTAGCGAGAGCGACATTATGCTTTAGGGCTAACATGCGTGCTCATAGGTTAAAGGTTAATGTTACACTTTTTAAAGACTATTAACGATCTCTCTGTACACGTGCAGCCTGTGGAAAAGACAGCTGTACCCAAACAGCGTTCAGAGCCCTGCGCACTCAATAAAATGATGCATTCATTCAGGATGATGATGAGGCTGCGAGGCTATTGTACCTCTAGTGCTTCGAGAATGCTAAAGGAAACAGGTGTTGATAGTTTTGCGGCTATTGTGCGAAACCGCTTAGCGCCCTTGATCCACAGGGTACATGGAAGCTCCGACAGTCTCCTACAGAGTCTCGCGACGAAGCTGGACGTGGACAAAGCCATCATGCAGCACTGGACACCCTACCTACATACCTACCTGCCTACTTCCTACCTAGCCGAAGATAATTGGATAAATTACTTTAATATTGAAATAAAAAAAATCTTATTTTAACGCTTCAACACCTGATCTGTCGCATGAGACCGCATAACAATAGAATTTCTATTGTGTCTCGTTCACATACGCTTGAGAGATATCTAATTTTACTGCACTTACATAGTTCATACATATCATATCATTGCTACTAACACTCTGCTACTGCGATACCTCAAACGGTAAATCCAGCGCCATCTAGTTAACCGCGTAGAAATAAGAATAGAAATGTTTTGGACCTGCTAATATAATAAATAAATCAGTTGTGTTAATCATTCAAATGGTGTGGTGAGAGATAAATGTCGCTACCAAGAAGTATGTATTGATAATTTTTGATGGCGATGCTATATTCACACCGTAAAAATGATCCAAACAAAATACGTATTTTCTATAAATATTTTCTATTTATAAAATAATATCTGAGTAATTGGTAATTTGTTGAAAAATATGGAAAAACTTTCAAAACTCTACTAAAAACAAAAAAAAAAGTATTCAAATATGTATATCAACTTGGATTTGAAACCAGACTGTCCACGGAAAAGCCCGCCTGCTTCACTGCTTTACCCACCAAACTTTTTTTTTTCGTGTCGTAGTTATATTTGTTAAAAATTAAAAGCCTGAAAACACGGGAAAAAAAACATTTTTGACCGACTTCAAAAAAGGAGGAGGTTATCAATTCGACTGTATGTTATTTTTTTTGTATCTATGTTACCTCATACATATCTCAGTCATTTGTCGACCGATTCGAAAAAATTTTCGCTCACTTAGAGGGTATACCTTCTAGTTGGTCCCATTTTTGCCAATTCAGGATCTGGTGATGAGATTTTGGATCAAGGGAAACCCTCAAATTTTAAAGGCACACATAGTGTTTTTACTAGAATCTTAATATTGAGTGTTGTTACGTCTGATAGTCAACATCTTGGTGAGCTGAGCTGATGGTGGAACTCCTTAACGCTTAGGAGTTCAGTAATTTAAGGCCTTTGGCCTTGGAATCACACAAGACCATTAACCCGGCCCCGGGGGAGATAGAGCCACCTTCTCTGTCACCCACCGGGGTAATTCTTGTCCGGCGCGTCCCAGTCGCGGGGGTGGCGACCCCTCACTCTAGTAGGCCGGAGTGGGATGGTGGCTAAGTTCGGCAGGGACCCAGTTCTGCGGGGTATAACGCGGAGCCCGTGCCCAGGGTTACGGGTGAAGACCTCAACGGCTGAGAAGGCGGAGATGTAATTCATCGGTACGGCGGATCAGGCGGAAGGGGCATTAGGGGTATTATGCGGGCGATCCCTCACACAGTAGAAGACTACACCGGTACAGGAGGCGAGCGCTGTCAGATATGGCAATTGTTTCGACAACTGTAGCGGCATAGCAAGGCATTGTGAAATGCCTCAAAGGGCGCATGTCAGGATCCACTTAGTGAACTGCGGCTAATCACTGCATCTTCCATTCTCTGCTGGCTGTATTGGTTCCCCAATCCGCTGGCACCCGGGAGTGGCGGACGAGGGAGTGGGTTTGCACCTGCGCACATGCTTACCCACTATAATAATTTTCACTCGCTGATGACACCTGGCAGTAACTGGACATGAAACTACAAGCCCTACGGCGATGGAGCGTTGGTGGAAGGAATTTGGACTGGTGACTTCGGTTTCTAGCTGACTCTCTGCACGTAGGCGGTCTGGCGAGAGTGGTCGCTCCTGGACTGGATGAGGCGGGAAGACAGGTTCGGCAGCACACCAGACGACAAAGCAGCCCTATTTACGATCGCTCTGCTTTCCCCAATCCGGGGAGGGGCCTAGAAAAGGTGGCCTATACATAGTCCGTCTCACACCTCACCCAGATGGCAAACCGCGGTCATCTGGGCACCATCTAATCGCGGTCAGAAGACACATAGTAAAAACACGTTTAATAATTGTAAAATAGCTGCCTAGAATGTCAGGACCCTTTTAGATAGTGACCAAAGCTTGTGTCCCGAAAGAAAGACTGCGCTTACAGCCCGCGAACTGGCCCGCTACAATGTAGACATAGCTGCAATTAGTGAGACGCACCTGTCGAACACTGGAGAGCTCTGTGAGCCACTAGGTGGCTACACTTACTACTGGGTAGGGAAACCCGCAGCCGAGAGAGCCGCTAGCGGCGTTGGCTTTGCTATAAAGAATTCTCTAGCGCGGTCAATGGTGGAGCCTCAAAAAGCAATCAATGACAGGCTCATGACGCTGCGATTTCACCTGGCTCACCGAAAGTACCTGCATATAGTTAGTGTGTACGCCCCTACTCTGGACCTCACCTGAAGACGACAAGGTGCAATTTTACGAAGACCTGCGGCACGTTCTACAATCTATTCCGTCATGCGATAAGCTCATTCTGCTCGGCGACTTCAATGCGCGTGTTGGCACGGAGAGTGATGCCTGGAGGGATGTATTATGGCGGCATGGCATTGGAAAGTGCAACACCAATGGTACCGCACTGCTTACTCTGTGTGCTGAATTCAACCTTAGCATCACCAATACATTTTTCCGACTCCCTGAAAAATATAAGACATCCTGGCTGCATCCGCGCTCCAAGCATTGGCATCTTCTGGATTACATCATTGTTCGAAGAGAGGATCTGAAAGATGTACTGATAACAAGAGCCATGGGGGGAGCTGAAGGATGGACTGATCATCGTCTGATAAGATCCAAGATCAGGCTGAACATCAAGCCTCCACGTAGAAACCAACACAAGATCCCAACGAGATTAGGATTTGCTAAACTCATGCACAATAAGGAAGCGCAGCTCAAACTCGATACTGAATTTGGCAAAGTGAACTGGTATACGGAGGAAGGAGCGTCAATCGATTAAAGATGGCGACAATATGCCAAAACTCTTCACGAAATCTCTCAGCAAGTAGTAGGGAAACCAGAGAAAAAAAAACAAGACTGGTTCGATGCACTTATAGGGAAACTTGTTGAAGATTCGAGACGTGGCTTCCAAAATCCATCCAGTGCGGAACATCGCAGGGCCGTACAGCAGGAACTGAAAGTTAGACTGCGAGAACTGAAAAACCGGTGGTGGACAGCGAAATCTGAAGAGCTGCAAATTCTTGCGGACAGCAATCAGACTGCAAAATTCTTTGAAGGTCTTAAAAGCGTTTTTGGACCCAGAACTAAGAAAACTGCACCGGTTCTTTCAAAAGACAAATCCACGCGACTGACAGATCCTTCGGAAGTGCTTCTTCGTTGGGCAGATCATTTTAAAGATGTACTGAATCCCGGTACACAAGGAGCTGATCTGTCATAGATCACGCTAGAAGACCACTTCTAGACACGCTAGAAGACCTGCCCATAGTGTCGGAACTTGACCCGCCGACCTTTAGCGAGTTTGAAAAAGCTATCCTGCGGCTGAAGAATGGCAAGTCTCCCGGCTCAGATAGTCTACCTTCGGAAGTGTTTAAGTACGGAGAACCCAACATCAAGAATAGACTGTTTGAACTGGAAGAGCACATCTGTGAAACTGAAGTCATACCTCAGGACTGGAAAGATGCCTCTATCTGCAAGCTATACAAGGGGAAAGGAGACCTATCAGAATGCGGCTCTTACAGACGCATATTACGTCTCTCTGCAGCTGGCAAGATATTATCCCACATAATTAATGGACGTCTCGGTGTATTGGCTGAGCGCATTCTTCCGGAGAGTCAGTGTGGTTTTCGTCCCAATCGAGGCACGGTTGACGCCATTTTTGTTGTGAAGCAAATACAAGAAAAAAGCCTTGAGCAACACCGTGGTCTCTACATGGACTTTGTAGATCTAGAGAAAGCGTTCGATAGGGTTCCAAGGACTGCCCTGTGGACAATACTGAAGAAGACCGGATGTCCCAAAAAAATTACAAATCTTGTGCGTCAGTTCCATGAAGGGATGATGGTGTTAAGCAGGGCTGTGTCATGGCTCCGACGCTCTTTCGCTGCAGTCATAACAGATGCTACGAAAAACTGGACAGATCGAAATGAATGTAAGGTCCGATAAGAGTGTTTTTGATTTAAGTCGCTTCAGATCAAAACGTAAGACTCGGACGATGACCATGCTCGAAGTCTTATATGCCGACGATGTCTGCCTTATGGCTGACAGTATTGGAGCCCTGCAGCAATACATGGACAATCTCGACGAATCATGTCGCAAATTTGGCCTGGTGATCAGCTTGTCTAAAACAGTCCCCTTAAATCAATCCGCAAGAGGAACATCTGCGCTCGACACTGCTGTTTACCTAGGTGGAAAGCCGCTGAAAGAGGTACAAAAGTTCCGGTACCTTGGAACACTGATACGCGACGAAAGCCGCCTGGAGTCCGAGATAGCTGCCAGGATCGCTAGCGCTGCCGCGGCCTTCGGTGGACTCAACCAGAGGGTTTGGAAATCCTACGACCTCTATCTACGAACGAAGATTTCCGTATATAAGGCAATTATACTATCCCTTTTGCTGTATGCTTTGGAGTCATGGTGTCTATACAAAGCTGATATTAAGCGTTTGGACACTTTCACTTAAAATGTCTTCGTGCAATATTACGGGTGAAATGGCAGGATCGGGTCCCAAACTTCGAGGTTTTCTGTCCTGCCAATATCTCCGGCATGGAATGTCTCCTGATGAAGGGGCAGTTGAGATGGTGCACACCTTGTACGCCTGGACGCCGCTCGTTTGCCTAAATGCGTTTTCTACGCGGAACTTTCCAGTGGTAAGCGGAAGTCTGGAGGGCAGTATCTTCGATAAGAGGACATCGACAACGACATCTAACGTCCTGCGGCATGTCGCATAATACGTGGGAGAAAGACGCATTGATGAGGCCAGAGTGGCGTAATGCAGTCAAAACTGGAATTGAGAACTTTGAAGCAGCCCGTCTCAATGAACTCGACGCCAAACGCCATGTTCATGTGCTGTGATAGTTGATGTTTGATGGTCAAAGTGATGGCACCGACTCCAAAAAGGAATTGTTTGCCTAAAACGGATTCCTTTCCTTTCAATGGTGAAGAGTTTATTTAAGACTTTTTAGTGCATTTTGGTTTTGAAGTCGGTTTTTACTTTTTTTTAAAGTTTATTTTCTTTATTTTTAGTGATTACATAAGAGGGGGGGGGGGAGGTTCCACCTTATGATTCTATTTTTTACGAAGCTACAAATTACCTATCATAAGTTTCGTCATTATAATTACTGAACTCCTAGGCGTTAAGGAGTTCCACCATCAGCTCAGCCCCACAAAATGTTGACCATCAGACGTAACAACACGTCAACATTAAGATTCTAGTAAAGAAACACTATACGTGCCTTTAAAATTTGAGGGTTTCCCTCGAATACATCAAGATCCCATCATCAGATCCCAAAATGGAAAAAATGGGACCAACTAGAAGGTATACCCTCTAAGTAGGTGAAAAAATTTTTCGATTCGGTCGACAAACGACTGAGATATGAGGTAACTTACATACAAAAAAAAAATGATAAAAAAAAACATACAGTCGAATTGATAACCTCCTCCTTTTTTGAAGTCGGTTAAAATTTTTCCTTTATCAGTGCTATAAAACGTCACTTCGTTTCAAATTTCAAGATTATGTTCACGGGAAGTACCCTGTAGGTTTTAATTCCCTTGCTAGTTACAAATGTTGCAAAAAAAATTGCGGCATAAACGGCTGTATCTTTTGATTGCATTGGTTTAAAAGTTTGATATTGTTCCAGCTTAAAGAAGGTACCTTTATTTATAGATTTGAGTATTTGTTATGAATTTCAATTTAATACAAGTACCTGTGAGTGTCAAAAATTTGCAGAAATATGCGGCTGTACTATTTTGACTGCGTTGGTTTAACAGTTTTTTAACCGGCTTCAAAAAAGGAGGAGGTTATCAATTCGACTGTATGTTTTTTTTTTGTATGTTTGTTACCTCATATCTCAGTCGTTAGTCGACCGATTCGAAAAATTTATTCGCCTACTTAGAGGGTGTATCTTCTAGTTGGTCCCATTGTTGCGGATTTGGGATCTGAAGATGGGATCTTGGTGTAATCGAGGGAAACCCTGAAATTTTAAAGGCACGTTTAGTGTTATTTTACTAAAATCTTAATGTTGACGTCTGATAGTCCACATCTTGTGGGGCTGAGCTGATGGTGGAACTCCTTAACGCTTAGGAGTTCAGTAATTATAATGACAGAACATATAATAGGTAGTTTGTAGCTTCTTAAAGAACAGAGTCATAAGGTGCAACTCCCTCCCCCCTCTCTTGTAAACTCTAAAAATGGAGAAATAAAATTAACTTTAAAAAAGTAAAACCGACTTCAAAACCAAAATGCACAAAAAAGTCTGAAATAAACTCTTGAACATTGAAAGGAAATGAATCCATTTTAGGGAAACAATTTCTTTTTGGAGTCGGTGCCATCACTTTAAAAATTCAGCCTCACCTGTCGCAGCACCGACTCCAAAAAGAAATTGTTTCCCTAAAATGGATTCCTTCCCTTTCAATGTTCAAGAGTTTATTTCAGTCTGTTTAGTGCATTTTGGTTTTGAAGTCGGTTTTTACTTTTTTAAAGTTATTTTTTTTTACAGTCATAAAGGATCGCAGACCTGAGTATTTAATATAAATTTCAGCTTAAACCTCCACGCGGTCCTGAGAAAAAGAGTAGGGACAACAGACGGACAACGAAGTGATCCTATAAGGGTTCCGTTTTTTAACTTTCAAAGAACGGACACTAATAAGAGTACTGAGTCATTTTATTTATTAATTTAACTTAGGAAATAAATGTATCAGGTAAGAGACTTAAGAAGCTCAAGGTAACCTCAGAGAGGGAAACTGATGCACAAATTCTGAGACTTAATTTTCACCTTGAGTTAACGATATTTTATAAAATTTTACTCAACGCAGCAGATTAAGGCTGTGGTGATTTACAAAGTTTCAATTGTAAATTAACATAGTACTATATTATTGTATTATATACATAAAAAGTTGTTTTGCGATTTGATATCCAGTTGACTGTACAAAGTACGTACTTAACAGAAGAACTGTCAATTTCATTCATACGTGCGTGTGAGCACTTACGGAGGAACAATTGTTTTGAGAAAACCGAATTAGTCGTGATATATCCGTGATAATATGTAACAACGTAATAATAAATAACTTTGTAGAAAGAGTGACACTCACAATTTTAGAGTTCCCCTGACGTAGTTACTTCCACAACGAGTTTACTGAACCAAAACTATGATAATATAACTATGGGTTCATATACTAAATGGCAAAACACCTGAAGTTGACGATTAACTATCCTACGAACACATATCGTCAGTGTTAGAATTTGTGACGATACTCAGAAGGATCATGCATGTGACTAATGGCTTAAGTTTATGAAACAAAAAGACCACCAATCGTGAATAATTATATTAGACACAGGTTGTAAACAGGAAAATATTTTTAAAAACAGTAGCAAGCAATGTTCAAAATTACGGGTGGTGGAAGGCACATGTTATTGACCGATATTCAATATCTATCTAAAGTCATACTTAACTGTCAAGCTGGGATTCATACACAGTCCTTTATGATACCTACAAGTTAACTTAAAAAGACAGAGCCTTCTATTCGATCTATCATCAGCTCAGCAGCCAGTAAAATGGTATCTTAATTAGTTCTCTAATATGAATATCGACAAAGCTATTACTGTAAGACTAGCGGTCCACCGCGACTTCGTCCACGCGTTTTAAATTTTCTCCCTTCCCTCCCGTCACAGCGCGATGTTTTATAGCCTAAAGGCCTTCGTCGATTAAGCTATCCAAAACAAAATGTTTTTTTAAATTTGTCCAGTAGCTCCTGAGATTAGTGCGTTCAAACAAACAAACTTTATAAAAAGATTTAAGATCTTATATACAGTGTGAGTCTTCATAAAGTGCACATATTGAAATATGGCATTCTATGCTTAATTTTATCGACGGAAAACATATTAAAAAAATCTAAAAAAAATCGCTATTTTTTTCATGATAAGGAGAGCGACACAACAAATTTTACTTCGTTCGACTATGTGCTTACAACAACGAGGAGGACATTTTGAGCACCTGATGCACTAAATTTGATAATAAGTCAATAAATAATTTTAATTCAATTCTTTTGTTTCATTTAATAACACCTAGAATAAACTATCTCTAAAATAGTAATAAGTGGCGCCTTTTGAGTGTCATTCTTTAACAGTTGATATGAAACGTTTTAATAAAGTTATAAGCATGACATTTTTATCCCTGGACAGCTAATACAATGTAGAATACTTTGAAATTATAAAACATGCAGGTAAAGCATAGGTTTTGATAAGAACTTTAGCAATTACTGAAAAAAATGATTTAAAAAAAGCAAATTTTTGCTCAAAAACACATTTTTTTTCTGTATAGTGGGCAGTTTTTTCACGGATTTAAATTTCATGAGGACGCCTGACCATCTACGACCATCGTTAAGTTAAATTCATTGTTACAAACCAATTAATTTGAATGAAACAAGGTTTTATTTACACGAAGGTCACAGTAGAGAACAAAAACTTTAAAAAATCCATAAAAAAATAGCGATTTTTTTTAGATTTTTTTAATATGTTTTCCGTCGATAAAATTAAGCATAGAATGCCATATTTCAATATGTGCACTTTATGAAGACTCACACTGTATAAAATTCTCGTGTCGTTTAATGTTCGTTCCCGTACTCCTCCGAAACGGCTTGACCGATTCTCATGAAATTTTTTGAGCATATTGATCTGTTCACCTAGTGATAAGGGTTTTGTCCACCCTTAACATTTTTCTTTAATTACGTTGCTGGGCGGGACGAGGCAGGGCAAGACGAGGATGGGGGCGAAACAAAGTTCGCGGGGTTCCGCTAGTATAAATATAGATTCACCCCCTTATTCATAATAACTTAAACAGTCTTTTAAACCTGTTTTAACTATCTTATGTATAAAATTATCGTGTCACAATGTTCATTTCCGTACTCCTCCGAAACGGCTTGACCGATTCTCATGAAATTTTATGAGCATATTGAGTAGATCTGAGAATCGGACAACATCTATATTTCATACCCCTTAGTGATAAGGGTTGTCCACCCTTAACATTTTTCTTTAATTACGTGGCTGGGCGGGACGAGGCCGGGCAAGACGAGGATGGGGGCGAAACAAAGTTCGCTGGGTCCGCTAGTATTAATATAGATTCACCCCCTTATTCATAATAACTTAAACAGTCTTTTAAACCTGTATTTACTATTACACTGTTTTGTCTCGTTCTTTCTTGGCGCTGTCAGCATTTGACAGAAAGTGACAAAACAGTGTAATAGATAAAATATGTAATAGATAATAAACTTTTTAAGTTATTATGAATAAGGACAGCCAGATTTGTATATACAAAAAATAATATACCCTTTAATTTGAGATAAAAACAAGAATGGATCTTATCTACTTAATGACCGGAAAATCATATATGATTCCCCGCCATTAAGTAGTAAAAAAGTTGATATATATATCAAATCAACTTTTTTGCTTTCCGCAGGTAGATCATAGCAGTTAGCGTTCTTAAATATAATGTGATTTTACCAAATATGTCACCATGAGCGAATTGATATTGGAATCCACAAATAGGTATCCTGTGCAATTTGAATTTTGTAATTCTTTTAAATTGACGCGGAAGTGCTTAACTATTATTAGTTATATTATTAAATCAGTTGTCCTAATCAGTAGAACTCATCTTACCCAATAACCATAAATCTAAAGATGTTCATTAAATACTCGATTTGCTCAATAGAATGCCCACAAAAAGTACATTTGTCCGTGACCTTACCTGGGCATTAGATTCCTTCATTAATTTGTTTTTAACCTTTTTAAATTTAATGATTGCTTGGTAAGGTCCCAGATAATATAATACTACGTAAGGTTAACATAATAACTAATCTCTCGAGTTCGACAGGTATTTCTTATTGATTTTTATAATGTGGTGCAACCGATCCCAAGCCAAATAATTATAACAAAACATTTTTTTTCAAATGAATAAACTTTGTTTAAAACTTTCATGGTCACTAACATTAGAATAGTTAGATAAGGGATTGGCTACTATGTTCTATATTATTTTTGAGTTTCCAACTATTCGGCACCCTTGAAACTCATAAATAGTAAGGAAGCAATCATGTATCTAACTATTCTAATATCAATAAACTTTACTACAATTTGCACTGACTATTTTATCTGTTTGTCCAAGTTTGTTCGTTGTGTATGAAAGGAGAAAAGTAAAAGACTGTCTTGGTTTTGTCAGATTTTATTCAGATTACGTTATAATCAGTAATAGAACGGCTGTGAGTATGTAGATAGATCCCGTTAGTTCACTAACCATCCCTAAAGAATGTCATGCGATTAATAGGAGCTGGCGGCAAAATAGTCAAATATAAAGCTATATTAACAAATTACAATAACGTACGATTATGATCTTAATACCTGTGGTATGAGCGTGTACATTTTGCTATTTCACCAGTTTCGGAAAATGGTATCAGAGAAATGATAACTGGATCTTTCAGAATAGCCACGAAGTTGTTAAACAGAAAAAAGGTATTGCATCTCAATTAACGTTTTTAAGACTGTAAACGTAGAAGACGACTGTAGAAGTGTCTTGTCTTAATTCACACATAGGCCATAGATTTCATAGCTAGAGTGCATCTTAATAATAATTCTCAAGTATTAACTAAAACTTAATCTACACCTATCCACGTTGCTAGCAGCAACGTTCACGCTCATACGTAATAGTAACTAATAATTATATCGATCACCTATCGAAATACCAATCATTTGGTAGTAATACAAATCATAGATATGAGCTATATGTCCGAGAATAATAAATATTATTACATTACCATAATTTTAAAATAGCGTCATGCGCTTACTTAAATAACAAAATATCTAGTTAATACGAATTCGCCAATTAGCTATAGAATTTGATACAATGGAAAACTGCAATGGTAACAGGAATATAGAAATCTCTCACTTTATACATGATTATTGCTATTGAATATTGACTATTAAGAATTCATTTTTAATATTTGTCAAATTTTTCCTATCATAATGTGAAAGATGTAATTGGAAACAGTAACAAATGAGAGGGTGATATAAGTAAGATTACACTAACATCATAATTAGTACAAGTTAGTGAAGTACTCGTATGTAATGGATAGACAAAACTGTCGTTCTCGCGGGACAATTTAGGTTTTAACTTCGGACGGCGATTATGACGTCCGGCAATTTCTCGATCAGATTCTACGTGTAATTCCATGTATGTATGCCTTTTTCAACTATAATCGCTCAAACAAATATTCAAATCATGTTACTCATCAATGATGTCAATCTTGAAAACAAATGTATGCTAGAGAATGGAATTTTATTATATCGAGGAAAACACATACCGTGCTAACCATAAACCGAACTAGATATGATAGCACAACGTAATATTTTTATAGAGCTTCGTTATACTACGTACTTAACCAAGATCTGACACAGAAACCCGCATGCGTCTCGCGCCAAAAACTCCGGACCGGACAAGCGTAGTAGTAATAGTAGGTTATTCGCTGCAGCCGATAAAAAAATAAACAATACAGTTCTGTCAGTCTTCCTAGTTCTCGTCGTACAGCGGCGTCGCGTCCCCGAGGGACATCGATCGCGGGGACGTGTTTGTGTGAGGCGTTGATCGCACGGACTGAGCGCGCGATGCTCGTCCAGAGTGAGAGTGATGCGAGTGGGGAGTCGATCTTGCGTCGTGTCGCGGGGTAGATCTCGCATCGTGTCGCGGGGTAGATCTCGCGTCGTGGCGGGGTGTGGAGCGCGAGTGGCGGGGTGTGGCCCCGCCTTCGCTGCTGCGCGGTGTGGCTGGAGTATCTCGGGAGCGGTGACGCACCCAGTCTTCGGCTGCTTTTTGCCAGTCGGCGGGCTCGGTGTAGATGGGTGGCATTTGCTGCTGCATCTGTAATAGAAGACCCTTGGGTTACTCAATTATTCGTTTATCGATCGAGTTGATTGGTAGAGATCCTTTTTTTTTTTTTTTTTTTTTTTTTCACTTTATTTGGGATAGCAAACAACCACACACTGTATCGATTGTACAATAATTGAGGCTTAAGTAATAGTAAATAAGTATGTAGTCAACACACTGTCCACATATTAACAAACACAGATCAAACATAACTTATCGGACGCGATGCGCAACAACAGCTAATCAAAAACTTTTCTAAATAATGCGTGTAAAGATGTTTTTATGTGGTTTATAAAGTAGGCACACACATCAAATGCCAGCGACCGCATACAATTCAAAATGAAATAAAGCAAATTGAAAAATATTTTTACCACCTCCCAAATAAGAATTTGAAAGATCATAGAAAGATTAATCACGAGCACTGTGCACCTAAAAATATTACACATTACATAACTAGTTATGAGCAGTAAACAATTTTTTAACAAGGAAGTTGTCAATAATGATAACGAATTAGCATGAAATATTAAATAAAAATCATTATTTTGAAGTCTGTTAAAACTAAGACTAAAGGGAGTTCAGTATATTAAGGATAGAACGCTTGAATTGACCTTCGGAAAGATGAAATATGTCTAATTCAAAAAAAGTGTCATTATACATATCAATCATTTGTCGCAGAGGTGAGCGAAGACCCGCATTCGTACGATATTTGGCAGTTGCAAATAGGTTACGAGCGCGCCGCACCTCCCGTCTATATACAGTTCTTGGGACAATATAACACAATCCATTGGTCAAGTCAGTACAATCAAACTTATTATTAACAATGCCATAAAGCACCATACATATAAGGAGTTTTCGTCTAGATTGGAGAGGGAGCAGTTTATACTTACTTAACATTCGATCATAAGTCATATATGAGCCATAACACCTATAGTGCATTGATCTTAGATATTTACATTGCACTTTCTCAATTGCATCAGTGTACTTTTTATACAGAGGGTTCCATATTGGTATAGCATATTCAAGTTGGGAGCGGATCAAGGTTTTATAAAGATATAAGTACGTACTTGGATTCTTAAAGTGTTTAGATGACCTCATTACAAAACCATACATTTGATAGGCTTTTTTAACAATTTTGTCTAAGTGGAGATTCAGATGCAACTTAGTATCCAATATAATTCCTAAATCACGTATTGATGTGACTTGGTTTAATAAAACATTACAAAGAGAATAGTGATAATTTAAGTTATTGTGTTTTTTTGAAAAATAAATATAAATACACTTGGACAAGCTCAAATATAATTTGTTATCAATGCAGTATTGAGATAGTCTGTTCAAGTCCTGTTGTAATAAAATGCAATCAGATATAGATGTAATGGATTTATAGACTTTTAAATCATCTGCATACATCAAAAATTTACAATTTTGAAAACACTGTCCAATGTCATTAATGAAAATTATAAATAAAAGGGGGCCAAGGATGGACCCCTGAGGTACCCCCGAAGTCACATGAATACTTTGAGATTGAAAACCATTTATGACGACCTTTTGGCTTCTATTCATAATATATGATGAAAACCATCTCAATAAGTTACCACGAATGCCGTTAAAAGCAATTTTTCTTAAGAGCAGTTCATGGTCTACCTTGTCGAAGGCTTTTTGAAAGTCTGTATATATAGCGTCTGTTTGAGTATTATTGTCCATATTTTCAAAGAGAAAAGACACATAGATTAAAAGATTGGTGATAGTGGATCTTCCTTTAACAAAGCCGTGTTGTTCTTTTAAGATATTTTGATGTATAACAGGGTAAACTTCATTATGAACCAGTCTCTCAAAAAGCTTCGACAGAGCAGACAGAATAGATATTGGTCTATAATTCTCCACTTCATGCTTTGAACCTTTTTTATGAACAGGTACTATGTTGGCCCTTTTCCAGATCTCAGGAAAAGTCCCAGCTGAAATGCATTTGTTATAAATAATATATAATGGCTTACTTATACTTTTAGCAGTTTTGACTAGAAAAATAGCAGGGAGTCCATCAGGGCCTGAGTCTTTCGATGGGTCCAAGGATTCAAGTTCCCTGCGGATCTTACTTTCACTAAAATATAGATCGCATAGGTGTATATTATTATTTAGAGTAGATGTCGAGGGCTCAGGAGACCAATTATCGAGAGACAGAGTCGATGGTTCGTATACAGAGTGAAAAAAATCAGAGAACAAATTACAGATCGTATCAGGTTCACTGGCTAAAGACCCATTATAGCACATATGCGGGGGAACACTAGATGAAGATTTATTATTAGAAATGAAACGCCAAAAATGTTTAACATTACTACGAATACTGTTTTCAACTGAGCCAATATATCTAGAAAAACATTTACGAGATTCAAATTTGAAACGTTGCCTATACATAGAAAATTGTTCGTAATCAGATGCATTTTTATACTTTTTCCATCGAACCCATGATTTTTCTTTGTTTTTAGCGATGTGTATTAAGGAGGGTGTAAACCATACCGGATATCTTGTAGATCTACAAGATACTGGTGGGGCATGCTTTTGAATTGTATTAAAAACCAAATTATAAAAAATTTCAACTGCTTCCTCCACGTTACTTGTGTTTAGTAATGATGGCCATTCCAAATTATCTAAATCGTGATTTATAGACTCGTAATTAGCTTTATGAAAGTTATATTTAACAAGTGATCGACGACGTATGGGGGGTAATGGTGTAGTATTAAATATAAAATTAACACTAAACGGCGGGTGATGGTTGACCTTAGGCAAAAGAGTATTTGTTAGTGGAGTTATACTACATTCAATATTTGATATCAATAAATCTAAGATGTTACCCCGTGCATTTATGATGAAATTGTATTGACTCGCATCATGAAGTGATATAAAATCGGACAGATGGATAGATCGCTCAGTCGATGCAACGAAGTCCAAGGCACCAGAACATGAATCCTTTGGAACCCATGTGATCTCAGGTAAATTGTAATCACCAAAAAGAGAAAAACTTACTACAGAGTTGTCTTCAAGTAATGTTGTTACTAAATCTAAATAAGCTAAATACGTGTCAGAAGAAGTTTTTGGGGGTATATAAACTACAGCAACGACATGTCGATTAAGGCCACATGTGCTAGGAAGGCAAATACTCACATGCTCGATGCTATTCAACAAGGTGTTCTGATACCCCGATATGACAGGTATAGGCTTTAAGCTCTTTAGGACTGCAATCAATACGCCGCCCCCATCCATCTTGTTCGTAAGCATACGATTACGATCGCAACGATACACAATGTAACGCTGATCTATAAATTCACAATTATCAATTTCAGGTATTAACCAGGTTTCCGTCAGAATAATGAGGTCATATGCATGAGATAAAATATTCATGTACAACGTATGTAATTTTGAACGAATGCCGCTACAGTTTTGATAATAACACACTATGTTAGCCATTCATAACATGATAATAATATATGCATGTAACCATAAAAGTATAATATGAACACCTCAATCGTAGACATAATACTAAATAAAAATTGAGGAATATAAATCTAGCACAATATGGAATTTTCCAAATTTGATAATTTAATACGCTCCCAACTCCAATATAACGACAAAACAACTTTATCAACAATGTGACTGCTACATTTAAACTTGCTGTATAAAACTGAAACAATATATCAAAAGCAAATGATGAAACAAGGACACGATGAAAACCTGAGGCAAACTCAAAATAAACTAAACTACTATTTGGTTTCACTAAGCTTCTTACTCGAGCCGGCTTTGATCTTAGAAATATCAGCCTGGGTTCGTATAGCGATAGCAGCGTGATTGTTAGATTCGCGCACGAGAATAGTAGCATTCTTAACCCAAACGTATTGGAAGTTTTCTTTCTTCGCAGTTTCACGACAGTCACGAAAAAGCTTCTTCCTCTCCAGCGTCAAATGCTCATTCATAAAAATTTGCCCAGGTACACCAGGGATGCCAATGTCATTGGTTGAAACACTTTTAACCTTGCGAAATGTGCTGAGCATGTTGTCTCGTAATATACGTGATGAAACTTTCATAATTATATTTTTTGGCCGATTTGTTTGGGTTTGTGCCTGTGGAACACGATGTATACTAACTATATCTCTCTGCTGAATGGGTAGATTAATATGACTCCCGATGTTAGCCACTATATTCATCAAGTTTTCATTTCTTTTTTCTGGGACACCACAAATCTCAATGTTACAGCTTCTGGCATGCTGTTCCAAAACTTCAATCTTTGACTCAAGAGAGGATATAATTTCAGTTGCCTTACTACTCTCTAAATGCTCAGTTTCTAGCCTATTAACGCGTTGTGCCAATTTATCACCAATGTCACAAGCAAAGTCTAATGAGTTCTGCATCTCGAGCACTTCCGCTTGTAAGTTATCATGTTTGCTGTCAATTTGATTTATTTTTTGATTTAAATTATTTTGCTCGACACGCAGAGATGCAAGTTCTCCCTTAATCTCCACCGTTGCCCCTGACAATCCATCCAAGTCAGACCGCATACTTTCAATGTTTTCACTGATTGTGGTTATTTTAATATTTAAATCCTCTTTTAAATCCTTGATCATGTTTTGCATAACATTTGCAAATTCTTTAAAAGATTCAGTCAGTTCGCAATCAGGCTGCTTGCGTTTACGCTGTGATACATTTGATTCTTTTGTCAAATCTGGATTAGATGAGGATGATTTATTAGATGGTGATCGCTGCAGTGGCATGATGACACAATTCAACTTTAAATTATTATAATAAAATGTTCGTATCGCTAAAGTGTCGATAGTACCTTGGTAGGCGGGCCGTCTGACGTAGCGTAGCTGATAAGCACGATGCGCGCAGGCAGGCGCACCGAGACCTGTTTGTATGCACGAATCCAGTGATGTTATGTGAGGTAGGTCAGGAACGGCGGAATATTTTTATAGACGAATACGAGGTTTTCTCTTTAATTACACAACCGAATGGAACGAACCATATCTCATTTTGAGAGTCACTACACAGGCTTTCAAATTACACTTTAATTTACCGTACTATTTAACTTTTTACTATACATTAATTTAAAAAATTCACGGAGCAATGACAACGTTGTTGCGTAGCGAACTCGCGCCGAAGATTGATCCTTTGATTGGGAAATACGATAAATTGCGTGCGCTTTGCTTATTTTGATAAGAATAAATACCTGTCCGCATCAAAATACTTTTGAAAATAGTACATAATTTTGTATTGAGTTTAAGAACATTAAAAAGTTTGTAGTGGGTAAACCATACCATATAGACCAGGGATGCACAGACCGCGGCCCGCGGGCCGCTTGCGGCCCGCCGGTCGAATACTGGTGGCCCGCCGACAGCAAAAATAATACTCTCGTACATTCGAAAAATATTGAATTCTATTCCAGAATAAAACCAAAAAAAATATGTTCGAAAAGTAATTTGAATCTCGCGCGCGCGCTCTTAAGTGCACGAATTCCCGATTGCTCGCGTAGGTAGATACACGAAGCTTCCAGAGTCGGTTTCGAGATTTCTCCAGACAGTTTTCGACTCTATACGCGCGGTATAAAAGCCACGCTAACCGCAGCGACCCATAGTTCGGTTTTAATTTGAGTGAAGTGTCAATAGTTCTAGTGTAGATTTTAACTCGACTAGCCGGTGTCATATATTTTGATCCACATTCAACGTAGATTTCCCGTCAAGTGCCGTGTATAATTGTGTTGTGAAATCGTAAGTAAAACTCTGTTATTAATAAGTGTTTCCCTACCTATTTAAATCAATTATTTTTGCTAATTTAAAAAAGGATGGGTAATTTAAGTAGGTACTGTAATTGTTTTTAGGTGCTGTGTTAATCCTAGCCAGGATTAGAACGCAACATGGACAAGCCAGGACCTAGTAAAAAACGTAAGGTTAAAGATGAAAATCGGCAGTTTCAAGAAATTTGGACTGAGAAATACTTTTTTTGTATGGTCGCATAATAAAGTCGTTTGTTTAATTTGCAAGAATTCTGTTGCGATTGCAAAGGAATATAATGTAAAAAGGCACTATGAAACGCAGCATCCTACTTTTACCAAGTTTACAGGCGAATTAAGAAAGCAAAAAATGTTGTCTTTAAAACGGGAGCTTATTGGTCAGCAAGCTATGTTTACAAAACCCATCCAAGATTCAGAAACAGCTACAGAAGTTAGTTATGAAATTTCTCGAATGATAGCAAAGCGCAGTCGCCCCTTCAATGATGGGGATTTTGTAAAAGAATGCATAGAAATTGCCGCTAAGAAAATGTGTCCAGAAGCAGCAAAAAAGTTTGAGAAAATTCAACTGAATCGTATGACTATTCAAAGACGTATTATGTCTTTGTCAGGTAATATTGCGGAACAATTAAATGAAAAAACTAAGATCATTGAATTTTTTTCATTAGCACTCGACGAATCCACTGATATTACTTCCACAGCTCAACTTCTCATATTCATACGAGGTGTTACTCAAGATTTTGAAGTCTTAGAAGAGTTGTTAGGAATGTGTTCATTGACAGGTCAAACCAGAGGAGTTGATATACTCAATGTACTTTTGGATGAGTGTTCAAAAACTGATTTGGACTTATCAAAATTATCGGGAGTTGCCACTGACGGTGCTCCTTCGATGATTGGTGTCAATTCTGGGCTAGTTACTTTGCTGAAAAAGCATCTGCAAGAAAAAAACATAAACGCTGAAGATCTCATGCAGTTTCACTGCATTATACACCAAGAAGCCCTCTGTTCTAAAAAAATTGAATTTCAAAATGTCATGAAAGTGGTAGTTTCGACTGTAAATTTCATAAAATCACGAGGACTCAATCACAGGCAATTCAAACAATTCCTTGATGACATCGAAAGCGAATATGGAGATTTACTGTATTATACAGAAGTAAGGTGGCTAAGTCGTGGATTGACCCTGGACCGATTTCTAAATTTAATAGAAGAAATTGGAATATTTCTGGCGGAAAAGCAAAAGGATGTCCCGGAACTTAAAAATCCTGATTGGTTGTGTGATTTGGCTTTTTTAGTTGACATTACAAATCATTTGAATGTCTTGAACACACGGCTTCAAGGCAAAAATCAACTGATATCCCAGCTCTACGCTCACGTATCATCCTTTCAATGCAAGCTGACACTTTTCAGATCGCAATTGAATTCTGGAAATTACAATCATTTTCCGAATTATAAGAAAATGGCTGAAAAATTCAACAAAACTGCGATTAATTTCAGTTATGTAGAAAAGCTAGATATTTTGATTCAATCTTTTCAAGAAAGATTTTCGGAGTTTAAAAAAGTGAAACCTCTGTTGGACATATTCAGCAATCCTTTCACGATTTCAGTTGAAAATGCGCCAGAGTCAATGCAGTTAGAAATTATCGACATTCAAAACGACCAAGATTTACGCAACAAATTCAACGAAGGAGACTTGCTGAACTTTTACCGCTGCATTGATAAAAATACGTACAAAGAGTTGCGCATAAACGCTCTGAAATGTGCCAGCTTATTTGGTTCTACCTATATATGTGAACAAACCTTTTCAATACTAAATAATAATAAAACAAAAAATCGAAACCGCCTTGCAAATGAAAGTTTGGAAGCAGTTTTACGTGTTGCTACAAGTAAATTTGAGCCAAATATAAAAAAAGATTGTAAGCACTATGCAGTGCCACGCTTCAAATTAATAAATTCTTTTTCAATTTTAATACATAATTATCAATTCTTTATTGTCTTTAATTACCTATACTTCTGGCGGCCCGCCATCAGTTCATAATTTGCCCGAGTGGCCCCTAGTCTTAATAAGTCTGTGCATCCCTGATATAGACATATGCTATCGCGGACTTTATTGTAGAACTGTTAATGCAGAATAATCGTGTCATACATTATTTTGTGTAACTTAAACGGTTCACGCTACGTACGCAACGGAAGGTCTCAAAAGGAATATTTTCCCCCTTTTTTGCAACATTTTTCATTGTTGCTCAGCTATTATAAGTCGTATCGTAATGTTTTATAGCCTTCGATAAATAAGCTATTTAAATTTTTCAAATCGTAAAGTAGGTACTTTCTAAGATTAGCGCGTTCAAACAAACAATCAATCTTCAGCTTTAATAAATGAGTATAGATTGACCTGCACGGGCATCGCGCTGGGCTTGTGCCTCGGCACGGGCGGCGCGAGGAAGTCCTGCTGGCGCGGCGTGGCGGCGTACGGCGTCATGTACGGCGTCTGCGCGGACGGCGTGTACGGCGTGTTCGCGTACGCCGCGGCGGGCGTGTGCGCCGGCGTGTGGAACGCGGGCGTGTGCCCCGCCGGCGTGTGGTACATCGACGACATGCCGCCGTGCGGCGTGCGGCCCGCCGGCGTCCTGGTAGCGATGGATACGTTACAGTTTATTTTTTACGCGACTACGGCGATGCAAAATTGGGGGTTATGATTTTGACCTGTATGTATGTGGGTATGGATGTTCATCTGTTCCCTCATAGCAACTAAACTATTAATCATAATTGGACAAATGAAGTGTTGTTGGAGACTCTTAATTGTCCGCTGGTTATAGGCATATATACAGATATATATAAATAACGTAAAATTGACTACAGCGCCCTCTAAGAGACTTAAAGTAAAAAACTAAAAATTACGTTGTCGTGTGTAGAATCGAATGAAAAAGCTCTTTACGCACATTTCAAATCTGTAAACAATATTAGCTTTTGCACACGGCTTCATCTTATCACCCAATAATTGCAATAGTTAGGTGTTCGGTACTTTACTAGGTCTGCTCTGCATAATAATTATATGTGACACAAATTTACATAACTCTAAAATAAATTTAATTAAAGAAATGTTTATACAATTAAAAACTGACTGCTTAAAAAAATACGCTCAAAAAGTACGAAACAAGAAAATAGTCTTAAAGGATAGCCGTGGTCATATACCACCTACTGTAGCAGAAAAGATTCATAATAATAATAAAATAAAATCATAGTGGCATACGACCACGGCTATCCTTTAAGACTATTTTCTTGTTTGGTACTTTTAAGAGCGTGTTTTAGTTTCATAAACTTTACACTTGATGAGTGTGTTCGATGTTGGTCAGACGATATTGGTCATTTATAGAAAAGACATAGGTATTTAACGCAGTAAAAAATGTTAAAAGTTCTTACACCTTCCGAAAGAAATGGCTGTGTGACAGTAACACTTAAATTGATTCAACAGCTATTCGACCTGTTTTTGAACACCTTTCAATTACTAATGACTGGTATTTAAACGCACAAATAGTAAATCAAAACACCTGAAAGAAACCAAGCAGTAAATCAAAACATCTGAATGAACGTACCTTTGCATAGGCGTCCCGCTTGGCGGTGGATCTCTGAAGTGCTCTTTGAACCATTTCAACAAACCACCCAACGAATCAAACATTCTTTGTCTAAACTTGTATCCATCCGGCGTCACGGATACGTACTCATGCGTACATCGCGACCTTGGCAGATACGAGAGCAAAAATCTGCCCGGGTGATTCTTAGCTGCGGAAAAAACGTAGTGAATCTTGTTTGGGTTTTTGGCTTTCTCTTCTTTAAGAATTTCCTCGGCTTTGTCCCTCATTCCGCCGAGAGGCTTGTAGTATTTGTAGGCGATGAGATCGCGAGCATGCCCCGCCATTGGGGTCACGTAGCGAGCGATGATTTCGTCGAGATCTTCGAACTCGGACCCCTGTATCCAGAGACTTCGACCTGAAAGAAAACATTTAAATAGTACCATTACGAAAACTAAAAAGTATACACATGTCCTTGTAATAAGGTTCTAAATAAAACGCGAACTGTTTACAGTTCAATGCTTGTGACTCCTTGTATATGGACTGAAAATTGCGATAAATTATTCTAATGTAGTAGTAATAATTTAATAAAAGTACCTAATGAGAACGCGTTCTCTTTTCCTTCTTCGCGTACATCGATGTGTTGGCAGATACCTTCAGCTACTTTCCAGGTGACTGTCAAATGGTCTGAACCCTAAAACAACACAATAAAAATAAATATAAATAATTTTAAGGAAAGAACTGCACCTAGACTTACAGAATTTGAAGACACGCATGTATATATTTACTTCATCTTTGTCGCTGTCAAATTATCAACTAACGCGCGTTTCTTTGCTAGTCGAATATTGTAAAAAAATAGATAGATAAATAACTCTTTATTGCACATAACATAAATTGATTTACATATTCATTTTAAAAAATGTAAAATTTAGGCGGTCTTATCGCTAGAGCGATCTCTTCCAGACAACCTTTGTGTAAAGAAATTATGAGTTTTATAGGAAGGAGTATTTTATGCATAAAAGAAAATGAAGAGCTGAATAAGTGAAACAGAAATATATTTGTTTAATAAAATTATAGTAAAAATAATTATATAAAAATAAATACAATCAAGAATAATATTAATAAATTATACACTTGTTAATAAAATATAACAATTTAACTATTTGAGCTAAAAAGATCACCATTCAATGACGAATTACATATGTAGGTTGTGAATTTTGTGTTTATCTTATTTTAAAATTAATCGTTTCGTTAAAAGGGAATGTCATGATTGTTTACAACGGACTTTACATGAAAAAGGTTACATGATTTCAATTATTGAAGTACTTTCAGACTCCGTAAAGCAAACCTATCAATTTATATCCATAGAAGTCATACCTTAAGGTGAACGAAAAATCTCAAAGGCAATCCGATATTCTCGCTAGTAAATAAACAATGCTAGTTACCTTACTGCTAGGTCGTACAATGACCTCGCCTTGCGCCATATTCTCCATAAGCTTCTCTGCTTCAGCAAACGATATGTTGTGGAAGGCTGGGTGCACGATCACTCGCTTGACATATTGCATGCGTTCTTTCGTCTGTTTCGCTTCTTTTTCCTTGCGTATGTCTTTTTCCTCTGCCTCTTGGTCGTAGTACGGGTCTTTTGCCGGCCTGGAATATGGATCGAGTTGTATAAGGTACTAAGATATGACTAGGCTTATCTCATCATCGACAAATAAATACAAAAACTGGAATAATTCAAATATGGAACGTCATTTCATATGAAGTATTGGACAGATAACGCTAACCAGAACTTATTAGGACATAGTGAAACACAGACACAGTTTTCACAGATGTGTTGCCCCTTTCATGTGACACAAAAGTCTTCCTTGCTGGTAGAGCTGGCAAGAGTGTGTCTTCATTGAGAATGGATCATTTGTATCTGTATCACTAAAAAGATGCGGCTTCGTAAAACGTATCTGCATCATTTGGAACAGCGACTCCCGGAAACACCATTCTCAAATCAGTCTCATCTGCATCATGCGTATCGCTACGCGCGTGGATGAGATCGGGGATGCATTTAATTCAAAAGATATATTTTATGCGGTTCTTAGCTGATGGTGTCGCCTTACAATACTTCATCATCAAACTCTCTCTCTGTTTGGCTCATGTTTGCAAATGTGAATGTAGATTCAATCAAGGTTTTCGCGTTTCATATATCGTGTAAATTGATTGGTATAATGTTATGTATTTGTATCAACAAAAATTTTCTCAATGTACTTCCGCAAACTTAAGACGACTGAAGAATGATAAAATTGTGTCATGCGTCCTCCCTCTCATCTAAGCGAGTCGGTTTGCCAGTGTGTGAGACAGAGAGAAAGCAAGCATGCGCGCTAGAGCCGTCCGAAGCGAACCGATCAAAGCGCGCGCGTCTCACTCTGCCTCAGCGACATCTTCGGATCTTTCGTTTCCTGAGCGAAGCATGCTCCATTCGATCTCAAGTTAAAAATGATACAGATACGTTTTGAAGCAGCGTTTGGGTTCCGAAGCAGTGGAACATCTTGAAGTAACGACTCAGTGAGTCCATTTCAGTAAAGCAGGTCTACTTGGTACACAATAGGGTACATATTTTTCTACATGCTGAACATGTGACTGTTTAAGGCTTTTTAATTATGATCGTTAATACTTTGTTGGTAAATATTTTTTTGTATGGAAATGTCTCTATTGTTTCTTTTGAGAAAGAACCCTTAAAAGAAGCAGCCATTAGAATTTAACTTGACCATGGCCTAATTAACTTGGCCAAATTAAACTTGACCATCTCAAAAATCATCTAAAGTATCGATAAGCTTATCGATATTATAGAAAAGCTAATTGTAAGTCAAGACGACCACCACGGCAAAAGAGAAATAATCATTAGAAAAAAAACAACTCACCTCCACTCTTTATTCTTGTCCAACAAATCAGAAGATTTCGACGAGCAATCCACAGAGAATCTCTCCACGTCTATCTTTGTTATCCTACAGTGCACCGTCTGTCCGATGCGCACGCGCTCCGTGGGGTCGGCCACGTGCCTGTCCGATAGGTTCTTGATGTGGATGTACCCGGACAGACCGTTGTCGAGTCTGATCCGGACGCCTGTGGCCTGCCCCGGACACGCGCCGGCGTCGAAGTGGTTCCATACCTGTTGAGGCGAATCGGTGGTTGGATAAGAATGGCCTACTGTGTAATATTTTAATAACGGTCGTCCCACGTACTCAGTCAAATCAGTGTTGTAGGATAGCGAGAAAGTGAACTAGGTTTATGGAATAAAGCTATGTGGAAAGCCTTTAACCAATGGATTCAAGTAGTAGTAGTAGTAGTAGCTTTTTTTTAAGTAGTAGTAATAGCTTTATAGGTCTTTACAAACGGTAGTTCAGTAAAAATAAAGTATTATTGTTTACTTATTAGGGCCGAGCTGGAGGCTACTAGCGGGGTCAAATATGGCGGATAGAGAACGGTCAACAGAAATAGTAGTTAGCTGCAAATATGTGAAAGAGTATGTTTGAACGCGCGAATCGTAGGAACAGCTGAACAGATTTAAAAAAAAAAATTGTGTTTGATAGCTTATATTATGTCGGGGAAAGCTTTAGGTTAAAACCGGCGGGGAGAGAGCTAAATCAAAACGCGCGCTATTAAAAGGCCGGAAACCCCCGATTCCTAAACTACGGCGTGGAAGCCAAGTGGGAAACCACTACAATATAATCCCCAATTTGGAGTTTTAATGGAGAAAAGCTCCTCCAACAAGTGCCTAGCTCTTAAATTTGATAATGATGACTAATCGTATCTGAAAAAGAAAACCTACAAAAATTAACTGAACTGTTTTGAAGCCCCTATGTATTTAGAATCGCTAATTTCTCATCAGCAAAAAGGCAGGTTTGGGAAACAGTTTTTTTGGCGCTTTATTGCACCTAATTTGTGAAAATACCCTTAAGCCGTAACTCACCTCAGATAATTCAGGGAAGTCATTCTTATGACAGAATGGGCACTCCCACAGCCCAGTCTCATCGTTCCTCACAGGGTTAGCTTGGTCTAGCATCTCTCTTTGCGGTTTTCTGTGTGAGATTCCGACGACCGAAGCCAAAACCATTTTTCCTAAATAAAACGTCTCTGGAGTCTCTTTGGTCAGTATATCAAACAACTCTTCCGGCGTAGGTGAGCGATACGGTACCCTAAGGTCTTTATACCTAGAGTTCAATTCTGCTCGGATATCGTACAGCGTTATGCATTTGTTTCCGAAGCCTTGTCGTTCTAACTCCTCAGCGAAAGCGTCGAGATCCAAGTCTTTTAATCTTTCGGGTGCTTCGAGGATTTCTTCCACGGCACCAGCGGGGTTGGCATCTTCGTCTTCGTATTCTAAAGCGTCGACAGCCATTTTCCTTGCCCATTCATACGTTTCAGGGTGGACACGCGATCCGTCCAACACTTCGATATACGCTTCGGTACTGTCACCCAGACTGCTGGTGTCTATTTTGATGAAACCCGAACAGTTGATGAAGACCTTTGGACCCATGTGACATACAGTTACTAACTGTGTTCTGTTTTCTAGCTTTTGATTGGTCTGTTTGAATAGTTTGATCAGGGCTTGAGCCTTCCTTGGTCCTAAGCCGCAGACATACTGTAGCAGCTCCGTTCCTCGTCCAGTCAGTATCGCTTCGTTCATGTCTACGCCGACTTCGTTCACTCTGTTCACGAATTCCAGTTCGATTCCTTCTAGCAGGTCCTCTTTGGCTATCTGATCTTGTAGGGGGTGGTACCGCAGACAGAGTATTTCCTCGTCTGGTCCGCAAAGCTGTGAGATTTCCATCAAGGGGTCTTGCAAAAGACGGCCCTGACATACAGCTTGGCGGAGGATGTCAGGGTATTCTCTGAAGTCATTCTGTAAAGGAAACGAAATGTTAGTAAAACATATTATGACAAATTGACAAAGTAAAGCTTTTTGAAACGAAACGAAACAGTGCGATATGTCACATGTACTAAAAACATAAATATGTATTATGTAAGGAACCTCTACGAGACGCCAGTATCTAAGTATGAATATCACAAGTTTTGACACTGTTTAAAATCTTAGTAGTTACTTATCCCTATCACAAAATAGAACGTTACTATTTCTACCACTGTTATATACATTACCCAATGGTTGACTAGTAGAGAATCATTTAAGCACTAAGCCCGCCATTTGTACTTTCATAAATAATAAACACGTCGGTGTGTCGTTTATCAGCGCTGGTCAGTGTATTTGAGATTGAAAATTAAAAACTTGAGCTCAGAGGTTTTAACGCAACCTCGAACGCGGTCATAATCACAGAAGAAAGATCTGGACGAAAGCAGTGATTGTGTGCGCTACGCGATCGACAGAGTTGCGTTATTAGTTTAGTAGTTTGGATATCTTGATTGATACTAGTCGTTCAGTCATAGAATCCCTGACAGTAGAACCGTTACACAAATAAATGCTATTATTAAGTTAAGAGAAACTCACGCGGCCACGGATGCTGTTGCTGTAGATCTTGCTGATGTGATTGTCTGCGATCTCGATGGGAATGCGCGGGAACTGTTCGTCTTCAATCAGCTGCTGCACGCACTCCGACACGTCCGCCTTGATGTTCAGCGCCTCGCGGGACTCGCCGCCGATCACGATGACGTGTGGCTTCTTGCGAAGAATGAATCTGGATAGATAATACTGCAGGTAAGTATATTGCTGTATGTTTTGCCCGTATTCCAATTACATTAAACAGTTGTCGCAATACTTTTTTTTAAAAAAAAAAATATTATTATTTGGGAAACATGCTGTAAATATAGAATAAATATAAATAGCACCGATAGATAGATAACACTGTAACTAAATAAGTTTCCTCAGACTAATATTACATTTTATTTAAAGCAAACCAAAAGCTTTAGAAGAATACATAAACCAAAGGGAAGAAAATAGATCACGTAAACTATAAGCAATCACCTAACAAGTCATGGATTTGTTTTTTAACTTGGAAAAAAATATCCTTATAAATTGTATGTCACTTAAATTAACCCCAATAGGCACCAGCCAGTCTGCAGCCTTCTATCTACCAAAGCTAATGTTCAGTTCGTACCACATGGACAAATAAGTAGTAAGTAGGTATTTCAGAAAACATCAGCAAATTTGGTTCCGTGGAGGTCCTCCACCTCAGCTCCGATGAATTACAATATCACTCTTCTTTCATGGTGAGCACGTAGCATTACTCTGGTACAGTACAAAAGCTTCTCACAGTTATACCCCTTACACACTGCGATACAGTCGCAAAGCTGTACCAGTACACGATATTGATAAATATTTGACAACATCAGATACATTGCTTCGATCCCAAGCTAAGTAGCTAAACCACTTGTGTTATGGAAATCGGAAACAACGGTGGTACCACAACACCCAGATCCGAGACAATATAGAAAAGATCGTTTTCTACATTGGCCCGACCGAGAATCGAACCCGGAACCTCACGAGATGGCGACGCTTGTGACCAGCGTGCTAGCCACCACGGATCACGGAGACCACGGAGGTTGTCCTCATGTACCTGTATATTGGCGACTGCATATCGCGTGAGTCATGATGCTGTCGCGCGTTTGCATCGACTAGCATCGATGCAATGGCGCGATTTTGAAACGTGTCAGTGTGTAAAGCCGGGTCCAGACGAGTGTAACGAGTTATGTAATCCACCGTGTAATGTAACACGAATTCTACGTGTGGACGGCACTACGAGCATTGCATGTAACGCTCGCGCCGATCCATCGGCAGTCGGTTTTTTGCGAGAACACAAAGGCGCTCGCAGTGTTCGTTTGGACGGCGTTCGTGACGGTTTTGTCGTGTGTACGTTCATGATGTGGAGTGACGAACAATCACTTGAACTTATTAGTTTGTATCAAGAAAAATTTGTTACTTGGGATCCAAAAAATCCGAGCTACTTTAAAAATAATCCGAAAAACGATGCTTGGAATAATATTGCTCATTCATTGGTAAGAGATGTCGAAGAATGCAAGAAGAAAATGATTATGCTTTAGAATGTTTTTAACACTCACAGTGTCATATTTTATATTCATAAAGATGAAAGAAGAAACCAAACAGACAACTAAAAAAAAACAGACGGCTAGATGGCGCTAAGCGTCACGCAATTGACGTTTTCATAAGAGACCACAAATTTCGCAGGGTCGGACTAACAGCACGGTAGCTCAATTGGTAAGAGCGTTTGGCCCGGTTTGCCAAAAGGTTGCTGGTTCAAGTCCCACCCGTGCGCAAAGAACAATGGCGAAATATTATGTCAAATATTTTGATGCGTCTTGAGATATAATTCTTACAGGAGTAAATGAAAAAATATATTGCCTTTTATCAAATAAACATCAACACTAGTAAAAGCCAGAATAAAAACACTACTATTAAGAGACTTTAATTGACTATAATCAAATGGATATCGCTTCCGATTCTTAGTGTGACCAGTTTATAATTATTAAAAAAAATCGTTTTCACTTCCATTGCTGCATCTGATTAATAATAAAATAATTTAACAATTGTTGCTTTTCACAACTTTTGAACAAAAGTTATTATGTATATATTTTATTAGAAAATAATATACCAGGTCGAACAGGAATAAAAGAGTAATGTTGTAGTTGTTTAGTTGGTCGGCGCACGTCACAGGCGCACACGTCATGACCATGGTTTGGTATTTAGAATGGGCCAGACATCAGCAATATAAGGCTACCTCGTTTTAAGTGATAATATTTTAAAGGCAAATTCAGAAAAATAAATGAAATATATTTTGTACGAAAAAAAATTTTTTTTATAGGCTAGTTTTCGAGAAAATCGCCTCTAAACATGTCGAAAAAAGAGTAAAATAAAACACCCCGTGCCGCGTGTTGCTGAGCGGAGCTCTCGGTGTTTCTTTGTAGGTATTGTCATACGCGCCGCCCATCGCCGCCGTGTTGCCTGCCTGCCTACACGTGTCGCGCTCGCGGCCGCTGGGGAGCGGGGGCGGGGGCCCCACCGGATAACCGCGGCCGCGCGCGCGACGCGAGTCAGTCTGCCAAAAAAATTCGCGTTTGTATGTCGTGTGCGCGCGCGTCGTGGACCTGCGGTGCGTTTTCCGAAGCCTGGGTCGTGTGACCAGCATCACATAGTTTCCCGAATTCCCGCCGCGCCTTGACCTGGTACGGCACCGACTGCCAAACACCGCAGACGCTTGCTATGGCGGTTTCTGCACAACGAAGCCCCCCACCTTTATCACTTGAGGGTCCAAGATTTGCTGTTGGCGGGGATTACGCCTTTATCACTTGAGGGTCCAAGTTTTGCTGCTGGTGCGGACTATGCGACGAAGATCGAACAGCACGAGCTCGAGTCCTCCCGTTGACTACTGCGCAATTGCACGTTGTTGGGATAACGTGCATGCACAACACAATGCTGCAGTTATTCGCCACCAATTCCAGCAAAGGTGCAGTGCATACGTGTGTGAATGAACAGTGAATGCCGTGATGACTAGTGAAAAAAAAGCAGTGCTCGTGATAGCTAGATTGTCTAGTGCTCGCTTCAGGGCCCTTATTTTTGAATCACTCGCGTCAAGATGGTGTGTGATATTCATTGTTTAATGTCCGATTTTCCTATGAAAATTAGTATAATCTCACGTGGAAGTGATTTGCAAAAATGATAAATGAATTTTGTGAGTACCAACGCGAATATTTTGCGTGATTTTTATTGATTTTTAATTAGTTTTCAAACAAAACTCACACGCCATGTTCAAGCGAGTGATTCAAAAATAGAGGCCCAGTTTGCATAATAATAAGGTTAGGAGGTATCGCCTCAATTGGCAATTGTAAAATAAGATGTTACCGTAAAAATAGTAACCTGTTTTACTTCAAATCTTTGACGTCATTGTTTTCAAATGTTAACTTATCGCTGCTAATAAAGAAAACGTATTTGTAAACCAATGCAGAAATCCTAGTTTTAATTTGTTTTATTGTGAAATAAGACTTGTATCCACATATCTGTACAAAAACTGAGCAAGTGTGATAATTAAAAGTAAAAAATAATAAAAATGTACGTAATTTTCAAAGATGTGTTCGCGTTTTATGTGTTATGTTAATTTACGGTACCTAATAAACGAAATTTAAAACAAAACTGTGTTAAATTTACTCACGCAATTTTAAGTGCATATCCATCTTCTGAATCAAAAGGAATCAATAGGTACTCATTTCATTAGGTAGGTAGGTAGGTAACTACAACATCTGTCTAAGTTAAATTTAGTAAGATTGAGATTTTTAATAGGTATTCTTTTTAAAGTTTACTTTCACATAAGATTTGTCTTATTATTATTAAATAAACAGAGGTAACACAACACAATTAGGAAGTTTACTTTCACATAAGCTTTGTCTCCTTATTATTATTAAATAAACAGAAGGAACACAACACAATTAGGTAGTTTTAGTTTATCATACCTGCCCAGCTGTTCATGTTTTAAGCCTGCGATAAACACATAGGTACCTAAGTTGAGTTTCTGTCTTAGTTTATCATACATACCCAGCTGTTAGGGTTTTAGGCCTACGATTAATGAACACATACCTACCTAAGTTGAGTTTCTGTTTCAGAGAATCATACCTACCCATCTGTTTTAGGCCTCAGATAAATGGGCACATACCTTCTTAAGTTTTTGTCTTTGTTTTCATACCCAGCTGTTTTGTTTGTTTAGCGTTTATCTAACTGATCTATCTGTTTGATTTATTAGGTACTGATACACGTTGATAATGTTTTTTTCATATTAGTGTTTCGTTATACTAATAGGTAATCGAATGCAGTAGGTAGTTACCTTTATTATTATTATTACGTAGGACCAAATAAATAGGCGCGCAGCGGCGCCCCCTACCGCCCGAGTACCGCGCATCGGCACGCCGCATGAATGAGATAGGCATCTTCTGTCACGCTCACGCCCACGCGTCTGTCTCGTTCTCGCTTAGCTAGTCCATCTTCCGTCACACTCAGGCCCATACGTCTGTCTAGTTTTCGCTCAATGTAGTACTTATGTAAGAGACGAAAGGCGATGTCGCGGAACAGGGTGCTCTTAAAAAATAATATTTTTTTTGTTAGGAAAAATAAAAACGTAAACGGGCCAGTTTTCAAAAAAAATAATTATTGGGTCCTCTTTCTATGTTATTGTTTGATGCTCTGTTAAAATATTATCACTTAAAACGAGGTAACCTTATATATTGCAGCACCGGCAGAGTTTTTAGATGGAGTAATTATAAGGGAGGATGATGAAGAATAAATATTGTTTAATTGATTTTTTGTTTCATTTGCCTTTGGTTGAATAGATTTAATAAATAATTTTACTCCACTTATCTTGCTTCAAAGTAAAACTTGAACTGTCGCTAAAAATATTATTTCGAATTTTCATCTTAATCTGCTCCACCAGATGATTACTTAAAAAATAACCTTGAAACAGTAGGTAGTAGCATACATATACCTACTTTATAATGAATAGTTAGTTATTAATTAAACATTAAAATAAGATTAAATGATCGAAATCCTTAGTGAATTACTCGTTGATTGATAATAAATCTTACATTATCTAAGTTACATAACTTCACATAACCTAAATCTTTAAAGCCTCGTAACTAATAATCCTGGCTTCTTTGATAAAAAAATTTTAGACAAACAATCTTAGGGAAAGATGGTGAATCGTTTTTGATATTTTTGATGTTAAGACGCTTCCAGATTATGTGACATAAAAAATTGTATGGGCGTTCGCCATTGTTCTTTTTGGTTTCTTATTTCATTGTTATGAATAGAAAATGATTAGTTTGCTTGCTTCCAGCAGTACTAGCTATCAGTACCTTCCTATTTGGCATGTTCGTAGCAACTAAATGGATACAGCTCTTGAAATAGATTCGCATACACAATTCGCTTTGAGTTCGTGTGCCATCCGCACTGTTGATGCTAAATTACACGTAATCTTACACTCGTCTGGACCCGGCTTAAGGGGTCATAGTTACGAGCACAAACCTCCTCAGCGCAGTCATGTCGGCTATCTTGTTCTTGCGCTCGAGCGCGTCCCACGCGTTCCTTCTGTACAGCAGGTGAGGCAGCCGCAGGTGGTCGGCCACCTCGCCGCCCGCCGCCACGACGCACGCGAACGCCGAGTGCTGCCGGTCCGGCACGTACGCGATCGACAGCACGCGGAGACCTGACACGATAATAAATAAATAAAATATCCTTTGGACATTTCCAAAACATCGCCATCAAGTCCCAAAGTAAGCTACTCAAAGCTTGTGTTATGGGTGGCAGACAACGGATGTAATACTTAAATACTTTAGTGTTTGTAAATACATACATTATATACGAGGGTCAAACTGAAAATTCTTAGAAAATCAAAAACTGATTACATTAGCCAGTTATTAGTTTTATTATATCTTTTCAAAACATTGTCCATTGACGTCAATACACCGCTGCATGCGATGGAACCACCGGGAAAAGCACTTTGCCCACTCGTCCTTAGGGGTCTCTTCAATGGCATCGCGATACGCAGCCACCGCTTCTTCAGCATTCATAAACCGCTTTCCTTTAAGTTTTTCTTTAATTTTTGGAAATAAATAAAAATCACAAGGCGCGAGGTCGGGGCTATACGGCGGGTGACCCAGTAATTCAACGTTTGATGTCGCCAAATAGTCGATCGTTCGCTTGGCGGTGTGCGACGAGGCGTTGTCGTGGTGAAGGAGGATCCTACTGCGAGGTCGTTTCTCTCGAACTTTTTCCAAGACAAGTGGCAAACAATTGGTAGTGTACCATTCTGCAGAAACTGTTTTTTGATCCTCTAACACAATTGTTGCGAAATGACCTATCCTTCCAAAGAACGAGGCCACCATTTTTTTTCCCGCACTTCGATCTCTCTTCACTTTAGTTGGCAACTCTTCGAAAGGAAACACCCACTGAGCAGATTGTCTTTTGGTTTCAGGATCATAACAGTAAATCCAGCTTTCGTCACCTGTTAGTATGTCGAACACAGCATTTGAGTCACCTCCGTTAAATCTTTCAATCATTTTACGGCACCAATCCACACGATGGAGTTTTTGAGCCTTAGTCAAATTATGAGGTATCCACCGGGCGCAAAGCTTCCTGACCGCTAAATGTTCGTGGAGGATTTTGTGCACTTGACTCATACCGATGCCTAAGCTTGTCCGAATCTGCTGATAGGTCACTCTTTTGTCAGTCTCTATCATACGCCGCACAACACAGATGTTATTTTCAGTCGTCGCCGTAGAAGGCCGTCCCTCACGTACATCATCAGTGAGATTAGTGCGACCACGTTTAAACTCATTAAACCAGTTGTAAACAGTCGCACGAGATGGGGCTTCATCGTGAAAGGCCAATCGTAGTCTATCATAACTTTCTTGTTGACTTAAATGACATCGAAAGTCATAAAAAATCATTGCACGAAAATTTTCTCGTGTTAAATTCATGTTGACGTGACACAGACAATTTTCAATTTGCCGCCAAATCGTAAAACAAATGACAAATGAATGAAATATATACTCAGTAATATTGGCAAAGAGTTCTTTTTTCAAATTTTAGAATATTTTTTTTATTATATTGTTTATAAGTGGCCAGTTCTAAGAACTTTCAGTTTGACCCTCGTACATAGAAAACACCCATACCAATACAAACAGACATATTCGTTCATGCACACAATTGTTTGTATTGTGTGGGGATCGAACCCGCAACCCGCTGCATAGTAGGCGATTTCTCGACCACTACACCAGACAGATCGACTTTATTAAACGCATCATATAACAGATACTATACAGGTTGTTGTTTTGGTCGATGACATCCAACTCAGGGATGATAATATGAGTTAACTTTATTCTACAAAAATATTTTTTCCACATTCAAAGCAAGTCTTATACAAGAAAACCTCTTCACAACATTAAAAAAATGACAAAACGAATGAGGAAACTCGCACCCTCGCGGGTAACTAGCGCGTATCTACGAAATACTACGCCGTAGCTAGTAAGCTACGAAGAGGCTACCTGGGGTTGCTAGTTTGACTCGATCGCTGTATTGCATCAATTAATTAATTTCGTGGGTTTTTTCCATTTAAAAAAAAATATATTTTTTATATATTTTTTTGGCATCAGTATCGTTTGTACAGCCACCCCTGAGTCGCTCGTCGCTGACCAAAACAACACCCTGTATAGTCAAAAAAACATTTAAAACAAAGTTCATTTCCGAGGACTTGTTTCACAATGACCTTTTGGAGCATCTGAGTTAGAAAGGCAAAGTATCCTTCCTACCGACCGGTAGTTATGAACGGGGCCAAAGCTCCGAAGTTCTCTGCATAAGTTTATATAAAAATAATCTTCTTATACTATTTTCACATATACTATGTAATACTTCTTTACGCCTGCGCTTGCGTATCTCAGTTACAACGCGAATGCTTCGTTCTCCTTTGTTTAGCTACCCGCGCAGCTGTAACATTTTATCATGTGAATGCTGTCCGGTTGTGTACGTAAAAGTCAAGACAGGAAATCATTACTTTACCGTAACACAGTTTAAAACTAATACGGAAAGTAAAGGTTTCTGTGTCTTGTACCAACTAAACAGACATCTTGTACAAATGTTACCTATTATTTTAAGCTTTATTTCTTTATTAGTGTGCACGGTATTATTTATATGTGTATTTTCGTAGAATGTAGAAACTGAATCTTGTTTGTATACTTAGGTAATAAACTTTTTTTTTTATTACAAATCTTAAATACCACGGTTGTCTCCATACTTCGACTATAGCGACGTGAAATGTCGTTTCATATTTTAATTAAATTTTGGATAGTGCGTATCTGTCGATGGTGATTGTAATATTTTAAATTTAAAACACAAATGGCCCAACCCTTTTTTAATATGACTGCGATATCAAAAACCTAGACCTATTTCGGATAAGTAATGGAAAAAAAGAAGAGAAAAGTTTTGATTCTACGTGACATGAAAACTAAAGAGATGGTCTCACAACCAAGAGATTTCACTATAATTCTCATGTGGAAATAAGCTTTTACAAATAAATATCAACTGTTATTATATAATTTATCACTTACCATTAGAGGCATCCCACTCATCATCGTCGTCATCCGATATCCTGGACTCGTAGGGCGCCACCTTCAGCCAGTCGTACAGGCGACGTCGGCAACACCTAAAAAGTTTTATTTATTTATTTATACCTAAAAAGAACGGACCGATGTAAACTTACACCTTTATAATAGTCTCCGAGAACTCTCGGAGAGTTTAAGCAGATGTTTTAGCTTTCCAGCGCCTGCGAGTCATTGACAGTAAGTGAATGGCTTTCTAGCCAAGAGACAACGTAAACGATATATGGTTAACATAGAAGCTAGTAACTTGACTTGTGATTTTTATGACTTTACCAATAAAGTAGATCCTTTCTGTTCATCTAACAGACTTATCTGTTCGCGCAGTCAGTTACAGTAAGAATAGCAAGTAAAAACATGACAATTTCAGTTACTTTTATTAATATTTCTATTTTATTTGACTACTAGCGGACCCAGCGAACTTTATTTCGCTCCCAGCCCCGTCCCGCTCCGGCCCTGTCCCGCCCCAGCTCCGACCCCGTCTAAAGAGATAAAAAGTATGCTATGTCCACCTCCTGGTTCTTAACTACCTCCCCACTAATTCACCCCGGCCCCGTCCCACCGCAGCCCCGGCCCGGTCTAAAGGGATAAAAAGTATACTATGTCCTCCTGATTCTGAGCTTACTTCCCTCGAGTTATAAACAGTGAAATTAACACGATTTTCTTTTATACATACAGATTTGATTATAAACGAGAGTACTCACTTGAGCACATACTCCTTGGACTCCTGCAGCAGCACCGAATGCAGCTCCCTCCTCAGCTCCGGCATCACGATCTTGGTGAGCGCGATGGTCACAGCCTCGGCGCGCAGCTCGTTCCACGCTTGCACTGTGGCCGCGAACTCGTCCTGTGTACAACGTGGTATGTTAAATACGCAAATCCTGAGACAACCCCAAATGATTTTTTATTCAATTGACTTAAATCTGAAAGATAAAATAAATACAAATAATTTGCGGTTTTATGTGTGTATGTATGTGGTGTTTTAGTTGTTTCTGATCATTTCTTGCTCTGCGGACGACTCTGTCGAGAGAGGATTCGGTAGTTATTCACCGGGTCACTGCGCCGCGCCGATACTATTATTATTTTCATTATCAGCCAAAGGACGTCCACTGCTGATCATAGGTCTCCCCCACGGCTTTCCACAGCGACCGATCATTAGCGATCTGCATCCAGTTTGATCCTGCGATCTGTATAAGGTCGTCTGTCCATCTTGTTGGTGGACGTCCTACGCTGCGTATTTGGTCGAAGGGTCTCCAATCTAGAATTTTCCTGCCCCAACGGCCATCAGTTCTTCGCGCTATGTGCCCTGCGGGTCTAAAAAGGCCAAATCACGCAATACTGCTGGAAAGAATTCATTTCCTGAATTCTTTGCAATTCCGTAGCAATTCCTCTAATTTTCTTAAAATAGTCACTAAGTTAAGCAGAATTGCGGCAATTCAATTCATACGCAGATTCATATTTGGCGTATATGTTGCCGCATGCAAAAAATGAAAACCGTTCTTCTACCGGTTATTAATCCTTCGTATTTATTACATTTTGCGAAGTGAATCTTGAAGAAATGACTTTAGAATAATCTTTTTTCAGTGAAAGTTATGATTTTACATCAAAACATCAATAGTAGAAGGCTAAAAGTAGATGATAAAATATTAGTAACAATGTCTTTTTGCGACTGGTAACAATTTGAAGTGTCGCCTAACCAACTTAAAAAAACAACAACATAACTTCATGGAAGTGAATATTTGGTGGGATTTGAGTGTTTTGAAGCACTTAATTGCATTCCAAGTTTTATTTTTGTGGTCCAAATGAGAAGAAATATCCACTCAGTGCTGAGTCCATCACGTACGAACAATGAATTCATTAAGTTTAGGCACTTGTTTGTCAAATCAAGTCGAGATCACAAACTCTCCGTGTTTGATATGATTTAGTGGAAGTTAAGTAAGTACTTAGGATAACAATTTACTTACACGATCATCAAGTTCTTTACTATTACTGTGCTACAGGATACAGGTTTTAAAAAAATATTATTTTTCTTGCACAAACTTAACCTAACCTCAATCCCAGTTCATCGCAAAATATATCCAATATGCTAAATATAAAGGATTCTTGATCACAAGTAAGTCACTAAAATGATGTTCCACTATGAGCATTTCAATATTATGAGTTATAGTAATTCAATTTTTTATTTTCCATGTATACTGATATCAACTTCATTCTCCTTCTTTGTAGTATATATGTCTGTCAGCCAACTACAAGAAGAACATAGGATGTGGAATGAGAGGTTGGAAGTATTGAAAACAAATCCTGTCTCGCACACACTAAGTAAAAAACCGGTGCGAGATATTACACTAAAGGCCTTCTAAAACCTATCAAAGTAATATGCAGCACGTGTGATCCAAGAGCCTATGCCATGGGACGCCTTCCTTGCTGATGTAGCTGAACATTAGTGTGCAATAATAACTAATCATTAGGTCACGTCAGTAGCTATAAGTATGTGAAATGATTATGTTTTGTTATGTAAAATAAAAATACTGAATAATATCCATATCTTTTTTTAAACTGAGCCTCGTTGTGTAGTGTTTTAAAAACGCCGAAGAATGAGCAAACTAAAGAATTTCTATCAGCCCATATTGCAGGTTCTCTAGCAGCTACGGTTCTTTTTTGCTGAAATTCCAGTAAGTCTCTCATTCAATACCTATCTAGTGACACCATAAATATAAATTAAATATAATTGTATCCATATCAAGTATTAATTAAACAACTGCACAATATTAAGGTTGTATGGTATATTTCACATACTCATTTTATTATGTATTTCATGTCCTAACTAAGGCGCTTTCATACTCCTCAACACCGAAACTCTTTAAAAAAATTGCGACAAACATACAATTCACGCAAAATAATCAAATAACCTTTGGCTGTGGCATTTTACACACAAAAAAATCATTTTTTCTATGTACAAAAATCTTGTCGTAACATGGCATGCTCCAAAAAGGTTTCATACAGTCCTATCCATCCATCCATCCGTCCGTCCGTCCGTCCGTCCGTCCGTCCGTCCGTCCGTCCATCCATCCATCTATCCATCCATCCATCCATCCATCCATCCATCCATCCATCCATCCATCCATCCATCCATCCATCCATCCATCCATCTCTATATCTGTCTCTATATATCTCTCTATATCTCTCTCTCTCTCTCTCTATATCTCTCTCTCTATCTCTCTCTCTCTATCTCTCTCTTTCAGGCAAACTTCAATATCACTCTTCTCTATTAACTTTACCTTCTGGTAGAGCGCTTTTAGCTCCTCCAGGTAGCTGGGGCCGGTGTTTCCCTCGATCTGCTCGCTGATGACGACATCTAACAGCTTATCTTCGGCAGCCATCGTCAGCTTCAGGTACTGGTCACCGGTGAGGTCTCGGACCGGTTTCTTCTTTAGGTATTTCAGGCTGTTCAGAAAGATATAATTATTAGATGGAGGCGAAGGCTAACTACCTTGTGTGCGATAAATAAACAAGAACCATTCAGTCGTTAACAATTAAAATCTTTTTGAGTTTCATGTAAAATTTGATAAATTTATTAAGCTACAAGGCCTGTTTGATTAGTCACGTTTAGAATTCAGGATGAGGGAAGTTTTTGATAAGTAATTTTTATGACATAACTCAGAAAAAGTTGAAATATGACGCCCTCGTGCCCCGGAAAGTCAAAGTAAAAGTCAAAGTCAAAAATAATTTATTTAATTTAGGACACAAAATGCCACTTATGAACATCAATTATTAGTTTATATCAATCAATTTTGGCCACATGGGGGCTAGAACATGTCTCCTTATCTTTTGGGCCCCACTAGCGCTTCGAGACAAGACACAGACAATCTGGCAAGTGCTGAGAAGAAACGCCCGACCAAACTCAGTCACCACTAGCTGCCACAAAAATGATACAAATCCAAATTAACAGGTAGGTACATCAGTTTGGTGCAGGCTGGACTGTCCATACATTCTCGTCATGAAGATAGTCTTCAATCTTATAATATCCCTTCGACAATAGGATAGTTTTGACATGCATCTTAAATTTATTAATAGGTAGTTCGCTAACATTAATAGGTATACTATTGAAAAATTTTACACTATTTCCCAAGAATGAATTAATTGTCTTGTCTTGTCTTGGAATGACAAGTTTGTTTTTATTTCTTGTGTTATACGAATGAATATCTCTTTTTTTTCTTAAAAAGAACTAAATTTTTAAGCACGTCAACCGTTGTTCCTCCACCTGATTCCCCTCCGGCCATGTCGGACTGAATAAAGTTTACTCTCGTGTTTTGTGTACATTAGCGATGTTGCGACCGAGCCACCTTTGCGCGTCGATATAGTGTATACACGCCGCCATTGTACAGCGCTAATGTGTTTCTCTCAGTCGAGTTTGACCACCATAGAGTATTACAACATAGACATGTATGATATCTCACCCGTAACATGGATGGTTCTCGTCGATCTCCTTGAGGCCTCGCGGCGTCGGTCGCACGGTGAGAGTGGCGCGTTCCCTCAACGCGTCGCGCAGCGTGCCGCGCAGTAGCGGCTCGCGCGCTAACTGCACCCCGCACATGTACACTGCGCGCCGAACTACTTCCGCTGCTGAACCCGTGCTGAGAGCCTGGTCATACAGTAAACATCAATTTTAACTAAACGATAACTGACCGCACGGTAGCTCAATTGGTAGAGTTTGGCCCGGTTAGCCAAGAAGTTGCTGGTTCGAGTAACGCCCGTGCGCAAATTTTTGGTATATTTATAAACGAATCAGGCTCGAAGCGTATTGAGGCTGGGTTTCATTCAAGACACGCTTTGAGGCTTTGACAACTTTCCAGATGCACACGCTTGCAATTAGGGTCTTACTTTTGCTACGTATTCAAGCAGATAATATTTAATAATCATTTTAACAAATTAACAAATAAGTCCGTTTATAATGAATAATTTATCACATAATGTCAAAATTGTAATAGAGATGTCATAAAATTTAATTAACAATGTCATGAATGTTAAGTCATTAAATGTAACATTATATATATATACTAGCTGTGCCCGCGACTTCGTCCGCGTGGAATAGTGACTTTGGGTAGATTTTTTTAATAATTTAGGCTAATTATTTTACAAATAAGATATACCGCGAATATGTTGCAGCAATATTCTCAAATAATAGCATTCAGTTTGAGACGGATGGACGTTGTAGACGTGACAGACTGCCGAGAAAGCTCAGTCCTTTTCTAGGCATTCTACTAATTAATTCAGTAGGTACTCTTTTATTAGAAATTATAATTTGGTAGGTAATTTAAAAATGGTGAAAAGATAAACAAAACTTAACCATTTTGTCATAAAAAATGTCCAAAACGTCAAAACGTTGTAGAGATACAACCAAACAATACCCAATTACAATGAAATCAAATTTTGCATTAATATTGGTAAATATAAATAAAGTCAACCAACCTATTAATTAAGCATTAACCTAATGTAATCAATCACTTTACAGAGAATAAGAAGAACAATATCAAATCAAATTACCTAATACAAAATCAAATTATAAATGCACATTTACATTAAATACCTACCTCCTACCTACTTTAAATGGTACTTATTACTAAATCAAGAAAAAAAATTATTACATGCTGAGATGAGCTATCGCAGTTACTTATACCTGCATAAATCAGAAGAAAGAATAACAAAAGTAATAACCTACTAAATCTATTAAACTTAATAATTAATAGATGCATTCAAAATTAAAACCTACTCAGTGGCGAAAAGAAAACTTTAACCTGCATAAATCTGAAGAAAGAATTTAAACCAAAAGTATTACTGAATCTACCTAATATAAAATGTCTGATATCAAAATAATGAGCTCAAGTCCTTTTGAGTAGTCAGTAGCGAAAGGAAAACTATGTATTACGCGCTGAAATCACTTGAAGTATCGCAAAAAAAGCAGTTGCGCGGGACAACCGTTCCGTAGGGAGCCGACTAAATGAATCTAATAGGTATGTATAAGAAAAATATTTCAACGCAAAATACATATTTTAATGTAAGTGAGAAGCCACCAACCGTACTTAGCGCAAGCTGGCGTTGTAAGTACTTAAGCTGCGAGTATTATTTGGATGTGGAGTTATTTCAAAACTGTGATAGCTTCTAAGATATTTATTGAAATCAAATGATGTGAACTTTGTTCAAAATGAAATGCTCGTGATGATGAATATATTTATTTTGGTAAGAATCAATACCCGTGTGTATAAAACACCTTCAAAAATAATGTTCGAATAAAATTAGTAAAATATTTTAACGCAAAACATACGTACTTTTATTGTAACTAAGAAGCCAGCAACCATAGCATTTAGCGCAAGCGCACGTTGTACTTAAGCTGCGAACATTATTTTGGTGCGGAGTTATGTTAAAACTGTGATAGCTCCTAAGATATTTATTGAAATCAAATGATACAAAGGGAAACTTTGTTCTAAATGAAATGCTCGTGATGACGAATCTATTTATATTGATAAGAATAAATACCTGTGTGTCAAATACACCATCAAAAAATAATGCTTTATTTTTTTACAAATTTCTTAACATAAAAAAGGTTGTAGTAAGTCAACCATAAAAGATAGACATATGCTATTGCAGACTTTATTATAGAACTCTTGATGCTGAACAATCCTGTCATACATGATTTTTGTGTAACTTAAGCGGTTTCCGCAGCGTATGCAGCGGAAGCTCTCAAAAGGAATATCTTTCTCCCGTTTTCGCGACATTTTTCATTGCTGCTATGGTCTTATGAGTCATATCTTTATGTTTTATAGCCTAAAGCCTTCCTCGATAAATGGACTATCCAACGTAAAAATATTTTTTCAAATCGGGCCAGTAGTTTCTGAGATTAGCAGGTTCAAACAAACAAACAAACAAACAAACTCTTCAGCTTTATAATATTAGTATATAAAATATATATATATAAAAGATATTAAATTATAAAACATTATTTATCAAAATTATTAAAATAATCTTGTACACTATAAAAATTCTCTTTTAATAACCAGTCAACCAACTTTTGCTTAAATACATTTCCTTCAAGTTTTTTTAGCTCCTCGGGTAAGTTGTTATATATAACTATACACATATTACAAATATTTTTCTTATATATTACTTTATTACAACGGGGTTGATAAAGTAAATTTTTAAACTTTTCCCTCTTTTGACGGGATATTACCTCACTGCGTTTTTTGAAGTAAACCGGGTGGGCTTTGACAAAAACACAGACGTCTCTTAAATACATGCAAGCCAGAGGTAGAACCTTACATTTTCTAAATAGTGGTTTACAACTATCCAGATACCAAGCCGCATTTATAACTCGTAAGCATCTTTTTTGCATTCTAAAGGCTCTGTCGGCATCTATCGAGTTACCCCATAACAACAAGCCATACCCTAACACCGATGACACATAGGCATGATACGAAGCGATAGCCGCATCAAAATATATAGTCTGGCGTATTTTTCGGAGCGCAAATACATATCGACTAAGTTTTTGACATACCAAATTAACATGCTCCTTCCAGTTTAAATGATTGTCCACTATTATCCCTAGGAATTTAAAAGAAGATACCTCACACACTCTATCATTTTTATATTCAATGTTAAGTTGAAGCGGTTCAGTATTGTATGAATTGAATTGCATTATTTTTGTTTTGTTTATATTTATACGTAATTTAATGTGTGATACCTAACTCAGTCACGAATTATCTAACATACATGTATGGATACGAAGCCGGCCACGTCGCCATGGCGTCTCGGTGAGGATCGGCCCTTACCCTAGATACGTAGCCGCATGCGATTTGATGCGATCAAACATGCACGCCATCGCTTAGCTCTGCCAAAGGTCTAAGTCTAGGAAATGCAACATAATGTCAAACTCGTTTCTCAGTGGTCTGCCGGTCAAGCGCGCGCTTAAACAGGCCCTGGTCAACCGAGTGTTTCGATGGCATCACTCTAAAACCAGTCTGAGGTTGTAGCAGGAGCGCTCTGACAAGGAGAAGTTTCTCTTGTAAATACTAAAAGATAAATATTAGTCTTGTAATTATAAATATTAGTCGTAAGCCTGCCTAGTCAGATGCCAAATGCCTGGCTTGATAAAACTGTGACAGCAAGCGACCAGCTTACCTTGCAAACCCCCCGCCAATCCGCACTGAGCCAGCGTACTAGCCAGAGTACGGCTCACACCACCTCATACTTTCATCATTAATTTCATATTTCATTATTAAACTGATTTACCTTTTTTTGTTTGTAATTTCAATATATTGTTAATTTATTAAGATCTCAATATTCTTATGTGTTAGCTCTTTTTAGCCTGAGATACAGGTCAAACCTAGGCCAGGCAAAAGAACTACTGTACCTACGTATAAATTTGTAAGCTCTTTGATTTGTTATTGTTCTTTTGAAACTGAATAAATGATTTATTTATTTAAATGATTTATACTTGAGGTAATGCCTTTGCCCAGCAGTGGGATACATGCTAACTAGGGATGCAACGATACCGATATGATAATCGTATATCGGCGATTATCGTAAACCTTTACGATCATTCGCTATCGTAAATATTACGATACGATATTTTTACGATACATTATTTGTATAAATAACTACTAATTTAGAGATGGGCGCTAGTGTTGCTGACTATTGGCACAATAAAGCTTCAGAGTATCCAAATTTTAAAAGGATAGCATTTAAATATTTATCCCTTAAACCTGCAACGGTGCTATCTGAAAGACTATTCTCCACAGCAGGACTGATTCACGGTAATGAGAGAAACCGACTTAAGGGTAAAAACTTTTTGAAAACAAATAGAATTTGCCTAATAAATTACGACTACAATTAAAATTAATTATTAGTCAGTAAATATAACAAATAGTAACAATTTAAAATATAAGTAAATGTTGAAAATTGATAAAATTAATAAATATATTGATTAAAAATGCATAACTTTATTTTATACATTCACCTTACTTAGTCTTACAATAATAACTAATATACAACAAAGCTTCCAATAAATTCATCAAAATGGTATTAAACAAATATCGTAATGCATTTGTATCGTAATTCGTTATCGTATTTGGCCATTCCGATTTGGCCGATGTATTCGTCATTTGTATTGGTATCGTAATAGCCGTATCCTTGCATCCCTAATGCTAACTTAACTTTCGTAATAATACTCACGTATGGCGCGGCGGCCTCTAGCGGCGCGACGGGCTGCTGCTCGACCTCGTGCCGCTGGTAGTTGTCGCGCACGTTCTCGGCAAACTGCTCCGGCGTCAGGCCGAACTTCCTCACCAGCGGCTCTGTATAACAAGCGACACGTCGTAAGCTTTTGTACTTAAGCTACACCGACTATGCTAGGAACGTGTCAGGCAATAGTAGATTGTTATACAAGGGGAGAAAGTGACCCATTTCACTCGAGATGTTTTTGACGCTCGAACGGAGTGAGAGCGCTAATACTTCTGGCGTGAAATGGGTGCTCTCACCCGAGTTAAACATACTTTTTTTCATTTTGACTGTGAGGAAAAATAAATAAATTTAGCTGTGTGATTATGATGCGATGATGAGATATTATGTTGTTTGGCGAGAGATGAAACCTCAAGTTTTTACATCACATATCAGTTTGTTTACTGTCGTTATACACAAAACACATGATTAGAAGGACAGTAACGGCACGGAAGACAACAGCATACATAAATGATGTGAGTTCCCAGAACATTTGTCATAAATGTTTATAAAAACAACACCTCCTACTATAATCCAGTAGTCAGAATGTGCAGGACTTATACCCTATTCACGAAGGAAAGTCCATAAATGTAAACAAACCATTGACTAACCTATTAACCTTATTATCAGAAATTCTCGGCACATACACAAGTAAATTTCTTCACAGATCTCACAAACACCTTTACCAATTATGCCGTAACAATATAAATATGATTATTGCATTCAAACACACTTATTTAAAATAAAAAATTGGTTGCCTGTAAAGTCGGTATACGGGCGAAAGTTTTACGTGACAACGACTTTTTATGTCTGTCTCTCTCGTTCTTACGCGTGCCTCTCACTCGCTCTCAGTGCTGCGCGCGCGGCAGACCGATCATAGTTGAGTGGGAGAGAGACGCAAGGCATTCGGCGGGCCTCTCTCTCGTTCGGTGACTCATCGTAACGTTACCGAGCGTTACACTTTTTCATAAGTGACTCCCAGCCGCAACCTAATTTAAGACGTTGTCACGTCAAAATCGTGATTCATAGGAAAAATACCACCATTTTGACAAAGACAAGAAGATGACGAAAAACTTCATATTTTTTAATTTAGTGTTGGGACACCAATTTCGTTCAATTGATCGATTCAATTGGTTATTCGAAACTCGCATGTATAGTAATATTAGGGTCAATATTACTAAACGTGCGAGTTTCTAGAAAGGAATGATATCAAAATTTTGTTGTTTTACTGTTCATGAAATGGTTTGTTGTTAATCATTGTAAGTAAATTGTTGTATACAAAATAATATTATTATAATTAGATGTCAACGCGTAACGTTGTGTGCGCAAAACCTGAAAATTGTATGATTAAGATTTAGTTGACGACGTAAAAGTCTATGGAAAATTGCACAGTACCCCTAGCGGTCACTTACAGAACTAAAATTTTCGATACAAAAAGTTACATCGTCACGCGTCGCTAGCGAGTAAGACCGCCGTAAGCTCATGGTAATATAACCATGCTGGTGATATAACTACCTACCGAATCCTATCTCAACAGAGCTTCGTCCGCAGAGTAAGAAATGATCAGAAGTGTCAAATAAACTATTACACCCCATTAAATCTTAAATTATTTATAAATACAGGGCTTAACAAAATCAACTGCATTCCTCCTCGGTGGTGATTCTGTTGCTTACATACAACAACTTTTTGTATGGGACAGACATCAAAAACTCAAGTTTTTTTTTGAATTCTCCATACAAACTAGAATCAGCTGATCGGCACTCTAGTACGAGAAAGTGAAATCTATTTTTGGGATTACGATGTTGGTCCCATACAAAAAGTTGTTGTGTTTGAGGGTCAGAATTGGCCCCTAGAAGGAATGCAGTTAATTTTGTTAGACCATAGGGGTTGTCTGAGTTTATTTATTTTATACAATATTGTAATGAGATGAAATGTTTTTTTTCCAATTACTAATTAGAGTTACTTAAAATGAGGTATGTATATTTCCGCGATTATCTAGCATTTGGATGAACCGATTTGGATGCCGTTTCAGCAAAGTATTCTTACTTCAAAAAATCTCACTAAATGAACTTAAATAACACTTTTAGGTTTTTAATTTTCATATTGTCGAACGTTTTTGTTAATTAATTGAAGTGCTCAAACATTTTTATAGAAATCATCAATTGCGTGTAAATAATACGCATTTTTTTAAATGAAGGATTAATAATACGTGTTTATCCTTTTAAAATTACTTAATGCTATCAATCAGTCATCACCCATACAAACGTTTGATTAAATTTATATTCAATTTCTATATACAATTTTGTAATTGTGTGTGACCGTTCCTTTTTTTTTTGTTTGGATGTGAATTTTGTTTCTAAACGTAAGATATTATATTCACGGACATTTAAACTTAAAGTATTCACGACTAAAGTATCTTTAAATTATAATTAAATCACTTATCAATTTCCTATGTTTCGTTTACACGTATTACGTGTAAACGATTAAACGGTCTTATTAAATAAGACCGACATTAAATATTTGCAAAGTTAAATCATTTCACTTTTCTTTACTTTTCATTAATAGCAATCAATTGTATATTGTATCAGTTCAATTGACTAAATTCCTCTACTTTTTCTCAGCACTAAAGTTTGTCTATGGTATTCAAGCCGCCATGTTTGTTTACATTTATAGACTTTGCCTGGTGAATAGGGTATACAACGAAGTGGTCAACAAAGATACGTCTATAGACGTATTTGATAACAGATTTTCAGTTTTCAAAAAGGCTTTTACCAATTTTCTTAAAAACTAGGTTTTTGTGCTCTTTTTATTATATGTTATCCGTTAGTAAAATTTACAGCTCTTAATTTTCTTTTATTATTTATAGATTATTATTTATTTTTTATTAGATACTAGAGTGTAATTCAAAAGCCGGAGGCGTGGAGGGAGAGCAGCCCTCGCCCGCTGTAGCAAATCTCAGGCTCCCGTGCGAGCTGGAGCGGCTGAGGCTGGTCGCCGACCACCAAGCCGAAGCTGCGGAGGCGAGCGTGGGTGCCTGAGATTCGCTACGCTAGGGCGAAAGGGCTGCACTTCCCGCAGCGCCGGAGAAGAGCAAAATCTATGCTTGCTGGTACATGCATGCCTGTTTGAGTGCTTGCATGCTGCATGCCTGCTTGCTACATGCATGCATGCCTGCTTGCTTGATTGTTTGCATGCTGCATGCCTGCTTGATTGCTTGCATGCTGCATGCCTGCTTGATTGCTGCATGCCTGCTTGATTGCTTGCATGCTGCATGCCTGCTTGATTGCTTGCATGCCTACCGCAAAGTTAATCTTACTTTCGGGATTTTGAACTTCGGTATACTAACCAGTGGCGGCTGTACCTTAAGTGCGCTCGTGCGCTGAACCACCAATTCAAAAGATTTAAAAATTACAAAATATTAAGTAATTCATCTTTCTTTTTTATTACCATTTTAATAGTTTTTTTTAAACATACAAAAACGTATAAAAGATATAATCTCCAATTATGGTAAAACAGTTTGAGCGCTTTACTAAACTATTAAGACTTATTTTTCGGTAAAGACAAATTCTCGTGCGCTTCGGCGAGTGCACGAGGACTGCTAATATAACTTGTAGGAGATACGAGTTAATACGCCTGTCGCGTGAAACAAAAGATAGTTCATAGAAATGTACCATAAAATTATTATCCCTTTGGAATAGAACGACAAAAGCGAGATGTCACTAGCAGCAAACTGTGTGATAAAAAGAGATGGGTAGCAGAACCATTTTTGGCAGATGTCAAACAGTTCGGAAGCTTATGAAAGCTTGCTGAAAATTTCTCTCATTTGAGTTTTTAAAAATTTATGTGAAATTGTGTATAATTTGAAGAAATATTTCTGTTGAAACATGGTGACTTGATCGGTTATTGATTGTTGTTCATTACAGCGGAAAAACCCAACAAATAATCATTCAACAGGTAAATTAGTCCAAAGCGAAGCCTCTTAATAAACGACTTATATTTACCAATGCGCTTCAAATTTAAAGTACGCAGTTTGATTATTCTATTCTACAAACGTTAATTTACGTAAAAAGTAAAGACAGAATAACACAGGGAATGTATATATGAATATTTTATATAATGAAATAATATTTAGTTTTACACTAGAGCTGCATGTTCAATATTTTGTGTCGGCTGTTTATCATGCAGTAAACTAATATTTTTATCTTAAGAACATTGTTTTTAATCACCTGATCGAAAGGTTATCTCATTTAAAGCTCTTAATGTTACTTACTAATGTTAGTTACGGACATCTTAAATCGGTTTCGTTTGACAGCTTTTACTTGTCCTTCTATTCCGATAGGAATATTAATTTTATGAAATGTACCGAGTAATGAGCGGGTTCTCGAGCGCCGCACGGGCGAACCGACGATTGCCGAGAGCACCCGATGTTTGACGGATTGGCCGGCCGGCATGGGCGCGAGGCGACGACGGCAGCCATGATTGACATAATGACATGTTTCACTGTATGTGTGACGCATTAATTATTGTTTATTTATATTACTGTAATTGTTTTTAGTTTTTGCTTCGATTTTCTTAAAGTGCACTACCAGTTCGATAACCCACCAGCCGCCACTGATACTAACTGTAGGTATATTAATCTTCGGGATTTTAAACATTCGGGATATGAACCTTCGGTATTTCAAACTTTCGGGATTTTGAACTTTCGGGATTTTGACCTTTCGGTTATTTGAAATTCGGCATATTGAGCTTCGGTATATCGGGTATAGGTATTTCATTCGTTCGGTATTTTGATTTTCGACGTTTCAAGCGTAGGTATTTCATTTGTAGGTATTATGAACTTTCGGTATTATAATACGTACCCGTTGGTGTACTTAATAATAAATAAATAAATTTTAAAAAAAGGGGACTATACCAAATATTTCAAATCATTGTTGAAGATATCGATCGATTTTTCTCACAGACAATAATAGTAAAAGAGCGCAATCTTAACATTGTCACCAAAACTACCACAGGTTATGTCAAATTCCAGGTTTAATTTTGCCTCATGAGATAGCACTATGAGTGCCAGCTAAAGTTGGGAGTGAGTAAGAAGATTAATGAACAACAAAATTGCGGCAAGTCGCCTCCGCCTGCTAATCTGTGCAATAATGGACCAAACTAAAAAAATATAGTATCGAACACAAACAAAATGTGACAATTTAAAATGAAAAAAAAGTGCCACTTTGCATGGCGGGCAACCGAATATTATATTTGTAGATTTCAAATTGTTAAAAATTATACCAATTGTAAATTCTTAAAATCAGTGACCATATTAAACACGCTTTAAATGTTTAGCTAATCTTAAAAATATGAAAAGTTATGACGGAACGGTCTAGTGTCATAGTTTTCAATACATAAAATATTTTTTTCATCTGTTCTGTTCGGAAAATTTAACTTTCATGTGAAGATCTACATACGATTAGCTAAACATTAAAAGCGTGTTTAATATGGTCACTAATTTATTTTTTTTACAACCGGTCTAAATTTTAACAATTTACAATGTACAAATATAATATTCTGTTGCCCGCCATACATAGTGACACTTTTTTATTTCATTTTTAAATTGTCACATTTTGTTTGTCTTTGACAATATATTTTTTTAATTTGGTCGATTATTGCACAGATTATAAAGCAGGCGGAGGCGACTTCCTCACAGTCGAAATGAAAAATAGTATGTTTTACTCGGGTGAAAGCACCCCTTTCACTCTTGAAATTATTAGCCAAAAACATCTCGAGTGAAATGGGTCACTTTCTCCCTATAACAATCTACTATTTCGCTCGCTCTCGCTACTTATAACGGTAAGACATAACGTCCTTTCAGTGGGCAGAGTAGAGCGTATACGCTCCTAGCACGGTCATGGTATGGTACGGTGTAGTGGGCCCAGGCCTTTATAATAAAAATAATCACGCTTCACACGCGGTTCCATCGGGCTCCTCGCCGTTCCTAGTTTCCTATTGAATAATAATAGTTTCCCTAATCGATTTCGATTACGATAGCTAGTCACAACGACGACTTACCGACTGCGCGGGACATATTATAGAGCACAAGCGTGTACGCAAACACATGTTCATGAGAGATCACGCGCAAGACCAATGGCTTTACGTGATTTTCGAGGCACGGGGGTGAAACACCGCCAACTTCCAAACTCCGGGCTACCCTGAGAATTTCTGAACAGAAAACCCCAGGTACGAATTTTTGGCTCGACTCGGGGATCGAACCCGGGACCTCTGGCGCAGCCGTCGCTTTAAAGTGCAACCCTTTAACTGCTGCGCCACCGAGGCAGTTAAAGGTAGTCTCGTTCTTATTCGGGTACTGAACAGAGCGCTCCGAACTAGTACAACCGTTAAAGGAACTAGCTCGGTCTCGGAATACGGTCTTACGTACGTGTCGTTCAATCTTCTATCGCCCTCAACGCGTCTGTCTCGTTCTCGCTTAACTACATCTTTCATCACACTAACGCAAACGCAATCTTTTAACTCGCTCTGACACTCGTAATTATTCGTTTTTACTCTGCTCTCGCGAACCAATCTCAAACATAGACATACAATAATTGCTTATCTGAACTGTACTAAAGACCGATCTAATGTTTAATAATTCGATATTAATGTTTAATAAGAATTGTGTGTGTCTGTTTATTGTACATGTGTTTACGAATAAGTGTTTGTATGTTTCTGTGAGTCGAATAATAGTACATTCTGATACAAGTATGCTAAGTTGACCAATATATACAAGATATTGTGTGCGCACGAGCGAAAGCGAGTGCGCCATAAGAAAGCTGTGTATATTATGGTCACAGGCACACATGTTTCATACGACGTTTTTCAAAACACTTGCGAGGAAAAAACAAGACTACAATTATTTACGAAAAATGGCGCGTTGTTTATTTTCTTGCCGCAATATCTATTGATATCGCGCGCAAGGCTAAGGCGCGAATTAGATCGGCCAACAGCCGAGATTAAAAATGTAATAGTTCGTGTTTAAAACACAAATTACAGAATATTTTAATGAATTGGAGTTATTTTTAGTAATAAAGCTGGATTTATCATTTATTAAAATAAATATGTAGATACTGATTTTTCGCATAAATACTGTTTTTTTTCTAAAATAAAAGTTATAAACCGACTAAATTATATCGCTTCTTCTCCTTCTTACTTGCGACTTGGTACTAAGGTACATATGTAAATTGGTCGGGTTAATAAATTAAAGGCACTAGTGCAATAATATACTGAAAAAGCACGCGTGTTTAATATCTATGATTATGAGCCAAAAATCGGCGCAATCAAAACGTCATTTTGAGCAAGTGTGTTGAAAATGTATTTTCTTTATTTCTTATTTGATAAACCAGAACATAATAGTTCGTTCTCAGCCTAGTTATCGGGTTATTGAACTGAACTATTGGTGGAAGCGCTCACCGATGCCTGCCTTCCTGCACAGCTCGTAGGGCCCGGAGCGCACGGCGTACTTCACGTCGCAGGGCGCCTCGTCGTCCTCCGCCGCGCGCGCCTCCACCTCCGCCGCGGCTTCGTCCGGGTCCTCGCCGTTCTTTTCGGCCTCTTCGCGGGCTAGTTTCCTATGAAACAAAGTACAATCAATACAGTGTTATAGGTATCAAGATTGCGAAAGTTCTTGATATGGAAATGCGGCGACTCTAAGACATTGCGACTATCTAAACACTGTGACTTTTAGCAGCAATGCAGTCGCAAAACGAACGCGCGTTAGGATCGATACAGTCGCAAAATGTCAACCTTTACACACTGCGCTACTTTTAGCATCCATACATTCGTGATGCTAACGCGCGTTAGCATTGGTACAGTCGCGATGCAGAAGCTGGAAAGTGTCAAATTATGTACTGTATTACACACAAAGACCTTAAGCATCGATGCAGAAGCGCGTAATCAAAACGTGCGACTGCATCGATCATAACGCGCGACTGCATCGACATCGACTGCATCAAATTAAATCTGTTCATTGCGTAAGTCGCGACACGTAAGCGCGTTTTCGAAACGCGCGACTGCATCGATGCTAAAAGTCGTAGTGTGTAAGGGTTCTAAATGTCAAAGCGCTTTTAGTCTGCGTGCCGTCGCGATGCAGATCTGTCAGCATATTTATCAAGATGTGCTAAGATATAAAATGCGAGTTCATAAGTTATACAACTATCCAAAAAGTGTGGCTACATAAACAATACAGCTGAGGACAACACTTCATGAATACCAGACGCTATTTTCTTAAACAAATAATGCACATTTTTAAAGTAATATGTTATAAATGACTTGTACTACCCGGTTATCGCAAGATTAGATCTGTCAAACATGTCTGTCCCGCTCACCCGCCCGCGTTCGTTCATTTTGTGTCAATACAGTTTTTGCACGCTTTTCTCGCGACGCAGTGACAGTGACAGGTTCATTCTTATAATAACCAGGTAGTAAACACATATACATCATAACTGTATAACAGTATCTACCAACAAAACATGTACATAAAAAAACACTTACTTCTTCTCCTCAATTTCTTTCTTCTTCTCTTTCACGCGCTGCACCTTCTGCATCTCGGGCAGGTCGTGCGAGTAGTACAGCAGGAAGTGTGTGTGTACGTCGCGCAGCTCTTCTGATGTCTGCACGTTCTTTAGTCTGGCGAATCACAGAAGAGTTTCAATAACATTTCATCATCATCACCATCATCATCAATATCAGCCAACGGACGTCCACTGCTGAACATAGGTCTCCCCCACGGCTTTCCACAGCGACCGATCACTAGCGATCTACATCCAGTTTGATCCTGCGATCTTTATAAGGTCGTCTGTCCATCTTGTTGGTGGACGTCCTACGCTGCGTCTTTGGTCGAAGGGTCTCCAATCTAGAATCTTTCTGCCCCAACGGACATCAGTTCGTCGCGCTATGTGCCCTGCCCATTGCCACTTGAGCTTACTGATTCTCAAGGCTATGTCAGTTACCTTAGTTCTCCTATATAACAACAAGTTTGCATAAGACCATTGGTCAGAGTGATTTTCTTCCTTATCGTCTTGATAAGATATCTTAACATCCAAATTGAAAATAGAATGATTGCGAATTTGAATCATATAGAAACGTATGGTCGATATTGTATAGTGATACGTACAAACATAAAAAAAAAAACTAGAAAATTTGACATTACTCCGAATATGATGCAAAACACGTCATGTATTATGAGATTTATGAGCAATATCATTAGTAAAATAAATGTCAGCTCAACTGCGCTTCTGTGAAAACGCAGTCAGTCAGAAACAAGCAGTTTCATTTTCATATACCTGGACAACTAATCACCTTTATTCATAAAGATGAAATAAGAAACCAAAGATTTGCGCACTGGCGGGACTTGAACCAACAACCTCTTGGCAGACCGGGCCAAACGCTCTACCAATTGAGCTGCCGTGCTGTCAGTCCGACCTAGCAAAATTTGTGGTCTCTTATGGATACGACATTTCGTGACGCTTTAAAATATGACACAGTGAGTGTTAAAAACATTCTAAACTATAATCACCTATAGTTATTTGAAGTATGTTTTGTATTAAACTGATAACCCACCTCTCAATATCCTCATCCTTGATGAGTCTCATCGTATCAGGTATGGGCGCATCTGGATTCTCCATCACCTTATCCAGCTGGTACTCTCGCATATTCTCCAACAGTTTCAGTAAGTTCTCCTTGCGCTGCTTCAGTTGGCACCACTGTAACAACACACTCATGATGTAGTTTTGTTAATTATAGCAAAAACCATAGCAAAATGTACCTAAACCATAGATTTCATGAAAATCATGTAAAACCAAGACTCAGATAGTCATATTTTTCGATTCGGTTTTGCCTTTAATACCTATGAATGTTTTAGTTTTGTTTACGTTCCAATGGAAACATTATTAAAACGTTTATGAAGAGACCAATAATTTTTAATAGTTCTTGTAAATATAATGTTTTTTTTAACAGGTGTTATTTTTTCCTATTTTTAGGACCTGCAATACGAAAAAAAAATATTCACATTTAGCCCAGTTTTAATTTTATGGCCTTGCAGATAGGTACCTAAGTAAACAGGTCCCGGCACACCTTTTGTATTTATTTCATATCAAGCTGCTTGCGGAATAAACCGTTTTTTAGGTTCTCATATTACGTTCTCATTTCAGTTTTTGTGTGGAAGAAAATGTTTTAGGAACTCGTACAGGAAACCATTCCTAAAATTTTTCAAAACGTTATATTTGATGACGTTTCCGAGCCCTGGCTGTAGACCATCATAAAATAATATTTTGTGTAGAGGGAACACAAGTAAAACTGTTAATCTGAAGCGCAATTAAGACTAATATAACTTAATGTTGGATTACAAAAAAAAAATTTAGAACCAAATGACTAATTTATTGATAAATATATATACGTGCGCATAATAGAAATGAGATTTGCACTTTTCATCACCTAAACAAGAGCACGTGATTATCTATTTGTACCCAATATAACAATAGTACTCCATGATTGTATAACATTGTGCAATAATTAAGCAGCTTATGTGCTGTGGAGTATTCAATTTAGTTAAAGAAATGGGATGTTTGTATTGAGTTTTTAAAATAAATTGATCGAATCCCGCAAGGGGCAAATGTTTGTGTAATGAGCATGAACATTTGTACATGAATGTTTATATGTATTTAAGTACTAGCGGTCCCCCGCGACTTCGTCCGCGCGTTTTGAGTTTGCTCCCTCCCCTCCTGTCCCGTCGCAGCGTCATGTTTTATATCCTAAAGCCTTTCTCGATAAATAAGCTATCAAGCACAGAAATACTTTTTCAAATCGGTCCAGCAGTTCCTGAGATAAGCGCGTTCAAACAAACAAACTCTTCAGCTTTATAATATATTAGCGAAAGCGCACGTTGTACTTAAGCTGCGAACATTATTTTGGTGCGGAGTTATGTTAAAACTGTGATAGCTCCTAAGATATTTATTGAAATCAAATGATATAAAGGGCAACATGGTTCTAAATGAAATGCTCGTGATGATGAATGTATTTATTTTGATAAGAATAAATACCTGTGTGTATAATACACCTCTAAAAATAATGCATTATTTTTTTTACAAATTTATTAACATAAAAAAGGTTGTAGTGAGTCAACCATAAAAGATAGACATATGCTGTCGCGGACTTTATTATAGAACTCTTAATGTTGAACAATCCTGTCATACATGATTTTTGTGTAACTTAAGCGGTTTCCGCAGCGTATGCAGCGGAAGCTCTCAAAAGGAATATCTTTCTCCCGTTTTCACAACATTTTTCATTTCTGCTGTGGTCTTATTTGTCGTATCTTTATGATATATAGCCTAAAGCCTTCCTCGATAAATGGACTATCCAACGTAAAAAAATTTTTTCAAATCGGGCCAGTAGTTTTTGAGATTAGCGCGTTCAAACAAACAAACAAACAAACTCTTCAGCTTTATAATATTAGTATAGATTTATGGGAGACGCCCCCGTCATATTCGTTGGCTGGTGTTCGTAACACAAGGATGAAAATTCCTTATTTCGAAACCACGACAATTGGTGTGATGTATTTATTTATCTATTTCCCTCACTTATAACACTTTGAAAGCAATTCAATGACGTCTAAATGGTCCAATAATAATATCTGTTTTATCATCAAAATCGGTTCATCCATCAGTCGCTCACCTTAGCGTCGTACTTGTACACCTTCCACAGGTCGTTGATGTTCAGCTCGGGCTGCACGTACTCCTTGCGGTAGAACGCGATGAACGGCACCTCCAGCGTCTGGTTGCGCATGAAGTCCAGCGCTTGACGGATCTTCGTTATTGTGCTTGAGGTCCTGAGATAAAAAAACTAATAATAGCATGGATACATAGTACAAACAAAAAAACACAGCTATTATAACCCACCTTGACCTCCACAAAATACGTTTAAACAGTGAAGGTATTAACCACTCAGACAGGAGACCTCAAGTTCTTACTAATTGCTAATAGCACCTTATCTGAGAATATTGGAGAAAATAATAACACTAATCAAAATCAATATTGAAAGTTATTGTTACAAAAACAATCCTATCACAGTTGTTATGAATAGCTGTATCAAAACCTAGAAAATGGAATAAATTATATGTTTGTAGAGAGATTTTTACAACTATTGTCTCCCTGTGTAGTTTCCACACTTCTTGTGTCTATGTGTCAAGTAGACGTTTATTTACCTGCGAGACCTTTCCCTTGCTTCTTGTGAATCAGCCTTGGACACAGGAGGTTTGAGGAAGGCCTGCTTGTAGATCCACTCTGCCTCATCCTCTAACTCTGTGCTACCCTCCTCAACTGCAGTTATAGGGACTTCCCGGATCTGCATACGCTCCGGGACGTCTGTTTTGCGAATCTATAAAATGCAAATAAGGTTGGTTCATGCTATTATTTTTTTTCGGACCATCGTGAGCCTTGTGTATACAGACACTATGGCTAAGTACTCGCGGCGCGGTTGTGAGATATTTTTTTTAATTTTTACCTGCAACCGCGCCATGAGTTCTTTATTATATATTATAGTAGCCTATGAGATTTGGTAAACTAATACCACATGTTCTTTTTTGTTTTCCGGCAAATTTAACATAGGATTATAAAATATTTCCCCAAAAGAGTTTCAACAGAAGAAAGAAAGAAAGAATTATACACGAGTTAGATCGTTTTTAAAATCAGATCGTCATTATAAAATAATTTTATTAATGAATTGTAAATAGTAGTACTAAGACTAGGTATAAGACTTTTGTTTACTAACTGCTATAGGCTCTTAATATTTTTTTTAGCACAACTGTTTTTTTTAATTCTGATTTATTTATATTCTTTAATTTCCGGAAAACCAAAAGAACACTTATACAGCACACACCTCATTATCCAAGTCAGTGAAGTGGCTCCTTTTCAACTCACTGGGTTCATATATCTCAAATATGGACTTCTTGGGACGCTTTGGTTTACCCTTTTTGGTTCGTCGTCTTTCACCTGAAAATGGATTTTTTTTATATATATTTATAGATAAATATCTTAGAGTAGAGTAAGAGTATCTTGTACTATAAAGGAGAAACGCCTGGCCAATATGGCGTAGGTTTCTTGATACACAAAGACCTGAAATCATATGTCACCGAGATCTATGGCATCACTGAGAGAATTGCAGTACTGAAAATCATCCTCCCCCAAACAATAAGGAATGGACTATAGTACAAGTATATTCACCCACAGAGAAATCTTCCAAAAATGCCATGGACGAGTTCTACAACAAACTGAACAGTACATTAACAGAAATAGGTTCAACGAATCTTATACTAATGGGAGACTTCAATGCGAAAATAGGTAAAACGAATGATGGTGAAGAAAAAATCATGGGACAGTACTGCCAAGCAAAAAGGAACCGAAATGGACAGAAACTAATTGACCTAGCTTTGGAAAAACAGCTGATGATAATGAACACAAAATTTCAGAGGAAAGTGCATAAAAACTGGACCTGGATATCGCCAGACGGACGCTATAAAAACGAAATCGACTACATCCTTACTTAATGTCCGAAACCATTTAGAAACTGCATGGTCGTAAAGAACCTCAACTTTAACACAAATCATAGAATGGTCCGAGCAGAGCTAAATACTCATCCCATCAAAAACAATACTTGTCAAAAAAAACAAGTCTCACAACTCAGTTGTTCCGCGGTAAAAAGTTGTGAGATCCATGTAATACCAAGTCGGTTATTAATTTATTCAGTCTCTACTGAAGCGACTTTCTGTCTTATTAATACGTCCAGTCTCTTAGACCACGATCGTGGTCCATAACAATTGAAAATCAATTGTGTCTGGCATCTCCGTACTCGAAGCATTAAGTTGTTACGTAATAATTAACAGCATCTTATAGTGACGCATATCAATATTAAAATTCTTTAATGTTTTATATAAATATATTGAGACTTGGACGCTCGCGCGTATGAGCGCGGCTGCTGCTCGCTCGGCGACATTCACCTTTCCGCGCGCCCCGCCATTGTCTCCGCCCCGCGCCCTCGCGCTAGCACCGCGCAGCGCGTGGTATAATAATTAATTTACAACCTTACTTACTCGTAATAAGTACGAATACGCATGTAGGTACGTTTTTTGCATTAAATAATTTAATTTACACGTGTTTTCATGACGGAAATACCCATTTTTTGCTCGATTTGGCAGGGGCACTACTATGCGCCTATATTTATATGGGACTAGCTTAAACCCGCGGCTTCGCACGCAATAATAATAACTGCCGTAAAACATCGTTACGAATAAAGCCAATATTGAAAAATTTAACTGAAGACTTGGCTGTATGGGCTTAATTTTCTTTGCGGCCTTTTCTAAATTTTTTAGTTTTTCCTTGATTCATACACCAAACACTACTTATATTCCAAATTTGAAGCTTCTAGGTCTGCTAGAAGTGCCTTTGCATTTTGATGATCGGTGAGTCAGTGAGTGACAAAATTAAGAAATTTGACCCGTTATAATTCCTAAAATACTGGTTCAAATTGAATGAAAATTGAAATATACCGTGTCTTTACAATGCCTGCATGGTTACTGAAATTTCAGTCTTCTAGTTTTATCCACAACGAAGTGACAGGGGGTCGAAAATGGTCTGAATTGCTTCGAGAAAAGGATGGTACGGCCGTGACGCTTTTTTGCTCGACTTGGTGGGGGCACTGCCGTGCCCCCAGAAACTCCGACATCCACAAGAAGAATCAAGGGGCCAGCTCTATCCAAAACCAAATACAGAACCCCAACTGTCTGCTGAACAGTTGGTAGAGCAACTCGACACTATCGACCAACAGCTATCAAAACAAAATGTCCTAGACTCATACAGAAACCTATCAAATGTGCTAAGAAGATGTGAAAAGACAAAAGGAATACACAAAAATGGTAAAGATATCTTGTCCGAAAAAAACAATACAACTAATGAAGAAGAGAGAAGAAATGATTCAAACAAAACCGAAAACCGGCCATCTGAGGAAGGAAATATCTGAAATCAGTAAAACATTAAGAACAAGCATAAGAAAAGACAGACAACTCCACAGACAGAAAACACTTGAGAACCTTATAGAAAAAACAGGAGGAACTAAGATAGCGATACAAATTTTACAAGAAAAAGAAGATTGGATCCCTAAACTAAAGGACAAAAATAGCCGCGATAGAACCTAGCGTGCGGACATCATTGACGCTGCTACTGAATTCTGCAAGGACTTATACTCAAAACAATCAAAAAGCGGAGACATTGAACTACTAGATACAGAAGAAGTACCCTGTATAATGCAGAGAGAAGTAGAAAAAGCAATCACTACACTGAAATGAGATAAAGCTTCAGGGCCAGATAACATTTCCAACGAAACAATTCTTGCTACTAGAGACTGCATAGTGCCAGCACTTACAAAAATGTTTAATATCATCCTCAAAACAGAACTGATACCCAAAGAATGGACAATATCACACAAAAAAGGAAATAAAAACGACATTGGCAACTACAGACCTATAAGCCTGATGTCTAATATCTACAAAATATTTGCGAAAATCGTGCTAAGCCGTATAACCAAAACATTAGACGAAAACCAGCCAAAAGAACAGGCAGGATTCAGAAGTAGCTACTCAACGGTGGACCACATGCATGTAGTATACGACATTACCTACTACTGCTGCTTTGTGGACTACAGTAAAGCATTTGACTCACTGCATCATCCTAATATCTGGGAAGCATTGAAAAGACATGGAGTTGAACAAAAATATATAAGAATAATTAAGAACATATACGCGAAAACCACAGCAAAAATAAAATTGGACAGAGAAGGACCACTTATAGAAATCCAAAGAGGAGTACGACAGGGTGACCCCCTATCACCCAAACTGTTTACAGCCGTTTTAGAAGAAGTATTTCGCAAGTTGGATTGGGCTTGAATATAAATGGTGAAAACCTGATTCATCTAAGATTTGCCGATAACATAATAATATTCGCCAACACAGTTGAAGAACTTCAATGCATGATTAAAGAACTTGATGCAGCTAGTCAGGATGTAGGACTATCTATGAACATCAACAAAACGAAAGCTATGACAAATGGAACAGCTAACGAAGGTATAAACATAAACAGCAATGTCATAGAGGTTGTGTCAGAACACATTTACTTAGTAGGGCAAATAATATCTTTAGACGACTCTTCAACAAACGAAATAATCAGAAGAGTTGGGAATAAGCATTCCCAACCAAGGAAAAGATTTGGTCTTTAAAATCTATCGTCAAAAACCATCAGACAACCATACACATTAAGAGGAAATTGTTCAACACATGTATTCTGCCCATTCTCACCTATGGCTGCCAAACTTGGGCACTCACAAAAGCAGAATGCAATAGACTAAAAGTAACCCAACGGGCCATGGAAAGAAGTTTAACTAACACTAAACATATTGATAGGATAAGGAACAAAGACCTAAGAGCCAAAACAGGACTGACTGACGTAGCATAGAGCATTAAAAGTTTAAAATGGAAATGGGCAGGACACATCATGAGAGGACCAGACAAATGGAGTAAAACAATAACAACTTGGTACCCAAGAGGCTTCAAGAGAAACAAGGGTAGACAGTTCAGGAGGTGGGAAGACGAGATAGTCGCAACAGCCGGAAGAACCTGGACAAGACTTACTAAAGATAAAGAAGAGTGGAGAAAATTGGGGGAGGCCTTTGCCCGAAGGCACACAGAAGAAACTAAAATAAAAGACAAAAATAAACAAATATGTCACTACAACACATATTATCTTCTGAATAAAGGCTATAAATAAAAATAAAAAAAAATATAGAGTAATATAACATTTAACGCTTCAACAGCATGCATGAGACGGCATAACAATACACATCTGTGAATGAGACACAACATATCTGTTGTGTCTCATTCACATAAGCTTGAGGGATTAAAATAAATAATATAAAACAATTACATACCATCTTCATCCTCATCACTAAGATATTCGTCCAAGTCCTCCTCATCCTCACTTTCGTATTCTTTATCGCCATACTTATCAAATTCATCATAGTCAAAGTCCACACCAAAAATGTCTTGACCCTCTTGAAGAGATCTGCAACAAAAGCATATTTTTTATAAACCTTCAAAAGCACAGCTTCAAATGAAATCACCTGATGAGGAATTCTGTGCATAATTAAACCAATATCACAACACAAGTTGTAGTGTGACTAGTATGTAAAAATCTTACGCATCAGTGAAGATGGGTTTGCGCTTCTTCTTCCTTTCAGCTATAGGCCTGCCATCATCATCCACAATGAAGTCATCAGCGTCAGATTCCATGTCCTCATTCTCATCATCATACTCCTGCTGCTGTTGCTGGTGGGCTGCTGATTCTGAACGGTTCTCATCCTCCTAAAAATTAAAACTTGTAATAAAATCTATCACTTACTAGTCATACATATCATGAGACTTTTACGGATAACTGTTTGGAGCTTATCACAAATGTTATTCATCAATGTATACATATCTATTATTGTCCTATATTTTACAATCTCTAAACTCAGCATAAGGTTTCTGACTAATTGTGGAAGAAAGTGCAAGTCTTGTTATGATTTACCATAAGAAATGTTTTCCTTTTTAAAGTGATAAGCAATCATTGTTGTATCAACACTTAAAACAATGTTTGCATACCATAATTGGTGCAATTATATTAAGTACAAACCTCATCAGATCCTCCAACAAATAGTTTCTCAGCAATCACCTCTCTTTCCAGCTCTGGGTCATCGGCTCCTTCATTGTCGCTATCATCATCTTCCAAGCGACGGAGACGTTTGAATTTATTCTAGAAAAAACAGTAACACAATATTAGCCTCATTAACTTATGTTACTTATACATATTATTATATTGTATATTTATTACTTTAGTTTTTTTATTATTGCTGTAAAACCATAATATAAAACTAGTAGCCCAAACGTTAATTGATTTGATAAATCATCTGCATCACCATGATGCTGTTTTAATTTTCATTTATTGAATTGAGTTATATTGGTCTGATCGTATGACAAATGGCAATAATACATAATGTTACCCACAATATGTTCAAATCATTGCTGCATTCAACTCAAGATAATCAAATCATGTAAGGCATAGAATAGAATAATAATTATTTGCGATAAAACATGGTACATATATGCAGGCCATGAATTAAGTGTGACCTATTTACCCTTGCAACTTTAACACCAAGATTCTCTTCAATGAGATCATAATCTTCGTCTTCCAGCCGATCGTCAAGCTCATCATCACTCTTTTTTCTCTTCTTAGTAGGCCCTTCACTGGCATCAGAATCTTCCCCATCACTACCAGATTCATCTATAGGTGCGTCATCAATCAAGTCTTTTAGCTCCTCACGCAGCCGGTCCTCATCATCTAAAAATGCATAAAATGTGCGAATCAGATACCATCTTACTTCAAAGGCATAAGTGTGTCAGTCAATACTAAAAACAAGGTTATACTGAAAGTAAATACAAAATATAAGTCATGACGTCAAAATTACAGTTAAACAACGTTTTGAGATCAAACTATAGATTTCAACAATGACCAATGTTGAATAAAATACCCAAACGTGGTAATTTGCAAATCTGATTTAAATACCTTCCTCATCTTCCTCTTCGTCGTCACTTTGTACTGCAATCTTGCGCTTAGGTTTTTTACGCTCCGCTGGCTGCTCATCATCTTCAGACAGCTGCAAATGTATTTAGAATATCGTTACAATGTACAAAACGTAGAAAATGTAAGAGTAATCAATCGTTTCATGCGAATCACAAATGCCTTCCATACTAACCCCGCTCTCTTCGGCCTCGGAATCAAAGAAATCTGCCATATTCACTTGCACGAAATTAAAGTAATCAATCAAAATTTACAAACACTTATTTCCAGATAAACAGCCACTGAAAATATGATAAATACTAGGCAAAAATTGCTTTTGGAAAGGAAAGAAAGAAAAGTCAACTTGATTTATTTAGGTAATAATTACCATTCGCCATTCACTCATTCGCTCACTTTTGCGTAGCAATGTTGGTAGTTCCAAAAAAATGTTGCCATTTTTACAGTTTACAGTAAATCTGGCAGAAATTCAATCAAGGAACGGTAAAATAAAACATTATTATCAACCTATAATGGCTAGATGGCTATACATCTTAAAACGCCGTAGGTAACCTATATTTACATAGAAGAAAAACCATCTGTCAAAATGACTGCTCAATCAATATTATCAAGTTTTGTTTGTTTTTGTAGTATTTATTGTGTACGCTTTCAGCAAAATAATTCATAATCATGGATAACATCGCACCCATAGTTAAAAGCGTGATTCACACTGGTCAAAAATACATTCCTATAGCTGACGGAAGCAAGGTTGCAATTTGTTGCTAGTTTAAATAGTAGTAACCTCAGTACGTACTTTCTATCCATTTATTATTATATTTGCAATTTACAGGCCCATTTTCATTTTCAAACATGGAAACTTGGAAAGGAAAGAGTGCTCATAGACGACAGTAAAAAAATTGGTAAAAAGGAGCCTATGGTTTTGGTGATCGGTCACAAGTTCAAATTAGAAGTTTGGGAGACAATTGTCAAAATGATGGCTGTTGGAGAAGTAGCAAGTTTTCAGGTGAAAAAAGAGGTATGAAAAATTTGTATATATAATTTGTAGTACATCCTTAATCCTTAACCTTAATAAGGCCACTTGTGTTTAATACAAATCTTGTATGTTGTAGTTAGTGTACAGTTACCCATTTGTATCCAAGACCTTGCGAGAACTTGGTCAAGACGCCAGCAAAATAAAACACTCTTGCACAATGACACTGCATACAGAAGGCATTGGTTATGCAGATTTGGATGAGTTGATTAGTAAACCTTGTGACTTAGAGTTTATCATAGGTAAGAAGTGTCATTTCTTAAAATATATTTTGTTAGAAGAAACCTACCTTTACCTACCATAATATATTGAAGGTTATTTACCTTCTTAGCTTCAAGCAAAACAAATGTCATTGGCTATACAAGTTATCTGTTTCTGTTATATCTACATTTTATGTAAGCTGTTGTTGTTCCTTTACAAATAAAATAAAAATCAGGTAAAAAAACTGATTTCACATTTGATTCTTTACAGAACTTTTGAAAGTGGAAAGATCAGATGAATATGAAAAAGAAATTTGGCAGCTTGATATAAAAGAGAGATTGGACTTGGTCCCAGTCCTAAAAGAAAAAGGAAACAAACTATACAAAGAGCAGAAATACTCAGAAGCTGAAGACTCATACAGTCAAGCAATTACTATTTGTGAACAGTTGATGATTAGGTAAAATTGCAACTTAATATATTATATTTATTTAAGACCACAATATGTATAAGGTTAATGGAATATTGCAAATAATTTTAAACTATTTTTTTTGCTACAGGGAAAGAAAAACAGATGATGAGTGGATATCACTAAACAAAATGAAGCTTCCAATATTGCTTAACTATGCACAATGTAAACTAGTCAATGGAGATTATTATGCTGTGATTGAACACTGCAACACGGTTCTACAATATGATTGTGGTAAAAATCATGCTTTTGTTTTACTGTGATCTATTATTGTAATCATCCTGACCTAGCGTTGGGTTTGTGACTGGCAATTTACTCAATTTCGAGTAAATTACCGAAAACATGTAATTTACTCGGTAAAATTACCGATAACTGGGAAAATATTCAAATGATTTTAATTAACAAAACTTACTGTATAAATATACTTAAATCCTTTACCAAATCACCATGAATAACATTTCACTCATTTTTACTGTCTTAGCAAGATGTTACTTTTTTACATACCAATACGAACACAAACTTTTGAGCTGGATTCACATCACACAAAAATATATTTTTTAGGTTCATTTTTGTTTTGTACTTGTAATTTATGAGTGATATTGTGTTTGTAATAAAATAGTAAATTATGATACAAGTGTGCTAAGTTGACCATTACATAGTATACAAGGCGATATTGTGTGCGCACGAGCGAAACCGCGTATATTATGGTCACAGGCACACGTGTTTCATACGTCGTTTTTCAACACACTTGCGAGGAAAAAACAAGACTCTTCATTTACCTACTAAGTTTTTAAATATTAAAACAGTAAAAATACATTTCACTCGATTTTGATGGCAAAGACTTTCGCACGCGTTGTTCGCCTCGTTACGTATGTCCGGCGGAGTTAATAATAGGTTTTCTTCATTTTCTTCACTTGAAGTAGACATTTTCATTAAAATTAAACTTCATATTTAATCCAAACTTCGTCATAGCCGACAATTATTATTTACGAAAAATGGCGCGTTTTTTTTTTCTTGCCGCAATACCGCTGCACGCGCAAGGCTTAGGCGCGAGCTAGATCGGCCAAAAGCCAAGATTAAAATGTAATAATTCGTGTTTAAAACACAAATCACAGAAAATGTTAAATGAATTTGGGCTATTTTTTAGTTATAAATCTGGATTTACCATTTATTGAAATAAATATGTAGATACTGTTATTTTTCGCATAAATACTGTTTGTTGCTAAAATAAATTTATTGTATAACCCGACTAAATTATATCACTTCTTCTTCTTACTTACGACTTATTACTAGGGTACAAATGTAAATTGGTCGGGTTAAACAAAAATCACTAGTGCAATAATATAATGAAAAAGCACGCGTGTTTAATATCTATGATTATAAGCCAAAAATCGATGGAATAAAAACGTCGTTTTGAGCATGTGTGTTGAAAACATATTAATGTTAATTTAAAAAAAGGAGGTTATCAATACGACCTAGAAGGTATGTGATATTGTTAGAATTTTATATTGTTCGAGTGGGGTAATCTATTAAGACTTCCAAAGGTCCAAACACGTGTTCAAAATTTCGTAAGTGTATGTGTGCTTTGATGTTTTTTTCACCACTGATTTCTTGTTCCATCAAAACCAGTAGTTTTCGTGATATGGGCTATTAATTTAATAACTGAAAATCGCGAAAAAGGGTTCAATTTTTGAAAAAATGACCCCTTATCATACTGACCTAAAAGCTAAGCTTATCATTCACCTCACCATCGTCTGCGTCGCCGGTTCCTTTTCACTTTCTTACACAAGATATTCAAGTATTTAAACAAACTAACGAGTTGCAGAGCGCAAGCCACAACTAATTCAACCTTCGGCATCTTCATGTACAACAAATGCTATGATTAATCTCGCGCATGTATGAATCACGAAGCGTCTCGCACGTAGGTTTGATGACTTCCAGCCTCCCGAACAAGCCGAATTCTAAAACGGTTACAGTACCATAGACCACATCCATTAGGGCAAATTATACAGAATTCCGAGAAGTACGAGTATAATATGCCTCTATGTTTAGCGTTTGTGGACTATGAGAAGGCTTTTGATTCGATCAAAACTTGGGCGGTGCTTAGGTCTCTTCAGCGGTGTCACAAAGACTATAGGTGTTAAAGTGTCTGTATAACAACGCCACCATGGTCGGTCCGAGTACAGGAACAAAATACGAGGGCGATTCCATTGCGGAGAGGTGTAAAACAGGGAGACGTTATATATCCGAAACTGTTTACAGCGGCATTGGAAGACGCCTTTAAGCTCCTGGAATGAGAAGGATTCGGCATCTGCGTCAATAGCGAATACATAACATGCCTCCGGTTTGCCGATGATATAGTCGTTGTGGCAAAGATGCTGATCTTGATCTTGGCACTATGCTCGACCAAGTATCCCAACAGGTGTGTCTTTGAAAAAAACATGGAAAAGACGAAAATTACGTCAAGTTCCCGTGTTATACCTACTCCAGTATCCGTTGGAAACTCAACTCTCGAAGTTGTCGACGAGTACGTCTACCTTAGATGAAAGATCCAATTAGATAGGTCCAACTTTGAGAAAGAGGTCAATCGACGAATCCAACTCGGCTGGGCATCATTCGGGAAACTGCATAAGAGCGTCCTCTCGTCTCAATTACCTCAGTGTCTGAAGACGAAAGTTTTCAACCAGTGTATGTCACGTAACGGATCCGTATGTCTTCACTAGACATACGGATCCGTTACGTGGTCTCTAACTATGGGCCTCATAAAGAAGCTTAAAATCACACAACGAGCGATTGAGGGCTATGCTCGGTGATCGAATCAGAAGCGAGGAGATACGTAGAAGAACTAGGTAACGGACATATACCTACGAATCAGTAAGCTCTAGTGGCAATGGGCACTTGGGCAGGGCACATAACAGGAAACTGATGGCCGCTGGGGCAGAAAAGTGCTAGATTGGAAACCCTTCGATCAAAAGCGCAGCGTGGGATGTCCACCGACAAGATGGACAGACGACCTTGTAAAGATCGCAGGATCAAACTGGATGCAGACCGCTCTCAACCGGTCGCTGTGGAAAGCCGTTGGGGTGGCATATGTTCAGCAATGGACGTCCTTTGACTGATAATGATGATGATGACGTGTGAACAGCAAGCTCGCGTCAGCTCTCGTGCACGAATATTTCCTCAAACGTTTCGTTAATAACCAGACGAGAAGCGAGCGCGAATGTTAAATGCCATATAATAGTTTACGCAACGCGCACGAATATTTGTTTTCTGTTTTATATGGTGACCCAAGTAACGAACAAAATAATCAATTTTTGAAGTGTTTTCTACCATCAACACCGTCAACAACCGTTTGGATTAAAGCTTTAATCATGCACAAATTATAAAATAAATAAATATAGCAACTGAGTATTTTACCGCTATTTGGTAAATTACGAGTAGTAAAATACTCGTAATTTACCAAATAGCGGTAAAAATTTTTACCATAAATTACCGTATTTTTCATTACTTACCATTTTGTTTTTTTACCTGCCCAACTCTATCCTGACCATTTTAACATTAGAACTAAACTACTAATTAAATTAAAAAAAACTGCCTTTACAGATAATGAAAAAGCATTATACAGGAGAGCAAAAGCTCATGTTGGGGCATGGAATCCTGATTTAGCTGAAGAAGATTTTAAAAGGTTAAAAGTTCTTAACCCATCCATGACCTCCTCAGTAGATAAAGAATTGGAAACAATTAAGAAGATGCGTCGGCAAAAAGAAGAACGAGACAAAAATGCACTGAAGAAAATGTTCTCAAATGATAGTGTGTAACAGCTTTAAATAATAATTATATTTGATATCAAACAGCACCAAAGCTTTGTAGAGATATGACTGTTATCATTTATTCATGTTTTTTTATGGTGGCATCAGCTTGTCAGTCAACTAATGTGCCAATTTGCAACTGTTCCCATTTCCTGTATGTACATAAAGACTCATATAGATAAATTTTACATCTTTTAGTACAATTATACAGTGACATATGTAACTATGATATGAATAAAATTAGGTAAATACATATCTGACTGTCTTAACTTAGAGATTATAAACTGAAATAATTTGTTACATTTAATTTGTTGAGGAGAAAGAGAATACTTATTAAATTCAAAAAAAGTTTATATTGACTTAATTAAATATAAACGATGATGAATTGTAGCATGTTTTTGTAATCAATCCTATTCAATTTTTTAATAATGTGAGGCAATCCGAGATGTGCGTGTGGACTAGGTGATGTTTTCAAGAAACTCATCCAACCACAACCAAATTATAAGAGGATTTAGGAATCAATTGTGAAACCTAAACAAAGTAAGTAAAAATTAATTAACTGGATCACTCAATCTGGAATATCATCAAATCATCATAACAGACTATTTTGTCGTTGTGGACACTATGTAGTGGCCAATATTATCGGGACTTAATGAAGGAACAAATTCTACACCGCTTAAAAATTGACAACATTTCATTTTTGTAAAGGTATGAAAATTCGAATACCATTTCAAGATTTTGCATTTCTATACACGTTGAACATTTTTTCAGTTTTTTTTCCGCTTTATTTTTAAAGTTAAATGAAAAAGACTGAAAAGAACATGGAAGTTGGCATTTCACAGGTTACGCCTTTGCAATGACATTTCATGCAGAAAAATTTTGCTTTTGAACTTTGAGTTTGCTGTCGGGTGTCAAGTTGACGTTTAGTGTTGTTCTGTTTCCGGTATTGTATTGGACATTATCGATAAATTAAGATGTGGTAAATTAAAGATTATTTAAAAAAAACATTATCATTCAAACAAATTTTTAGTTCAGATACGAAATAATCATCATGATTCCTCATTCGAAATATAATTGATTTTTGAGAAAATATTGGAGTAATTTTCAGACATCATAATAGTATTAAATAAGAAAGATTGCTGCGTTGTTTTATTTGGCTATTTTTAACATAAATAAGGTAATGTTACATAATAAAGTAAAATTAAATACTCAATGGGTATACCATATATATCGACCCCTTAATTCTGCAATTAATACCGACCACAACACTATAAATGTCTGATATATTTTTTATCGAATATAGCAAAGACGTGACCTCGTAACATCCTACTTCCTGTACTTACGCTCTTTTAGAATGGAGAGTTTTTAAACAATTATTATAAGAGAAAATACTGAAAAGAAATGAAAATTGAAAAATATGGGTGCCTTCATTTTTGAAGTTCTTTCAGGAAAAAAATAAAAAAATGCATATGAAAATTTTGAAATGTTGTCAATTGTAGCCTGTTTCTTATTTGGTATATACTTTTTATTTGGTACATCGCTCAAATTAATTTTATCGCAACCGTTCAAATCAATGAAATTATGTAGTGAAAACAATCTAAAAATCTCTTTAAAACTACCATAACTAAACTACCATAAACAAAACTCACACAACTCTCGGTACTCAATTAAACCGATTGGGTCACCCTACTCAACGTTTTCCATAAGTATTGCAAAAAATGAGTTTTCTTTACTCTCCCCATATGAGGATCGGTTGAGTAGTCAATTTTAAATCGATGATTTAGCTATGTGGTGCGGACGGGAAGTCTTTAACATTTAGACGGTAAAATGAGCAATCCATAGATACCAAAAAAGTTGGGTGTTCCGACTAGTTTTTAGAAGGTGGGTCTTGTGAATAGACCCCATGTACTAAAATGTAGTTATTACGATTTTTATTTATCCTGTATTTATAAAATTTGTTCTATGGTGATAAGTAATCTTATTTATATGAAAAATATTATGTTTCAGCTTTGTTCCGAGGTATTTGAAGGTATAATTGAAAATTTATAACGTAAACATTTATTATAAATACGATGAGTCATGTTTTTTCCCGCGCTACCTTCTTTATCGCCTCAGTATTAATAAAAATATTTCAGTAACGTAATATTTAGTGAAACAGTGTGATAGCTAGTACAATAAACAACAAATCCCCGTTTACAAAATGATGATAGCTCATTCCTGCCGCGAGATATTTATATTTTTGTAAATTGCGCGGCCCGCCCGATGGCGGGCGCTTGGTACCAGACAGAGTCGAGGCCAACGCGCGCGTTTGTCTTATGACAGTAGCGCGCAGTTCTCGCAGTTCTCGAAGCGGATTGACAGGATGTAATGATCACTCAGTTGGGACGATCGAGAAAAAACAAGACTTTCATTTTCTCTTTAATCAGTAAGATTTCAATCACGATCTTTGTTTCACAAATTTTCCCAGAAACATAATTTATAATAAACATGATAATGTTTCATACTTTTTCAGTATAATGTGGTGTTTTAGAAGATCACTCAACTGAATATACTTAGTGCAATCTGACTATTCTGAGAGATCCATATAAACCGTTCTAAATCTTTAAGCTGGCTTTCACAAATTCTTTACAATTATTTCAAATCGTCCAGATTGAGTGATACAGTTAATTAGTTCTTACTTTCTTTGCTTAGGTTTCACAATTTTTATACTTTACCATTACGTTTTCACATTTTTTTTCTAAATCCTCTTATAATTTGGTTGTGGTTGGATGAGTTTTTTGAAAAATCACTCAGTCCATACGCACATGACCCGAGTAGGGGTAGTCCAACATGTCATGTCTATTTTTTTTCTTACGAGCTGAGTTGCGCTCGAATGTTCGATTACTTTTAGTCGATTTTTCATTTTACCCTGTTTTATGCTGACTCACTAATAATGTAATAAAAAAAACTGAGCATGTGTATTATGTCAAAATTCATGAAAATAAACATAACCTCACTATAAAGATAATAAATACGTTCAATTTTCATTTAATTTAATTTTTACTTACAATAAAGCAATGTCAGAAGAAACAAAAATTACGAATACAGTGGATAGTACATTAGCCAATACGAATGACTCGAAAATAAGCGAGGAATATGCTTATCTTGACAGAGGTGGATTTTCCTCAGAAAAGTTTAAAATTGAACTTCGTGGACTGCCTAAATTCTATGGAATAGTCGTATGTATATTTAATTTAAAACGTTAACTATTTTTTATTTCATATTTCCCGTAAAGGCTTCCATTGAGCTTTACTCAGCTTTTAGGCTTGAAAACATAATAACAGACAGACATTCATTTCACTTCATTTTATTCTCTCTCATTGTTTATATATCAGCAATCAATTCTTTCAGGCAGGTATCTGAAGATTACACAAATGGTACTTATCAGTAACCATTTGAAAATTGTCAACTCCTAGCCTATGACTGAATCATCTGCTTACTCTTTTCCATTATAATATCATTGTTTCCAATTTTTTTTAAACTCAAACTCAAACTCAAAAGTTTATTTGCAGTAATTTGGGTACAAGTACATTGAGGTGTTCTTAAATGTAAACAAAAAAGTGCGCCAAAATATATATGTTTATATTTTATTGCAGGAGTTAAAAAAACTGATGAACCAGAAACTTGGATTAAATGCTAGTAAGATTAAGAGGCCCAAAAATGGCAGCCACTGGCTCTTTGCTTGCTTTCAAAATGATGAAGATAGATCAAAAGCCATTTCAGCACTTGATGGTTACTTATGGAAAGGTAAGGGAATAGTAGTAAACCATTAGCATTAGTGTTGAGGCGTATAATAAGATACTGAGAAGTTTTAGTCGAATCTATTTCTATAAAATAAAATTAAATAGAGGACTTGTGACAGGTAAAACCCTTACTGCAGAAATAGCGAAACCAGCTCCAGACCCATTAGTTAGAAAAAGGAAGCAAGAAGAAAAGGGTACAGGACCAGATAAGAAAAAGAAAGAAGATGACAGAGATCAAGAGACACAAGTCAAAGATGCAACCACACCTTATTGGAATGTTGCCTATGAGGAACAGGTAATTTTTTATATCTCTAATAAAAGATTTATAATACTGAGTGTGGTCTGCAGTGCAGTCCATACAAAATTGACCGATCCTGTCAATTTCGTATGGACCATACCACAGACCACACTCAGTGTTATAAATCTTTTATTAGAGATATAACAATGATATTTTTTTGTTAAGGATTTGTCACATTGAGTTTAGATAATCATTTGTTACAATGTTTAACTAAATGGTTTATTATACAATATTGTACAAATAATTTAATTTACAGTTGAAACTAAAAGAAAAAGATATCAAAAATCTGCTAATGAAGTTTGATAATGAGAGATGGAAGTTAGATTCAGCAAGGAGGAAAGAAATAGAAGCCAGGCGTAAGCTCTACAAGGGTCTGAGTTTTGAACTCCTGCCTATAAAGGCTTCTCCTGTAACAGAAGGTTACAGGAACAAGTGTGAATTTACAGTTGGTATTGATGAAGAGACAAACCTGCCAACAGTTGGGTTTAGATTAGGCACTTATGCTACGGGCACTGTTGGTGTTGCGCCGGTACAATGTGTCAAACATGTAACTGATTCTGTAAAGAAAGCTGTTCTTGTAAGTTTGCATTTGCGGTTGCTCTGAAATTCTTATATTTGCGTAACATTCAGTAATTACAATAATGAAAATACTTTTCCAGCTGTTTCAAGAACATGTGCGAAAATCGAATATGGCTCCATTCTCACCAACTGACTATACTGGTTACTGGAGATGTTTGACAGCGCGGCAATCATTCTCCACGGGAGATATAATGCTCATCGTCGCTTTGCATCCACAGGTACTTTTTACAATATTTCGCCATTGCTATGCCTATTTATTTATGTAAACTCTCTCAAATATAGATACATAATAGCAATATTTTTTTTCAGAAATTAACAGAAGACGAAATAAGCAAGATAAAGACAGATTTGGTAGATCATTTTAGCTCTGAAGAAGCAAAGGCTTGCAATATTAAGTCTTTATATTTAGAGCTTCTCATCAAAAAGTAAGTTATACAATCAAATATAATTTTTTTTTTAATAAGAGTACACTGCATTAAGAAAGTGTAATAATTTCATGTATTTTTATAATTTTAGGAGAGTGGGTGAAGAAGGTTCCAAGCCAGTTCATCTCATGGGACTTACACATATTACAGACACAATTCTAGGAAAGCAGTTCAGAATATCTCCTGAGGCATTCTTTCAGGTAAAATGAATAAAGCGGTCATTATAGAAGGGCTATTGTTTTTAACTTTAATGGTCACTTACATTACAATGTATCAATACACGTGATGTACACCATAGCTTAAGGAACTTAATAAACCAATACAAAAGTAAAGACTATTAACAGATATTCAAGGCTTTTTTACTACTAGTTTCCTCATTCATTACAAGTCCCTTACTACTAATTTTTATTACTATAACTGATCGAGAGCAATTTTATAGGTGAATACGGCAGGAGCAGGCATCTTGTACGAGAGCGCCATCGAAATGAGCCGTGTGACCGAGGATTCTGTGGTCGTGGACATTTGCTGCGGCACGGGCACTATTGGGCTTTGCTTCGCTAAGGTAAGGCGGTTTGTGCTGATTTATTTAGAAACTTTATTGTTCAAATAAAAGTTTATAAAAGGTTGCCCTCATGCTAAAAGCTTTATCTCCCAGACATACCTTTAGGTCATGCAGAAAGATTGTAATGAGCGTAGGGGAATGTTGTACGTACTTTTAACCGCAACACGTTTTTTAGGGTTCCGTAGCCGAATGGCAAAAAACGGAACCCTTATAGTTTCGTGGTGGTATGGTTGCTGTCAACAAAAAAATATGGTATTTTGGCTAAGTGGAAGTTAGTAGATCTCTAATTCAGTTAAAGTTGGCACGAAACACTCTGTGGGCAAGTCTGACTCGCACTTAGCCGGTTTTTTCATCTTCATAGTAACTTACTTTTACGTACGATTTATCAGACGAACGCGCGCTCTGAATCCGTTATTTAAAAAAACTATTTTTCACACAAAATATATAAAGACGAAAGTATGTGAGTGTGTATATTCGTAACTTCTTCACGTCTAAACGGCTGGATGGATTTTGATGAAACTTTACAATAATAAAGCTCATTCATGGGAATAGCACATAGGCTATAATTCATAGTCACCATTTTTGAGATCCGACATTTACGCGTATGAAGCTGCTGGGAACCGCTAGTGACTATTGTATTGTATGTTGTTTTGTGTGTGTGAAAGTGGTAACGCGACACGTTTGACCGTAGATTATATCATTCTGACACTAAACATCAACTCCTCTTCCATCAGCACTGCAAAAAAGTGTTAGGCGTGGAGTTGATAGCAGAAGCGGTGAAGGACGCGCGCGCGAACGCGGAACTGAATGGCGTGGAGAATTGCGAGTTCTACGCGGGACGGGCCGAAGACGCATTGCCATCTGTGCTGGCTCGCGTTGGCAAAGCAAGCGACCTCATTGCCATCGTCGACCCGCCGAGAGCTGGCTTGCGTAAGTTTAAAATGCTACATACAGTTTTGTATGGAAATTTAAAATTAATCGAGTGTATGCATAGCCCTTAAGCGTATGTGAACGAGACACAATAGTCCATTGAATGAGTCCCTCCAAGGGGGGTCTAGAGTGCGTGAGTTAGTAACGTAAGATGTTTCTTCGGAAACATGTTAAGAGTCCCTAGGTAATAAACATACTAAAACCCCGGGACACTAGGAGGAGACCCGGAGTGGGGGGAGGGGGGGAAAGGGTCCATTTTTTCATTTTTCGCCTTAATCTCCAAAACGGTACATGTTAGAGAAAAACTTTCAAGGAAAAGTTGAAAGGCCATAAAATTATCTACAAGTTGTAACGTACATCATGTTTTTCTATTAGCAGCCGTTTTCGAGCTACATCCCATGAAAGGTGAAAAATTCGAAAACATAAGCAAACTTTAGCATAAGCTTAACGAGGGCGGACCCCTTCCCATGCTACGTGTGAAACTTCATCGAAAAAATCCGAACAACGGATAATGTTGGGACATTGATGTCATATGAGAGGCACAAGAAGAAAAAAATAAAAAGTTCAAGTATCGTAACTACCCTAATAAAATTCAATTCCTCCTAAAAGCCTCCATGGTGGAATCTGGTTTTTTTTATCAATGATAGACCTAATTATGAGCAATCTATCGGTACTAGTCACAAGTTGCACTTTTGAGCTTTTTTGAAGAAAAAAATAAAAAAGATCAAGTTCAGTAACTCAAACTACCCTAACATATATTTTGACAATCGATTCCTCCTAAAGGCTTCCATGGAGGAATGTGTTTATTTTATCAATTATAGACCTAATTAAGAGCAATCTATCAGTACCGGTCACAAGTTGCACTTTTGAGGTTTTTGGAAGAAAAAAAATAAAAAGGTCAAGTTGCGTAACTACCCTAATATAATATTTTGACAATCAATTCCTCCTAAAGGCTTCCATGGAGGAATATGTTTTTTTTACCAATGATAGACCTAATTAAGAGCAATCTATTAGTACCAATCACAAGTTGCACTTTTGAGCTTTTTGGAAGAAAAAAAATAAAAAGTTCAAGTATCGTAACTACCCTAATAAAATTCAATTCCTCCTAAAGGCTTCCATGGTGGAATCTGGTTTTTTTATCAATGATAGACCTAATCATGAGCAATCTATCTGTACCGGTCACAAGTTGCACTTTTGAGTTTTTTGGAAGAAAAAAATAAAAAGATCAAGTTCAGTAACTCAAACTACCCTAATATAATATTTTGACAATCGATTCCTCCTAAAGGCTTCCATGGAGGAATGTGTTTATTTTACCTATTATAGACCTAATTAAGAGCAATCTATCAGTACCGGTCACAAGTTGCACATTTGAGTTTTTTGGAAGAAAGAAATATTTTTTGATCGATTGATGTGATAAACATGGGTATGTAGTATGGGGAAATTGTTTGAGCCAAAATCATTTTTTACTGCGTGTAACTCAGAAATGGTAGGATATAGGAAAAAATGATTTAGGTACAACTTGTAGATAATTTTATGGCCTTTCAACTTTTCCTTGAAAGCTTTTCTCTAACATGTGCCGTTTTTGAGATTTAAGCGAAAAATGAAAAAATGGACCCTTTCCCCCTCTCCCCCCACTCCGGGGCTCCTCCTAGTGTCCCGGGGTTTTAGTATGTTTATTACCTAGGGACTCTTGACATGTTTCCGAAGAAACATCTTACGCTACTAACTCACGCACTCTAGAACTTTTTATTCAATGGACTACAATAGATATTCTATTGTTATGCGGTTGCCTGCAACCGTTTGAACACCCCAAATGATTTTTAATTGAACTGACATAATTCTGAAAGAAAAAAAATCAATAAAAAATATCTTAGGTTTAATGTGATGTTTTAATTTTACTGGCACTTCTGATCATTTCTTGCTCTGCGGAAGACGCTCTCTCAAGTGAGGAGTCGGTAGGTAGTTATATCACCGGGCCGTTGCGCTGTGCTGACATATTGTTATTACTATTTATGCTCAAAATGCACTAACCATTGCCGTGCCATTGCTTTACGTATTTTGCCTGGTTTGCGCAAATGATAGCTTGTCTTATTATAAAATAGACAGGACAACATTTGTATAATTTTTTTTGAAAAATGTGATTCACATCAAGTTGTTTTTATTGATTCTAATTCTTATTCAAATCAAACTATTTTCAGATTTTGCGCATTTAAAGTTACTCGTTGTTTAATGTGATTTCAATATTTCAATGAAACAAAGACTAATATTACCTGATAATAAGACAGCGTTAGTCATATTGGTATAAATGAACGGCTCATCTTGAGCTTTATCTGAAATTACATTACTTACTTACTTACAATAAACTTTATCGGCATCTTCTTTTCATCAGACATGCGAGCGGTGACCCAGCTCCGCAACACGGAGAAAGTCAAACGACTGGTATACATATCGTGCAGTCCGGCCTCCGCTGTGAAGAACTTCACAGACCTCGCGCGCCCCTCCACCAAGACCCTACGAGGCGCCCCCTTCGTCCCAGTGCGAGCAGTGCCCGTTGACATGTTCCCCCATACCAAGCATGTGGAGCTGGCCATACTGTTCGAACGAGAGGAGGTATGTAGCTGCTTTATATCGTCTTTTGTTGTATCGATTCGTGGCCGTCAACCTAGAGCCTGTTAGGCGCCCCCTTCATACCCGTGAGAGCAGTGCCCGTTGGAATGTTCCCCCTTACCAAGCATGTGGAGCTGGCCATACTGTTCGAACGAGAGGAGGTATGTAGCTACTCTATATTTATTTTTGCGTTTGCTAGCTCTGACGAGAAGAACTTGGTGTCATGTGGCAAATAAACGCTTGAGTTTGAGCCAACCAAGACCGTACGAGGCGCCCCCTTCATATCCGTGAGTGACAATGCCTGTGGATATGTTCCCTTAGCATGTGAAGCTGGCCATACTATTCGAACGAGGAGGAATGTAGCTACTCTATATTTACGAGTATTTTAGGGTTCCGTAGCCGAATGGCAAAAAACGGAACCCTTATAGTTTCGTCAAGTCTGTCTGTCTGTCTGTCCGTCCGTATGTCACAGCCATTTTATTCCGTAACTATTAGCATCACACTGTTGAAATTTGGTAAAAAGATGTATCCTGTTAATCGCTTTACGATGCATATACAAACAATAAAAAATATTGACATTTAAGGGGGGGCTCCCATACATAAAACTAAAACCATATTTTTTTTGTCAAACCTATGCGTGTGGGATGTCTATGGATAGGTCTTTAAAAATGACGTAGAGGTTTCTACAACCATTTGTTCAGGTTACACGAATAAACAAGAATTCTGCACGTTTTGAACACTATTTATTGAAAATCAAACTCCACCAAACATTACATAGTCCGCCATTCCATAAAGAAGAAGGAGAGAAAAAAAAATACAGAGTGGAAACTGCCATAGACAAGAAATAAATTTTTAACCCAATACTCCCACTAAAATTTATATTACTTACATAGCTATATTTCAAAGAAACAAACAAGTATTTAGTTTGAAATACAAAAAAAACTACATATTAGACATTATTGCATCTCTAATATGTTCAAATTTGAGAGTAGGGAGAGCTTTCGTAAAAATGTCAGCCAGCTGATCAGAACTTGGTACATAATGTATTTTAATTAATTTCTGTTTGACTTTTTCTCTAATAAAATTATACTTAACATCAATGTGCTTTGTCTTTTTATGGTACACTGGATTATTAATTAATTTTATTGCACTTTGATTATCTATACACAAAATTGTACAATCTTAACTGATATTGATCTCATCAAAAAAAATTTTTAACCACAAAATATTCTTGGCAGCTTCACAAGCAGCCATGAATTCAGCTTCAGTTGTTGATAAGGCGACACAAGACTGTTTTTGACTAGCCCAAGATATTGGCCCTCCGTTTAACATAAAAATATAACCAGTAGTTGACTTTCTTGTGTCAATATCCCCAGCAAAATCTGAGTCTGAATATCCTATTAGGTTTTCATGACCTTGGTACCTTATACATATTTCTTTAGTTCTCATAAGGTATCTAATTATTCGCTTAAGTTGTGCAATGTGAATAGAACTAGGGTTGTTTACATATCTACTTAACAAATTAACACCATATGAAATATCTGGCCTGGATGCAGTACATAAAAACAATAAGGACCCTATAGCTTCCCTGTAGGGATAATTAATTTGATTATCATCTGAATCCTTGCATATTTGAACATTAGCATCAACAGGTGTGTTACATGGGTGTGCTGTATTCATATTGAATTTATTAATTATTTGTTCTATATATTGTTTTTGACTAATACAGATACAATTGTACAAAAATTTTTAGAAATTTCCAGACCAACAAATTTATTTAGATTAATTTCTTTTATATGAAAACTCTGTTTTAAATAATTTATTATATGATCTAAAATGACATTGGACTTGGACATAACCAATGCATCATCAACATACAGAATAAGCCAGGCCTTGATATCATTAAAATTACCAACAAATACACAATTGTCAGCTTGTGACTGCACAAAACCAAATTTTACCATAAAATCTGTAAACTTGCTATTCCAACAGCGAGATGCTTGTTTCAAGCCATAAAGTTACTTGTTCAACTTGCATATCTTGCACTTGGTATTTCTTGGAAAGCTTGAAATCTTCTTCAAGCTTTCCATATAAGAAGGCTGTTTTTACATCAAATTGTCTTATATTCCAATTATATTCAGCAGCAATAGAGAGCAATATTCTAATTGACTCATATCTTGTAGTGGGTACGAATATTTCACTGTAGTCTATGCCTTGGATCTGTGTGAAGCCACGGGCACAGAGTCTAGCTTTGTACCTTTCTGGTTCACCATCTTGGTTTCTTTTTATATTAAAAACCCACTTTGATGTGATAGTTCTCTGGGCCTTCCTTATCAACAAATGTCCAGGTGTTGTTATTCCGGTGAGCTTCCAATTCTTCATTTATAGCTTCTAGCCATAACTTAGACTCTTTACTTTTTATGGCATCATCATAACTCACAGGAATGTCTAATTCCATGATGTTTGCTTCAAAGATTTGATTTCTTCGTGGTCGTAGTGTTATGTTTGACCTTTCTATGTCATCTAAATTCAGTTCCTGTGAAGGTTCATAAGTAACATCATTTTCATCCATCAAACTATGCATACTTTCATCAGTCTGACTGCTTTCCTCATTGATATTAATACCTACTATTTATCTTATCTGAAACTTCTTGCAAAGCCGTAGTGCAATCATCAATATTTTCTGCTTCTTCATTTATGAATATTTGAGATTGATTCTTTTTAAATTCAGGACTTTTTTGTTCATTAAATATAACATTACGTGACACTGTAACTCGTTTAGATACCGGATCATACATTTTGTAATTAGTGTTTTCATATCCAATTAAAATCATTTTACTACTCTTGCTCTCCAACTTCTTTCTCAACTGATCAGGCACATGCACATATCCCTCACATCCAAAAACTCTAATGTGGTCTAGACAAGGTTTTGTCCCTGCCCATAGTTCTAATGGGGTGACATTTGGCGTTTGAGTAGAAGAGGTGCGGTTCAATAAATAGACAGCACAATTAACTGCTTCAGCCCAGAGATTAAGAGATACATTACGAGCATATAGTATGGAACGTGCACTTTCTACTATGGTTCTGATTTCACGTTCTGCCCGACCATTTTGTTCTGGTGTATATGGAGCAGTGAGTTCATGAGAAATTCCTTTACTATCTAGGTATTCTTTAAAGTCTTTACTGGTATATTTACCTCCGTTATCAGAACGTAATGTACGTACACCATGTGAAAACAAATTTTTAATTCGTGCATTATACTTCTTAAAACAGGCTAACACGTCGCTTTTGTGCTTTATAAAGTACACATATCGGTAGCTTGTTGCAGCATCTTTAAAAAGGACAAAATATCTCATACCTTGAACAGATAGCTCACTGAAAGGTCCACATACATCGCTGTATATGACATCACCTGCTTGCTGTGGACCCCTGCTGGACTTCTGGAACGACTGACGTGCATGCTTCCCGTATGCACATCCTTCACACACAAACTTGTCAATATCTGATAAGTCCACACCACTAATGACATTGTTTTTGCACATTTTCTGTATTTCTTTAATGTTTAAATGTCCTAACCTTTCATGCCACGTTATAAGGTCCAATTTTTGCACAATGTTACACACTGGGTTTTGAATTGTTTTTACTTTTAATTCATATAAATTGTTACTTTTCAGAGACGCACACATCACCTTCATATTGTCTTTGTATATGAAAGCTTCTTCATTCATTTTCACAATTTTGTATCCTTGTCTCGTAGCTACACCTTCAGAGAATAGATTTCTTCTTAGTTTTGGTACATACAACACATCTTTCAGAATACTTGTTTCCCACTCTCCATCCATATATCTTTTGATCAATATATTTCCTTGACCTGCCACTTCTAGGGTGTCCTGATTCCCCAGTTTCAAAGGGAATCCGTCATATAGATGTAGTTCCACAAAGTTTTCTTTTTCATATGATATATGAGCAGATGCACCGCTGTCCATTATCCATCCACTAGTGTTGTTGTTCAAATCACTTGTTGCTGCATGAAATGCTAGCATATCTTCATCTACCTTTATTTGTTTTTGTTGTTTAGGTGCACGACAGTCTCTGGCAAAATGGCCTCTCTTGCCACAATTATAGCTTACAAATCTGTGATTTTGTTGCTTGTCACTTATTTCTTTATTTAGTTCTTTGTTTGTCTTTACAAATGGTTTCTTATTTGAGCTTTGTTTTGCTACTAAAAGTGCTGTTTCACTTTCATTTTCTGCATCTAAACTGGCCTCTTCATCTAACAAGCGTACTGTGAGATTCACTATAGTTTGATTTTTGGAATCAAGCGACATCCAAGCTTGACGAAGAGATCTGAATTTAGGAGGCAGCGTGCTAAGTATTTTTGTCATAATTGCAGTGTCGCTGATCTCTTCTCCAGTTTCCTTCAGTTGCTTTGCCAGACTTTCTATCTTTGCTATATGCTGTGCAATGCTATCTCCTGGCGACATTTTGTACTGGTAAAAACGTTCTCTGACTTTTGCTCGTATATGGATTCAAGTTTAGTCATGACTTCTCGCGCTGTTTCGCAATTTTCAATGAGTGCTACTTGTTTCAGATCCATAGCCGACGTCATGATGAACATTGCGAGGCCATCATTTTTGTTTCACTGGGACGCATTGTTTTCCGTTTTCACCTCATTTATATCCAATCCTTTTGCACGTAGGGCACATTTTATCTAGAATTTCCATTGCTTAAAGTTCAATCTATCGAATTTATCGAGATTCATGGTTTTTCCAAAATCCATTTTGAGGTTAAGCACGCGGTTGGTTGCGCCGGTACTGTTTCTTCTTACTATTTTCGCTGCTCTTTGTTTATTTCTCCACTCGCGTAATTCCTGGGCCCATAACCTGTTCAGGTTACACGAATAAACAAGAATTCTGCACGTTTTGAACACTATTTATTGAAAATCAAACTCCACCAAACATTACATAGTCCGCCATTCCATAAAGAAGAAGGAGAGAAAAAAAAATACAGAGTGGAAACTGCCATAGACAAGAAATAAATTTTTAACCCAATACCATTTTCTTTTAAAGTTACACGTTTCTAAGCTAGATGCGTCTAAAGTTGTAAAATGGGCGTCCCCCCCATCTAACTTCTAATCTAAGCGAGTGTAAATTTTGAAAATAATATATAATGTAGATCTTAACAAATACTTTCAACGAAAATTAGTTCGGACGGGATCGAATGAGAAGTTTTTGAGATAGAACACATTTTCAACAACCGCAAACATAACTTTGTACTTCATACAAACACTATGAAAAACAAAGTTATATTTCCTTTAACAAAATTTTGTGGTATTTTACTAAGTTGAAGTATTCCCTGATTCAGTTAACGTTGCCACGGAACCCTCAGTGCGCGAGTCCGACTCGCACTCGGCCGGTTTTTTGCTATTTGCTAGCTCTGACGAGAAGAACTTGATCTCATGTGGCAAATAAATGCTTGAGTTTGAATTTGAGTCAACCAAGACCCTACGAGGCGCCCCCTTCATACCCGTGAGAGCCAACGCCTGTGGATATGTTCCCTCATACCAGGCATGTGGAGCTGGCCATACTATTCGAACGAGAAGAAATATGTAGCTGCTCTATATCGTTTTCAATATAATCGACTCAACGACTAAAAGAACGTGTGGCCATCCACCAATACCCTATGAGGCGCTCCCTTCAAACTAGTGAGAGCGTTGATTCACAATGTACCTACACGTCGAGCTGGCCATACTATGAAAAGAGTTTATGCGTGATCATAGGGACTCTAGTTTGAGTACCTTACGGTTACTGTTTTTATAATGATTAAATATTGATCACCAATCACATACATTGCTCTGATCCCAAAGTAGCTAATGCACTTGTGTAATGGAAATCAGACAACGGTTAGTACCACAACACCTAGACCCGAGACAATATATAAAATTATGATTTCTACATTGACCCGAACGGGAATTTAACCCGGGACCTCAAAGCGGCAACGCCTTGAAACCCAGCGTGCTTAGCTACTGCACTACGTAGGTCGTAAAATGAAATACGTATTATGAACGAACTATCTAAATTATTACATAAAGTAAATGGTAAGTTACCAAAATAATATAACTCTACTAGCGGACCCAGCGAACTTTGCTTCACCCCTAGCACCGTCCCGCCCCGGCCCCGTCTCGCCCCGGCCCCGTCTCGCCCCGGCCCCGTCTCGCCCAGCCTCGTAATTTTAAAAGTTAAGAAAAACACTATAATTGATCAGTTATCGAGCGGGATGAAAAATGATCAAATTACTAAATGGCAATAAAAAAATGGGTTGGTGATAAAAAAGTAAAAATTTAATAGGGTTGTATGTATTTTTTAATGCCACATTATAAAAAAATAAACATAAACAAAAAAATTCGTCCAAAAATTTAAGGGTGAACAACCCTTATCACTTAGAGGTATGATAAATAGATACGAGGGTCAAACTGAAAGTTCTTAGAACTGGCCACTTATAAACAATATAATAAAAAAAATATTCTAAAATTTGAAAATAGAACTCTTTGCCAATATTACTGAGTATATATTTCATTCATTTGTCATTTGTTTTACGATTTGGCGGCAAATTGAAAATTGTCTGTGTCACGTCAACATGAATTTAACACGAGAAAATTTTCGTGCAATGATTTTTTATGACTTTCGATGTCATTTAAGTCAACAAGAAAGTTATGATAGACTACGATTGGCCTTTCACGATGAAGCCCCATCTCGTGCGACTGTTTACAACTGGTTTAATGAGTTTAAACGTGGTCGCACTAATCTCACTGATGATGTACGTGAGTGACGGCCTTCTACGGCGACGACTGAAAATAACATCTGTGTTGTGCGGCGTATGATAGAGACTGACAAAAGAGTGACCTATCAGCAGATTCGGACAAGCTTAGGCATCGGTATGAGTCAAGTGCACAAAATCCTCCACGAACATTTAGCGGTCAGGAAGCTTTGCGCATTGCGCCCGGTGGATACCTCATAATTTGACTAAGGCTCAAAAACTCCATCGTGTGGATTGGTGCCGTAAAATGATTGAAAGATTTAACGGAGGTGACTCAAATGCTGTGTTCGACATACTAACAGGTGACGAAAGCTGGATTTACTGTTATGATCCTGAAACCAAAAGACAATCTGCTCAGTGGGTGTTTCCTTTCGAGGAGTTGCCAACTAAAGTGAAGAGAGATCGAAGTGCGGAAAAAAAATGGTGGCCTCGTTCTTTGGAAGGATAGGTCATTTCGCAACAATTGTGTTAGAGGATCAAAAAACAGTTTCTGCAGAATGGTACACTACCAATTGTTTGCCACTTGTCTTGGAAAAAGTTCGAGAGAAACGACCTCGCAGTAGGATCCTCCTTCACCACGACAACGCCTCGTCGCACACCGCCAAGCGAACGATCGACTATTTGGCGACATCAAACGTTGAATTACTGGGTCACCCGCCGTATAGCCCCGACCTCGCGCCTTGTGATTTTTATTTATTTCCAAAAATTAAAGAAAAACTTAAAGGAAAGCGGTTTATGAATGCTGAAGAAGCGGTGGCTGCGTATCGCGATGCCATTGAAGAGACCCCTAAGGACGAGTGGGCAAAGTGCTTTTCCCAGTGGTTCCATCGCATGCAGCGGTGTATTGACGTCAATGGACAATATTTTGAAAAGATATAATAAAACTAATAACTGGCTAATGTAATCAGTTTTTGATTTTCTAAGAACTTTCAGTTTGACCCTCGTAGTAGCCGATTCTCAGACCTACTGAATACGCATATAAAATTTGGTAAGAATCTGTAAAGCCGTTTCAGAGGAGTACGGGAACGAACATTGTGACACGAGAATTTTATATATAACTAGCGGACCCAGCGAACTTTGATTCGCCCCCAGCCCCGTCCCGCCCCAGCCCCGTCCCGCCGAGTCCCGTAATTTTAAAAATTAAGCATTCCCAGCGAATTTTGTTTCACCCTTAAATTTCTAAAATGGCTATTAAAAAATAAGGGTTGATCGTAGAAGGGTAAAAATTGAGGATTTTATGTATTTTTGTGTGTTGTATCATAAAAAAATAGAAATTAAAAATTTTGACTAAAAAATAAATAAATAAAATTAGGGGTGGACTGCCCCTAACATTTAGGGGGATGAAAAATAGATGTTGGCCGATCCTCATAGATACCGGATAAGCACAAAAAATTTCATCAAAATCGGTCAAGCCGTTTCGGAGGGGTATGGCAACGAAAACTGTGACACGAGAATTTTATATATTAGAAGATTAAAAAGATATTTTCTAGAACGATGACGTTTTATACATAGTACTTTATAGTTTATAGGTCTGTTTCACCATCCACAATTATTTGTGGATGGTGAAACACTAACCAACAAATAATTTAAATATGTCATGACATTTTGGATGAAGTATTGAACAGATAAAACTAACCAGAGCTTATATAGGATATTGTGAATCGAGTCGTTGTTTGTTAGTATACTGCTAATGAAACGATATTTCCTTACAGAAAGAAGACAATATTACACCTGTTAAAAGTGATGTCGGACCTGAAAAAGAAAAAATAGAACCAGATGTTGATGTGCCTGTAAACAATGACAATAACGTTGATATGCCTGCAAGTAGTGACGATCATGCAACAGAAGAGGTCAAACAAGAAAATATTGATAATGCTAGTTTAAGCATTGCATGATGTAGGTACTATCGAGGACTCCGCCTAACCACGTTAGGAGCCGACATCGCTTGCACCTTGCGTCGTATTTTGTTACACGTGACGCTTGTATATGTGTCTTATAAGCAATTCTCATTGAAAAGTTGTTAGGCACGAAAGATCTCGACAGTACATACATAATTATTATATTCGTGTTAAATAAGATTTTGTTACATTAAGTAATAAAGTTTTTAACGTTACATTATATGCTGTTTTATTTTTAACTTCTGCGTGTACAACCCATGAACATTGATTTAAACCATCAAATTGAGTTCAGCCAATTGATTCCATTTGCAATAAACGCCTTTCAAGCAGTTTTCATTAGGTGTCGGTGATAAGAATCCCAATTTTATTATTTAAACGAGGCGAGCGCCCGCCTGCTGCCCTACTAATTCCTTAGGAATTTAATATCGTGGAAAATGCGCCGCATACCGACACAGCGCGCGTGCGGCCTGCCTAGGAATGCCGGTATAGCCTTCGCCTTCCACATTCAATATATAAAAAAAAAAGATTATTTCTATAGATGCGTATGTGTGTTGATTAGTATCATAAAATTCATATTTAGTATAGACAGTGGTTTGACTTTTCTACTTTTATCCACCTACACACAATCAAACTTACTATAGTAACTAATAATACTTCTCTCAAATCTATACGTACCTACCTTGGTATTGCCGGAGATCGATTTTGTTGTGTTTCATATTAATAATTTTCCGGTCCATTTGTATGTTATTCATGCATGATGATCTGGAATTGAATACAATAATGTTATTTAGATATTGCAAAAACTATTTGCTTCGTGTTAGTGGCAAAAGGGAATTAAGTATTCAATGAAGTTGATATTTGTTCCGTTTACCTACCAGCCCGTTCTGTGAGACGGGTAACGAACGTGTGTGTCTGATGTGTGCATTGATTTAATTTATCTCAATGGTTGTCTGTATGTTTTTGACTGACGGACCACAGTGAAACGCAAAAAAAAAGATAAGTTATAAACTTTTTGCGCTGACAGTACGACCCTATTGCACCGCACATTCCATTGTCACCCCGAGCCCCGAAGTGGGAGGGGGTGGTAAGGTTCATTTTAACCTCAGATGAAGTTATCCAGACAGCTGCTTCAATACCGTCTAGGCAGTCGAGAGAAGCACTTCTCTTATAAAAAAATATTTACAAGGGACGTTAAAATGTGCGACGCGTAGGAGAAAGTGCAAGATGCGTGTTAAGTTTATTTCGGCTGTATTTTTTACACTCATCTGTTCCCATTTTTCGTTCTTGATACGCAAAAATCCAGGTATTTAAAAAATAATTTGATCATATTAGAGTCAATGAATAGAAATATTGAAAAAAATTCGATACCTAAACTTAAATAGCACTTTTTTTAATTTTCCCGCTTGTTACGCAGAGCACCGATTGGCTGAAAGTGAATCAGTGTTGGACCCAAATGGTGAGTTGTTGTTGAAATGGCGAGTGGACTACGTAGCTCAAAAAGTTCAATTTGAGGTAATAATATCGGATAAAGCACCGGTGTTTGACTGGTTTGCTTTGGGATTTTCCGATAGAGGAGAGTTAAAAAATGCTGATGTTTGTCTTCTATGGACGGACTACAAAGGAAAAGATCATTTTGAGGTAGGCATACCTTCTGCTAATGAAATTACCTGTAACTAACATTATACTGGGTGTTTGATGCATCGTAATAGAATGCAAAGTTAAAATGGCTTACAGAGGGGGTAATTATTTGTCATCTCCTGCCTTTAAAAAATATAGGCTTTTCAGTTTTTTTTTAAATAGACTTTTTGTGTTTTTATGCGAATACCTGAAATTCGTCATATTTTTTTTAAACTATCATGGTTTTTCTCAATGTTATTATTGTTTATTGTTAAGTATTATTTTGCGGTTTTATTAACATCTACTTCACTCATAAAATCTAGTTTTTTTTTCAGTTTGCAATGTTGCGGAACATAATTTTCCTCAATTTTACCTGCAACTCTTTATTGATGTGAAAAAAAAACAAACGATTGAAGTCTTAGAACTTCATGAAAACTGTGTTTATGCTAATGGTATGCGACAAGTCACGAAAACATTCAAACATCAACATACATTTTCTCATTAATGATCCAGGCCGCGAAATGCTGCATACAAAACTTGCACCCATTTCCATATAAGCCGTTTTAATTGGGCACACGATGTTCCAAACACCGTGTATATTTATCAAACAATCAATTATTTGGATTTGATATAAATAAGTTAAGGTATTGTACTTAACATTATTACAGGATATGCATTCAGATGACCTAGGGAAGTTGTTTGTGGATACGAAACAAGATTGTGAAGGTTTTTATGTAGATAGTAAGAGCAGAAGTATTATTTTTGAACGGTTCTTCGATACATGTGATGATGATGACTATATCATTGAGGTAATATTTTACAACATTTGTGCCAATTATTTATTACTTTGTTTCTTTATCTATTTACTAATTCATATTTACCTTTTAGGACGAAACTGTTCATGTTGTTTGGGCTCGAGGTACCGATAGACTGTTTTCTTCTAAAGGTCTTTGCTTAACTGCAGTTTCAAAACAAAATCATGGATTTATAAGAGTGCGTCTTCTGACTCCAATAAGTATGCCGCAAGTAAAGGCTCATGAACTTAGTATTACAAATAACAATTTGAAAGTACCGGGGGATGATACTACGTATTGGTGTAAAGTGACAAAACTACCTGACTACGTTACGCAGCGGGAGCATCATATAGTCCAGGTTATTTTTTAAACTTTCGCTTTGCATTATAACTTTAAACTTATAACTGCGGGTCTATACCGTCATGTACCGTCAAATGGGTTATAACGTCGAGGGTGTAAGTAGTAACAATACTACTACATAATATGCGTCGCGTATAGGCCCACAGTTATAAGTTTTTAGAAATAGTCCAGGTGTTTTAAATTATACTATATTGTTCTTAGAATTTTGTTATACAAGTTTATGTGACCAAAATCGTATTTTGCAGTTTGAGTCAACTATAACTAAGGGCAATGAAGGGTTAGTACACCATATGGAACTGTTTTATTGTGATGCCGATCCAGATACAGATATTCCGCTTTATGAAGGAAATTGTTTTGCAAAAGATCGCCCGGAAGTTACCAAAAAATGTTCAAAGGTAAAAAACCTTATCTCGTGGCTTAGGTAGTTAAAGTAACAGATAATTTAAGTTAACTAAACCTTAAATCGAATCTTTATAGGTAAAATCAGCATGGGCGATGGGCGCACCTCCATTTATTTACCCAGAAGAAGCTGGGTTACCTTTAGGAGGCCCACATGCAAACAAGTACGTCATGCTTGAAGTACATTACAATAATCCCGAACTAAAAAAAGGTACCAGTGGATTTATCGTTCGCTTGTTTTTCTTTTGATGTAAGGAAACGACTGCGTCCCCATATATTGTTTGCCCTAAAAGTAAAATTCTATGCGACAGACTAAAAGTTAATCCCTCAACCATATGTGAACGAGACACAATAGATATTCTATTGTTATGCGGTTGCCTGCAACCGCTCGGGTGTTTAAGCGAATTCGTTTTTTATACTTGTTTTAAAATATGTAATAAATATATATATCCGTAGATAGCAGGATTTTCACGGGTAACGCAATTAACTATGGATTCAGTCTCTTTTAGACTGTAGGGGCCCCAATTCCACTAATTTATTGTAACAAAATCACAATGGGATAGATTTTTGATGTTAGGCCCTTACTATAACTGTTAAAAATTGTTAGCGGAATCGACCTCCAAATACCTAGCACCATCTCTGCGGCGGGCTAAGTGTAAACATTTCGAATAATCTTCATCTAGGCAATCAAATGTAAATCATATCGAACCGTCACTTTGCCTTTTCTCTACAAAAAAAGCAATTGCTAGCACTTATTTACAAAAGCTAACTGTCAATGCTATGGCATAATCTACCATTTTGGTAAGCGGGCGTCGCTTAGCTTATTAGCGCTATTTTTACCAAACTTAACAATTTTCGGGTCATGGAAGTGGTATTAAATCGTAACAACTCTTATTTTTAGGGTTCCGTAGCCGAATGGCAAAAAACGGAACCCTTATAGTTTCGTCAAGTCTGTCTGTCTGTCTGTCTTTCTGTCTGTCTGTCTGTCTGTCTGTCTGTCTGTCCGTCCGTATGTCACAGCCATTTTATTCTGTAACTATAAGCATTACACTATTGAAATTTGGTAGTAAGATGAATCCTGTTAACCGCTTACCGATTCTCATAAAAAAATAAAAAATAATTCCCATACATGAAACTAAAACCGAAAAAAAAAATTGTCAAACCTATGCGTGTGGGGTGTCTATGGATAGGTCTTTTAAAATGACATTGAGGTTCCTAAAACCATTTTCTTTTAAAGTCTAACGTTTCATAGCTAGACGCTTCCAAAGTGGTAAAATGGGCGTCCCCCCCCCCATCTAACTTCTAAACCAAGCGAGTGCGATATTAATTTTATTTAATTTTATTTTTGGGGGCTACGGCTGTCTCCTTTATATTTACCCGTTCCTTAATAATACTTTTTCAGATTGGATAGACAGTTCAGGGATTACCATTCACATCACAGCTAAAAAACGGCGATACGATGCAGCTATTATGGAGCTTGGTTTAGAATATACAGATAAAATGGCAATCCCTGGTGGGCAAAAAGCATTTCCTTTGACTGGCTATTGTATTCCGCAATGTACCGGAGTGGTAAGAACTTATCGTGAATTATTGTCCGGGGGCAACTTCTTTGAGAAAAATTTACTCCACTAAATAGTGGATGAAGGTTTATTAATTGTTGATAGTTTTTAAAATAATCACGTTCTTAATACTTTAAAAATATGATTTCAGGGAATTCCACCTCATGGTATAGTTATATTTGGCAGTCAACTTCACACACATCTTACTGGCGTTGCGGTGTGGACTCGGCATTTCCGTCAGGGCATAGAGCTGCCCGTTATCAATAAGGATATGCACTATTCAACCCACTTTCAAGAGATAAGAATTTTGCATCGCCCTGTTAAAGTTATGCCTGTAAGTAACCATACCTTGACCACAAAATCCAAAAATGATCTAAATTTTAAAAGTATTTGTTTTTTGCATTAAATTCAAATCATTTATATTATTTAGGGGGACTATCTTCAAACGACTTGTTTGTATAAAACAGTAGACAAAACAAACGCAACAATTGGTGGTCATGCCATAACGGATGAGATGTGTGTTAACTATGTGCATTATTATCCTGCAACTGACCTGGAAGTTTGTAAGAGCGCTGTGTCAAATACTGCTTTACAAAGATATTTTGAATTTGAGAAACGGTTGGTATATTTATATAAACAAACAATAAAATTTTCATTTCTTAAAACATAACATAAATATATATATTTTTTAAAAATTTTAATCGTTTTTAGTTGGGATGACTTTAAAATTTCATTCGAAGCTAGTCCTCGAGATAACTACTTAGCCATTAAACCTTGGACGCCCTTGAGAGTAAGTGCACTAAATTCACTGTATACAGAATCCCCAATATCAATGCAGTGCAACAAGTCTGATGGAAACAGGTTTCAGGTATGGCGCTATGTAGGGAAGATATCATTAATTACAATTTATCATCAAAGGATTTCTCAATTTATTCACATATTTAAATTTTCACATTTTAGGGTGACTGGGAAGGAATACCAATACCACATATTAAAGTATCACTGCCTAATACTCCAAGAATTTGTCCTGACTCGATGAAAGTAAAATATACATAAGTATTTTATAAGCATCATACATTTATTAAATCATTCAATATTCAATATGTATCTTATAGTCACCTGTTATTATGAGAAAGATCGCATAAGTGCTACTTACACCTGTATTTATGGTTGTGTAAAAAATTATTACGAAAATTATGGCATACGAAATAATACAAATAAATTGTTTTTCAGGGAGTACATAACATATTATAAAAATGTTTCTCGTTTTTTAACTTTTCTTGTAGATTTCTTAGATGTATTCATAGCGATATGTTCAATGTAATATCATATAAATAATTATGAAATAAATAATTATAATCAAAATAATTAATTTAATTCATCTCGTCTAACTTAGTAGATATATAGACCGTAAGGGTGGATTCGACCAAACTAGAATAAATTCTAACCTTAGAATAAATCGCTAGTTATCCGAGAGTATATCAATTTTACATTTTACCATCTACTGTTCCAGAATATCGCGTAAAACGGAAGCAACTTAGACCCACCGTGTTGAGTGAAACAAGAGCTAATTCAATCGAGTGAAATGACGGCCTGCCTGCCATATGATTTATGTCATTGTGTCTGAATTTTTGTCGAATTCAAAACTTGACAGCTCGATACTTTACCACGGTAATTTTACCGAAAAATGATCTCAATTAAACAATATCGTATTAACGACATTGTTTAATTGAGAGGTTTTTTACTATCACACCATACTGATTTGGTGCAAAATTGATTTTCCGGATAATACGACAGTTAAATCATTCCTTCTGTTATGAGAGTTAAGTAAAAGCGAAGCTTTTTTCTACCCTCTATGAGTAGTTTCTATTACATTTTACGCTGAAAAACGACTCTGAGTTACAAATATAAAAATTGCTCACACTCCATCCAAATTCATCAGTTCAACAACTGATAAGCACTGAGGAATGTCAATAAAAATAATACCTCAACATTTCATCTACAATTGAAACGCATTAGTTTGCCGCGACCAAGTGTTGGAATGATCTTCCTCCTCCATTGTGCGATGTCTAGACAAATAATTTTTTACTTCTAAGAAAGCCTACAAACCATTGATAATTATATTCTATAGATTTGCAGTAATCGCGGAAACAAGTTGTCAAACAACAGATGTCTGGAGACATATGCGCAGCTTACGTCAAATCAGTGCTCATTTAGACGCCAACCGAGTTGAACCGAGAGATAAATGACATAAAAAATGCGGTTATCATAAATATTGTAAAAACAGGTAGGTAGGTACTAATTAAACATTAAGCTTTGCTTCCTAATTTAAGGAAAACCATCGTTTTTGTAATAAAGGGGCGATGTAATGTCCGTTTCTTTATGCTTGTCGAAAATCGTTGACAAACTTGACATTCCTTTTTACCGAAATTAATCAATCTAAAATAAGATAAACACAAAACTCACCAACTGCATAGATAATTCACCGTTTAGCAGTAAGATATTTTTTAATGAAATACTAAGTGAAATTTATTCACTGATATTATTATAAAAGTTGTAAAAAGATTGTTTATATTATTTGACTAGCATAGTAGACGTTTTTAGGGTTTACGGAACCCTAAAAACGTCTTTGAAAAAAACCCATACCGAATGGCAAAAAACAGAACCTCAAGTCTGTCTGTCTGTCTGTCCGTCCGTATGTCACAGCCACTTTATTCTGTAACTACAAGCATCACACTTAAAATTTTGTAGGAAGATGAATCCTGTTAACCGCTTTACGATTCTTATACAAACAATGAAAAATAATCATATTTAAGGGGGGCTCCCATACATGAAATTAAAACCAAAAAAATGTTTTTGAGTCAAACCTATGCGTGTCTATGGATAGGTCTTTTAAAATGACATAGTTTCTAAAACCATTTTCTTTTAAAGTCTAACGCTTCATAGCTAGACGCTTCCAAAGTGGTAAAATGGGCGTTCCCCCCATCTAACTTTCAAACTAAGTGTATAATTTTGGAAAAAAAAATTGTAGATTTTGACAAATACTTTCAACGAAAATTGGTTTAAACGAGATCGAACTAGTAGTTTTTGAGATGCTGGACATTTTCAATAACCGCAAGCATAACTTTGTTCTTTATACAAACACTATGAAAAAAACAATGTTATTTTTGCTGTCAACAAAATATTGTGGTACTTTGGTTTAGTAGATGTCAAACTGAGTTAAAATTGGCACGGAACCCTTAGTGTGCGAGGCTTGCACTTAGCCGGTTTTTTATAAGGAGGTACAAAAAATTTACGATTGTGAAAGAAACCAATGGAACAATGACAAAAATTTTGAGGTTATCTGACACTTCAAGAACGCTAAGGTGTCCATGGATCAGGGACCCGGAGCACATCTGCTACAGAGTTAAATAAATTATTGGTAATAAAAAAATATGATTATTTAGGATGAGTATTAGTGATATTGACTATCTTGTTCTGACAGTTTTACAGACATTGCTATTAAAATTCAGAATCATATAAGTCATTACTATTGTTATATGTAAAATATATTTTTTTCGACAATCATTCTACTTAATTTTTTAAAAGTCTTATTTGACCCACCAAACTGTGTTTTATCATAATCACCCTAAATCGTCATTTAAATTAACCTTCATTGAAATTATGACAGTTGAACAGCTAAAATTTTGCAAAACCGCGAGCGAATAATAACTGACGACACCATATGTAAACGGTGGAATTATACGTTTTGCCTGCGACATGTATCAGAGTTACCACAATATAAATGGTATATTCTTGAATAGTACATGGTAAAATGGAAAGTTGATATACTTTCGGATAACTAGCGATATATTCTAAGGTTAATATTTATTTTTGTTTGGTCGAATCCATCCAAATCGAACCAGTAGTACCAGATATAAGCGCGTTCGAACGAACTTATCAGCAATAATATAAGTATAGATTTCGACAAAATTAAACACACCTAAATATCAAAACATAAATAGTTGGGTTTGTTATTTTTGCAAGAATTTGAGTAGTGTGTTCTATCAAATGTGCCTCGCGCTGTCACGAATATGCTGAGCGGGGACCTTTTTGACACATAGGTACCTATTATTTATATATTTTATATATCTATTAAAACTGATGTCTATATGTAATAATATTTATAATAACCGTGTTTTTTTTTTTGTTGTTTTGTTTTGTATATGATTGTAACTTATGTGTCAAATAAAATAATTTCTATTCTATTCTATTCTATCAAGCCTTCAAAGCCCTGTGCAAAATTACGAGAGTATTGTAGGTATGTTTATCCACGGATTTGTCTGAAATTTAAAAAACTCATTACAATTTAAAAACCTTCATATAAGCCACTTTTCATTAAATCTAGCGCATATTATAAGATAGTAAACATAGAGGTGTGCATCAGGTACATAGCCCATTACGTGATCGTACGCTACACACATCACTAAAATATGAAGCTCACCCACACGCTGTCAGTTTGACGTTTGTTTGATTGCGGCGGAGTTCTATATTTCTGACATTTTGTTTTCCTTTCTCGTGAACAATAATTTCTTAGTAATTTTCGACTTGCGGATTGATTTTGTACTCTTATAATCATGTCTAATGATTATGGTTTCAACAGTGATGATTCGCCGAACAAAACCAATTCTCATTTACAACTTCCCAGCCCAATAATCACGAGACGAAACCGAACTGCGTCAACGTAAGTAAACTAACGTATTAGGATTAATTATAAGATTTTATAGTTATATGCGTGCTTAAATTCCTTTTTCTTATAGGTCCGAAAAAGCATTAGGTAATCCATTAGAAAGCGGAAAAATCAAATCTTTTTGCCGTGAAAAAGGTCACGGTTTTGTTAGTCCAGAAAAAGGAGGGGAAGATCTTTTTGTGCATATTTCTGAGTAAGTACCTAATAATGAATGCATCCACATGCTACAATAAATAATAAAAGTAATCAATGCTTCTACTGTGGATTTTTTAATTTCTGCACATTTATTAAGTTTAATTATCTAAATACTATTGCAGAAGTAATGTTGCACAAAGGTAGACTTAATGCTAAAAGCATCAAAGCATCACACAGTCAAACTTTTATGTCATGCAGATAATGAATTTAATGTGCACCACATTTCATTTATTTTTATTTGTATTACAAAATCCAGAGCTCTTAATAACATAAAATTGAGACATGTAAGACTTACAGTCAATGATGGATTAACATTTTTTGTTCTCAATATTTTAGGTACTGTCATCAGATAATATTGTGATGTGTGATAGAATTGATGTGTCTCACTGTGTGTGTCAAGATCTTCACATCACATGGCTTCAGTAATGAATTACAAGTAATGATGTAACTAAACTGACACACCATCAATTACTGCCAGTCATGCAATATGCCACTTAAATTTTTTGACATTCCTACCCTATTACTTCAACACCCGAGCAGTTGCAGGCAACAGCATAACAATAGAATTTCTATTGTGTATTGTTTCCTTTACATACGCTTAAGGGATTATTAAGAGAAGGGAAATATTGCATAAATATATATGATTGACCATGCATATTATCACCAATTTTATTTATTCTTAAAATGATAGGTGGTAAATGATAACTCAATTTAAAGATATTTAACAGTTTAGCATTGTGTGTTAGCTTTTTACCACCAGGTATCATATTTTTGTGATCATGCTACTAATAAATAAAACCTTGACATTATTAATATGTTCAGCCAGTTGTTGAAACTTACCATTTTTTTTCTATGTTTAGCATTGAAGGAGAGTATGTGCCCTTGCCAGGAGATGAAGTAATATATCGACTCTGTCCTATTCCACCCAAGTTTGAGAAGAACCAAGCTGTACATGTGCGGATTGTGCATTTAACTCCTGAAAAACATCTCAAGTGGGATGAGCCCCCTCTGTAACACCTTTTTTAATGCCAAAATGTACTTAAACCCTTTCCCAAAAAATCTTTTGCAGTTACCCGTATAATGTATCCCAATATTTTGTTAGCACCTCATCAAATGAATTTGATTTGACACAATTTCTCTTCTGAAGCCCATGTATTAAGTATATTATCAATCTTGTTTGATCAAAATGACTTGTGATTTCAGTCATTTAAGCAGATACAGTTGATTATATTAAAGACTAAATTATAATTTTAAAACTATGTATTTATGTTGACTTTTGAAAAGTTAAAGAATTTATTTTAGTTTTAACGAGCACTAATTACAGCATGAGCTTCTATGGCTAAGGCAATGCATTTATTGAGCCTTAGAGACATGTCTCATAATAAGAATGTACTAATAATGGACAAATATACATTGAATTTTAATCATTCTGTCAATTTATGATCAGAGGTCTGATAGTTCCCTGTGTAGAAAAATATGTATAATTTTTGAAAGAAATTCAGTATTTTGATACAAGTGAGAAGCCAACATGTGGTGCTAAATTTTTGAGGGATTTACCATCATCATAAGATTTTAATATCAGTTCTAGTGTTGCTTGAGTGGGTGATGGCTTCTTACATAAAGCTTGTATGCTCAATGTACTGCGCCATGTGGTATTCATAATACTAAAATAAAAAATAGGTTATTCAAAGGAAAATTTACTATGGTGGAAGTTAAATATTTTTATAAATTACAGAAATGATTTTTTACAAGCTCTCAATAGATTAAACACCAACAATATGTCGGCCTAGCTTTCAATGTTTATATTTATATCTAACTTAAAATAAGTTCTATCCTATTAAGATCTTTTGTAATTGCCTACTAGCTGATAGTTTTATTTGCACAAAATTAAACTCTTTGGTTTGTGAGAAATGAAACTGATGTGTGTCTTTCAAACTACTAAATGTACTTACTGCGTAAGTGCGTACCTAATTGGTTGTGTTAAAATTTAGTATTTTAGACCATTCTTGTTGATTGATAACCTTTAAGTGTAATCCTATTCATTCCGCTGAAGCATTTTTTGGATGTTATCCCAGAATAATTTAACATAGAGTATTAATTGTACTGTCCCCTAATTAAATCATTTCACTATTATGATTGTAGTAAGATTTGTAATGATGTAATCATTCACAAAATGTTGCCATGCTTTTTAAGTTTTTTTAGCAGTATTATGTATGATACAGCGAATTAAATATGTGTAAGCATTGTATTCTCGTATTTTATTTCATATTTTTATATCTTAGCTGGGAAGAAAAGCTTTAAAGTATAAAAATGTTACCACCGGATCTTTACCGCTTAGACTACGCGAGTATCTAAAGTAACTGTATCTATTCTCAATATCAAGGCTATAGTATAGTACTATTATCTTTTTGTAAAAATGTGAAGAAAAGCTTTTTATTATTTTGATGGCTCTTTTATGCCTTTCACAATAAATGTCCTACACGAGAGATGACAAATTTAGGTATATGGAACGTATTTACCATACCAGGTTTACAAACCTAGTATTTGCTTCAAAGTACGTATACCAGGTACAGGCTCAAAATACTTCAAAAACCATGAAAGCATTTTACTTACAGTGACCGGCACCCGCTTCCCCGAAATACTTTTAAACACACCGTAGTTATGAAATTAACTTTTCAGGGCTGTTTGTTTACCTCTGTGTTTCTGTAAAAGACGAGTTGCAGCTGTGGTAGCCACACGTTCATTATAAATAGGTCTAAAAAGCGAGAAATTAAAGAAATACTCGCAACGTTTAAAAGTTTTTCTTACTAGCGCGACTTTGCGCCTAATATGTATCGAAATAGGGATGCATTTTCTATGAAATACTTTCAACGTATTTTAGTCAATAGAAACTCGGATGCTCAAACAAAAAGTAGGTATTTGCTTACAAGTATTTTGTTTTGTAATTTGACCCATAGAAGTACCTACTATGAAGGCATAACAATTGTATGATTTGACCACTCTAAGCAAAAATTGGTAGGTAGGTAATTATCTTATAACCAGATTGTTACACTATAAATAAACGATGCACGTAAAGTATTTCGGTACGCAAACGCGATAGTGTTCCTTATTGTAATAGAGACAAGGTTAAGTCTGGGTTTGAGCCCTGGTGCTGATTTATAGACGTACTTTGCAAGCCCTTGTACTTGAAATAACAAGTACGACCCATGCGTAGACAAATTATCACCATCACAGGTTTAGCTCAATAGGAACTCTTTGCTATACAAACAAAAAACCTGTATATATCCTACCTAGTTCTTTTTATAAGAATTTCTTAGCGTGCTATGCAAGTTTTCTATTCCTAAAAAAGAAAAATCGCAACTTACGTATGAATTCAAAACATATTTTCCATCAACTCATGCACATTGTAATACAGTGGCAGGTAAATGCAAACAAATAAGGTAGGTACATTATTATGTGTTATATTAAGTTTATTAGTCATTCATAAACACAGTATTTAATAAAAATAAAATACACAAAAAACAGTTTAGAAATTAGATTTATGAAATAATTCCAAACATTATTTTTCTTACATTATCTATAATTTTATAACAGCGCTATATTTTCTTACAAAACATTCTTAAATAAATGGCTATTAAAGTAAATAATCGTAGTAAGTAATTTAAATTACATAAAATATTTCTATACAATATAAACATACTACACAATTCACGATTTGCAACCTTAGTCTTATCTCTTAAAGCTTAGTCGTGATTTAATTATCCTTAGTTCTATATTTTCGTGGGGATATAAACAGTATATAACAGTTTAGCGGCAAGTTTGCCCAAATTATTCACTGCTTTACTTAACTGAACTTTATCATTCTGACTTCAAGCGACTTCGGGTCAACACACATGCTCCTACGGCTTTTTATAAAAATACAAATAATGCACCGGCAAGGTGATTTAAACTATCCACCTATGAAATAAAAGTCAGAATGATTCTATAGTTTTAAGTTGTTATCGATTCGTGTATACGACATTTTCCAACTAACACTGCGCAGCTAATCACATAAGCACATTGCATTTCTAATTGGTGTTTTTTCGTTTTTATATCCTTCCTCTATAAAATAAACAATAGTTTTACCGCGTATTTTACTTTATATTACAGATTTTTGTTTTGTATATTCGGTACTGAAAAAAGTGCCTTCGACTTGGTCTATAAAAGCCCATAGATAATCCAATACTAAATCTTATTAGGCACCTATACGATTCTTTATCCTTGGAAAAAAAAACATGCCGAGCTGAATAATATTTATTTTTACCTATAAATATTTAAGAGTGCCTATACAATTTAATTACTTGCATTGTTGTCTGAATACTTGTGAATCAGTAGAGGAGAATGTGTAAAACGTGCGAAGTACCGGTGCTCTACAATGTTTTTAAAACGCGTTTCATGCAGTCAGTCTAGATTCAATGAAGTTTTTTTTTTTAATGATAGTATATTTATGGCCAGCTCGTGGGAGTATTTTCATAAATAGAAAATTATTCGTTGTTTTATAAAATGCAAGTTAGAATGTTTCGTTTACACCAAAATGCTGTTTAACCTACAGGTGTCTACATTAACGCTGATACGGATTGTTTGACTAATGTTTCGTTATCGGTTACTCAAAGATCACCTGATAAGGAGAATTATCCGATAAAATAGTGCATGTAGTTTATTCTTTCCCGTTTGTAATGCTTCCATTCTGAAACAAAAATGTTTGATTAGCTTACCTATATATAAAAAACCGGTTAAGTGAGGGTTCCTTGCCAACTTTAACTGAATTAGGGAATTCACTAACTTCCACTTAGCTAAAATACCACAATATTCTTGACAGCAAATATAACTTTGTTTTTGATTGTGTTTGTATGAAGAACAAAGTTACGTTTGCGGTTGTTGAAAATGTGCTATAACTCCAAACTACTTGTTCGATCCCGTTCAAACTAATTTAAGTTGAAAGTATTTGTTAAGATCTACAGTTTTTTTTTTTTGCTTAGTTCAGAAGTTAGATGGCGTCCATTTTACCACTTTGGAAGTGTCTATCAATCAAACGTTAGACTTTTAAAAAAAATTTGTTTAGTAACCTCGATGTCATTTTCAAACTGTAATCGATAGACACTCACAAGTATAGGTTTGACTAAACATTTTTTTTTCGGTTTTAGTTTCATGTATGAGACCCCCCTTACATATAATTTTTTTTAAATTATTTTTTATAAGAATCGTAAAGCGGTTAAAGGATACATCTTCCTACCAAATTTCAACAGCGTGATGCTTATAGTTGCAGAATAAAGTGCTACGGCACTCTAAAAAAGGAAGTCGTCCTAGTTGGACCACTTATAACTCAAGAACAGCTGTACCGATTTAGCTGAAAATTGGTGTGGAGGTAGTTTAGAACCAGGAAAAGGACATGGTATACTTTCTATCCAGTTCGACGGGGCCGGGGTGAAACAATGTTCCCGCTAGTATATCATATAATAAAATCAGTGTAATGGATATGACTTGATTATGTGTGTTTTGGTATAAAACATAAATATATTTAGAATGTGCGCATACAATGAGATAATTATAAATCTGATATATCTTCGACCAAAGGCGCAGCGGAGGACGTCCACCGACAAGGACAGACGACCTTATAAAGATCGCAGGATCACACTGAATGCAGACCGCTAACAACTGGTCGCTGTAGAAAACCGTGAGGGAGGCATAGGCCTCCCTCAGAACTCAGACTATTGAACATTGGTTCAATAGTGGACTTGGTGGTGGTCCTTTGGCTGATAAATGTAGATGATAATAGATTTCGCCTTGAAAAAAGAACTTTTTTTCACTGTGCGCTGAACGCGAGTATGATAGTGCTTTTAGCTACTTAAGGAAACTGGGCAGATCCTACGATCAAAAGATCCGCTTATGACGTCTACAGGCAACCTGAACAGGACACGTTTTAAAGATCGCTTGATCACACTGGATGCAGGTCGATTGCAACCATTCGCCGTGGGAGACTAAAGGAGAACTTTCTTTAGCCGTGGACGTCACGTCCTACGGTTGATAGTAATCATAATATACATACATATATGTAATATACATTTGTAACAGAAGGCTCAACGAAGTCGAATACGACGTATTTCACTTATTTTTACGATCATTTTTGTCCAAGACATACATTACAAAGTCAAAGTGATGCATTCTAAAAATTTTCATTACTTTTATCATAGAAATACTAAGAACAGTGCATTGCTCAACGTATCGCTCGCAGGCACGCAACTTAGCGCTCTCCTCACGTGGACGCGCATCGCTACGTATTAGCGCTTCGTACGTGCATACATCGTAATAAAGGCCCTTTATGTTTTATCACTTTAAACGAGGTCATCTTATACAGGGTGTAACAAAAAAGCAAAATAAAATTTAAATGAAGTGTAGAGTAGTAAATGTGTAGTTCCTATGCAAAACCACAAACTTGTGCGAGTATAAATTACTCATTAAATTGATGCTAAAGTTTTAACAACAACTTATCGGTGATAACCTTAAATATCAGATGTTAGGTGTGTGTGTGTGTGTGCGGCGGGCGAGGGTTCGCTAACGAATGACCGCAGATTCAGGGTTGTCTATACTTTCGGTAAAAAAAATATATTTACTTAGTGGGAAAAAAAGTTGTTTACTTTTAACTAAAACTTCTACTACTTAACTTAATATGAAATTGACATTACATACATACCCTCAAATATTATTTTGCCTTTTTGTTACACCCTATATATTAATATATTACTCGTATATCCCACAGTCAAGGCGTCGTTAAGTCTTTAGTTACACCCTGCAGTCATAGTTACCTCCTCCCCCTGCGCGAGATGGTAGTGCCGCTTGCGCAGCGCGGCGAGGCGCGCGCGCTCCGCGTCCAGCGCGCACTCCAGCTCCAGCGCGCGGACCTTGCTCTCCATCTCCAGCCGTCTAGTCGCTGTCAGCGTCAGCGCAGATGTGTCTAGTGCCTCTGCAGAGCAAATAGAGGACATTGAACCCCTGTTAATAGCGTATGCCCACTACTAACTGTAACGAATTTTTCGCCACATGAATTGAGCCAGTTGTCATTAACGCATACCATAATCGACGTTCAAATTTCCAAGAAATACGTCACTTTTTTGTCATCGATCTGCAACATATTTCTTGGTTAACATAGCTTCTTTACAGTGCGACAAGGACCTTCAATAAAGTGCGCTAGCATTCAATAAAGGTAGCCAGTGCAAGAAAATTTCCATTGATTCAGGTAGATTATTTATTTATTATTAGGGTCTTTATATTAATAACCTTCTGTTTTTTGCCCAGTTTGCCCGACTAAGACAAATCGGACCAATGGGAACGGTAGTGATAATAATAGTACTAAACATGTATGTTTATATCATTGTAAAAAAAGTGTATTAACAATAAAAACCATTGAAAATGATAACTTTATTTAAGGAGTTTAGCTCTACGGTATTTAAAAACATTCATTTTAATAGTTTTCACAGAACACTTAAGAAAATAAAACAAAAGGTAAAATCGGAAAATCTCTTGTAAGATTAGAGTGGTTTTGCTACACTCAATCTGGTAACCACATTCATGAATTTCACAGTGTTAGTTCTGATTTTTGCCGGTGGCCAACGTTGGTTGACGGTAACAATCAGAACTAACGCCATCTAACTCATCAAGCGGCCGCGGTTCAATTCAGTTGTAATTGACATACTTTATTGATTACTAGCGGTCCCCCGCGACTTCGTCCGCGCGTTTTGAGTTTGCTCCCTCTCCTCCCGTCGCAGCGTGATGTTTTATATTCTAAAGCCTTTCTCAATAAATAAGCTATCTAACACAGAAATATTTTTTCAAATCGGTTCAGCAGTTCCTGAGATAAGCGCGTTCAAACCAACAAACTCTTCAGCTTTATAATATAAATTAGCGCAAGCGCACGTTGTACTTAAGCTGCGAACATTATTTTGGTGCGGAGTTATGTTAAAACTGTGATAGCTCCTAAGATATTTATTGGAATCAAATGATATAAAGGGCAACTTTGTTCTAAATGAAATGCTCGTGATAATGAATTATTTATTTTGATAAGAATAAATACCTGTGTGTATAATACACCCCTAAAAATGATGCATTATTTTTTTACAAATTTATTAACATAAAAAAGGTTGTAGTAAGTCAACCATAAAAGATAGACTTATCCTGTCGCGGACTTTATTATAGAACTCTTAATGCTGAACAATCTTGTCATACATGATTTTTGTGTAACTTTAGCGGTTTCCGCAGCGTACGCAGCGGAAGCTCTCAAAAGGAATATCTTTCTCCCGATTTCGCAACATTTTTCATTGCTGCTGTGGTCTTGTGAGTCGTATCTTTATGTTATATAGCTTAAAGCCTTCCTCGATAAATGGACTATCCAACATAAAAATATTTTTTCAAATCGGGCCAGTAGTTTCTGAGATTAGCGCGTTCAAACAAACAAACAAACTCTTCAGCTTTATAATATCTATACTAATATTATAAAGCTGAAGAGTTTGTTTGTTTGTTTGTTTGTTTGTTTGTTTGTTTGTTTGAACGCGCTAATCTCAGAAACTACTGGCCCGATTTGAAAAATCTTTTTTACGTTGAATAGTCCATTTATCGAGGAAGGCTTTAGGCTATATAACATAAAGATACAACTCATAAGACCACAGCAGCAATGAAAAATGTTGCGAAAACGGGAGAAAGATATTCCTTTTGAGAGCTTCCGCTGCGTACGCTGCGGAAACCGCTTAAGTTACACAAAAATCATGTATGACAGGATTGTTCAGCATTAAGAGTTCTATAATAAAGTCCGCAACAGCATATGTCTATCTGTTATGGTTGACTTACTACAACCTTTTTTATGTTAATAAATTTGTAAAAAAATAATGCATCATTTTTAGAGGTGTATTATACACACAGGTATTTATTCTTATCAAAATAAATACATTCATCATCACGAGCATTTCATTAAGAACAAAGTTGCCCTTTATATCATTTGATTCCAATAAATATCTTAGGAGCTATCACAGTTTTAACATCACAACAAAGCTGAAGAGTTTGTTGGTTTGAACGCGCTTATCTCAGGAACTGCTGAACCGATTTGAAAAAAATATTTCTGTGTTAGATAGCTTATTTATTGAGTAAGGCTTTAGGATATAAAACATCACGCTGCGACGGGAGGGAAGGGAGCAAACTCAAAACGCACGGATGAAGTCGCGGGGGACCGCTATATATTATAAAGCTGAAGAGTTTGTTTGTTTGAACGCGCTTATCTCAGGAACTGTTGGACCGATTTGAAAAAATATTTCTGTGTTGGATAGCTTATTTATCGAGAAAGGCTTTAGAATATAAAACATGACGCTGCGACGGGAGGGGAGGAAGCAAACTCCAAACGCGCGGACGAAGTCGCGGGGGACCGCTAGTTAGTACATATAGAGAAGAGTGCTTCACTTGCTCAGCAAGGTTCGATTAAACGTCACACAATGTTGACTGTAAATGACTATAATATTTATTCATTTCTTCTGTTCGGAAAATAGAACTTTCATCATAGTCTATCTTAGACGGGTGGAAAATAGCTTTTCCATCTCTAGGGTGGAAAGTAATTTAGTTTTAATTGCTACAATAACAAGCTGAGTCAAATATGATTGAGTCACATATTATATTCAAATAAAAAAATATTTCCATATTTTTAAGATTAACTAAACATAAGCGTGTTTATTATGGACACTGATTTTAAAAATTTACAATTGGTCTAATTTTTAACAATTTAAAATCTACAAATATAATATTCGGGTACCCGCCATCAGGGCTTGAAACCGGTTCAAGATTTACCGGTATTATAACGGTTAAACCGGTTTTATCGTAAAATTCCGTTCCGGAGCGGAACCAAATAAGAGTGATACTGTAAACCATACTAAACCGGTTTTCTGGCCGCTTGCGACGATCGCAACGAGACTTGTTTTTTGACCGAATATTCTTCGAAAGAGGTTAGAATAATTATCAGATTCTACAGAATTATTCCTTTTGCCATTTTATTGTTTATATAATATAATTGCAATTTCCAAAAATATGTCGAAGAATTACCACAGTACGTATCTGATAGGATATATGAACAAAATAAGTTTTATTGAATAAAAACAAACGTCAATGCGCTCACCGCACGCAGGTCTTCACGAAGTTGAGGTGGTTGTCCTAGCTGAACGAAAAGTTAAACCGGTTAATGAAAAATACCCATATTTTTCCGAACCGGTTTAAAAACCGGTCCAAAGGATCATAACCTTTTTCAAAAAGTTCCACCTGTATTTTCGTTAAACCGGGTCAGAAAAAAATCGGCCAAGTGCGAGTCGGACTCACGCACTGAGGGTTCCGTGCCAATTATGACTGAATTAGGGAATTCATTTACTTCTACTTAGTAAAATACCGCAATATTTAGTCGACTGCAAATATAACTTTGTTTTTCATAGTGTTTGTATGAAGTACAAAGTTATGTTTGCGGTTGTTAAAAATGTGTTATATCTCAAAAACTACTCGTTCAATTCCGTCCGAACCAATTTTCGTTGAAAGTATTTATTAAGATCTACATCATATATTTTTTTCAAAATTTACACTTGCTTGGTTTAGAAATTAGATGGGGTGGGGGGGACGCCCATTTTACCACTTTGGGAGCGTCCAGCTATGAAACGTTAGACTTTAAAAGAAAATGGTTTTAGGTACCTCTATAGTATTTTAAAAGACCTATCCATAGACACCCACACGCAGAGGTTTGACAAAAAAATAATTTTTGGTTTTAGTTTCATGTATGAGAAGCCCCCCTTAACAGTCATATTTTATTATTTTTTGTATCAAAATCGGTAAGCGGTTAACAAGATACATCTTTCTACCAAATTTCAATAGTGTAATCCTTATAGTTACAGAATAAAATGGCTGTGACATACGGACGGACAGACAGACAGACAGACTTGACGAAACTATAAGGGTTCCGTTTTTTGCCATTCGGCTACGGAACCCTAAAAATACCGGTTTCCAAGCCCTGCCCGCCATACATAGTGACAATTATTTTTTCAATTTAAATTGTTACATTTTGTTTGTCTTTGACATTATTGCACAGATTATTAAGCAGGCGGAGGCGAATTGTCGCGATTTTGTTGCTCATTAATCTTCTTACTCCCTCTCACCTTTAGCTGTCACTCGTAGCGCTATTTCATGAGGCAAAATTGAACCTGGAATTTGACATGATCTGTGGTAGTTTTGGTGATAAGGTTAAGGTTGCGTTCTTCTACTATTATTTTTGTCTGTTAGAAAAAAAACGATCGATATTTTTAACAATGATTTGAAATATTTGATATCGTTAGTGTTTTATGTATGTCTATCGTGCCGTTACTGTCATTCTAATCGTGTGTTTTATGTATAACGACAGAAAAATAACTGTTATATTATGTAAAAAATTGAGGTTTCATCTTTCGCCAAATAATATAATATCTCATCACTGTATCACAATCACACAGCTATATTTATTTATTTTTCCTCACAGTCGAAATGAAAAATAGTATGTATAACTCGAGTGAAAGCACCCATTTCACTCTCGAAATATTAGCGCTCTCACTCCGTTCGAGCGCCAAAACTTCTGGATTGAAATGTGTCACTTTCTCCCCTTGTATAACAATCTACTATTCCGTCAGTAAGTTGTGAACGGGTCCCGACCTGTGTCGTGGCGCAGCGCGGAGCCGGCGCGCACGGCGGCCACGACGGCGCCGGTGGCGGCGGCGACGGAGCGCGAGGCGCGCGTGAGGCGCGCGAGCGGCGCGGAGGCGGGCGGCGCGCGCGCGCGGGACGCGGCCACGAGCTGCGCCGTGCTGCCGGCCACCTCGTGCGCCGCCGCGCTCACGCCCTCCAGCCGCCCCGCCGCGCCCACCGCCTCGTCCGCGGACGAGCTGCACGACAACAAACACTCACCTATACTCTGAATTTTAATTAGATGGACCAATATGGCATTAAGTGGGTGTGACCACTTTTTCGAAATTTAAAAAATTTAAATTTTATTCACTCGATTATAAAATATTCAAATAAATTCTGTTAATAAAAATCATGTTTCATACAAAGATCATCATTCTTTCTAAAAATGTATTTTAAAATAGTAGTTTATGAAACTGGTACATAATGAGAAGTATTATACACGAGTGTGATTTTAAAAAACGAGCGAAGCGAGTTTTTAAAAAAATCACACGAGTGTATAATACCTAGTTATGTGCAGTTTCATACACTACTTTATCTACTCTCATTGAACACGAACATATGGCTAAAAGATAAAGATTTCCATGCTAAAAAGTCTTGATAACATTTATCGTATAATTTTCTTGACTTTACTGGTAGTAGATTAAGACACTGCTTTCGCAGTCTCTAAAATGTCGGGCGGCGTCAAATTTTCTGCACTTTCACTATCAGACATTTTAATAAACACTAATAATTATATACCGAAACACAAACGTACTATGACGCCAAAATTCCCGTTAGGTGATAACGCATGCGCCAAAGCGCGCGCAGCCACAGATAAAAAAATTAAATAGATGTATCTATGATCTGTAATCTGTATCGTAATAAAAAAAAAAAAATATTATAACATTATTTTGTTAAATAAATAGTGTCATAATTATTTTTTAAAATTTCATTTCGATATACTATTTATAAAGTACGTCTATATAAACTCGTTTTGAGTTTTGTATTTTGAATTTAACGATATGAGAGTAGATAAAAATAATAATTTCATTCACTCGAAGATAAAATATTCAAATAAATTGTGTTAATATAAAACATGTTTCATACAAAGATCATCATTCTTTCTAAAAATGTATTTTAAAAAAGCATAAAAAAACATCTTTGTTTTTACAGTGTTAACGCATATGCTGCGTGACGTCATCAATGTTGCGAGATTGCTCTTACAATATCCGAAGGAAATAAATGTAATTATAATTTGGCTTCCTCCATCTTAACAGAGATATTGTGAGAGCAATCTCGCAACATTGATGACGTCACGCAGCCTGCGCGTTAAAGTAAGCGCTTGCAAAATTCAACATGCTTGCTAATGTGACGGCCGAGTGGTATAGGCATACACCCAGATAGGGAAAGACACGGGGTTCGATTCCTTGTCTCTCACACAGCCAAAGTTGCTTTTTACAAGTGCAATTTATAATAATAATATATAAGCATAAAAAAAATAAAAAAATTACAAATCACACAAGAATATTGCTTTTGCAGGAAAAAGTACCTAAATATTTATAAACTGTTTTATTGTTACGTTTATATAACGTTTACATGTATTATTTATCCTAATGAATAAAATCACATTATTGAAAGTCATATCACAAATTCAAATCATCGTGTGCAATCGAATTGTTACAACACTATTGGTATTACACTAGCAACATTAAAATATAAAAAATACAATTGAAGTTGTCAAATATAAAACCAACTCACACGAGCAGCTTAGCGGCGAACACGACAGCCTTCGCCGCAGATATCAAGCCCTCGGACCACTGCGGGTTGTTCCTGTACATCTTCTGCCTCGTCTTAGGGTCTCCTAGTTCGTTTTGTAATGCGCGCGCGTCTTGAACTAGCATCTTGACGGCCGCCATGAGTGTTGTGCACGCATCGAGGATCTTGCCGTTCACTTCGAGTTTGACGCCCGAGTCGCCTGCGCGGCTGGCTGCTAGCATTTCCTGGTAAATAAAAGTTCAAATATACCCATTTCCACATATAATAAAACTAATAACTTACACATCAATATAACTATTGCACTGTCGTGATGTAAGTACTATTTGAAGCGTTTTTTGAATAAAATGTTATCCCTCGCTCGCGACGTTAGTATTGCAAGACTAAATAAGGATAAGTTAAAAAGTATACGCAAACAGATTCGATAGGAGAATTACTGATAAATTAAATAGGGACGTGGCGTACGAATTGCGAGCTCTGACATGCACAAACAGAACTATCGCCTTCATCGGCTAATTATACGACTTAGCTTTGGATTGGCGAGTACATATCACTTCTTTAAGTGACCTAATGAGAAGGTATACCTCTACATACACATTCTAGGTGTAACGTCACGTCGATCTGTCCGCTTCCGCCGCCGTCTAATGGCCATTCCCTATATACTAACTATAGTCAAAGTAAGACAGTTTTCTCGACCGGAGATGTTATTTCGTATTGCCAGAAGTTTCATAGGGAAAAAAACATCTCTCTTCTAGGGCATAACCAGAGATAGAATGGACATGGCCGTAAGACACGCTCAATACACGCTCTCCTTCCTCTCGCATAGGTTCTGTTGAGGTTTGGAGATTCGCATAAAACCTCTATGTCTCAAACATTCGACGAATTAAACTTCGAATGCGTGGAAAAACTTTCTTTACAAATCAATTTTGAAGTAACGTCAAATTGAATCAGATGGTTGAGAAATTGAAACATTTCCTGTACATTAGTTACATTTGTCACGATTTATAAACTAGAAGAGTGAAATGTATTGAAATACGACTAAAAGTTTATGAGATATCAAGGAGATAAAGCAAGTTAAGTGTTCATCTTTTGCAAACAGCATATTAGTGATAGGACACATACTCCGTTCACTCGGATTCCCATTTATAGTAAACCCTTAAGACACAGCAGCGCCCGGTTACTGCAGTACCTACTGATATGTCTCACCTCAATCTGCGAGGCGGCCTCCGCGATGGCGCGGTCCATGCCGGCCAGCTCGTCGTCCACGCTACCGCCACCGCCCGCGGCCCGGTCCGCCGCCGCTGCGGTCTGCGACACGCTTAGCACGTGCTCCCGCGCCTGCTCGTATGACGCACTCGATAATGTGCCGCTCTTCAACGACTCGAGGCATTGCTTTGTCGCTGATAACATCGTTCTGCATTCTGCGTTTAATTCTGGAACAAATGATAAGTGAAACGTTGTTTTTCATATCAGACAATATATGTGATATTTGCAATACATACTAGGTTATACAGACTTGCTTAAAGGATCACACTGGATGTAGACCACTCACAACCGATCGCTGAAAAAACGTGGGGGACGCCAATGTTCAGCAGTGGACTTCCACTGGCTGATAATGATGATGATTTATAATGGAAGACTTGGCTTCTTGTCTTACTATGAATTGGGGGTCACGTGTTAAAGAAAATCAAATAAACTAATTACGGTTTCAGTAGCCCTTTTTCCAATAAACTTACTTTCAGAGAGCGCTATATCCGTCGACAAGTTGGATACTTCGGCGGCGTACGCCGAGAGCTGAGCCGCATTGTGCGCGGCCAAAATTGCTGACCTCGCCAACGACTGCTCGTTGCCTTTGACCTGTTGACATTTACATAATTTAAAATGGTTCATAGTTAATTGGTTTGGACGGGATCGAAATAGTAGTAACCACAAACATAACTTTGTTCTTCATACAAACACTATGAAAACAAAGTTATATTTGCTGTCAACAAAATATTGTGGTATTTTAGCTAAGTCGAAGTACGTGGATCCTAATTTAGTTAAAATTGGCACGGAACCCTCAGTGCGCGGTCCGACTCGCACTTAGCCCGTTTTTTTATTATTAGATGAATACTTGGACTAGCTGATACAAAAGTATTTCTATCCACAGATCTAATCATTTTTTAAAAGTATTATTGAAACACATTTAATAAAAATAATTACTAAAAATCTATAAAAATCTGTGGAACATACACGGGTGATTCGAGACGCTCTAGCTCACCTCTGGGGTTTGGCTTGGCACTATTTTTGGGACAACATGTATACAGAAATATAAATTATAATTTCAATGGCCTATTTTACCTGGTCGTGTTTAGCGAGATCCTCAAGCGCATTAGCCGCTAGCTCGGCGGCCGCGCGGTTGGATTCCTGCGCGCTGCCCGTGTCCAGCGCTGTTAGCGCTTTGGCCGTCACGTCCAACGCGGCCTCGCCCGCACAGGACACTATCTTTGTGCTCTCTAGTTGGAAAATTAAGTTATTGACATCAATGGTTGAATTAAACAGAAATCAATTATTTCAAATAAATACATCGTGATAAGAGGTAAAAAGGTATCGGTAGATCAGTACCGTTACCATGAGTTTACGTCGGTTTACTCACTATAGTGGCGACGTAAAAAGTCTATGGAAAATTATACAGCGCCACTACCGGTCAAGGGCAGAACTAAAATATTGCATACAAAAAGTAACGTCGTCGCTAGCAAGTAAAACCGCCGTAAACTCATGATAATGGTACAGAAACATTTCTTAAACTTCAAGTAAACGGGGCACACAAGCTGTTAAAGTAACTCGCAAGTCAGTGTAAGTTTCTATTATGCTATTAATGTAGAATTGGTAGACTAGTGTGCTCTAATTGATGATGAACAGTGTTATGTAAAAAATATGACACAAAGTAAATGCTTACGCTTCTCCAATTCTTTCCTGGCCTCCTCCAGCTGTTTCTTGAGCGATGCAACATCGACTTCCAAAATCGAGTTATGTTGCAACAAATCCTGTAATTCACACTCAGCATTCAATCGCTGGTTCTCAGCACGCTCTATTTTAGTTTCTAACATCTAATTAAGTTTCAAAATATCCCAGAAAAGTAAGAAATAGGAGAAACAAAATAAGAGATACTTAGCGTGACGGCCATCCATTTGAGCAAGGAGATTCAGCAGCAGATCAATACATGCACGAATGCGTTCGCAGAACGTTGCGATGCCGAGCCAAGTCGCAGTTGGAAAGAGAATAAAAGAAAAACATGCAATTAGAAGTCATGCCACTAAACTAGCAACGTGCAAATCAAACACGAATTTAACTATTGAACATATATCTTTCACTAACCCAAGAATTTAAAAGGCTGAAATTATAGTCCAGTTCAGAGTTCGGAGACAAGTTAATATTTTCTAAACAACTTTGTTCACAAAAGCACAAGGATTTAACAGTAACGAAAATATACACAACACTTCAACAATATTTAACACATTTTTATGCAGATGATGAACTGATGAGATGTTAATATGATAACGACACAGGCATCCGCCATCACCGATGAAATGATTTACACAAATGTATCAGCGACATTCATTGTTAGTATCCTAACCTGTTTTTCATTTTCTTTCTGTGATATGAGTAAATCCATTTCTTCCTTATCCTTTAACTTAAGATCTCTTAACTCTGCTAACTCTTCTTTTAGTGTCTTTATATCTGACTGAGTTGTAACAATGATTGTATCTTTTTCTTTAATCTGCGTGCTTAAAAGCGCCTCTTGTTCTAGAATTTTGGCATTCAAAGTTCTGATCTCAATTTCTTTTTCCGATTTGAAATGTTCATAGTCAGATTGAATGTTATTTTTTTCAGATTTCAACACGTTGGTTGTTTCTTCACTTTCATTCACCATAGACTCGTACTTGTTGCTCAATTTTTCATATGCATCTTTCATCTCATTTTCTAATTTTTCGAATGCCTAACAAAAACAAGTCAATATATTAAATGGTTAAAAAAAAGGACACCACAAAACATGTACAAAACTAACCTTTTTGTCTATATCGATCTGGTTTTCTAAACTAAGTTTTGCGTTGACTAATTGTTGTTTTTCACTAGTAAGCTTCAAGATTTGCTCATTGAGATCTCGGAATTCTTGGTTCTTTAATGCCAAGTTACTTTCATTTCTTGCGACAATATTATCATGTTCTTCTTTTAAAGTTATGAACTCATTCCTACCTATTTCCAATTCAGCCTGCGTCTCTTTGAGCTCGTCTTCCAGCCGCAGAACAGTTTCAGACAGCTTGGTGACGTCTACGTTCAGAGCAATGACTTGCTCATCTTTTTCAGCAATCATATTTTTCAAGTTCCCTATAATTTCATCTTTGCACTCAACCACATTTTGTAGCTTATCATTAAGAATTGCTACTTCAATAACTTTTTCTTTGTATTTGCTATCAAAATCAGTCTTTTGGTTTTCAATTGTCAACTCAGCATCTTTCAATTTCAAACGTAGATCATCAATCTCTGTAGTCACTATATTTATTCTCGATTCCAGCTCTGATTTCCTTTTACTCGTTAATGTGAGTTCTTCTTGTAGATTGGCTATTTCTTTATTTTTATTGTTTTCTAATTCTTCCATACATACTTTAGTCGTTGATTGCGATTCAGTTAACAATATTTGAATCTCACTCAAGGCGTCAGTTTTATCTGCGATTTCATTTTCCAGTAACTCTATTTTCTTGGATGCTTCGTTTAACTTTGCTTCAATACTCTCTTTTTCTTCAGCTAAAGCTTTTGAAATGGAATCACTGTTTTCTTTGTACATTGTGAGTTCATTAACAAGCCTTGCGATCTCTGTAGTTTGTTCTTGTAATTTTGCTTCGTAACCTTTTTTTACACTTTCTATGTCATTTTCTAAGATGGCAATTTTCCCCAAAGCTTCCTCCACTTCAATGTCTTTAATATTAACAATATTCTCAATTTCTTTATTTTTATTATCTATTTCACCTTTTAACTGTTGACATTGGTTTGCAAAGTCTATTTCGTCATCTATACATTTCTGTTGGAAATTTTCTAGCTCCACTTGCATTTTGTTTATAGAAACTACCTGTTCCTAATGAATGTATGTTAAATTATGATGAGTATGCTTATTTAGTTAAAACACAACTTAATTGCTACTGAATAGTAAATACTTAGTCTACAAATGATCGAGATGAGACTTTTAACTACTAACTTTTTGTTAAGTCAACCAAAAACATGCACTATTGATATGAATACTCATTAATGTTAGGTTATATTCATGCAATGCACCTTAAACCTACTCCAATGTTATCTGTACAAACATAATATACATGAAATGCTGAATAGAACATACCTCTTTCTCCAGCTGGTGTTGCTGTATCAAGTCCGCTACTTGTTGCACCGCCGCTTCCTTTTCTTCGACTACCTTTTGATACTGATCCGTGCTCTTTTCCCTAAGTCCTAAGAGTTCTGCTTTTACTGTACTTAGTTCGTTCTCTCTTTCCTCTTTCTCTTGTTTGATTTTGTCTAATGTTTCTTTTGTTTCTTTCAGTTCGTTGGCGAGTGTCGTTAGTTTCTCCTCCTGTTCCGCCTTCGCAGTCTTATGTTCTATTTCGAGTGCCTCCATTGAGGCTCTTAAAGTTTCTAGTTCCACCTCCTTTTGTCTGGACTGTTCAAGTTCAGATCGGAGGTTCGTTAGTTCACTTTTATACGCCTCGACTTCTTCGCTTGTCGATGCACTCTGTTGTAGCAACTCTACGTCTCTGGGGAAAATATCGTCTGTTATGAAGAGGTCTAACTTAATCACGCTGTAATGTTATTTTGATAATTCATTTAGTCCATAGGCTAGTTTCCATTACGAACGAATCAAAATATTGGTATTTTCTAGTGATAAATTGTGGAATGGAGATATCAATAAACTAAGTTATTTCTGAAATAAAATTAGGATTAATAATATTTTAAATAATTAAGTATGTCCAAATACTAATTCAGTCACGTGACTTTAGACGCCTACGTAAGGATGTGACGTCAAGCCTTCCACGGTGGCGCACTTTTTCTGTCATAGACAACTCTTTGTAGTATTTTGTTGTCAAGAAGACTTTTTTGATTGAAAGCACTGACGTCATTTAGGACGCCATGACAGTTGAGCGGTTTTGAGACCATAGCATTTTTAAATTCAAACTGAGTTTAAGAATCATGTAAATGTTAAAAAATATTAAGGCTTTTTTATTAATAAACTAGCGGTCCCCCGCGACTTCGTCCGCGCGTTTTGAGTTTGCTCCCTCCCCTCCCGTCGCAGCGTGATGTTTTATATCCTAAAGCCTTTCTTAATAAATAAGCAATCTAACACAGAAATATTTTTTTCAAATCGGTTCAGCACTTCCTGAGATAAGCGCGTTCAAACCAAACAAACTCTTCAGCTTTATAATATAATTAGCGCAAGCGCACGTTGTACTTAAGCTGCGAACATTATTTTGGTGCGGAGTTATGTTAAAACTGTGATAGCTCCTAAGATATTTATTGGAATCAAATGATATAAAGGGCAACTTTGTTCTAAATGAAATGCTCGTGATGATGAATCTATTTATTTTGATAAGAATAAATACCTGTGTGTACAATACATATCTAAAAATGATGCATTATTTTTTACAAATTTATCAACATAAAAAAGGTTGTAGTAAGTCAACCGTAAAAGATAGACTTATGCTGTCGCGGACTTTATTATAGAACTCTTAATGCTGAACAATCTTGTCATACATGATTTTTGTGTAACTTTAGCGGTTTCCGCAGCGTACGCAGCGGAAGCTCTCAAAAGGAATATCTCTCTCCCGTTTTCGCAACATTTTTCATTGCTGCTGTGGTCTTGTGAGTCGTATCTTTATGTTATATAGCTTAAAGCCTTCCTCGATAAATGGACTATCCAATATAAAAATAATTTTTCAAATCGGGCCAGTAGTTTCTGAGATTAGCGCGTTCAAACAAACAAACAAACAAACTCTTCAGCTTTATAATATTAGTATAGATTTACAAATATAATGTTTTATTTAGTTTTTGAAATTTGGTCAACTACATGTAAGGATACAGAGACAAAGACTTACTTCATCCTATCGTTGAGTTGTTGTTGCAGCGCTACTTTTGCGCTTTCGTGCTGAGCAGCTGCGGCTCTCAAGCTAGCCGAAAGTTTATCCACCTCAGCTTTCTAAGGAAATAGAAAAATCTTATATATGATATATAACATTCTGTTGGTGTAGAAATATTAAAACAAATAAAATTTGCTTGAGCTTGAGACAAAACAAAGTTAGCTGGGTCCGCTAGTATTTTATAGATGAGTTAAGGGCACAGTAAAGTAGCAAAAACTATGAAAAAGTAGTAAGATTCATACTTGTCTAATGAGTGCGATGTGTTCCTCTCTCAACTGTGTGTACGCTCCTTTTAGTTTTTGGAACTTCTCGTCTGTAACTCTGGCTTTCTCTTCGGTTTCCGCTAGTTTTTCTGTTCATAACAATAATAAATATTAGACCTGAAATAATAGTAATGATAACAAAATGTTAACTGTGGATACTTACGATTAATTACGGGTGTCTGTTCTGATAGCATTCTGGCTCTCTGTCGTTCTTCTTCCAATGCAGTCTGCAAACGAAAAATAATGTTAATACAACTTATCTAACCATTTTTTATTCAGATAACATATTTAAGAAGATCGTATATACCTTAGCTTCTCTGAGTTCCATTCCAAGGCGTGTGTACTGTTCCCTAGCCGTACCCACAATTGTGTTTCGTTCTTCTACCATCTCTGTCCTGTTATAAGTAAAATACAATGAGTGAGAGAGTGAGAAAGACGAGAATAGGAATACTATTTACTACATCAGGGTAGATAAAAACACCGTATCACATACAGTTTGTGAGCATTTTGAAACATAACTACGACGGAGAAACTTTATGTGAAAGCGCTATAACTATACATGTGTACATGTAGAGTATGTTTATCTTTATTAGGGCTGATTTTTCAATAGTCAGATAAGAATTATTCGTCGAACAAAATACAATATGGCTAATTTGAAAACGTCACCTAATTGCCAGCAATCATACGTAATTGTCATATTTTAAATCTGTCGCTTTATAATTTATCAGTCTGATTTGTTTTATCTGACTATTGAAAAATCGGCCCTTAGTCTAATATTGCAAACAATCTTTTCATAACTTTTAAACTAACATCAGAGAACAAAACTATTTTACTTTTGATTGAAAATGGACCTCAGTTCAACGATTAATTGTCTATGTAGGTTTGAGTTTTGAGGTTATCTCATTTAAAATGAATCGTTTTGTTAAAAAGGGATGTTAAGAAAGACTGTATACAATATAATATATAGAAACTTAAGTGGTCAGCAACAGAGCAATGTTGCATCCATACTTTTGTGCGGCACATCTGTTGTTTTTATATTGTATTTATTATTATTTACTGCATGTGACAATCCTAAAATTAACTTTCCACCATCAGCTCAGCTCCACACAATGTTGACTATCAGACGTAGCAACACGTCATCCTTAAGATTTTAGTGCAGAAACACAATACGTGCCTTTAAAATTTGAGAGTTTCCCTCGATTGCACTAATATCCCATCATGAGATCCCGACTTGGCAACAAAGAGACCAACTAGAAGTTATAACCTCTGGGTAGGCATTTTTTTTTAATTTGGTCCACAAATGACTGTTATATGGGTAAGCCACAGCCACAAAAAAACATCCGGGCCAAACGCTCTACCAATTGAGCTATCGTGCTAACGGTCCGACCTTACGAAATTTGAGGTCTCTTATGGATACGTCATTACGCGTGACGTTTAGCGCCATCTACCCGTCTGTTTATGCAACAGTGGCCCAAGTAGTTATTCTTTATAGAATAAATTCAACTTGAGAATTAATGACGCTTCGCTATCTAATGGTTTAGAATGTTTTTACACTCAGTGTCATATTTTATATTCAAAAATATTGTGAATATAAAATATGACCCTGAGTGTTAAAAACATTCTAAAACATACAGTCGAATTGATAACCTCCTCCTTTTTTGAAGTCTGTTAAAAATGTGCAGGTGCAAGTGTAGCACGTACCTCATCCGCCTGAGCTCGTTCTGAAGATGTTCAATCAGTCGGTCGCGCTCCACGATGGGGTCGGGCTGCGGGGACGGCGTGGTTCGCGTCTCGAAAGCTTCGAAATGATCAGGAGTGGTCGCCTGCACGATGGTATTTATAATCAGTATTTTTCAGCTGGTTAAGATTTTATCTTATATCGTTAATTTTGTATGTAGCGTACAATGAGGTTATTATATCTATCAAACTTTATTGGCTAGGCGCAAAACACGTTCAGAGTTAACATTTACAATTGTTTTTGTTAGGAAAAGAAAATACACTAGGATAGAACAGAGAGTGTGTTACCTATTGTAAGCACTTTTAGTCTATAACGAAGTTAACAGATCACTATTAAAACTAGCCGCCATAGCAACAATCTGGAGATGGCTATTATGATTTTATTTTGGTTGTTGAAACAAATAAAAAAAAACGACTTCAAAAACCTGACTAAAAAGCTTAAAATAACGCAGTCGTCTTCTATTCAGGATAAACAAATTTGTTTGGATTTCATTTCGTGCATGAAGTATGTATACTGTTTGTGTATGTAAGCTTTGACATCCTACGAAAATTTGCACATGTGTTGGAAAGTCTTAATAGATTAACATACAAAATTTTATCCAATTCTGACGATATCACATAACTCACATTCACATAAAGTCAAATCGATTACCACCCTTTTTTTGAATTCGGTAAAAACTATCAGTTATCTCACCTGGCTGATAGTATCGGACGTGTCGACTAGCGATCCAACGGCGTCTGGTTCGTCGGGCGGCTGCTCCGGGATGGACACCACAGGTGTCACGTACGTGCCGAAGTCGCTCTACAAAAGATTATTATAAGTACAAAGTTCACAAACTCAAATCGCGGCAAGGCAATGCTGAGAAATTACTTAGGTACATAATGAAGTGAGCTTCAAGAGTGTCTTCATTAAGCATGAATCATTTGTATTTGTATCACTAAAAAGATGCGACTCCGTATCGCTACGCGCTACGCGCGTGGATGTGATCGGGGATGCATTCAATTTAAAAGATGCGTTTCATGCAGTGATTATCTGATGCGGCCGCCTCACAGTATTTCATCAAACAACTTCTCTCTCTCTCACTCTGTTGGGCTCTTGTTTGCAAATGAGAATATTGATTCAATCAAGTTCTTCGCGTTTCATATATCGTGTAAATTGATCGGATTTATGTATTTGTATTAACAATAATTTCTCAAAGAACACTAAAAACAAACATAAGTCAACTAAAAAATAATAATATTGCGTATGCGTCATGCGTCCTCCCTCTCATCTAAGCGCGTCCTCCCTCTCATCTAAGCGCGTCGGTGAGCCAGTGTATGTGAGAGAGAAGGCAAGCATGCGCGCTAGAGCCGCCCGAAGCGAACCGATCAAAGCGCGCGTCTCTCTCTGTCTTAGCGTCATCTTCGGATCTTTCGCTTCCCGAGCGACGCGTGCCGAACTCGATCTCAAGTTGCAAATGCTGCAGATACGTTTTGAAGCGCCAGTGTTTTGGGTTTCGGAACAATGGAACATCTTGAAGTAACGACTCAGTGAGTCGTTTCAGTAAATTACACAGATCTATAATGAAATATAGAATCTTATTATCTATAAATAAATTGTTGCAATCAGATAAAAAATGGTGTATTTTTTTAGGGTTTAACTCTACTGCGACTAGGTACATAATACAAGTACCGACCTGCAATAAAAAGTTTGGTGGATTCGTCGGCAGTACTGGAAGTGTCAACAGATTTCTGTAATACTGCAAGCTACTGGCATGTTTGTAGAACGAACTCAACTTCTTGAACTGTTGTCGGAACCTAGAAATAAAATCGTATTCGTAAAACAAAGTGACACATGAATATTAATTCATGTGTCACTTTGTTGTCTTTCTATTATTACGACAGGGGGACATAAATCGTATGTTGTATTGTTAAGGTTAATATGGAATTTGTTATAATGACTGCGAAAACGAATAAACCTTTTCTATGTCTATATTGCACTCACGGGCTGCACATTTCTATCCCTATTGACATTTATAGCCTCACGACTCAGTGGCTTACACACCGACTATAGTACTGAGTATATTGCTGTAAGTCGTCATTTACCTTTCCCTGTGTCCGGATAGCGTGTCGGCCGGCAGCGCAGCATGCAGCCGGAACAGCAAGCGCACGTTGCAGTCATATATCTGCGACGAGTCTTGCGCGCACGGGATCAGCGCCGCGAGTCGACACTGACCACTGGCTGTCATGGAATTCGCCCTCGCGTTGCCGAGGCTGTCGAATACTGTCAAACATATGTGATGTTATAGCATGAGATAGATAGATAAAAAGAAACAATGGTTTAGAATGTTTTTAACACTCACAGTGTCATATTTTATATTCATAGAGATGAAATAAGAAACCTAAAATTGCATCACGCAATGACGTATTCATAAGAGACCACAAATTTCGCAAGGTCGGACTGACAGCACGGTAGCTCAATTGAAAAAGAAACAAATTCAAAATTTAACAATATTGAATCCACATAAGATTAAATAAAAACAAAGGATTCGAGCACACTACGACACTTTAATAAATTACGCATCATATAACACCGTGAGTGACAAAAATATTCAAAATGCTGAATGCATGTTTACCTGCTGCTTGTAGGGTAAGGATGTCATCCAAGTAGTCAAAGAGTTCAACGCATATCTGGAAGCTAAAAAAAATATTGTTTCTATGATATCAAGTTTGTAGCACCAAAAAAGCCTAAATACAAGCTTATGCTGCAGGATATAAGTGTCATAAGGACTATGAAGTAGTTCTTACTACAGTTTGGGAAAATCTAGAGATGCTAATATTACAACATTCACTCACTAGTTGTTGACGTCGTTCTCTGCAATGGCATCCAGTTCGTCAGCCGTAAGCTGCAGGTTGCCAGGGAAGCGCGGGTTGCGCGCGTGGAACTTGAGCTTGCCGACTAGCAGGTTGCAGTATAAGTGCACCAGTCTACCGTAGCCTTCGCGGAGATGCACCTGGAATAGAGTTCACGGATGAGTGCATACGATACGAAATAACACGTGATGCTTGAACATAAGATTTTAGGTAGACGTTGTAGTAACATAACGTAACGTTACTGTTCATCAACTTTACCATTTTTTTATTGTAAGAACGAACGAGTAGTCGAGCTATCTAACTACAACGCATCAACGTTTCTTAGAAAATAAACTAATGCACCACGCTATGATCAAATTGTGGGAGTTATTTGTGTAGTTTTTAGAATCTTGAAGAAATAATTAATTCTTCATGGCAATTCTGCAGTTTCCACTCAACACCATCTCTTGCAGTTGCTACAAAGTCTAAGTCCACTCACCCACAGTTTGCCGAGGTTCTCAATCATGTTGATGTGCCGCTGCGAATCGTCGAGGCAGGCAGGGTGTCCCTCCCGCAACAGCTTGTGCGTCACGTGACAGAACTTCCATGCCACGATGCGGTTGTCTTGAAGCGGCAGACGGATCGCCACCATCTGGCAAATAAGCGGTCGATTAGCTAATGTAAACAAGAAAATTACTAGTGCTTCTAAGAAGGTATAAGCTGGTGCTGCAAAGGTTACATCGTAGACATTACAATAGTATGTTTTTACTAAAGACAAAGAAAGACGCGATAAGTATTTTAAAATTACTTTTTGAAACATCTAACAAAACAATGATGTCTGTCTGCTTTCCTTACCCAGTATGTGATGGCGCTCTGCTCCTGGAAGGTGCCGATGATGGTGCTGCGGACATGTTTCTCCTTCACCGGCGTCTCGATCGAGTTGATGGCCTTCTGTATGGCTAATGTCTGGAAAAGACAACGAGGGTTCTTAGTGTTGATACCATAAAGTATAGATATAAATATCTAACAGGATAATCCCATTACCAGTGCAGTTATTATGATAAAAAACAAATACTGATGAAAAATAGTTTTTTGAAATAGAAAATCGTCTTTATTTTATTTGGGATAAAAATCTGTCGTACAATCCTCTTAATCGGTAATCTTCGATAAAATGTTTTACATTTTCGCACAAACAACCACTTTTTACAAATATTGTGTGATTGTGTCTTTACCACTAAATAGCGTCAGATTTACTATTAAAATTTATAAATTTACGGGAATGGAAACGGGGCGATCGGATTATAAGATGGCTTGGTATATTCGATAAAGTTTGATCACAAGATTATAAATGCAGTTGTGAGTAAATATTTTGCAAAATCAACAAACATGACGCGCTCGATGATCCCTATGACGCAAATTGAATTGTTTATTCCATTCACGAAATACGACAGAGGCGATATCATGTTTCAAAGTGTGCAACGTAAAATGAGGATTCTTTTACAGATTGAAATATCTGAACTCATTTAGTACAGCCATCCGTACTTTTGAAACGTGTAGAGGCAGAAAATATAAACAGGTAACAAATGGGTTTATTTATTTAATTAACGTAATCTAAAAGTAAAGCGGCACGTGTTTCCGCCCCGCGAATGCAAAATTTATAAATAAATAGGTCAATAAACATCTCTTAGATGTGTAAACAACGAAATAAGATCGACGGTTACTTTTACTGTCAAAATAAACCATCGTTTGTTTTCGTATGTATGTAAACAGCTATAGTGTGGACAGCTACAATCCATAGTAATGGTTGTTAAATTAGTCAAATTCCGTTAATAAATATTTTGGTGTTACGTGTGAGTCATTTGTGTGATAAACATAGGCTATATCTCTTATCTTTAGTTTATCTTTACTTTCGACAACTGATAAATCTAAACATACACATATACATGTATTTACGTCGATACTTCTAGCTATACAAAGACACAGTATACAAGTCTAACGTAACAGTTTACATAGCTCCTAGACAATGACCGGTTCTTTCGTTAGCAGATAGCGATATATCTTTTTTTTCTTAGACAGAATTGGGTAAATCATGTAGCAGTTCTTACAATTAAAATACACGATGCATTACTGAATAGAATTAGCATATAAAACGTCTGCAAGGCCAATTGGTTGCTGCAACTAGCAAAAAATATTAAGAGCAAAAACTGTAATATTCCTAGATCACGCAAAGGTGTTATGCACCCGATTTTTTGCTGAATCTCATTTAATTCTGACCTCATTATTTGGCTTCTTGATCGCTGGCTGAGAAAAGTAAAAAGAGGTTGAAAAATAACGTTTCGATATCGCAATCATAATGTTGCGTGACTATCGACAGTTCATATCGTGTAACACAAGATACAATTTATTTTATTTTAAAACGTTGAACAAAATTACAAGTAATCTACTCTATTTGAGCACAGCGTTTAATTTATAAATACGGTAAAGGTAGCATTTTATTGAAGAAAACGTAAGACACCTTAATCAAATCACAGCTATAGAGATCAGAAGTATTTGTTGTACTTTGTTTGGGTGTGATGTCATCATTTTTAATGCTCTTAGTTACAAGAACATGCTCGTGATCTCATGAAGTGATTTTCATTTAGTCGTTGTGAAGGGTTATTCCCCCACGGCGGTAGTCACCTTGCTTGATACAAAAACAGGGCAATTGCCTTTATATCCTTTAACTAACGTTATGCTTTACCTATGTGACTTTTATATCACAATTTCTTCAAGAGTGTACAAGATCGGAACTTACCAGCTGATAGAAGCGTTTGTCGTTGTTGTTGGTGGTCGCCATAGCAACGTGTTAGTGCTCGCAGTCAGCGGCATGCATTAGTTAAGTGCGGTCGTGTGGCTGAAAGAGATGGAGGCGCCACACTAGTTTAGTAATGTTAGTGTGGACGGAAACATGCAATGAAAATAGTTAACAGATATGAACATAAGATTATGATGCCATTTTAACTGTTTTTTAATGGAATCTCGTTTAATAAAATAGAAGATAAGTTACATACAATGAATGCAAAGAAAATTATACAGAACTTCAGAACAGAATATGTTATCATCCATTCAAATGCAGGACAACAAGAACTGCCTCGACATTAATAATACATTTAACTGTAAACGGGTTCAATTTGCATGCATAAACCGACCTAGTATTCACACAGATAACAAATCAAAACATCCGCTGATATAACTTTGACAATGTCACAAGCAAAATGCATATTTAAATAAAACGCTTTAAACAAAACATCGCTTTAGTCGCAGCAATGTCATCTAGATAAAAAATAGCAAAAGTATAGTTCCGCAAGCATTGTGTTACGATGAGTGAGACAGGATATTATACCTGGGTCTTTTTGCAAGCAAAGCCTTCATGCACAGGCTAGTTTGAATGCAAAAGGAAGTGTTACGTAAATGTGGAATTGTTACCTGAAACAAACAAACAAATACCATCAGTCAGACAAGTCTTTCGAGACTCGAGAAGATAAGTTAAATGTGTAGGTACCTACATAAACAAGTAAAGGTAATCAATCTTAAACGCTGTAGATGGCTAATTAAATTAAGTAGTTAGTAAGTAACGCTTAAGCTTATTACTACTTCACAATCAGCTCGAGCAGAAACACAAACTGCCATATTTGTACTCTCAGCAGGCAGCACAAAATTATATTTACCATGATTTAAAATAGAAAGAATGTTGTTACTCGTATTGGGGTATTAACAGTAACAGGATTTGGGGTCTAAAATACCATTATCACAAGTCTACTAGCGCGTTTATAATAAATTGTCATAGGCATATTTCTACTTCCTCTGTACGAAAAAAGCGATACCAACATAGCCATGCGTGTAAATGTATCAGCTAGTTCAAAATTGACAATAGCAGTTTTATATTTGTATTCAATTGACAATGGACAAAGAATTTTATTTTATGATGGCAACTGTACGAATGAATAGAATGAATGTATATACCTATATATGAATATGAATAGTATCACAAGAAATACTTATTCCTAGAGACTTTATTGAATAAGAGTCGATTTTACCAACGTCATATTATTATAAGGAATTTTAGTAGAATATAATACAAAACCGCCTAATTTGAAACCGCCACCTATTTGTTAGCAATCATTTATTTAAATGTCATTTTAAAACCGGTAGTTTATAATCATTAGGTCGGATAAGTCCTATTAACGTTGGTAAAGTCGACTCTTACTCTACTAGTAATAAACTAAGACGGCGATAATCAATAGACATGTCACATAAGCGAGCATTATAGAACCAATCGACACGGTACGGCTTCTGGTTATTTTAGCGGCAGGATTAACTACGAGTAGGTATACATAGGTACATATACATACGAGTACAAAGAGTATGTCGGCTCGACGCAGATTAGGGTCACAAACAGGACGGTTCGTCGTTACAATGTCACTCGGTTAATTTATCATTGTTCACACGTTAGAGCATCCTGCTAATAGCCGTATAATTACTCAGAATACAGTATGCACTATAAAACATATTTAATTTAAGTAAAAAGGCGTATAATAATCGCCCAACAAAGTCTTCAGCTTTATAATATAAATATTGTAAAATTAAATGAAATTAATTTATTTGCTTATGAAAAAGGATACATATGGGTGTTAATTCTACAGTAAGCTTAGCTATGAATTAATAGCATACAAATATACATATTTCTCTTTTTTTTAATACCTCAGTCATATTAAGAAATATGAATACACATTTCTATTAAATAGTAAATAGTTAAATTAGAATACAACAATATACAACAATCAAAACACTAGTAGTAAAACACTAGTACAAGTCAAGAATCATGAAGACTATTTTCAAAAAAACATTAACTGTATATTGTTGGTGTTACACTATGGAGAGAGTACAGTCGTCAAGCCCAGAGAGCGAGTGGACTGTAATTTAAATTTAACACTAGGCACTGACTGTTCCCCAGTAAAACACTGCACTTATACTGACACACATTAATTTATTAATACTTTTACTATTTTCACAATTCACTGGTAATTACTGGTACTTCACTTTTCACTAGTAGCTGTATTCACTATTAAACCGTAGGAAGGAATGAACGTACTGCATACAAATTCGGCTCTATTCTTGTATGATTTTCTGCGTTCAATTAGCGACTAAAGCGATCCATTATTATCTCTAATTATTGAGCACGAAGTTTGCACACGGCACTACTATGTTCATTTCTTCTTACATATATTGCTATCCTATTAAATTTTACTTAACAATTTTCGTGTTCGTTCTAACTTATACATTTCTCTCTTTCTTTAAGTCTAGTAGAAAATTAGTAAATAAACGACAATATCAAAGCTTATGAAATCATATAAAACTTCTTTTGGTCTTGTGGCTGTCGTCAACATATATGATCATTTAACCATTTGTCAAGTTAAATTTAATTTTTTTAAAGGGCAAGTAGATAAAGGTTCATAATTCCAAACGCCACGCTGTCTGTAAGTATTTATAAGAATCTAGAGAATTCAATGCGAGCAAAATCAAATATCAAAAATGATAGCATTCAATCTCGAATCTCTCTATGAAAGTTATCAGGTTAACTATATACATTAATTTTCCACCAGAAGCAACAAACTAAGCGTACGCATAAATGGAATAGCAAAAGTAAGGACGTCGATGATTTCCCTTTAGAAGCTATCAAGCTAGCTAACAAAAGGACTTTGAGTTTCTGCGTAGAATGACATTAAAGACAATATTATACATACAATGCATCTAACGCTAACGCGCCGGAGTCGGATTGCTTACAAAAAGTAAAATAAACCGAACACCTGGCAGCCCTGCAAGCGAGGGTCTCCCACGCGGGAACTAAATCAGGAAACTGCACTTCACGAGATCGAATTCATCGCGGATAGAAATAAACGCCCGCACAGTTCGAGTTCAACGGGTTTGTTACGTTTATACTGCGCCTTGTAGAATCCGTCTGGTGGTTGCGCTAGTTTCTATGTCTGATTAACAGATCTTTAATAATAAATAATAAATATTCCTTATTTCACAAGTAAGGACGCAAAAAACAATAACATTACAGACAAATCATTTGTACAATATTGGCGGTCTTATCGCTGGAAGCGATGTATTCCAGACAACCATTGGGTAGAGGAAACAACGTTTATCAGTGAGGTAGAAACGGTGTGCAAAAATATAGCATGAATTTTAATATTATACTATAATCAAATTACAACAAAAATAATTTTAATTAGATCTATTTTTATGGGAATAACCATTATTTAAGGAAGTACTTGAAGATATTATGTTTAATCATTAGCAGAGTCGACAACAAAATTCCCCAACTTCGTTAGTTAGACGGTGGTATTTCGGTGATTGTGGTAGTTAAATCAAATTATTTATGACCCATTCTTATGGTAAAAAAAATGATTTAAGTAGTCTCAAAATTTCCTTACTAGGTAGGTATCTAATACTGGAAAATTAAAGTTAATTAAACACGAGCAAATTATGCATGAAGAGACTAAAATAAGATACGAAGGCAAAGCAATTTACTTATGTGTGCTCATTACCACTAATCATTGATTAACCAGAATTGGAGTTCCACGTGTTTTGTAAAATACGGGAAGGTAAAGATAAAAATTGTTGCATATTATCATTCACCGGTACATAACAATAATAGTAGATACAATGTTCTAAAGGAGGTAGCAAAACTAACAAGCAATAAACTTTCTCAATTATTATTGAGCTAGTTTGTAATTATTAATAATACTCTATTACTGACGGAAAGCTTGCGGTCATAATCATGTAGATAGAAAGTCTAACTAAGCACTGAGAAGCAAGTCGTTCAGTTCTGACGTTAAATGTCTTTCATCGTTGTTTAATAATGGTGAACGCGGTTTTTTAGGAGAATAATCTGCGTGCCCTTTCTTTCATGGTTGGACACGAACAAAACTTTAGCCTGTGATTTCGCAAGCAAACCTCAGGCTTAGTAGTAAGGACAGACCTTTATCACCGTTCACCCACGCTTCCCACCTGGTATAGTACAGCCTACAATAGCTACCCAAGACTAAGTTACAATGGTGGTCATTTCGCAATCTTCCACTCATTATTGTAGAGACGTCTAGCTAGCTATTACTCGAACTTAGTAACCAACTTAACAGATAGTCTAACCCTTCTACTTCAGGTTAACTTTAGTTGACCTTTATTGAAAATCTTGATGTGACGTAAACGTAAATCTTGAAAATACACATGGGATAAGCGATATGAAACGAGCAATCAATCAAAAGACTGCAGATAACTATGTATCTAGGATAACGACAGGAAAAGAAAGTTCTGATTAGATTATACAATATATTTATTTATACTTTATTGCAAAATGTTCAAAATTTCTTTTCTTCAAAATTTGTACAAATGGCTTTCTCTACCAGTCATGTATTTGGGCTAAACAGAAATTATTGTGGGCTGTGCGACAAATAAAACAAAATGATCTTCATTATTATAGTCCATTATGTGACTACTATGTAAGTCGTTTAGCTTGAGGACAATAAACTTTCATTTAGGGAAGTAGAGCAATCTGAGCAATGCAATTTGTTTAATTTTACCGTTCAGCGCGTATTAACAAATTGATAACCACTCACTTTGATATAACTAAAATGGACTACACTACTACGTATAACATGTGCATGCTCCAATACTGACGAATCATTATCACAGTTACCACGGTTAGCAAGTGTTACGCACCGCATGGACCCGTGTACTAGTGCATATTCATATCTGTCACCATACTATCCAGTTAAATCTTACTCGAGTGAATAGTTTTGATTAAGGTTCATCCTAGGTCAGCCTAGGTATTATATTATCTAGACGCAAAAATAAGAATTTAAGATTGACTTTGTGTAAATGACAATAAAGGCATGAAACCACAATATCCTCAAGTTTATAAATTGAAAGTCGCATAGGACACTGACAGTCGACAGTTTGCGAAATTAATGGAAATATCAGTGAAAGGTTTGTTGGTTCGCTTTCATACTTCACTGAAGAATCAACCCTTCATTTCATGGTTCAATCACGATTTAGCTTGCAGTTCAATCAAAGAGGTTGATGAGTTCAAATTGATACAACAAATCCATGACGATGTTTAGCTATGCTAACTCAAACCTTTAGCTTTAATGTTTATAGGTGTCTTTAAAAGAAAAAGCATCGTAGAACTGTCTGGCAGCGCTACCTCACCTTTCAAGATTCTAAACTTCCGATGAGCGTATTCAAGGATGAGTAGTTAAACAAACACCTCGTAGTCTTAAACGTAATAAAACACACATGGCACGAGATTCTGGAGGCTGGGCGGAAGAGGATGCGCGGTGATTGCCCCCGGCCGGCCGGCCGGCCCACTTCCCATCTGTTTACATTCATATTAATGCTGCTCAGATAGCGAGACTACTACTACGTGACGGTTACGTTACATCACATGTCATAAACCCGCACAGCTATGCTAATATTGACAGAGATACAGCATACAATGAGGTTAGGGTCGAAGACGTCAATTGTTTATTGTTGGTGGCGAAATTTTAACTCGTATTGTACAGAAGTACAGAAGGCCAACAAAATAGATACAACAGAACCTGCACAAATCAAAACGCCGAACTCAGGAACATCAAATAATACTTTTTGAGACTATGGGAAAGGTGTAAAGTTCGGTCATCAACCCAAGCGCAATGATTTTGCGCCGTTATGTGAAATTGGTAACATGGTGGATATCCATTGAGACCAGCGAACACGATAATATCTACAACAAAACCTTCACGCATGCTGCCTGTCATAACTGCAGTATAGATGAAGTAACTGTAAAAAACAAACCACGCACCGGGACGACAGTGTGGCGAATGGCTAGGAGCGAAATGCAACATGCGTGAAAACTACCATAATTAGAAAGCTCACGACGAAGCCGACGATGCTGCTTATATGGCTAATGAACATCTTGATGTGAAATGGAAAGAAAGTCAGAGCTGGTATTTTAATTTAACTCCAACTTTATATAGGAGAAAATAAAATTTAACAGCAATCGTTCTTCTCACACTCGATACATTCCATTTAATAGAACAAAGGTGAGGTCAGAGAAATATACAAGATTGTACCTATTAACAAAATACAATAGAATTAATAACAGACCAAATGTAAGATAAACAAAGATGAATGGTAGATAAAGTAGAATTTCAAGATAACTGCTATGCTAGGTAAAGCGTCAAGTAACTAAATCCGTGGCTTATTCAGCAGGTAACGCTAATTAGTAAAGTTTAGTAATTAAGTCTGTTTACAAACATGTTTTACGTAATGCAAGACAGTGGGTCAGTAGTGTTACTGCAAATTAATAACGATGAAACCGGCTCAGTCCGGTTCGGTCCAATCTGTTTGTGATCGCTTAGTCACCAGCAACCACCATAAGGAAAACTCTTTATAATCGCTTACGTGGACACATGACTCATTTATACTTAAAGCTACAGTGGTATTCTACACCCATTTGCTGAGCGGCGCAAAGCAGAAGGAGTTGGTTTTGTCACTAAAATACAAGTCACTGCCGTGTAATCTACTGCGGACGTCAATGTCAGCTTCATATTTTTTATCGAGTTGTATCCTTTACACCACTCAATGTCATTGCAATTTACAATGAGATATTACACTCTCATACACTTTTGTTTGTTTGTTTGGTTTATTTTTATGTTGTTGTTGGTATAGTCGAGATCTCGTCTAAAGGTTTGATCAGTGGTCCATTCGTAAAATCGCGGCCGCATGCATTATTTGAGATAACAGCAATCAAGGCCTCAGCAGTGGGAAGCGCTTAGTACTCTCTTATAAGGAAACTGCTGTAAGGCTCTGTACCTGCATAATGTCACGACCTTAGATGTGTCGGACAACAAGGGCGAAGCAATATTACTTTGTTATCGAGACGCTGTCTCTTGACATAAGTAATGGATCATCAACCCTAATGCATGTCTCATGCCACCTACATGTATAGTATAGGTACATGGGCAATTACTTTACAAACATAAAGGACACAGATGATTGAAAAAAATACGTCAGCATTATGTCACAGTGTTTTCTTACAAGTCTGTTATGATGGGAATCTGATAATAAGCAATAGCTTCACAAGAATTGCAGTGGGATGCCTCTGCGTGTATTAGTTTAGTCCTGGTAGTATTAGTTTATGTTAAGAGCATGCGATACCTACATAAGTTCATTCACGCAAAAAAAATGGTTTCCATTACGTAAAACAACAATTAAACTGCAATGATAAATGTTATATATAAGCCAAGTGATAATCATTGTATGTGACGATGAGTCACAATATTCTTGACGCCGTTGTTCGTTTTGTAGGGGAGACCGAGGGTAGTTGAAACAAAGGTGATTTGAAACAGAGCAGATTTCTCGGAACTTAAAACCGTTAGCGAGTTGGCGACGTCGCTTTTTATTCACTTTCCTTCGCCCGCGGATGTGTCAGTTCGCGTCGGTGGCGTAAGTTTTGCGGTTTTGGAGTTCTGCGTGCCATGTGACAAAAATCGTGAAAAGTAAGTTTTTACCGTTTTTTTACGATGCCTATATTGTGATTAGGGTTTTGTATTTTGGTTTAAGTTACATATGTTTCGAAAGCCCAATATCTAAAGATTTATTATATATGTTTGATTGAATTGATTTCTTTGTATTTGCTTCTTGATTGTGGATTAAATAAAAATTGGGAAGTTTTTTCTTACTGAGGAGATTTGAAACAGGCTGTTTCAACTCTCCTCGTTTCAATTTTGTATAAGACAGAAGTCAATAAATAACGGGCACAAGAAAACATTTGATTAAAATTGTTTATTTTGTTTCAGAATGCCTACTGATAATAAAAGAAAGACTGACAGAGGTATGGCGAGTCGCGAAATATATGATCTCGCAGCAGAAGAAGTAACTTTGCGAGGGAAAATTTTTCGTGACGTTGCTTGAACTTGAACCATTCTTCCCTTTACAGGTATATTTAAAAAAAAAAACTGCTTACGATGCTTCCGAAACAGCGACTACTTCAACGATTGGATATCTCTAAAAAACTATTTTTACAGCTTCAGAGGAGAAGGTACTTTGTGAGTATGTTTTAAACTGCGCTGCTGCTAACTAAGAACCTAAGATCTAACGAAGCCAGCGCTTTGGCCCTTAAGTTGGCTGTAGAATATAATAAAAAAATCCTTCTTCTTGGACTGAGCGTGAAATGACTGGAAAAATTTGGCTTCGATCTTTAATAAAACGTCATCCTGTTCTTTCTCTGAGCCTACCTCAACCTACCATCGCTCGAGCTACTCGAAATCAACTCTTAAAGTTGTCGACGAGTACGTCTACCTGGGACAAGGGATCCAATTGGGTAGGTTCAACTTTGAGAAAGAAGTCAATCGAATCGAATCGAATCCAACTCGGCTGGGCAGCGTTCGGGAAATTGTGCAAGACTGTCTTCTCATCTCATCTACCTCAGTGTCTAAAGACGAAAGTCTTCAACCAGTGTGTATTACCAGTGGTGTCATACGGATCCGTAACATGGTCTCTTACTATGGGCTTTATAAAGAAGCTCAAAATCACACAACGAGCTATGCTTGGTGTATCTCTACGGGATCGAATCAGAAATGAGGAGATACGTAGAAGAACTAAAGTAATGGAAATAATCTTGAGAATCAGTAAGCTCAAGTGGCAATGGGCAGGGCACATAGCGCGAAGAACTGATGGCCGTTGGAGCAGGAAAGTTCTAGGTTGGAGACCCTTCAACTAAAGACGCAGCGTAGGACGTCCACCATCACCATCATCATACCACCATCTTGTCGAGATGGACAGACGACCTTGTAAAAATTGCAGGATCAAAATGGATGCAGACCGCTAATAATCGGTCGTTGTGGCAAGCCGTGGGGGAGGCCCATGTTCAGCAGTGGACGTCCTTTGGCTGAAAATGATAATGATAATGATATGCGATGGACCCACTGGATCAGTTGGCATTGCGAATGGGTCAGGTAGTTAATTAGCTACTTAACTGATATATCAGTACAAAATGTTAATAAAAAAGTTTGTTTATTACTTGGAAAGTATAATTTTAATGAATACTTTTACATTATATCATCAGTTTAATTTTTAAGCCCTTAATAATTTTCAAAAATCATATGTTTCAACTCTCCTCGGGCTCTGTTTCATCTTACCTCGGTATGAGGAGAGTTGAAACAAGTTGACTTGTAACGGTTAAGTCGATTTTTTACCACAATATTTAACGCTTACAAATTCTTTATGCTAGTCATTTGCAAGTGCAAAGACTGACCTATCGATTGGTACTAATATCATTCGATTTCTCTAAATAGTATTTCGTAAATAAAACAAAATGTGAAAATTGTTTCAACTCCCCTCGGTCTCCCCTACTTACAAACGTATTTATATACTTAGTTGAAGCATCTAATATGTGGCATTGAGTTTAATGAGTAAACGTAGCTTTGACATACTCTTACCATTGAATTAACTTTGAGGGTAATAATTTATTATATTATTATTCCATCCATCGCAAGAAAGTAAATTCAAAAGGCGCATTATGAATATAGCTTTAAATTAAAACGTCCTGGTTATGAATATGTAAAGTTTAAGAGCTTAACCTAGGTATTAATAAATAGTAAGTATTATTATAATACTATTTCATTCATGTTACTTACGACAAATCATTCAGAACGATCATGTCTATGATCAATTTATTGTGTTGGGATGGTGGGATGTGGGCGGAAGACCTTAGTTAAGGCGCAACAGTTTACTGAACTCGACCGAGATCGATTTATGATAATAAAAATAAATTGATACAAAAACAAAAATATTTTTACGCCTCATTTATGTTTGAACTTGCTATCTGTGAAAATGGATCTTGCAAAATTAATCAAACAAAAAAATCATTTGTAGAACACAGTTCATTCACCTATTTCTGTAACTTTCCAAATTGATACCGAAATTTATCATTTGTGAACCATCTCGTCTTGTCACAATGACACTTACCAGAGCAATATTAAGACGTTCGCACAATAGAAACCAGAAAATTTAGGCACAATTTCAATGCTAGAATTTTCTATAACACTTTTAAAGCTATCTGAAACCAAAGGAAGACTAAAGTAACACATAGACAACTAAAAGATAAGGTATCGACCACGTCAAGTATTCATAACAATTGTTATCGGGTGCTATCCTGAATGTGTTTGATAAGAGATGTGTAACCAATATCGACCGACCACCTTAGTTTTGGTTTTACTAATATATGACTTTTAAGCATTGAGCAAACCTCAATTTAAACAAAACTAAAAGGTAAAGAGATGAAAGCACTAAATTATCTTAATTAAGCTATGTAAATATGAACGTCAGGGATGGTTTGGTTAGTAAGTCCAATGGCATTCATACTAATGATAGCACGTATAGGTGCAGCTAGGGTCATCGAGCATTTGATAATGCTGATGACAGAGAGATGACTTGAAAGCGAATTTGAACTAGCTCGTGTTCAATAAGTCGAAGGTTTTTAGACCTAATAAAGTCACGAGTACACTGTGTTTTAATGTTAAACTGGATAAGTTCAGAAGAAACCATGGGGCGTCATTTGGAGACTGAATGTGCTGATAAAACATAAAACAGTTATTCCACCAATGTTTACTAGAATTCGTCTCTGCCTAACTGATGCATCTGAGACATGAGATTGGATGTGTACATTTTGAATACAGCATAAATAAATTCACTAATACTGAATTTAAACAATTTGCCACTACAGGTTAAATATGTGGTAAAATATAAGTGGTTTATTTTTTGTCTTTATTGCAAGGTGTTTTTGTAAATTGCGGATTTTCTATCATGCCAATGGCGATAAAGCAACTGTGAGTGAACTTTTCTCGCATGCGAATGTAGGATTGTAGAACATAGTGCAGATATTTTATTTTGGTTAGTCGATTGTAACCGCAGGCGCTGAAGGGCTGCAACAATCCCCTTTTGCAAAAACTTAAGTAGATTTTTATTTGTTTGAACGCGCAAATCTCAGGAACTACTAGACGGACTTGAATAAATATATTTGTGTTGGATAGCTTATTTATCAAGTAAGGCTTTAGGCTATAAAAAATAATACTAAATATAGTATTGCGACGGGAGGGAAGAGAGCAAACTTAAAACGCGCGAACGGAGTCGCGAGGGATCAATAAGTGGCTATGTTGTTCTATAATTTTACCGGCAAGTATGTAGCGTAGCTAGAAGCTCACAAGACAGATCCTTGCTATAGAATTTTACTGTTTTAGAATACTCTCGGGACTACTATTTAATTGTTAAGTTGTGATTTAAAAAAAAGCCATATTTCCTATTGAAGACCTCAGCTCTGCTTGGAATATAATATATGGAAAGATTTGATAATACATTTAAATTCTGATGCAGCATATGCATGAACATAGCTCTTTATGCTCAGCATAAAAACGGCTACTAGTTTGTTGTTGTTGCTTTAAGATTGTAACATAATGCATATTTTCAACATGCATGCTGCGTGCCCATCCGTGTAATAGAAAATATCTATTATTTTAATTTTTACTATGGATTTGCATTTAATAATGTAGTGCATGAAAAATATTGATGTTGAAATCAAATATGTTAACAACAATAGGAATAAGTGTATTAAATTAATTTAACACAATAATACAGATAGTTCAACTCAGTTGTGCGCGCGGCCTTATGTGTGGGTAAACCTTGTACATATACAGTGACTTTGTGTGCGTGACAAGAGGTACAGTCGGGTACAAATACAAATACTGTTATTTACGGGTTATACTCGTAATATACGGGGTTTAAAAAAAACAGTTATTTCGTAATTTAATGTTTATTTATTGAACATTATTCTGCATCGCTACTTGAAAAATCTAATGATGAATTTTCGGATTCGCTGCTCTCACCAAGGTTAATTATGATATCTGACTCCATGTCAAAATGTCTATAGTATTCTTCTTCTTTCTTTTGTACATGTCGACAAGTATTACCCCACATCCCTTCATCAATTTGACTTAAACGTTCATTTATGAGTTTCATTATTTCCGTCACATTTTGATCGACATTATGTGAAGCAATATAATTTTTTAAAATTCCCCACACATTTTCTATGGGGTTTAGTTCAGGATGATATGGTGGCAATCGAAGAACTTTTATGCCATATGGCTGAAGTATGTCGTCAATCTTGTAAGAAATATATTTTTCTTTATTTTTTTTAATCAAATCATACAGTTCAATTTTTTTCATTTCTTGATTAAAAGCTATATTTTTTTCTGTCATCCATCTCTGCATTTCTATTTTTTTTGAATTAGAATTTGGGGCTCTGTCATTTTGAACGTTATGGTATGAGGCATTATCAAGCACAACCACAGAGTTAGGTGGAAGATTCGGAACTAGACGTTCTTTCAGCCACTTTTCATAGTTTTCTGCATTCATGTTAGAGTGGTAATCACCAGAAACACTATTTGCTTTGTATGTCAATAGTGCGTTAGGTACGAAACCTTGTTCTGAACCAGCATGCACAATGATAATTCTTTGTCCTTTCGACAGGTTTCTCTTTAAAGGTGGTCCATCTTTATTACCCCATCCTTTGTTTTGCACATGGCTAGTTAAGATGTAGCTCTCATCTGTATATACGATACACCTATTTTCTTGACGGTATCTGAGTAATTTTTTTAGGTAGGAAAATCGTAGTTTTTGGATGTCATGCCGCTCTATAATAACACGTCTGTTATCCACAGTTTTTCGCCATTTGTATCCCAACTTTAACAAAGCTGTACGCAGAGTCGAAATACTTCCATCATAGTTAAGTTTATCTTGAAATATTCTTTTCAACTTTAGCAACGTAGGTAATTCACGATGTTCTAAATGGTAATTTTGAATAGTGGAACGTATAACATCAACGTTAAAGTTGTCTAATTCTAACTTCTTTAAACGTTTTTTACGGTCTTTATGCGGAGATTTAAATTTAGAGTCAGATTCTTTTCCTTCAGCCAATATATTAGTAATTGTTCTCTCTGATACCCCCACTGCCATTGCTGTTCTTTTCCGTACGCTATTTAAATGTTCACTTAATTCCGATATTAAAATTGGACTTGCGCTGCAAACTGGATCACTTACTAGTTCCAATATATCTCTCGCATCTATTTTCAGAAATTCGTATACCTTAGCAATGGTTTCTCGAGTCTAAAACAATAATACGTAAACGTCAACAAGGAAATTTTTTTTCTTATATAGAATCATAATCAGAGATCGGAATTAGGTGTGTGAAAATACAAAATATCGAGAATATAACACGTGCTCCATATTATGTCCCGCTGCAAACTTTAGGTATTTTCACACACCCAATTCCGATCTCTGAATAATAAATATTAATTACATCTAAATTAAAAAAATAAATAAATAAAATAAAAATCTTTTAATATTTACCTGACTCCTTAAACATTTTCTCCGTGAAGAACTAGACATTTTCGTAAACGACTGTACCCGTAAGAAAAAGCGATAAGGACACGTCTTGCTCGGACGACGACTGCCGCGTCACTGCCACACGAATGAAAGTTGTATATTTACAAGCCCACGCACACATAGGGCCGCGCGCACAACTGATTTAAACTATCTGTAACAAGTTACTCAATAGGTAGGCCTATAGTGCAGCAGTACAGCTTTACAAATTCACATTTCAGATATGAAATATAAATATTATTAATATATTTATTTTACCAATCATAAATTAAACAAATATATCTTATGCCTCATCCATATTAAGTGTACGTACCAAAAACTACTTTACATGCAGCAAAAAAAGACCTCAGAATTAAATTATTTGTATGATTTATTATTATTTTGAAAGTGGTTGTACTAAAGTGTTTTGGCCTGTTGAATTGCTGAATGATGTCTATATTCTTGGTGTTTTTGTGAAAATATAAAAAGTTACTTGATTTTCATATTCAACACAAACAATCAATTTTTATTCAAACTCATGGAGACCAAATTTGTGTTTCAGTCGGAACGGTGCAAGCTTATAGCAATTACCTTCACATTTAAGATTTGTTTGGAGAATACCTAATGTGATAATATTTGTAATTACAACTGATCAACATCGAACTGCAATAATCCAGTAATTAAAATCAACAGATAAAGAAAGGTAGTGGTATTCTTATCCAACAAAATAAATTACATACCTGGAATTTCTCAAACTGTTCGCGCTCGGCGTCCAGACTATTCTTCTTAAGTTGAAGGACCCGTGGTAGCGATAGCGACGCCATAAGGTTCACACATGCAAATCACACCTACAAAAACCTACGCTACGATCTGAGACCTCGATTTGCTTTTGAAATGAGGGCAACCAAAGTAGCCAAACAATCACTTGTTTAAAGCCAAATTCCAAAGAAATACACTCTTTACAACATTGAACTAGTTGATTCGGATAAAATTGAGTTCTTCTAGTAGAAATAATAAATGCTATCGGAATAAATTTAATTTTCCTGACACACACCAGACGTCTGTACACAAAAAACACGGCGTCAACTGTCAAAAAAGAAACAAATGTCAACATGACGCAGATGGTCTATGACATTTTATTTTTTTATAACCTTCTTTTGCCATCGTATTGTTAAACTTGTTGATGGAAAGTTGTTTTGTTGTTTCTTGTTGTTCAAAGGTCCTTGGTCCGATCCGGATGGACCGAGGTACACGCTCTAACTATCTGGAGGTGTTGAATTGAAAGAAAATACTTTGGATGGTAGGTTTTAAAAATAATATTTCAAAATATAGCCATAATTTTAGATGCAAACTGTACCTGGAAACCGCACATAAAAAATGTTTGTAGCAGACTCAGCCGATTTGTATTTGTCCTTCGTCGGCTGCGAGAAACAGTGTCCTTCGAAGTAGCAATGCAAGCATATTATGCGTATGTTGGTTCTGTTCTACAGTATGGCTTTATTATCTGGGGAAATTCCGTAGATATCAATATTGCTTTTAAAATAAAATAAAATTGCATTCGTGCAATGTGTGGTGCTGACTGGTCAGATTCTTGCAGGCCCCTACTCAAAAAAAAAAATACTTACACTTACAGGTCCTTATATTTAACAAATAAATATTTTTGTGAAACAACATCCAAACTTTTTTCTGACAGGCCAATTTTAACTGAAATAACACTCCGTAAACGACCTGAAAACCTATTGCAACTTCCATCTGGTAGATTATCTTTATTTAAAAAAAAACGCATATACAATAGCTATAAAAGTGTTTAATGCATTGCCTGATGATCTAAGAAAGCTTTCGGGTACAACTTTTAAGAACAAATTGCACTCGTGGCTAACAGAATGCACATTTTACTCTTTAAATAAATAAATTAATAAATATCCTTTGGACATTCCCACACATCACCATCTAGTCCCACAGTAGGCTACTCAAAGCTTGTGTTATGGGTACCAGACAACGGATATAATAATTAAATATTTTTTTGTTTGTAAATATACATGATATACATAGAAAACACCCAGACCAATACAAACAGACATGTTCATGCACACAAATGTTTGTATTGTGCGGGGATCGAACCCGCAACCCGCTGCATAGGTAGTAGGCGATTTCTCGACCACTACACCAGACGGGTCGTCAAAATGAATATTTTTCTTACGAGGCCATTTAAATATTGTATACATACATACATGTATTTATTTAGTTCTTATACAGGGTATTAATTAATATGTAATAATAATATTATAGTTATCATTTGCATGCTATTATATATGGCTAAATAGGTGCACTATGTTTCTGTACATTGACCATCAACATTTATTTGTAACCACCCTATTAAAGAGCAAATAAAGTATTTGACTTTTTTTTTTTTGACTTTTTTATCAGTACCGAAATTTTGTGTGAAGTCTCGACTGATGAATATGAACAACTTTTACTATGAGAGCAATAGTGAAATCGAGAAAAGAAATTAGCTGTTCCATACATAAGTTCAGTTGGCGCGCGGTCAAAATGTATGGAACAGCTGTTTTTTTTTTCTCGATTTCACTATTGCCCCCATAGTAAAAGTTGTTCATATTCATCAGTGGAGTCTTTACACAAAATTTCGGTACTGATTGTACTTTTTTTTTATTAAGATAAGTGCAATAATTAAAATATAGTATTGTAGTAGGTATATGTATAGTTCCTTAAATATTAGTAAATTGATAGTTTTGTATTAATTTACTATTAAATATTTAAATAATAATTTTGATTTGTAAATATTTGTACGCTACAATAGAGCACATTTTGGCGAAGTTTTTTACATTTGAGAAGATCTGAATGTACTACCCAAACATTAGCAAATAAATTTTTGAGTTTGAGTTTAAATAAAAAAACTGATAGAAGTTTGTTTTTTTTGAGCCGATTATACCGCTTAAAATTAGTCGATTTTCGCCTAACTAACTACACCACTACTTTATGGTCGTAGACTAAAGATGATTTGTCAAATCATTGACATTGACAAGACACCTTGGCGCATTTTAGCAAAAAAGTCGTCGAACGCTTATTATTCCGCGTGGATTTGTAAATTATAGGACCTATTGTATAGATTAGAAGTCTAGAATTATGGAGTTCTTAGAATACAATGACGTATCAGCTGAAATCAAGGGGACCATGGTGAGTACACGTTTCCTACAACTTTGTTTACAACGTGATAATTTTGTCATGCAATTCAGAGATTTAAGTCTCTTGATTCAATTTACATCTCAATTATTTCTTCATTACAGGTCCCGGGGAGATTGAAAATGACGGACCAAAATATAATATTTAAAAATAGTAAAACCGGCAAAGTTGAGCAAATATCAGCAAATGATATAGAGCTTGTAAACTTCCAAAAATTTATAGGGTCTTGGGGCCTACGAGTATTCATGAAGAATGGTACTCTACACAGATATGGAGGCTTCAAAGAAGGAGTAAGTTTGATATGCTACACAAAGCTAAAGAGAACAATTAACTGTGCTGTAGAACCATATAGTAAATGATTCAATTTGCCTAAATCTGAGCAGTTCATCTCTAGCCTTCCTTACTACCCAATAGCAGTCAAACCAAAATTAATCATGGTATCATTTCTAGGAGCAAGAAAAAGTGGCAAAGTTCTTCAAGTCCAACTACAACAAGGATATGTTGGAGAAGGAGCTATCTCTCAAAGGGTGGAATTGGGGCACAGCTAAGTTCAATGGAGCTGTGTTGAGCTTCAATGTTGGTACAAACACAGCCTTTGAGATTCCATTGCATTATGTCTCGCAGTGCAACACTGGCAAGAATGAAGTCACACTAGAGTTTCATCAGGTACCTAATATAATATTATTTTGTGGTATAGCAGTAATGAGTGACAGTACCATATTCCTCTTCATAGAATTCTCTGACATTATAAACTATGTGCTCTTATAGCCTTACTTAGTATTTTATACAATAGTGGATATTGTAGAACCTTATTTTTTTGTTGAAAAAAAAAAAAGAAAAAAAAATGTATGTTAATAGGAATGAAAAATAAATTATAGTTTAAAAAAACATGCTTTTATAGCTAACCGAACTAAAAAGTAGAAAATAATAATAATCATCGGTCCTTGATACATGTGCAAAGTTTCAAATTAATCAAACTTCTGGAAATCGGTCAAATTTATAAAGATTCCATTACATACATACATACATAGATACAACCCAAGCTAATAAAAGTGTGGTAAAAAAGAAAGAAAAATGATCAATTCAGTACTAATAATTAAAGCATTTCATGATATTTTCAAACTAAATACTAGTAACACATTTCAGAATGATGACACACCAGTTTCCCTAATGGAAATGAGATTCCATATACCTACCAATGAGTTGGCAGGGGACATGGATGCAGTAGAGGCATTCCACCAGCAGGTCATGAACAAAGCCAGCGTCATTTCAGTCTCTGGTGATGCCATTGCTATATTCAGAGAGCTTCAATGTCTTACACCTCGGTTAGTATTTGAGTTGATAAAAAGTTAATGTTGCACAACTTTAATTTATATTGTGTAAGAACAGTTGTATAACATTATATTTTCTTCTCCCTCAGTGGTCGATATGACATCAAAGTGTTCCAGACATTCTTCCAACTCCACGGTAAAACATTTGACTACAAGATCCCCATGTCAACTGTATTGCGTCTCTTTCTCCTACCACACAAAGACACCAGACAGATGTTCTTTGTGGTTTCCTTAGATCCCCCTATCAAGCAGGGTCAGACAAGATATCACTATTTGGTGCTGTTGTTTGGTATTGAAGAAGAGACCAGCTTAGAACTGCCATTTACAGAGTAAGTTTAAAATACTGTATACAGGGTGGCCAAAACAGTGAACTATCCAAATATGTATACCATATTTAAAAATAAAATAAAAGTTTTCATGGTTTTTTTCAATTATTTTTATTAAACTTTTGTTAGTCTTAGTTTTAGCTACCTCATAATTTTATCTACGTAAACTTAATTTATATGAATCATATTGCAATAAAAAAAAACGAAATAACACCATAAAGGTGGAGGAATAATTGTTTGAAAATTCTAAAAGTAAGCGAAAAAAAAAACTCGTAAACTACGAAAATTCAGCTAACATACATAGGGTATATTTGGATAGTCCTGGATGTAAGGCTTCCAAAAAAAGTTTTTGAACATCAATGTTTTGGCTACTTATTATATTTGAGGTACAATTATAATTATTAAACTTAAACTTATTTCTGTTTTTTTTTTGCAGGGAGGAACTGAAAGAGAAATATGAAGGTAAAATCACTAAGGAGCTATCTGGACCGACATATGAAGTGCTGGCCAAAATTATGAAGGTCATCATAAATAGGAGAGTCACAGGTCCTGGAGATTTCTTAGGGTAAAGAAAATAACTTTTTCTTCATTGCTTGCGTGTTTATGATGAAATAATCTGAGCATATTAAAAATTATTGACAACACTAGCTAGCAAATTTTGCATTCAAGGACATTATAATTATTCTGAAAATTTGGTATAATATGCTTAGGTATTTTTTAACTTTTCTATATCCAAGCGGTTGCAGGCAGTCACATAACAATAAAATATCTATTGTGTCTCGTTCACATACGCTTGTGGGGTTAACACATTTACCTTATCAACATAAAGTAATAATATTTTTTTAATATGTAAAGATCTTAGATATTTCTTACTGCTTGGATAAAACTAAACAGTAAGTCACTGAAATCATCATCAAGAGCCAAAATATGTCAAATGCTAAGTTTAAAGTTTTCTATAATTACAGTCACCATAAAACGCCGGCCATCGCGTGCTCGTACAAAGCGGCAGCGGGCTATTTGTATCCACTGGAGAAGGGCTTCATCTACGTGCACAAGCCGCCCGTGCACATCCGCTTCGAGGAGATCGCCTCCGTCAACTTCGCCAGAGGAGGCGCTTCCTCTACTAAGTGAGTGATAAGGGATTTGATATTTTATTTTGCCAGACTAGTATGTGTGTTAAGGAGAAAATGTCAGATTTAAGCTGAGAGGCTGATCGAGAATGGTTTTGAAAATACCGGCCAAGTGCGAGATGGACTCGCGCACTGAGGGTTCTGTGCCAATTTTGTCAAAAATAGGGTTCAACTTACTTCCACTTAGCGAAAATACCACAATATTTTGTTGACAGCAAAAATAACTTTGTTTTTCATAGTGTTTATATGAAAGGCAAAGTTATATTTTTGCAGTGGTGGAAAATGTGCTATATCTGAAAAACTACTATTTTATTTATTTACTAGCGACCCGCCCCGGCTTCGCACGGGTGCAATGCTGATACTAAATACACTACAGAAAAACTGTGAACGTTGTATATAAAAACATAGCGGCCCGCTGCGGCTTCGCACGGGTATAAAATATATAGCCTATGTGATTAAAATCGATCCAGTAGTTTTGATTTATTCATTACTGCCCGTGGCCCGCACGCGTTAAATTTGGAGTAAAACAATCCCCCTTTCTTTATACCATGATGATATCCTGCTATCTTTGGAATATCTAAATTCATACACTACATTTTTACTTATTTACTTTTTACATTTTTAACTATTTATTTTATTTTTACAACATATTACAGAATGTCTTTATAACCAACGTTCACAGCTTTCTTGTCATTAGACAATACAAACATGTTTTCTCTGGAGGTCACTCTTGAAAGAGCGACATACAGTTGTCCATGTGAAAAACAGTCAACGCTCAAATATCTGTAATATCTTCGAAAATATTCACTTAAATCATACGGTGTAAAGGGCCACATAGATCTATATTAAATGAACAATGTATTCAAGATATTTAATTGGTTAAGGATTAATGCTGTATTGGTTAAAATCGCTTCGAAAATTAGCCATTATTTGTCGTATAAAGTAAATGACAAAAAAAGTTATTGTGGGTTATCCATAAGAGATAGACATATAAAATCACGGACTTTTCTGTAGAACTTTTCAATGTATACAATACTTAGTACATTATTTTGATAAAACTCGTAGGGTTCAGCCTGCGTTTGCAATGTAAAGGGATAAAATGTAATTATTTACGATATCACATTAGAAACCTCAAAAATAACAGTACTTCTCTACTATTTAATGGATGTTATTATACATATAAACCTTCCTATTGAATCACTCTATCTATTAAAAATGAATCAAAATCCGTTGCGTAGTTTCAAAGATTTAAGCATACATAGGGACAGAGAAAGCGACTTTGTTTTATACTATGTAGTGGTACTTTAGTGCACAACCAAAAATTTGTACAAAAGGTGGTTTATGTATAATTTTACACATAAAAATATACATAAACAATTTATGTTATAAAATAAAAACAAAATGAATACAATTACAATTTATTTTGATCTCATTCAAACCAATTTTCCATCTCTCATTCAAACCATCATGCATTTTTTTTTTTCAAAATTGTCACTTGCTTTGTTCAAAAGTTAAACTTAGACTTATAGTGAATTAATGGTTGCTTTTATGCAATTTGTCTAAGGTTGCGAGTAAGCCCCTTCGAAACTTCCGGAACTGCGTTCCTACTTTGCCCGCAAACATGATCGTTGTCATATCCTCAGGTCGTTCGACTTCGAGATCGAGCTGAAGTCGGGCAGCATCCACACGTTCAGCAGCATCGAGAAGGGCGAGTACGACAAGCTGTTCGACTACATCACTTCCAAGAAGCTGCACGTTAAGAACACCGGAAAGAACGTGAGTTTACATTTCGGCTTTATGAATGGCATTATCTACATCCCAAGTGCAGGTGATATTAGAAGTTGACCATAGTCATAAAAATAAAAAATATATATAAAAAACTTGTAATCGAGGTTTTGTAACATTACGCTGAAGACAGTGCAAAACAGTTTTTATTTTATTTTTATTTTTTATTTTATTTAGAAAACGATACAGATAACATGCAAAATATTTACATAAAAAGTGAATAAATAGTAACACTACAATGATACACAAATTAATCAGTACGATTATAATTTGTAAGGCTCAGGCGATCGTCATTTGCATGAATTTACAAATGATTAAGCACGCTGGTTTCAAGGCGTCGCCGTCCCAAGGTCCCGGGTTTGATTCCCGGTCGGGTCAATGTCAAAGTTTGACGACCTCCGTGGTCGAGTGGCTAGCACGCTGGTTTCAAGCGTCGCCATCTCGTGAGGTTCCGGGTTCGATTCCTGGTCGGGTCAAACTAGAAAACGATATTTTCTACATTGTCTCGGGTCTGGGTGTTGTGGTACCACCGTTGTGTCTGATTTCCATAACACAAGAGCATTAGTTACTTGGTTTATATGTGATTGATCTCCAATATTACAATTACGAGTACTCACCTCTGCGTCGTGTGGTGTAACTGTTGTGAGCATGACGTGTGCCGCACGGGACTCCGGTCGGCTGCCGGCCCGTGACCGCGCGCGAGCTAGAATATCCGATGCAAAACGCGGCGCTCCGACGCGCACCAGCCGTCTAAGTGCATTAAGTCCTTTTCTCAAAATGTCCTTTCTCGTAATGTTCTTTTCTCATAATGTCCCTTTCGCAAAATATCCTTTTGTAACATTTCCTGCCTTCAATATTTGCAAGCATCAATGGCCAATTTGTATTTCGGCTTAATTTTTTTTCAAAGTTTAAAGATTGTAAATCTTGATGTAAAATCAAATATTGTCATTCGAAAATAATTTATTTATTCTAATAAATTTTTTTAACTGTTACAACTAATTAAAAAAAAACAGTATGATGTAAAGGTATGATTGGGAGAGAATGCTTGTAGCATTAAGTCCACCTTTTGTACACTGTTATTTGCAAAATAAATAATACCATCTGGTATTAACGCCAATTAGGTTTTTAAAAACAATAATACTATTGTTTTTTTTTTTTATAAAAAGAAACTTGTTATAACAACATAAAACATGACACTGAGTGTTAAAACATTCTTAACCATTAATTCTAACTGTTAATATTATGTATTTCTTAAAACAAAGAATCTACTTTATTTACGAATGAATGTGTTTTATATTTGATTTCATATCAAACTTTGCAGATTCCCATGGTTTAATATTATTTTATGTCAAATTCTATATTGGCCGTTGATGGTTGCAAATATTCAAGGGACGTTTTGCGAAATGGACATTAGGCACTTTGACGTCTCCGGCTTATGTAAATCGTAATTATATTATGCATTATGTACGGACAACAGCACGTCAAGGTAAACACTGCGGTGTCTTATGCCGTTGTAATAAGGGATAGTTTGCAATAAAAGTGGGTAACCTGATGTGCTGGCGACTGTACTATTGGCAGTATACTTCATCACCAGTTCTCAAAACACATGAACAAATTGCAGGACAAGGCACTATACGACGACGACTTCGGCGACTCGGACACGGAGAAGGAGCCGGACGCGTACCTCGCGCGCGTCAAGGCCGAGGCCAAGGAGCGCGACTCCGACGACTCCAGCGACGAGAGCACCGACGAGGACTTCAACCCCGACAAGGCGAAGGAGAGCGACGTCGCCGAGGAGTGAGTAGCTATACATACTATACTAGCGAACACTTACACATTATATTCCGTTTTATTTATGATGATTGCTGAGACTTTTTTTTGCAAACTACATTCTAGGAACTAAAATATTATTTTACAAAATAAATAGATAAAAAATATATTTTGTTAGCAAAATATAACAAATAAATAACTTATTTAATATAGAGAATTATTTGATCCACCACTAATACTTTGTAATTTTTTTTTCCCCATAAAAATATCACAAATTATGCATGGAACGAAACTCGAACTATGTATATTCAAATGAATGATATCCTACTTGCTCTTGTTTAACTACTGTTTGTACTTGTTTCGACAGAATGATCAGTCAATAAGATTATTAAATTATGGTCTCTAAAAATGGCACAGGGTTACACATAAAGTATTATAGCACAAAAAAACTTAAGACTCTAGTCGATTACTTTGTTTCGTACAAACATCGGTAAAATTTTATTGGGTTACATCACTAAAATTGAAGATATGACATCGTCTCAGCGATCATCTAAAGCTAAATCAACTATAGACAGGTAGTGTTAGCAATGACGAGAGCACCGACGAGGACTTCAACCCCGACAAGGCGAAAGAGAGCGACGTCGCCGAGGAGTGAGTAGCTATACATACTATACCAGCGACCACATACCCACTAGACAGATAGTGTCAGCAGTTCGACGACGACTCCAGCGACTAGAGCACCGACGAGGACTTCAACCCCGACAAGGCTAATGAGAGCGACGTCGCCGAAGAGTGAGTAGCTATACATACTATACCAGCGACCACATACCCACTAGACCGATAGTGTCAGCAGTTCGACGACGACTCCAGCGACTAGAGCACCGACGAAGACTTCAACCCTGACAAGGCGAAAGAGAGCGACGTCGCCGAGGAGTGAGTAGCTATACATACTATACCAGCGACCACATACCCACTTGACTGATAGTGTTAGCAGTTCGACGACGACTCCAGCGACGAGAGCACCGACGAGGACTTCAACCCCGACAAGGCTAAATTCCTGTTTAATTTCCAGACAGAAAAACCGAAAGAGAATGACGTGGCTGAGGAGTGAGTAGCTATACCATCGACCACATACCACACCCACAGACAGATAATGTTTAGAGAAAGTTATAACCTAAGCATATGCGTTATCTTAATCTATAGAATAACAGGTGTTTCAGATCATAAGGGGCCTCGGGTAGATATTGGCGAAAATATAATATTTGATTACGTAATTGTTAATCTTTTCAAAATTGAATCTTTAAGCACACTAATAAGTATGATTTTTAAACAAAACATAACATATAATACCACTTATGTAAGTAATGAACACGTTATTGACTTGTTCCAGATACGACACGAACCCCTCGTCGTCGGAGGACTCGGACGCGTCGGGCGCTTCCAACGACAGCAAGAAAGAGAAGAAGAAGGAGAAGAAACCAAAGAAGACTATCACTATCGTGAGTGTACTGAAACACATTAATCATAGACAAATGAACTAATTTAGTAGATTTACTCGTTTTTAAACTGAGAACCTTCTTTTTTTAAAAGTCTGTTTAAAATAGTTAAAGCTTTTTAGCCTAAAAGACCGATAAATCGGTAAAATCGTCAACTCTAAGCACTTTGGTTAGCTATCTCTGGGTTAAATCATTCTGTTGCTGTGATCTTCGATGTTGACAAAGACATAAAAATGCATCGATATTTCAATCACAGGATATATTTTAAACTCTGAACCTAACTCTTTACTAATGACAAAACTTTTATAACTTCATTCTTGAAAATTTATTTACTATTTATTGTTGTTGATATACCCTTACAAGTTCAAAATCTGAATATGAATACAGTCATTATATAATTTTTTTACAGTCCGAAGCGCCGCGCAAACGCAAAGAAAAGTCTAAAAAGCGCGAAAAAGACGCGAACGCACCGAAGAGGCCGTCCACCGCGTTCATGCTGTGGCTCAACGAGAACAGGAAGAAGATCATCGAGGACAACCCCGGCCTCAAGGTCACGGAGGTCGCCAAGAAGGGCGGCGAGCTGTGGCGCGACCTCAAGGACAAATCGGTAAGTATTAAGGGGCTCCCCGAATTTTTAACGCGCACACTAGCGCCACTTTAGTAGAAAAATAATAACTCGTTAAATAAAAAAGCAAGCGAAAATCTGATTGATGCATTTGTAGCTCTAGTTAAGTGGTTTAGATACAATGTTTAAGTTCAATATAACAGAGTTATCTGCAGTTACAGTTATAAAAAAAAATGGCCATATTTAGCAATTTTTCAAACCCTAACTACAGTAAACTACTTTTGAAACAATTTAAACAAACGTACTTAATAAACTATAGAACCTGTACTACAATCGTGTCTACAAGATTTTTTGATTGTTTTTGTATTTAAGGCGTAGTAATATTTTAAATAGAGTGGCGCTAGTGTGCGCGTCCAAAATTCGGGGAGCCCCTAAACAGACAGTCTGTTTTCCTATTCGATCATCCCTACGATGATCGATATTCACCGATGATGAATAAACATCGATGTTTGCGTAAAAAGCATCGATGCTTTAACATCGACGTGTTTCTTCAATATTATCGATACATATGTTTTATGAATAAAATATCGCAATTTCATTAATCTTTTAGACGCTATCAACTTCTGTACCAGCACCGGAACAGACACCTGTCTAAGCTATTTTTATTACACGGTGTCCACAAAATACTGAAAATGTTTATTTTTTTCCTTTAATTTTAAATAAACAACATTTCCTTGTGTTTTTTTTAACCATAAACTTAAATTGTTTTTAAATCGATATCGAGCATCGATACTTCTGCTCCGATGTCAACATTTCATATTTTTCTAATATCGATCATCCCTAGCTGAGGACTAGTTTATGTGCTAATAGATAATAAATAAAAAATAAACTAACAAAAATAATAAATAAAAAAATAAGCTAATAAATAAACTTGTAAACATTAACAGGAATGGGAGGAGAAGGCGGCGAAGGCTAAGGAGGAGTACAACGAGGCGATGAAGCAGTACAAGGAGAGCGGCGCGCAGGACGAGTTCAAGCAGAAGAAGAAGGCGGCCGATAAGGAGCGCAAGGCCGCCGAGAAGAAGGCCAAGGGACCGGCTACCAAGAAGGTTAGTCTCACCAGCAAGCGGTCACCGCCACTTGAACACCTTTAGACTCATAAATATGAAATAAGAAACCAAAAATTTTTGAGCACGGGCGGGACTCGAACCAGCAACTTTCTGGCTAACGAGGTTCGAGTTCCGCCCGTGCGCACAAAAATTTGGTTTCTTATTTCATCATCATGATTTTAAAAGATGACACTAAGTGTATAGAAAAATCATTCTAAACCCTTAGGCCCCGTAAACACTGCGACTTTTAACATCACTGCAGCGTTGCGACTCACGCAATCAACAGATTTAATTTAGCATCGATGCAGTCGCGCGTTAGCATCGATGCAGTTGCCAAAATTCAGTACATGAATTGTCAATTTCTAGCTTCTGCATCGCGACTGTATCGATGCTGACGCGCATTAGCATCGCGACTGCATCGATTCTAAAAGTAGCGTAGTGTGTAATGGTTGACATTTTGCGATTGCGTCGGTGATAACGCGCGTTAGCAATGCTGCTAAAAGTCGCAGTGTGTAAGGGGTCTTTGAGGTAAAATAGCATTCATCTTGCGTTGTCTTTTGTTTGAAATGGTGCCCGCTTCTGTGTCGTGTTGAGTGTGCAAGCGGTTTTCAATTAAAAAAATGCAAAATTTTCATACAACTCTTTCGGGATTTCCAGTATTACGATAGTATATATCGACCGCCCTATAAAAGCGGTTATAATTAACAAATTTACAGGCTTCAAAAGGTACAGATTAGGAACAAACTGGCCGCTGAGCTGTTTATTATAGCTACGTACAATGTTGTCAGGCGAAGCCGTCGGCCGCGGGCACCGGCTCGAGCGGCAAGTTCACCAGCAAGGAGTACGTCGAGGACGACTCGTCCTCCTCAGACTCGGACAAGGAGAAGGAGAAGAAGAAGGACACCAAGGATGTGAGTAAATATATTCGTGTAAACGTATTGCCCTCTGCACCGTACCGTGCCATGATCGAGTTAGGAGTTTGACACGGAAAGTAAAAAAAAAAAACAACTACTTCTACAGCGTTCTGTCTCACCGTTATATGGAGCGAAAGCGAAATAGTTTTTGCCGGTGCCGACACGCGACGTTGTTTGCTCGGTGACGGAACTGTCTAACGGTGTCTTCATCTCCCTTGTTCGTAAAATTGAACTTTCATGTGAAATAAGCCGGGTGGAAAGTAGCTTTTTCATCCCTAGGATGGAAAGTAATTAAGTTTTATTTCATATCATTAAAATGAAAGAGCTTTCCATATTTTTTGATTAGCGAAAGATTAATAAATGTGTTTATCTTTGATTTAAATAAAAAAAACACAATTGATCTAATTTTTAACAAGGATTTAAAATATTTGAGATCGTCCGCGTCTTATGTTCTCTGTTTTCTTTCTGCCGTTTTACTGTCCTTCTAATCCTCTTCTTCTAAACAACATAACACCTCATTATCACATCTACACAATTACACAGATAAATTTATTTATTTTCCTTACAGTCGAAATGAAAAATAGTATGTTTAACTCGGTTGAAACATCCATATCACTTTCGAATTATTAGCGCTCTCAATCCGTTCGAGCGCCAGAAACATTTCGAGTGAAATGTGTCACTTTCTCCTCTTGTATAATAATCTACTATTTTGGCCGACACGTCCCTAGCACGGTCATGGTATGCTTAAATATTGTGAAGTAGGCAAATACCTCAAATATTAGAACTAGGCCACGTCGGTACGCGGGCGCGGCGGATACGGTAACGAAATTTCAAACTCACGTACAAACATAAAATTAATATTCCTATCGGAATAGAAGGACAAGTAAAAGCTGTCAAACGAAACCGATTTGAGATGTCAGTAACTAACATAAGTAAGTAACATTTGTAGCTTTAAATGAGATCTTTTGATCAGGTGATTTATAACAATGTTCCTAAGTTAAATATATTAGTTTACTGCCTGATAAACAGTCGACACAAAATATTGAACATGCAGCTCTAGTGTAAAACTAAATGTAATTTCATTATACAAAATATTCGTCGATATACAATCCCTGTGTTCGAGTGCTTCGATTTGGACTAATCTACCTGTTAAATAACTATTTGTTGGGGTTATGCCGCTGTAATGCATAACAATCAATCACCGATCAAGTCACCATGTTTCAGACGCATTATTTCTCCAAAATATACACAATTTCACTTTTAAATATAAAAAATCAAATGCACGTAATTTTCAGCGAGCTTCTGCAGGGCGGTCAACTGTTTGACATCTGACAAAAAATGGTTCTGCTACCCATCTCTTTTTATCACACAGTTTGCTGCTAGTGACATCTCGCTTTTGTCGTTCTATTCCAAAGGGATAATAATTTTATGCGTACAAATCGCACGCGCGGTGTCAGTCGCGGGCTAGCTACAGGCCGGAGTCGGCTGAGACATTGCTGACGTCACTTTTGTCGCATTCGTTTTCATTTCCCTTGCAATTAATGTACTCCGTATCATCCTTTATGTATTAATTTTTTTTTTTCACCTTAAAGGAGAACGTTTAATTTCTAATTATAATTATAAAGTATATAAATATATTTAATTACATTATAGATCACTTTTAAATCATAACATGATAATGTAAAATATTATATGTGAAACGTATACTAGTGGTAACTTAGAATAAGCTTAGTATTAATAATTTTACATGTAAGTGGATTGTGTAATCTTTTTTGAGAATAAATTCTTTACACCTAACCCATAAAGTCTATAAATTGGGAGGAGACGGTGATAAAAGTGACGTCAGTAACGTCTTAGTTTCGCAGTTTACATAGCACAGAAGAAGATAATACTATCAAAGGCATTATATAAACGCTGTTTTCGTTTGCTTGTTCAATATTGTAAATAATCTATATATTCCTTTTTTAACGAAATAATTTATTTTAAAATAGGGTAAACACAAAACTCAAAACCTACACAGGCCAGTCAAAGTTGAGAAAGAAAGAAAATAAATTTATTTTACTCAAATAAATACATCAACATCATTACATTTATTAATATACAAAAGCAGGCTACTTGAGTCAAAAAGGCACCCGCTCAGCATATGTTGTGGCAGACACTGAGATCTTTTAAAATCAAATAGTTTATTAATATTACTCACTGATATTATTTAAAAAAATATAAAAAGATGTTTACATTGTTCGACTATCAAAGAAAAACGGACTATACTGTGTGGTTCTTAAGAATGTGGTCAATGACTAATACAATTAAGAAGAGTTACAATATAACTAGTATATTATGATGGTAACGTTATTGTTTGATACAAACGCACCAATTCCGTCATTAGTGAAGTTTATTCTTCATTATTTAATATTTGTTTAATATTCTTATCACAAAGTTGCATAAAAGTGTTTCTCTATACAGCTGGTTTTGTGGTTTCGTATCGCCAAGCTACCAATATCGTTTTCTTTTCCAGAGTAAAGAATCAAAGAAAAAGGCGAAGGAGTCGTCATCGGAGGCAGAGGCGGAGGCGTCCGGCTCGGGCAGCGCTAGCGACAGCGACTGAGCGCGCGCAGGCCGATATTAATAAATGATTACGATTATACCGAGTGTTAAGAAAGGGTTAACGGAAACCACGTATTCTACCCATTTATACGATATTTTTTCTCCAAGAATCAATACCCGGGAAATGTAGCGTTACCGAGATATCGGCAGTTAAATATGTTTTTAGATAAAAGTATTTTACGAGTATTAGTGCTAACAAATGCTTTTCTATAAGAAACATGTTTAAAATTTTCAGAACTTTTTCTTAAACAGACCATATATGCTTCTCCACGCAATGTATCGCGCGCTATCGATCGCTAGCGCTCGTTCGCACACAACTAAGCGCGTCTATATTGTGCGCCTGTGCGCTTTAACATTGCGGCAATTTTTTTTTTTATTTTTTTTGTTTGATGATTGCGAGATGAAGGCTTCGTTAAGCCTTTTGTTACACTCTGTAGATGTGCAGCACGAGAATGTTGCCAGCAACATTGCAATTAAAGCGAGAATAACAATTTTTTCATAATTTAATTAACTCTTTCCGCGGCGGTATCCCAGACACAAAAGATTTTTTATTGTTTTACGGCTATAGTCGTTCACCGCGCTGGAAAGTGTTAAAATGTGAATATTCATTATTAATATTTCAATTCAATGATGATGATACACTTTGTTATTTTTCTTAACATTGCCAAATTTGCCGGCTGTTTGATTTGTATTGTTTAAGTATTCCTTTGTATGGCACGGAAATATTGCCAGCAACAGCATATATATACTCGCGATGGCCTATAGCATAACAGTGGGCTCTAACAATATATAGTCTCATGAAATAAAAAATGTAACACTTTCGGATAGTTAATCGTACCGTTAGCGTACCTTCAAAGTACAGGGCTCTAAGAAAACAGTCCTGCGACATACATACATCATCATTATCAGCCAAAGGACGTCAACTGCTGAACGTAAGCCTTCTCCATGGTTTTCCACAGCGAAGGATCACAAGCGACCTGTATCCAATGTGATCCATACTAACAAACCTAATAATATTATAGAGGACCGGTAGCATCACTCTATCTGTAGGAACGAGACGTAACAAACGGATCACGCCTATCATCGAGTCAACGCTGGTTTCAGTATATAAACTACGTTTAATCTGGACCACACAAAATTCCACCTTTTCCATACAATAGGTCACATGGTATTTGGTAGAGTAATAAATGACATAGTGTTTATTTTACCTATAGATCCATCCGTTTTGAAAATGCCGATCAACATATTAGCCGATTAGTTTAATTATAGTGCTTGAAAATTGATTTTCAATAATTTGGTTCTACCTGATTTATACCATAATGTGCGGTGTTTGCTTTATCTGTGTCTCTAGATCTGCCTGCTGCTCGCATTTCATTGATATTCGTACCCCCACAAATCGAGAGAGTGCACGATCAAAGAATAGACAACTGTTTTGCGAATGTTTTATATTGTGCGAATATTTTTGGCCGATTGTATTGTCGACAGCTAGCCAGAGGTGAGGATGATAAGCTTTTGGTTTTTGCTTACAAAAAAGAAGCGCATATAAGTTTTATAAAGCGTTAAAAATATTATTTAGCTTTCTGTGTTGTAATGTAGCAAAAAAAGCTAAATAACATCTCCGTCTGGCTGTAGCAAGTGTCTTGTTTTTTTAAACATTATAAAATAAAAACAGAATCACAATGGCGGACTTCATAAATCATGCAACAGTGCATTTTATTAGCGAATTTTTTTTCGTAAAATATAGCTCATTGCGCGTTAGTGGCCCCATGTGCGCTCGCTCTAAACAATCCAAAAAGTATGGAGTATTTTCCTCGTTCAGTCCGGTCCTGTCCTTCTGTTCCAAAAAATGCCTACTATGTGTTCTTTTAGATATACCATAACTCTAGAGTACTAATAAGGCTACATAAGATCGAATGGCATATTTATTATTTTCATTTAAGTTTTATATACAAAATAATAATCAGCTAAATCGGTCTAGCCGTTCATGATGTTCCGTGATCAGCCGTGATGTCGTCACCCAGTTTACGTCACATTATGTTTAAAATAAAGAGATTATGATATTTTAGAATATATGCATACACTATAGCCTTAAAGTTATATCATACAATAACTCTCTACAATCATGGCCTTTTTAATTTTATGTTTTATAAGTAATCCTTCAAACCAGTAATAGTTGTGATATTTTCTTTTATTTGTTCATTCCCTAATGTTGTGTCAATGTTTATTAAGAATCCTTGATGGATAACTGAATTGTATATACATGTTTTGTTATAGTTTAGTTTGTTGTAAGGCTAGATATGTAACTTCTGATGCACAATGAAAGAATATTGCTTTCAATAATCTAATTTAAAAAGTGTTATTGAGAGCTTTGTTTCGAATGAAATCTCGTAAGTGCGTCAATGTTTAAAAATAAAATTAGAATATCATTAAATTAAGTTTAGTGCCAATAAATATTATTTTAAACATATTTCTTTGTGTTTAAATATGCATATTTTATTTCCTCTCCATCCACAGAATATCAATAGTACAGCGTGCACTATCTTATTATAACGCAGCCTCTTACCAGGAATTCAAAAGTAAGTTAAAAGAACGAACTTTGAGCAAAAAAATCTGACCTAAAAAGTAGGCCTACTTTGCACTCTTTCGAATCCTATCCGTACCTATTTGATTTTAGAATTATCGAATCAAGCACCATTGTTAGTTCGTTTTTGTAAAAATTCGTTACATTACATACGTTATCTGTGTGTACAACTCTCGATATTATGATTACGATGTAGTTTGGATTCGGGGGTCGAATACATTTCAGTACCTATTAACTAAACTTAAGGCTATCGCTCTAAACATTATATTCAACTTTAGTTTCGTAGTAGTAGAGTATTTCAGAACGATTAGTTTTTTAACTTAACTACCTAACACAAAAGCAGTTACGTGCTCACAATAATTAATGACAATGGTTTTTGTAAGTTTGTAACCATAAACCGACAGGCCATTATTCGAAAACAATAAAAACAACAGAGGAGCCGGTCAGAGGAAAGAAATGCGAGCATTTCACGGAAATCCTTACTTTTTGCTACGTAGTAGGTACATGCAACGGCCAGTTCGGGTTTAAGCCCCGCAAGATGCTAATGCACTGGAACCTTGTCAAATTAATAAATCCCAAATATCTAGGTAAAGAGCAAATTATAAAGTAGGTAGTAGTCATTATTAATGGAATATCTACATTGCTAAACCTACTCATGCCGGTATAATAACGATAATTCTTCAGACTCACGCTTTTTGACATATTAGGTATCTATCAATAAATTAAAAACGGTTAGTTAGGCATTCTGTAGTAAGTACCTCCCATGTTTAGTACAGGCAAACTAGCTAGGTAGGTACTGGCTTGAGTTTAATACTAGCTACCCGCCTACTCTTAGAATAAATTATTCTAAGCGCCTAGGTACTACAATTCGACTGCAATTCACCTGCCACGTAAGATTTGTATTGATTAAGAATTTTCGACACTTTTAAATAGATTTCTAAACCTAAAACAATATTAAAGTATTCATCTTTGCTAGTCGAATAATGTAAACAATCTTTTTACAACTTTTTATATAATAACAGTAAACAAAATTCATTAACTATTTGATTTAAAAAGATCTCAGTGCTAAACGATGAATTATCAATGTGATATCAGTTGGTGAGTTTTGTGTTTATTTATGAATTATTTCGGATATAAGGAATGTCAAGATTGTTAACAAAATTAGACAATCAAAAAGAAACTAACTTTACTGCAATTATTGTAAAAATAAAAATTCATTAAAAAATAATGAAACAGTGTACGTTAAGTAAAAGCGCGCCAAAAGGTACTAGTAACGTTCAATAGTTTTTATCGGCACCCAGTAAGTAACACGATGGGGCGAGGAGGCACCCTACGGTTAGGGCGCGAACGGTTCCACACGGTCTGTTTTTTGTATGGGGAACTTTTTATTGCAGTAACGCGAGCACAAAGACGACTTGCCTGCTTGGGTTTGGGTCGCTCGCGGCGGTAAGCGGTAGGTTAGGGTAAGCATGAGAATAAAACATTTTCTACTGTCTTCAATAGATAACGACCTTAGTATTCTTAGTAAAAATACAATGGGCAGCTATCCCTTATAGTCGTCTGTTTAACTAAAGGGTTTTATTAAAATTTAACACCATATAGCGCATAGTTTTCGATGAAATCCAAACCACATTTGTCCCAAACTAAGGTAGGAAAATAAATGGCGGGAAGTGTTTGCTACGGACGGTTGGCTTCATGGCGCCAAATCATAAGACCACACAACATATATCATGACTGTGAAATATTCCCACACATCAGACAGAAAATAAATAATAAAATACAGTCGAGCTCTATTTTCCCGCATTTGCTTTCTTCCTTTTGTCTTTATTCATCTATAGAATAAAGTTTGCAACAAACTCTAAATAACTCATAGAAAGACCTATCATATTTTCCTACCTAAGCGTAAGCACCTAGGACCAAAATAACTAATTTGCGTAATAAAGTAAAGGTAATTAAGACATATGTATGTACCCTACTTAAACGTCAATGATAAATGTGGTACGGATCTCCTATTACACTGACATAATATTACACCATGTTTAAAATGCACGAGTGCAGTAATTCTACAAAAAAACGTTAATTTGCACTACAAAGGTAGGTAAATGAAACAAGGCAGGGGCAGTCCTAATAAATGTCATTTTAGCGTGAGATTTAAGCCTCACTCATTTTCTCGTTCGGTTCGTGTGAACCTATTCTACCCTAGCATCAGGATCAGAGGTCCTTTAATAACGTTTATGGATAGATGAATATCCTTGCAAAAAAAACATACAATGCATTTCTGTCGAGACGCTCATAATTGTTGTTAGGGTTAATAAATAATATTATTCAGTGCGACGCTTAGCCCCCGGAACCATTTTAGGATTATTATTTTATTCGGGGCGAAGACAAATCCAACAAAGTAAAAATCATGAAAATTGGTCCACCCGTTCTCGTATTTTAATTGGTATAATGAAATAAAGATTATGTTAATGTACCTATAATTAAGGCGACATTATCGGTTATCGCAAAGTGATCTCCGGAAGTCTAGGCCCCTTATAGCAGAGTTTTTAGCTACATACTTATTTTGTCTGTTTGAGTATCTAAAGGCATTATAATCCGTAAATCTCAAGCAAATTGCTTTCTGCTGCTAGCGGTTGTTACTACTACTGTGTATACCCGTCGGTTTGTACCTCGGTATTGTAACAAATATAAACTATATTTTTAAAACTTAAGACAAATATGTGCAGTACTAAAAAATAGTAACTTGCTGAAGAACTAATGCGTCGAAAGAAAAATGTCTGACACCATCGACAAATAAGCATTAATCAATGAATATTTAAAATATATAAAGTGATTTTGTATCAGTATTCGGCAGATAACGCTAACCAGAACTTCATAAGACATTGCAAGCAATAGGTATGTAGGTAATATGCACTCAGCATGTATGGTAGGTACTCAAATATTCGCTTATACAAAAGGTACGTTACTAAGGAAGGATTCGATTGGCGTCATATCTATATTTTATTAACATTATAAATCTGAAGAGTTTGTTTGTTTGATTGCGCTAATCTCAGGAACTACTGAACCTTGATTTTTTTTTTGTTAGACAGCTTATTTAACGAAGAAGGCTTTAGACTTATAACGCATTTTTACATTTCCGATATGAATATTAAAGCTAGATCTTGAAATTGCATTTTCTGCTGAGATTAGCGCATTTAAAACAGGCATTCTTATTTTGGGTAGGTAAAATTAATTATTATCAATGCGCTGTTTTACTCCTTGCCTGCCCATTATAATTAGATGAAGTGATGTTCCTAGGTGCTTATGATACTAAAAAGATAAGGAGACATGATTCGGCCCCTTCAGGGCACAATTATTTTTATTTTATTTTTCACTGTACATTTGACGTTCATAAGTGGCATATTGTGTCCTAAATTGAATAAATATTTTTTTTTGATTTTGATTTTTTTTTGATACTACATACTCTACAACATTGATTAATTACTGTTACTAGCGTATGGAACTGACACCACGAACAAAATTTAGTGCTCGCTCAATGAATTGACGCTTCTTTTCATCATCTCATACAAACGGTTTCTATCGAAATTCTAATTTCAAGGAATACTTACTTTACAATCTTGTCGCCTTTTTTGGACACATTTTTTTCTAGACATAGTTTTTATAACATGTCATGGAATGCTGACATAAAGTACCTCAGCTCGGCTCACGGGCTAAAATTTCGTATAAAAATCCATTACGCCACGCTCGCATGCAAGCGAGGTCGGGCTGGTCATTTGTTCTCAATGGGCTAGTCGATAATGTGGCACAACAAACAATATTCGCCTGCACCTTTATCCAGCGAAAAGGAGGTAGAATTATATACCTAATAGATTTGAAAATCGAACTGGCCACCATGCGCCCGAATGAGAAAAATAATATTGCGTAATTTTTAACCGACTTCAAAAAAGGAGGAAGTTATCAATTCGACTGTCAATTTTTTATATATTTTTTTTGTATGTTTGTTAGGTACCTCATATCTCAGTCGTTAGTCGACCGATTTGAAAATTTTTTTCGCCTACTTAGAGGGTGTACCTTCTAGTTGGTCCCATTGTTGCCGATTTGGGATCTGAAGATGGTATCTTGGTGTAATCGAGTGAAACCCTCAAATTTTAAAGGCACGTGTAGTGATGTTTTACTTAAATCTTAATGATGATGTATTGTTACGTCTGATAGTCCACATCTTGTGGGGCTGAGCTGATGGTGGAACTCCTTAACGCTTAGGAGTTCAGTAATTATTATAATGACAGAACATATGATAGGTAGTTTGTAGCTTCTTAAAGAACAGAGTCATAAGGTGCAACCCCCCCCCCCCCCCCTCTCTTGTAATCTCTAAAAATGGAGAAATAAAATTAACTTTGAAAAAGTAAAAAGCGACTTCAAAACCAAAATTCACTAAAAAGTCTTAAATAAACTCTTGAACATTGAAAGGAAAGGGAATCCATTTTAGGGAAACAATTTCTTTTTGGAGTCGGTGCCATCACTTTGAAAATTCAGCCTCACCGGTCGGAGCACCGACTCCAAAAAGAAATTGTTTCCCTAAAATGGATTCCTTTCCTTTCAATGTTCAAGAGTTTATTTAAGACATTTTAGTGCATTTTGGTTTTGAAGTCGGTTTTTATGCACCTATATTTGGCATGACTAAAGCAAAGATGGACATCTCATTTCACAAAATTAAAGTTGTGTAAGGTGTACGTTTATGTTTATTTCAGTTTCAGTTGAAATGATTGGATACAGCGCGTAGCACCGGTATACATAGCTAACTTTACAAGTTATTGCCTCGCAGAAAGCGTGAAAAGCAGAGTATTCACCTCGGGCATAAAGGTGTCTTTGTCTTAAGCGAACTTAAATCCCTCGCTGCAACTAGGATTTCCTATTACCTCCCTCGCTTACGGTCAAATCTACAATCCTCACGCTCTCGTTCGTGATTCAAGGTAGCGCCCGCGCCTAAAGTCACCACTTTAAGCCCTGCGAGAATAATCTACTATAAACTGTTTTCATCCGTAGCCGCAGTGGAAAGTACTTTAATTCCCATCATGTTACCTAGTAGGTACCTCTGGACTTTACCGGCAATGAAAATAACTCTCTCTTTCTTATCCCACCTTGGTGTGAATCATAGACTTATTTGTATTAGAAAGATGGTACTTCGCTAGTACCGATCTAAGTAAGTACTGTGTTAGAGATTAGAAGCATAGAAGCCTATCTTCAAAGACAGACAACAACAGTACATAATATGCTTGATGCTAGATCCAGGTGGGTCTGTCTGTGTTGTCCAAGAATGTATTTTATTGCATTTATCTTAAGTGCTAAAGAACATCACACCCTTATACTCAAAGAAATAAAAACTATTTCTCCACAGGTCCCCTCGAAATATCAAATCGTAAACAAACGTGTCTGCCATTCAAGCGCTATGTTTTATTGGCATCCCTTTCGCGCTAACGTTTGCCGCGCTTTCCATGTTTTCGAATTAAACGTTGGCGGCATTTAAAATAAGGCGCGAGTTAATTTTGGTCGTAGCTTGGTATGGGAAGCCTTAGTATGACTGGGTAATTTTTTGATATACTTATTAAATAAACCTAATAAAGATATAAGTATTTAATATTTTTACGTGATACCAGTAGCTTAAATACACAATTTCAAAGGTTTTTGCAGCTTATTTTCGAAGAAAAAAGCCTTTATCAGTTTCCAAAGGAAATGTATGGAAATGGTACTAGCGTTAGAATATCGACTTAATGAAAACAGCATAAGGGCTATATTCTTATAAAGCAGAGGATCGATACGTCACGGATATACGTATACACGATGCTTCAATGCGTTCATACGGTTGGTAGCAGTGGAGATTTCAGCCAATCACGGGTGGCGTAGATGGCGCTGTAGGGCGACGCGAGCCGACCCCAAGCCAGCTAGCTCTGGGAACATTTGCTTCGAGCTCCATACATTTCTTCTGGTTCTCTACGTCTACAGTTTGGTTGTGTACCAGTTCAAAAATTATTTCAAAATTTTTGCCATCAGGTAAGTTAAATCATTTTTCTAATCTAAGTCAAGTGTTATTTTCAGTTTATATGTGTTTACTACGACGTAATTTGTGAAATTATTTTCCATTCCACGTTGGAATAGGCGTTCAAACATGGCTATAGGCTTCGTCGTACTTTCCTTAGTAAGCGTGGGTATGGCGAAGGACGCCTTATTTTAAATAATTAATTTCTCAGATCTTTTCCATTGGAGGTCTGAAACAGTTCTTCTACAACTTTTAGGTCAATAATCATTGGATTATTTGCTAATTATGTCATCTCTACTTATTGCGTATTTTCAACACAAAACGTGAAAACAAAATGGCTCGTACAACCCAAGCCTAGGCCAGTGAACTCGATATATGGGGCGATAACAATATTTCGTGTTTTCCAGTGAATTTTAGCTTTGTTTTTGATTGGTTTTGAGTATATTTTGATTCTTTTTGTATGGGGAATATAAATTTTCCTAAATTATAGCCGTAAATGCGTTTCCCGCCAAAATGCCGCCCTACTTGCAACATAGCGAGGCAAGCGTTGGCTTACACTCTTCTTGAGAGTGAAGCATGGTCCATATAACCTGTTGCCTTACATTTCCTTTATATTTTTATGATTAATTTCAGGAAAAAAGTTAAAATGACGGACAAGCCCAAGCGTCCAATGTCAGCCTACATGCTATGGCTCAACAGTGCAAGAGAACAGATAAAGGCTGATAATCCGGGCCTCAAAGTCACGGAGATCGCCAAGAAAGGTGGAGAAATATGGAGGTCAATGAAAGACAAGAGTGTAAGTGTATTCCCTTGATCTTTCCTTTGTTAGGAGCACAAGACGTCAATATTCAAATTTTATCTTTGTAACAGGAATGGGAGGAAAAGGCAGCGCAGGCCAAGGAGCAGTACACGAAAGATCTTGAATCATTTAACGCCAATGGTGGTGGTGGTGAAGGCGGTGGCAAAAAGGCGCAGAAGCGAGGAAAGAAGGGCAAGAAAGCAACAGCACCCGCTGTAAGTAGCCCCTTCAGTTACATTTACCCATTTTCTTTTATTACCTATATAATTACTGTATAATATTTGTTATTTCTTTGCTTCTGCAGAAGGCCAAGAAGAAGAAGGAAGAATCAGAGGATGAGGAAGAGGAGGAGGAGGAAGAAAGCGAATGATCTCCCAATCTGCAAGACAATTCTGTTCATATTGAATAATTTACTTGGACTTAATTTATTACAAAGTAAAAAAAAAATGGACTGGCTTTCCAAAGTCTGTACAACAGTTCAATTTTTCTCTAGTATTTTATTTTTGATTTTATGGATGTAACTTTATCTAATCCATTTATTGCAACAATTATTTTTGGTCTCTTTTACTGAAATTGTTAAATGGTTCACTGTGTTATTGTACTACTTAGTTTTTGTAGTACTGATAGTAATAGATGTAAGATGACTGCAGAGTTTGGAAAGTTTCACCACAGGCTAGGGTCTAGATTTCTAAGCCTCAAAAAAAATAATGTTTAAGTGTTAGCATGTATACACCGGGGAATTGTACAGTTAGCCCTCCCTCGTTAAGTTCGCTGTGACTACTGGATGCTCACATCTGAGATGTACCTTATTGGTTTCATCAAAACTTGTATGTCTGCAGCTCTCCCAATATTTACTGTAATGTTTTATTTTAAAGCTGTGCTTTGAATGAATATGCCATAATGTATTGTGTCAGTGTTTGTATGAATTCTTGGACATAACAGTTTTGGTCAAACTAAACCAACATGTAAAATTAGAGACTATTTCATGAAAATATAATTATTAATTATTAAACCTACCTCTTCTCACTGTAAATTGCATTTCTGATAACGGTACCAAACTTGAAATCTAAGAACAGGCAACACAGGTTTTACTTGTGTTCAGCAATTTATATTATTTAGGAAATTGATGTGTATGTTGTATTTTTAGTTAGTTAATAGGTAGGTTTTCGATGTGATTTGTCTCTCAAATTTTACATTTGTGTTATTTTGTAAATGAGAATTAGCATTCCTCATGTCAATACGGATTTTACATGTTCAATAAAGTAATTTCATATAAAAAATATTCTATTATTTAACAATACTTTTTTAACTTACTCTCATTACTTAGGCTATTGGCTCGTAGGCAGATAAGTGTATTTAAAAAACTGCCTGCCCAATTTATTATCTTAGGTAGTACCTAGAACACCAAACTCAACCAAATTGTACCTATCTACCTTTAACGGCGGTGGCAGGCACAATCTATCTCGTTACGATTTGTTGCCCCAATCTTTCCGGTACTCTACGCTACACATCAAAGAATATTTACACTCAAAAAGAGCTACACATCCCTCGTTCACTCTCACTTTGAACCTATTCGGAATTCAAAAAACCTAGGTCGTAATTAAAATTGTGTACCTAGGTAACCTAACACAAAAATCTAAAATTTGTGCTATGTACCTACCTAATATTTCTCGTCATTTTACGTGTAGTCATCATCAAAATAAATATAGGTAGGTTTCATCGATCGATGCAATAGAGATTGTCCTAATTAATTAATCTGTGACAAAATGTAAAGGGAAGAAAAATTTAAGCTGCAGACTGAAGATAGGTAGGTACCTATTACCTACTTATATGAAATACCTTATAACATAGGTAACAAAATCATTAATCTCATATTTCATCACTAATGTATTTTTTTGCGATTTGATTTATTTACCGCTAATCCACTACCTACCTAAAGATAGAATCGATTACCTACGAGTATGTAATTTTTTTTATAAGATATTTATTATTTAAGTTAAACGCACACTTATCTCGAGTCGAACGAAACGAAATTTATGGCTGCGTTCCGTTTTGCGCCAATATCACTGTTAGCACTGTGAGCGTCAAACTAGCCGTTCCGATTTGATTAGCATGCTGACAGCGCTGTTGACGCGATTTCATTTCGGAACGGTTATTTAGCGCATCGTAAGCGAGCGATATCATTTTCGTGCGAGATTTTGTAATAAATGATAACCTAAGACCTTGCTAAAAACAAAGAAAGAGTAGGTACCAAATAAAGTAATAATAAATTATTATGGATATTCATGAAATAAATACTGTATTATTAGACAGCGACAGCGATGATGACTGTGATAGCTAGTCATCATCGTCTTCGAAAGAAGATGATGACTTCGCAGTAGGTACAATTTAACAGTAAGAAATATAGAGAACCCATCCCTAGAATAAAACACAGATGAATAATATTGTATCTAGAATAAAAGTGTATGTGAATGATTTTGCATTCGAGTACAACTCTGAAACATGAAGGCTGCGTTCCGTATTGCGCTAACAGCGAAAATGACACTGATATTGCGCTTACAAACCGTTCCGATTTGGCGTTAGCGAGTCAACGATAGCTGTAGTGACGTCACGGCTGACGTCACTATCACCGCGATCTTGCGTTCACAGTGCAATCGTTTTGCTGCGTTAGCACCGTGAGCGGCTGTGAGCGGCCTGTCACATTGACGCATTTGACGTGTTTTTGCTTCAAAGAACAGCAAATGTAATCTAAAACCGTTCCGAAATGAAATCGCGTCAACAGCGCTGGCAGCACGCTAATCAAATCGGAACGGCTTTTGACGCTCACAGTGCTAACAGTGATATTGGCGCAAAACGGAACGCAGCCTACATTTGCTGTTCTTTGAAGCAAAAAAACGTCAAATGCGTCAATGTGACAGTCCGCTTACGGTGCTGACGCAGCAAAACGATTGCACTGTGAACGCAAGATGGCGGTGATAGTGACGTCAGCCGTGACGTGACTATAGCTTTCGTAGACTCGCTAACGCCAAATCGGAACAGTTTGTAAGCGCAATATCAGTGTCATTTTCGCTGTTAGCGCAATACGGAACGCAGCCTATAATTCTGTATATGAATTCGCATGAAACCTCGCACACTTCCCCGCGTCGAATCGTCCCAACCCCAGAAATCCCAGATTAGTTCAGATGACGTCATCATATTCGGTGCAGCTAATGCGGTCGACTCGCCGGGTATTCAATGGCTGCGTTCCGTTTTGCGCCAATATCACTGTCAGCACTGTGAGCGTCAAAAGCCGTTCCGATTTGATTAGCGTGCTGACAGCGCTGTTGTCGCGATTTCTTTTCGGAACGGTTTTAGATTACGGCTGCGTTCCGTATTGCGCTGACAGCGAAAATATCACTGATATCGCGCTTACAAACCGTTCCGATTTGGCGTTAGCGAGTCAACGATAGCTGTAGTGACGTCACGGCTGACGTCACTATCACCGCCATCTTGCGTTCACAGTGCAATCGTTTTGCTGCGTTAGCACCGTGAGCGTCTGTGAGCGGACTGTCACATTGACGCATTTGACGTCTTTTTGCTTCAAAGAACAGCAAATGTAGGGTGCGTTCCGTATTGCGCCAATATCACTGTTAGCACTGTGAGCGTCAAAAGCCGTTCCGATTTGGGGTGCGTTCCGTATTGCGCTGACAGCGAAAATATCACTGTTAGCGCGCTTACAAACCGTTCCGATTTGGCGTTAGCGAGTCAACGATAGCTGTAGTGACGTCACGGCTGACGTCACTATCACCGCCATCTTGCGTTCACAGTGCAATCGTTTTGCTGCGTTAGCACCGTGAGCGTCTAAGAGCGGACTGTCACATTGACGCATTTGACGTCTTTTTGCTTCAAAGAACAGCAAATGTGATCTAAAGCCGTTCCGAAATGAAATCGCGTCAACAGCGCTGTCAGCACGCTAATCAAATCGGAACGGCTTTTGACGCTCACAGTGCTAACAGTGATATTGGCGCAATACGGAACGCACCCTTGATTAGCGTGCTGACAGCGCTGTTGACGCGATTTCATTTCGGAACGGCTTTAGATCACATTTGCTGTTCTTTGAAGCAAAAAGACGTCAAATGTGTCAATGTGACAGTCCGCTCTTAGACGCTCACGGTGCTAACGCAGCAAAACGATTGCACTGTGAACGCAAGATGGCGGTGATAGTGACGTCAGCCGTGACGTCACTACAGCTATCGTTGACTCGCTAACGCCAAATCGGAACGGTTCGTAAGCGCGATATCGGTGATATTTTCGCTGTCAGCGCAATACGGAACGCAGCCGTAATCTAAAGCCGTTCCGAAATGAAATCGCGTCAACAGCGCTGTCAGCACGCTAATCAAATCGGAACGGCTTTTGACGCTTACAGTGCTAACAGTGATATTGGCGCAAAACGGAACGCTGCCTACATTTGCTGTTCTTTGAAGCAAAAAGACGTCAAATGCGTCAATGTGACAGTCCGCTCACAGCCGCTCACGGTGCTAACGCAGCAAAACGATTGCACTGTGAGCGCAAGGTGGCAGTGATAGTGACGTCAGCCGTGACGTCACTACAGCTATCGTTGACTCGCTAACGCCAAATCGGAACGGTTTGTAAGCGCGATATCAGTGATATTTTCGCTGTCAGCGCAATACGGAACGCAGCCAATATAAGTCTTAAAGGTGAACGCACATATACCCTAGCAGAAAGAAACGAATTTTAGAATTTTTTATATGAAATCTAATGAAACCTCGAACACTAATCTGCGTCAAATCGTCAGAATCTGGAAGAACCCCAGAAATCCTAGACGAATTCGGATGAAATCATCAGATTCGGCGCGGCTAATGCGGTCGACTTGGACGACTCGCCGGCTATTCAATCCTTACTCACTCCCACCTTAGATATCGCTCATAGCGCTATCTCATGACTTCTTCGACGCGGTCGATTTGGCCGATTCGGCCGAAGCGGTCGAATCGCCAGTGTTACAAGATGATTCCCGATCTTAGTCTGCCCCACATAATTACTTCGTTCTGTGCACTAAACCACATACTCAGTGTGTGACTTATGTAACACCACTGTATTCAGTAAATTACACATTCTCTTCGTCATATGTTCAATAAATCAGAATTTATACACTTATCTAGATTTGACATAATAGTAACGTTTCTGTGGACATTCCGGAAGTGTCCACCATGTTGAATGTAATTCGGCTATGATATAGATAAGAATTACATGAATTAATTTTGAGATTATTTAATTATTATAATTATATTTAATTTATTGTTAAAGATTATTAGGACTCTTATTAGACCTTTATGTTTGCTGTATAACAAATGTTAATTTTGGTGCCAAAGGAAATTGACTCTGATTTGTTGATGAAGGTTAGATTTATTTCAAATATTGTAACTATTATAATAATAATCTAAAATGTTAACTAAATTCAGTACGATTAATAACTAAATAATTAATGAAATTATATTATATAAATAATAAGCAGATTGTTGATCCCTAAAAATAAATATTATAGTAAATGTTCAGATATGGAAACGGATGTCGTCCCCACTGTTGTCTACCGTTGTTCAGGGTTTTGATTTGCATAAAAGCGAGCTGCATGCCAGCAGGGTCTCCATTTGTACTTACTCTGACTTTGTGCCTTATCTTTGTGCTATTTTATTGAAATAAATCTATTGGAGAAGAACCTGAAGATTGATACTACGTGTTTATTATTCAAGCACCCCACACGCGGTCACACCAAATAAAATCTTCATACTCACTCCCACCTTTAGATGTTACTCATAGCGCTATCTCATTCTCTCAGAATCGAATAAGTGTGCGAGGCCTGCTGGACTTCGATTCGTTCGGCGCGTTCGGCTCGGATAAATGTGCGTTCACCTTAATACTCAATCCGACCTTAAAGCTGAACGCACTCTTATCCGAGCCGAACGCGACGAAAGAAGCGATTTTAGAATTCTTTATATGAAATCTCATGAAACTTCATCAACTGAAAATCATAACATTTGGACCACCACAACGATCGACTTCATGGATGCAGGCTTCTGAAAATCTATCGCCGCGTCTTCTCCATACTCTAATACGCCGATCGTCGTTAAAAGAATTAACTTTACATTCGTCTGTAAAGAGCACCATGCCCCTTTGGTTTATGTCCCAGTCCAAATTTTGACGGGAAAATCTTAAACGATTTGCACGATGAATTTTGGTTAATGGAACACGGACAACTCGTCTTCTTGATGCCTGCTGGTCTTCATGCAATAGATTACGAATAGTTTGGTCACTGACACGAGTACCCGTTGTGAGCCCTAAACGATTTTGCAGCTTGCGGGCCGTGTCGTTGTGCGATCTCGGCGAGCACTTAATCGAATGTAACGATCCTCTTTAACTGTTGTAATGCGAACTCTGCCCAAACCAGGTCTTATTTAACACTGCCGGTCTCTTGGAAACGATTCTATAGATTTTGAATAGCTCTTCGAGAAAATCCAAATTGCAAACCCACAGATCACTGAGATCCTGATGACCTTCATAAATCATTGTAACGGCTCTGGTTGCTGTCAGCGAGTCCATATGACGCCTGCGTGCTTGTGGCATATTGCAAAAGATGTTTCTGACTCGAGATATCAATGAACTCTGATAATTTCTAATAAGACAAGAAGCTAAGGAAAGCAAAACGTCAAAGAAAATGGAATCAAAATGTTCAAAAAGAATTTTAAATCAAATTTTATTTAAAATTGTTGCCAGCATTAGATGAATACTACAATATTAAAAAGTTTAGGTATCAAAAAGTTTGTATAGGTACTCAATATTTCACTACTTTCAATATGTAAATGTTTAATAATTTACACCAAAATGAAAATATATTAAATACCTCGTGGCCCTTATTTTATTGTGACAAGTATGTATGTCGCCGCAGCGATTTTTCATCGTAGTTTATAAACCTAATTTTACTCTTGCTGAAATTATTTTTATAATAATCTAATCAAATAAGAAAATAATTAAGTAACTCTGTTGATTGTTTTTAAATTATAATCTAAAGAGGATACGGATGTGCGATTGCAGCGCCATCTTCTGACATCTGTCATGATTTAAATTAATCATTTAAACATGGAGATGGATGTGCGCTTGCAGCGCCATCTTCTGACATCTGTCTTGATTTAAATTAATCATTTAAAAATGGAAACGGATGTGCGCTTGCAGCGCCATCTTCTGACATCTGTCTTGATTTAATTTAATCATTTAAAATGGAAACGGATGTGCGCTTGCAGCGCCATCTTCTAACATCTGTCTTGATTTAATTTAATCATTTAAAAATGGAAACGGATGTGCGCTTGCAGCGCCATCTTCTGACATCTGTCTTGATTTAAATTAATCATTTAAAAATGGAAACGGATGTGCGCTTGCAGCGCCATCTTCTGACATCTATCTTGATTTAAATTAATCATTTAAGAATGGAAACGGATGTGCGCTTGCAGCGCCATCTTCTGACATCTGTCTTGATTTAATTTAATCATTTAAAAATGGAAACGGAAGTGCGCTTGCAGCGCCATCTTCTTGACATTAGTTTTGATTTTAATAAATAAAATTAACAGGATACGGAAATGCGCTTTCAGCGCCATCTTTTTGAGTTACGGGTTAATTTTAATAATTTAATAAAATAGGATGCGGAAGTGCGCTTGCAGCGACATCTTTTGACATTTCGTCTTAAATAAAAATAAGAAACTGATTGACACTTGTATTTTAGTTTATTAAATTAATTACAGATTTATAATTAAGATAAGAATAATCTTCAAAAACATTTAAACAATTGTAATAACATTTAGATCGGATAATTATTATTTTAATGTGACTTTTATAAAAATTAAAACGGAAGCTTTTGTGGCGCCATCTACCAGATGTTAAGAAATTAGAGGGAAAGATGGCGGTACAAAAGGACGTCCGAACCTAGTGATGGGGCATTCTGTTTCGAGTCATCGAGCCGTGAATATTGTAAGTAGAACTTAAGTTATTTAAGAAAAATAAAAGTTTGCTGCTTTATAGTCTAGCTTTATTTTCATACTTTCATATTCTGTAACACTAATTTAAATAGGTTTGCTGCAAAGTAGAATTCCCTTAAAATACTTAGTTTTGAATAGATTTACCTAGTCCTGTACAGATTAGCTTGCTAGAATTTAGGAAAAAGACTACAATAGTAGCCAGTCACCATAATTGCTTTTTTTAAAAATACCACGCTCTGCGAAAATTCGATATCAGAAGTGGGATCGCTCCAGCGATCCCTTTTCTGCCCTGGTCATTATATTTACAGATCCTGACACACTATCATACGTCGTGCATCATGGAGGAGCCTAACGAAGACGGAAGCTCTTCAAGAACCACGACGTCAGCAAGCACTGCGACGTCTGCGAGCACCGCTACGTCAGCGAGCACCGCGACGTCTGCAAGCACTGCGACGTCTGCGAGCACCGCTACGTCAGCGAGCACCGCGACGTCAGCAAGCACTGCGACGTCTGCAAGCACCGCTGCACCATTCGTGCCACCGCCAGCAGCACCTGGTAGCCAACTGGTTATGGCTCAGCCACATACAAGTAATGTACCACCTGAATTTTTTTCACATATGATGATTATGATGCAGTCCATGAGTGAGCGATTGCTAAACCAACAGCATAACGATAGAGTTAAAATTACTGACGTATTTTTGCCTTCATTTGACCCGGATGGCAATGTAGGCGTCCGCGAGTGGTGCGACCACATCTGTGTTGCCAAAAATACTTATCAACTGAGTGACTATGACATCCGCATGAAAGTAACGAGTCTTTTAAAAGGTCGTGCTAAAATGTGGGCTGATAACTGGCTCGTAACAACCTCGACCTGGGAAGAGCTTAAACAAAATATCATACTAACCTTCGAACCTGAAAATCGCTACTCACGCGACGTGTTAAAGTTTAGAGATCACACTTACGACCCTTCCAAAGATATCACAGATTTCCTCACACAATCGTGGATCTTGTGGAGAAGAGTTACTAAGGACAAGCTTGACAATAATCACGCGGTGGAAGCGGTGATAGGAACGGTGAATGACGAGCGCCTCCGAATAGAATTAATGAATGCCAGAGCCACTTCGGTGCCCGAACTTATTTCTGTTGCTTCTTCTATTCGTGTTAAACGCCCCAATCAGAACAATTCGAACCAGCCTCAGGCAAAACGGGCTAGATATTCTTTTGACAATAAAACCTCTAGTAATTCATTGTTTTGTAACTACTGTAAAAAGAACGGTCACACCTTCAATAACTGTCGTAACCGAAATAACGCGACCCCGATTACGCAATCGGTCGAGAATAATGCTAAGGCATCTTCTAATTCTTTACCCAAGCCTGATAAGCATTGTTCATTTTGTTCTAAATCTGGTCATACGTATGAAACTTGTTTTCGCCGCGATAAGCAAATCACTTCTAACGTAAACTCCGTGTCACAGCAGAAATCGATTTTGAATACTATGCGCATGCAAGTCGGAAACTTGACTATTAACACGGTGTTTGACAGTGGTGCCGAATGTTCACTTATGCGCGAATCGGTCGCTTGTAAATTACCTGGGCGGAGATGCCAAGCTGTTAATTATCTGCGGGGTATAGGTCCATTTCCCATTATTTCCACTAGTATTTTAACAACAATTTGCACCATTAACGAGATACATATTGAAATCTCTTTCTACCTTTTACCCGATTACGAAATGACAACAGATGTGTTAATAGGAGCAAACATTCTTTCAGACTCAAATTTAAGCGTTATAATAACGCAAAATAAAGCGATCTTGTGTAGCAAGCCCCGAATAATGCACGTGCGATCAGAAAGCCCTTTATTTGATAACCTCAGCCATGATTTAACTGACCAATCTCAAATCGACCAACTCTTGATTTTACTTAACAAATACTCTGACTTATTCACGCGTGGCTTTCCAAAGTCTCGTGTCAATACAGGTGCATTGGAGATTCGTCTTAAAAACAAAGATAAGTTTGTTGAACGAAGGCCGTACAGGCTGAGTTCAGTCGAGCGTGAAAAAGTCAGAGAGATAGTTAATGAATTAATCGAAAATAATATTGTGCGTGAAAGCAAATCTCCCTTTTCTAGTCCGATTATCTTAGTAAAAAAGAAAAATGGCGACGACCGCGTGTGTATTGATTATCGGGAGCTGAATGCTAATACCGTACGTGACCATTACCCCTTACCATTAATCGCGGATCAAATAGATCAATTAGCCGGTGGGCAGTACTATTCTTCCCTGGATATGGCATCTGGCTTCCACCAGATCCCGATCCTAGAGGACTCTATAGAGAAAACTGCTTTCATAACACCGGACGGACTTTATGAATATCTCACTATGCCCTTCGGTCTCTGCAACGCACCGTCAGTATACCAAAGATGCATAAATCGAGCCCTAGGTTCCTTGCTATTGCCAGGAGGTACGAATAGCGACGAATATCCCCATGATAGCGTAGCACAGGTATACATAGATGATGTAATCAGTAAAAGCCGTGATTTTTCCTCTGGTCTCGTTAACTTGGAAAGAGTTTTTAACGCCCTTCGCGAAGCAGGATTTTCAATAAATATTGATAAATGTTCATTTTTCAAACGCTCGATTGAATATCTGGGTAACGTTGTAGAAAATGGCCAAGTGCGTCCTAGCCCCAAGAAAGTTGAAGCACTTGTAAAAGCCCCCGTTCCTAGCACAGTAAAACAGGTCCTTCAATTCAACGGCTTAGCCGGCTATTTTCGCCGTTTCATACCCGATTTTGCCCGTACGATGGCCCCCCTATATGAATTAACTAAGCAAGGCACTCGATGGCAATGGACTTCTGTTCATGAAGAGGCACGTCAAAAAATAATTAATCACCTTACATCCGCACCGGTACTTACCATTTTTCAAGAAGGCGAGCCCATCGAACTGTTTACGGATGCCAGCAGTCTTGGCTTTGGAGCAATACTTGTTCAAATCATAAATGGTCGTCAGCACGTTGTAGCTTACTTCAGCATGCGTACAACTGATATAGAGAGCAGGTACCACTCCTATGAATTGGAGACACTGGCCGTTGTCCGTGCTATAAAGCACTTTAGACACTTTCTTTATGGGCGAAAATTCAAAGTCATCACGGATTGCAACGCGCTCAAAGCCTCGAAGCATAAGCAAGACCTTCTTCCCCGCATTCATAGATGGTGGGCCTATCTTCAGAACTTTGAATTCGACATAGAGTACAGGAAGGGCGAGCGGATGCAACACGCGGATTTTCTTAGCCGAAACCCAGACCCACTGACTGTGAACGTCACGACTATGAACCTGGAGTGGATCAATATAGAACAACGACGTGATAATCTTTTACGACCAATTATCGATACATTGCACAATGGAAATCAAGTCCCGGGCTACTTGCTGGAAGACAACGTACTAAAAATTGAAAAGACTGACGACACTTTAGGCGAACAAAAGCTTATTGTCGTGCCAAAGTCATTTCAATGGAGTCTTATAAATACATTTCACACGGCGCTCAAACACCCGGGCTGGGAAAAGACTCTTCATAAAATCAAAGAGACCTATTACTTTGACAAAATGAATACCATTGTACGAGAGTTCGTTGATAACTGCGTGGTATGTAGAACATCAAAACAGACCTCTGGTGCTACACAAGTGCAGCTGCACCCGATTAATAAACCAACTGTAGCATTCGAGGTTTTACACATGGATATAACCGGAAAACTTGGCACCCCTAACGACCAAGAATATGTCGTAGTGACCATAGACGCCTATACTAAATACGTATTACTTCGTCACACAAACAACAAAAGTCAACATAGTACGTTGGCTGCCTTGAAGCAAGTCATCCACCTTTTTGGTACACCACGGCAAATTGTAGTTGACGGCGGACGCGAGTTTCTCGGCGAGTTCAAAACCTACTGTGACAGGTTTGGTATCGATATACATTCAATATCTCCTGGTGTTAGCAGAGCAAATGGCCAAGTGGAAAGAGTTATGGCAACTCTTAAAAACAGCCTCATCATGATTAAAAACTACGAAACTCCTGAGTGGCATACTGCTTTAGAAAGCCTACAACTTGCCTTGAACTGCACAGTACATCGCACTACGGGTGTAGCACCATTGACACTTCTTACCAGGCGACAACACTGTGTCCCACCCGAGCTGTTAAATCTGGTGAATCTTGAAAACTCATCAATTGACATGGAGGCATTAGAACAACACGTACTACACAGAATGGCTGACCAATCAGCTAAGGATAAAATAAGATTTGATAGAGGTCGAGCACGAATTCATAATTTTCAACGAGGTGACTTTGTGTTGATAAAAAACAACCCTAGGAACCAAACATCTTTAGATTTGAAATTTAGTGTGCCTTACGAAGTTTGCAGGGTACTCGAAAATGACCGCTACCTAGTGAAGAAGGTAGTCGGACACCATGGCCGGCCACGCAAGGTCGCGCACGACCAACTTCGACGCGCTCCACAGCCAACTGGGGGCGCAATGGCGGCCGTGTCGCCCACAGACGATCAGCCTGGACCGTCCGGGATGGTGGTTTCAGCCCATCAAGCACCGGTGGCCAACGAAGCTCGCGATACATAGTCTTCCAATCAAACTTGGTGAGCAATTTTCATACAGAAATTTATCATTTATTAATGTTATTCATTTACAAATATTTGTAGCACCTTAATAAGCTACCGCCGTGTGATGGCATTTGGTGGCACATAATATTAATTTACTATTGACGTGTGGAGTCGTTCAATGGTAATATGCCTAATCCCTAAAGAATAATAATCCCCTGTGTACCACGGCGTCCATGACCGCCCAGAGCACAGCATCGACCTACCTATTCCTTTAGGTCCTCTGTTATAAACAGCATCAACCACTCACTACCCTTTTCCTTCCCAATAATAAAAGTTATTTTCTATTGACGTGTGGAGCCGTTCAATAGTAACAACAACTCCTAATAGAATAAAATTCCCCTGTGTACCACGGCGTTCATGACCGCCCAGAGCACAGCATCGACCTACCTAATCCTTTAGAGCCTCTGTTACAAACAGCATCAACCACTCTTTACCCTGATCCTGTTCCTAAATTACATTAATAAACCTAAATTTGAAACAAACACTGTTGTCATGAGAGATGAACAGTGAATCGTAACCTTAGTGTTCATTAACTATTTGTTTCGGACTAGATGTACTGTGGAAGTGCCTAGCCTCAAAATATCTTATAACTTCTTTTCAGAGTGAAGAATCACGGGAAGCAATGCAGAGCACGCATTGCAGCTCAGTATGGCCGTGTCGCCGCAGCGATTTTTCATCGTAGTTTATAAACCTAATTTTACTCTTGCTGAAATTATTTTTATAATAATCTAATCAAATAAGAAAATAATTAAGTAACTCTGTTGATTGTTTTTAAATTATAATCTAAAGAGGATACGGATGTGCGATTGCAGCGCCATCTTCTGACATCTGTCATGATTTAAATTAATCATTTAAACATGGAGACGGATGTGCGCTTGCAGCGCCATCTTCTGACATCTGTCTTGATTTAAATTAATCATTTAAAAATGGAAACGGATGTGCGCTTGCAGCGCCATCTTCTGACATCTGTCTTGATTTAATTTAATCATTTAAAATGGAAACGGATGTGCGCTTGCAGCGCCATCTTCTAACATCTGTCTTGATTTAATTTAATCATTTAAAAATGGAAACGGATGTGCGCTTGCAGCGCCATCTTCTGACATCTGTCTTGATTTAAATTAATCATTTAAAAATGGAAACGGATGTGCGCTTGCAGCGCCATCTTCTGACATCTATCTTGATTTAAATTAATCATTTAAGAATGGAAACGGATGTGCGCTTGCAGCGCCATCTTCTGACATCTGTCTTGATTTAATTTAATCATTTAAAAATGGAAACGGAAGTGCGCTTGCAGCGCCATCTTCTTGACATTAGTTTTGATTTTAATAAATAAAATTAACAGGATACGGAAATGCGCTTTCAGCGCCATCTTTTTGAGTTACGGGTTAATTTTAATAATTTAATAAAATAGGATGCGGAAGTGCGCTTGCAGCGACATCTTTTGACATTTCGTCTTAAATAAAAATAAGAAACTGATTGACACTTGTATTTTAGTTTATTAAATTAATTACAGATTTATAATTAAGATAAGAATAATCTTCAAAAACATTTAAACAATTGTAATAACATTTAGATCGGATAATTATTATTTTAATGTGACTTTTATAAAAATTAAAACGGAAGCTTTTGTGGCGCCATCTACCAGATGTTAAGAAATTAGAGGGAAAGATGGCGGTACAAAAGGACGTCCGAACCTAGTGATGGGGCATTCTGTTTCGAGTCATCGAGCCGTGAATATTGTAAGTAGAACTTAAGTTATTTAAGAAAAATAAAAGTTTGCTGCTTTATAGTCTAGCTTTATTTTCATACTTTCATATTCTGTAACACTAATTTAAATAGGTTTGCTGCAAAGTAGAATTCCCTTAAAATACTTAGTTTTGAATAGATTTACCTAGTCCTGTACAGATTAGCTTGCTAGAATTTAGGAAAAAGACTACAATAGTAGCCAGTCACCATAATTGCTTTTTTTAAAAATACCACGCTCTGCGAAAATTCGATATATATAATATCATTTTCTAATCGCTCCGAATCGTAAGCAAGCAATAAGTAAAAATATTTTTTTTTTCTGAATGAAGTGTCATTGCATAGGCGTAACCTGTGAACTGCCAACTTGCATGTTCTTTTTTGTCTTTTTCATTTAACTTTAAAAACAAAGCGCAAAAAAAACTGAAAATCTGTTTAACGTGTTTAGAATCGCTAAGTCTGAAATGGTGTTCGAATTTTCATACCATTTCAAAAATGAAAAGTTGGCAATTCTAAAATTCGTTTCGTTTGACCCGTTCGGTTTGGATAAGTGTGCGTTCACCTTTTATGTCACACTGACATTTTAAAAGGCAGGCCACAGAGGCTGCGTTCCGTATTGCGCTGACAGCGAAAATATCACTGATATCGCGCTTACAAACCGTTCCGAATTGGCGTTAGCGAGTCAACGATAGCTGTAGTGACGTCACGGCTGACGTCACTATCACCGCCATCTTGCGTTCACAGTGCAATCGTTTTGCTGCGTTAGCACCGTGAGCGTGTAAGAGCGGACTGTCACATTGACGCATTTGACGTCTTTATGCTTCAAAGAACAGCAAATGTGATCTAAAGCCGTTCCGAAATGAAATCGCGTCAACAGCGCTGTCAGCACGCTAATCAAATCGGTACGGCTTTTGACGCTCACAGTGCTAACAGTGATATTGGCGCAATACGGAACGCACCCCAAATCGGAACGGCTTTTGACGCTCACAGTGCCAACAGTGATATTGGCGCAAAACGGAACGCAGCCAGAGTAGGTACTTCTGTAGGTACGGCAGGCACAGACAGATAAGCTGTGAGCCAAACTGTCGTACTGGTGTTTACAAAAACGTATTGAATAATACATTCTATACGATAACTTTTGAGTCGAATATATGTAGCCTTATTTGTGGTCAATCGCCACTCTCGCAGCTCGTCGGCTTTGCGAGAAGTTTGTCAACTTACCGCTTCTGGAACAACACTTCATAGCAAACGAACAGGCTGCCTGTGTGCAGCAGTACCAATGGCTCTCGACGGGAATATCGGAAGCGGAGGATCTCAAGTGGCCCTGGTCACTGGTGGCTACGACCACACGATAAAGTTATGGCAAGCCCACAGCGGCGTCTGCCTTCGAACCATGCAACACCCCGATTCGGTACTTTAACATAACCATCTCATCTCACATCTGCTTTTAAAAAGAAAGATAGCGTTTGTGAATTATTAATTATATTTCAATCTTCCAGCAAGTAAATGCATTGGAGATTACTCCAAGTGGGCAAATGGTTGCGGCATGTGGATACCAACATATACGAATGTATGACTTAGCGAGTGCTAACCCAGACCCAGTAATGAACTTTGAAGGTGTTACTAAAAATGTCTCAAGAGTAGGATTTCATGTAAGTTAAGTATACCTCTGTAAAATGTTTTTGCTCAAACATAAAGGTTAAGTTTCTTTCATTTTTAGATTGCAAAACCTGTATACTTAATAATGTTGTAGTACTATGTCAATTCAATGTCTCATTTATTCTTTTAGGAAGATGGAAAATGGATGTACACAGGTGGAGAGGACTGTACAGCAAGAATATGGGACCCAAGGTAAATAAAGTTAAATATATTATAAAGAGACTTTTCTTTGCTTATCCATAATTGTAAACAAAACTTTTGTAAAAGATCTCAGTGTTTGTTTAACAATATATTACCTATGGAGGTTGTGACTTTTGTGTTTATCTTTATTATTAAATGAATATTAAACAAGTAAAAAAGATTTGAGTAACTACTATGTTCATCATTAAATATCCTGCGGGTGATACTGATGACTGATTTAACTTGAAAGTCTTGATTTATCAGAGCTGGCCGGCAGCTGCAATGTCAGCGGATCTTCCAAGTGCCAGCACCAGTCAATGCCGTTGTCTTGCACCCTGACCAAACACAGATTATGGTTGGAGACCAGAGCGGCATCATTCACATGTGGGACCTCAGGACAGATAAGAACGATCAATTAGTGAGTATATGCTTAACCTTACTGCCCCAGCTCAACATTTACAGTGTGTTTTGGATCAGTGCTCTGATACTTTAGCCACATATTCTATGGCAATTTTTTATGGTAAAATACTAGGCCAAGGATCGCATCCGTCACCCCTCTGAGTGTAAGGCATTTTAAAAAATATTTATTTAACTTTCCGTGCTCTTTTAAACTAATTTTATTTTCATTGCTGTATCCCACACACACAAATGATACTTCATTTTAAAGCTGATAAAATAAAGAGGTTAATTAATTTGATGGCCCAGGGACCCTTTAACTAATTAAAAGAAAATAATAATATGTCAATGACTTTGTTGCTTAGATAAAGCTCAATAACAATAGCTTGATAATAAAACAACATTTTTCGTTTTTATGTCTGGTCAATTATGGTATGAAATGATATCAAATTTGATTAACTTTAAATGAGGTGTCACATGTGTGAATGAAATTTAAACAAGTTTAGAAAGTGATTTTTGTGCCTCTCTCTCAGGGGGGTGAGGTAGGCAAAGGACCTAGTATTTTACTGATAAAATTTGCAGTAGAATATGTGGGTGAAGTATCGAAGGTCTGATCCAAAGCACAAGGGCTGTATACCCAAACTATTATTATAACCACAATAAATTATTTTTTTTGTAAAGCCTTTAGTCAGAAGAGATATTATGTAGTCATCTATTTGTTAATTGTCATTGTCCCTTTAAATATTTTCTGTGTGCCTTCAGGCAAATCTGGAGAGAAAAAAGAGAGTGGAGCTCTTTTATTTTTAGATAGACTAGTTCACATTCTTAGATCTAATGTTGAAAATGACTTCGTATTGATTTAAACTTGCATGTTCACTAACATTAGTACACCTTACCTTATTATTTTCGAGTTCCCGTTATTTTGTCTCTGTTGCAAGTCACGGCGTAACGGAACTCGAAAACAATAAGGTACAATAACAATAAGGTTTGATTCAAACTAGCCCTTATTACAACTGCATAAGATACCGCAGTGTTTACCTTGACGTGCTGTTGTCTGTACATGGCAGAATACCCGTTACAATCAATTCTAAGACTTAATCGCAATATATTACGTTTGTCAGATACCAGAAGCTGAAGCGAGCATCCAGGACATAGCCATCGATCCGGAGGGCAAGATGATGGCGGCCGTGAACAACAAAGGCAACTGCTACGTGTGGACGCTGGGCGGCGAGCCGCCGCGGCCGGTGCCGCGCCGCCACATACAAGCGCACTCCAAGTACGCGCTGCGCTGCAAGTTCAGCCACGACTCCACGTGAGTGACCCGCACGTTATTTATTAAGAATAGTTGGGTCACCCAGCTCAGTTTCATTTTCAAGAAATAGGTAAAATAAAAAAGTTTCAAACCCATGTCACATCCGAAATTTCAGGACAGGACCGCGCGTCTAAGTAAGTTACGGCTAGATAAACAAATTGCAAAAAATAAATAATACTTTCAATGTAAGGTATTATTTATTTCTTGCAATTAATTTAACTTATACATGATTTATTTATGATTTAAAAAATTCAAACTGAATGGGCCTCGAAAACGTTCGAACTGAGAATGCGTCCTTAATGGAGTCAAAGCAAATGTTATCTTGATGATTATTCTTGACAGCAAAGAACTATCGAGAGTTGTCTCAGCAAAAATAGGCATTTACGGTCACGTGGCCAAATTTCTATCGGATAAAATTAATTTTTAAAACTATTAAGGTAAACGCACATTTATCCGAGCCGAACGCGCCGAATAAATCGAAGTTAAGACGGTCTCGCACATTTACCCGATTCGGTCGAATCGACCGAATCGGACGAATCGACCGCGAAGAAAGTATGCGATAGCGCTATGAGTGACATCTAAAGGTGGGGGTGATTATGAAGATTTTATCTCGCGATTCTACTGATTCGACCGAATTGACGGATTCGAAGAAGTCATGAGATAGCGCTATGAGCGACATCTAAGGTGGGAGTGAGTAAGAATTGAACACCCGGCGAATCGTCCGAGTCGACTGCATTAGCCGCGCCGAATCTGATGACGTCATCTGAAGACGTCTAAGATTTTTGGGGTTATTCCAGATTCGGACGATTCGACGCGGATTAGTGTGCGAGGTTTCATTAGATTTAATATAAAGGATTCTAAAATTCGTTTCGTTCGGCGCGTTCGGCTCGGCTAAGTGTGCGTTCAGCTTTTTCATCCGAAATGACGTCATAGCGAATGTTTTCTTGATTATTCTTCTTGACAGCAAAAAACTATGGAGAGTTGTCTCCGCAAAAAAAAGCCCGCCATAGCGCTAGGTGTGACCTTTGATAGGCATTTACGGTCACATGACCAAATGTGTTTTGGAAAAACTTAATTATTAAAACTATTAATGAGCATTATTTAAATTAATACATTAAATTTGTTTTTAGTTATCTCCATATAATAATTATAGTTAATCACACTACCAACATTGCGATTTGTTCTTAGAATAGAATAGATTTTTTATTCATTTGACACACAAGATACATTACATTATAGTACATTATGATACAAGTGTGCTAAGTTGACCATTATATACAAGGCGATATTGTGTGCGCACGAGCGAAAGCGAGTGCGCCACAAGAAAGCCGCGTATATAATGGTCACAGGCACACGTGTTTCATACGACGTTTTTCAACACACTTGCGAGAAAAAAACAAGACTCTTCATTTACTAAGTTTTAATTATTAAAACAGTAATAATACATTTCACTCGATTTTGACGGCAAAGACTTTCGCACGCATTTTTCGCCTTGTTATGTATGTCCGGCGGAGTTAATAATAGGTTTTCTTCATTTTTATTCACTTGAAGTAGACATTTTCATTAATATTAAACTTCATAATTAATTCAAACTTCGTCACAGCCGACAATTATTATTTACGAAAAATGGCGCGTTGTTTTTTTTTCTTGCCGCGATACCGATGCGCGCGCAAGTCTTAGGCGCGAACTAGATCGGCCAAAAGCCATGATTAAAAATGTAATAATTCGTGTTTAAAACACAAATCACAGAAAATGTTAAATGAATTTGAGCTATTTTTTTGGAATAAATATGGATTTACCATTTAGTGAAATAAATATGTAGATACTGTTATTTTTCGCATAAATACTGTTTGTTGCTAAAATAAAAGTATTGTATAACCCGACTAAATTAAATCGCTTCTTCTTCTTACTTACGACTTGGTACTAGGGTACAAATGTAAATTGGTCGGGTTAATAAACGAAAGGCACTAGTGCAATAATATAATGAAAAAGCACGCGTGTTTAATATCTATGATTATGTGCTAAAAATCGGTGGAATAAAAACGTCATTTTGAGCAAGTGTGTTGAAAAATAAATTATAACAAATCAAAACAACTAAAATTAAATTAATAAAAAACAAAAACAAAGCGCCCAGGTGTGCCAAGAAGGGGGACCTTCTTGGCAGTAGCTCAGTATAATATCGTGACAGCAGATGGTAAGCATGCCACGACACTGATTTTCAGCGGGAACCCCTGCTAGGCACTGGGTGTAAACACACACGTGAAGAAGAAAACAATAATAATAATAATAAAAACAACAACAAATAAAAAAAGAAGATTACATTATTATCATACATTCGAATTAAAACATTTATAAATTAATAAATTTACAATTATGTTTCATTATTTTATTGTTTTTGTATATATTGTAATATTGTTTTCTTAGCGGAAACATAGTCTATTTAGCCTAGCATTACAAGTAATGGTGACCGTTCCGCAGCATGCTTGTGACGACGTCGGGCGACTGCTCGGCGAAGCTGTGGCGCACCGCGGACTGGGCGCTGCTGCGCGAGCTGCGCCACGACACGCAGCGCTGGGTGTGGGACGCCGCCTTCAGCATCGACTCGCGCTACCTCTTCACCGGTCAGTAGCGATGTCGAGGTCACTCACCGCCGCCTCTTGCCCACCTTGTGATCCAACATCGGTTGCATTCTGTTTTTCAAGAAGTGACACCTTTTTAGGGTTCCATAGCCGAATGGCAAAAAACGGAACCCTTATAGTTTCGTCAAGTCTGCCTGTCTGTCCGTTCGTATGTCACAGCCACTTTATTCTGAAACTACAAGCATCACACTGTTGAAATTTGGTAGGAAGATGTATCCTGTTAACCGCTTTACGATTCTCATACAAAAAATAAAAAATAATGACATTTAAGGGGGGAGGGGGCTCCCATACATGAAACTAAAACCAAAAAAAATTTTTTACTCTAACCTACGCGTGTGGGGTGACTATGGGTAGGTCTTTTAAAATGAAATCGAGGTTTCTAAAATCATTTTCTTTTAAATTCTAACGTTTCATAGCTAGACGCTCCCAAAGTGGTAAAATGGGCGTCCCCCCATCTAACTTCTAACTAAACTAAGCGAGTGTAAATTTTGAAAACGGACGGAATCGAACGAGTTTTTTTTTTGAGATATAGCACATTTTCAATAACCGCAAACACAACTTTGTTCTTTATATAAACACTATGAAAAACAAAGTTATATTTGCTATCAACAAAATATTGTAGTATTTTACTAAGTGGATTCACTAATTCAGTTAAAGTTGGCACGGAACCCTCAGTGCGCGAATCCGACTCGCACTTGGCTGGTTTTTGTGTCTTATGTGTTAGTTTTCGTTGAAAAGTGGTTACACGCCAGAGAACTCGCACTGACTGAACTCATACTATATCACCTGTAAACCACAATGATCACGTAATTTTCCGTCACAGAATCATTATCGATAAAAGAGCTTAATCTAACTACATTTTTACACACACACAAACAAATCTAACTGCATCGCTCGTTATATAAGATCGAAAAATAATAAACCGAAGCTACCAATATCAAAAGTTCTGAACTATGCCGATTCTACGTTGTTTTTCCTACCCGCATAATTTTTTATACAGCAAGCTAGTGCCGTCATCCGTATTTAAATCACGTTGATGCTGACAACAGATGAATGAATACAGCAATGTATTTGGAAATACCTAATAACAAATCTAACTTAATCTATCACTTTATTTGTACCGCGTGTATTTTGTCTGAGGTTGAGTTGCGTAAAGTAATCGTATTAATTTGACAGTTCAAAACGTACGGTAGGATCTGTCAAACGGCAGAACGGCAAACGTATGCCTTTGTGTAATGGTGAAATTGTGTAAAAGTAATCGTATTCATTTGACAGTTTAAAACGTACGGTATGATCTGTTAAACGGCAGAACGGCAAACGTATGCCGTGACAAATGAATACGATTACTTTACAGAATTCCATCTCAAAGGTCTGAGGCCTTACTCTGGACACAAAATCCGATCCAATTAATACTTTTATACGACCTATCCCTGTCACTTATACCAGGCCGTGTACGCGTGTGACAGGGATGGCTATATTCATTGGATCGGGTTTTGTGTCCAGGGTAAGGGGGCTGATCAGAACAATAGTCGACTGGTAGAGAATATTTTTGGCATTTAGTCTTCCATATATACAATATTTTTTTAAGCATGAAGTTTTGTTGATAAACTAACGGATTATTGGTGATTGTTCAGGTTCATCCGACAGCTACGCGCGACTGTGGGACGTGGACAAGGGCACCCTGGAGCGCGAGTACTGCGGCCACCAGAAGCCGATCACCGCGCTCGCGTTCAAAGACCAGGCCGTGTAGATGGACTCGAGGGAATCATTACTGCTCTACCGTTTTAGGTATCGCGCCTTGTTGCTATCAAAAAACTATCAAGCAACGTTAATTGGAACTCATAGATGATTGTTGAAAATCTGATCAATGTTAAGTACTTATAATCTACCTCACTGAACCCTTAAAATGGAGATCATAAAAAAGTCTTGTACTGGTTTTGTTGTTACTTCGTCTAATAGTAAGTATTGAGGACGAGTCTCTTCTGATCGGTTTTAAAACAGGTAATGCCTGAGCGGAAATGGTTCCAGTTTTTCTAGTCAGTCCCGGGTTTGATTCCCGGTCGGGTCAATGTAGAAATCATAACTTTCTATATTGTCTCGGGTCTGGGTGTCGTGGTAGCACCCTTGAGTCTGATTTTTATAACATAAGTGCATTGACTACTTACTTTGGGATCTGAACAATGTAAGTTATTGGTGTACAAAATTAAAAAGAAAAAAAAATGGACGAGTCAAATGTTAACTTGCGATTATAACGTCACTGTTACTATAGTCATGTCATAAGATATTGAAATACAGTGCCATCCGTTTGAAAATATAAATTGAAAGTACTTGTATATAGAAAAGTGTAAATATTTGTAGAAGGTTAGGGACTGTTTGTTAATAAAGATGCAAATAAAAGTACAAAGTGAACCAGCTCTAAGCTCCGTGCTCACTTTTCAGAAACAGTCTGCTTATGATATGATATTTACTTGGATGAATTAACCACTGGATATTAACCGCAAGAGCGAATGTATGAAAACATCATCAACTAATTTCTGCGGGGCGGGGGGAGTTTGCCGTGTCAATTATTGACATTTAGTGCATGAAAGTGTCGTTTTTTTTTATCGACATGTGTGGAACGAATGAATGAACGAATTTTTTGTAATATGATATTTAATTTTTATCACCAAAACAATAAATTACATTATGGACATGTAATGCACTAACAACCAAATGAACAATTGAAACATAGAATGTCGTTTTATATGAACGGTCTGACACGTAACATTAACTAGAACTTCCTAAGTCATATTGAAACCGCCCGTAAGTACACATAGCCTTGCACCATTAAAATCCTCATAAAGGATAATTAATTAAGCAGTAGATTTTTTGCGTTGGAATTATGTCACGTTTGGTGTAAAATGGATACCACAAATTCGGTGATGTTTTGTGGGCTGTTGTTTTTTTAAGATTACCTTAATCTACTCTCGAGTGAAACATTTTAGAGATATATATATTTTTAAAGTATTTACATTAAAAATTTAGTAAAAGTAAACTATATGATTTATCGACAAATCTCAAGCACAATTAAAACGAAACTGACAAGGGAACGAATGATGAACGTACGACAATCCTACTGTATAAGGTATACGTTATCTTGTTGATTTTGTAGTAACTGACCACCACTTTTTAGGGTTCCGTAGCCGAATGGCAAAAAACGGAACCCTTATAGTTTCGTCAAGTCTGTCTGTCCGTATGTCACAGCCATTGTATGCTGTAACTATAAGCATCACACTGTTGAAATTTGGTAGGAAGACCTGTTAACCGCTTTACGATTCTGATATAAAAAGTTATGACATTTAAGGGGGGTCTTTTAAAATGAGATAGAGGTTCCTAAAACCATTTTCTTTTAAAGTCTAACGTTTCATAGCTATACGCTTCCAAAGTAAAAAAAAGCCCCCCCCCCCATCTAACTTCTTAACTAAGCGCGCGTATTTTTTAAAAAATATACATAATTTAGACCTTTCCAAATACTTTTAACGAAAATTGGTTCGGACGGAATCGAACGAGAAGTTTTTGAGATATAGCACATTTTCATCAACCGCAAACATAACTTTGTACATCATACAAACACTATGCACAACAAAGTTAAAGTTGGCACGGAGCCCTCAGTGCGCGTGTCCTACTCGCACTTGGCCGTTTTTTTTAAATGGCAATGTAACTGTTCTCTTGGAAAACACTGAGAAACATTGTCGGAAAAAATGGGTAAATGTGACATAAAGATGAAATAAGAAACCAAAAATTTGCGCACGGGCGGGACTTGAACCAGCAACCTTTTGGCAAACCGGCCCAAACGCTCTTACCAATTGAGCTACCGTGTTGTTAGTCTGACCCTGCGAAATTTGTGGTTTCTTATGAAAACGTCAATGCGTGACGCTTAGCGCCATCTAGCCGTCTGTTCATGAAACAGATGGCCCAAGCAGTTATTCTTTACAGAATAAATTCAACTTGGAAATTGATGTCGCTTCGCTATCTAATGCTTTAGAATGTTTTTAACACTCACAGTGTCATATTTTATATTCATAAAGATGAAATCAGAAACCAAAAATTTGGGCACGGGCGGGACTTGAACCAGCAACCTTTTGGCAAACCGGGCCAAACGCTCTTACCAATTGAGCTACCGTGCTGTTAGTCTGACCCTGCGAAACGATAAGAAACCACAAATTTCAAGAAAAGAAAGAATAACTGCTTGGGCCATCTGTTTCATGAACAGACGGCTAGATGGCGCTAAGCGTCACGCATTGACGTTTTCATAAGAAACCACAAATTTCGCAGGGTCAGACTAACAGCACGGTAGCTCAATTGGTAAGAGCGTTTGGCCCGGTTTGCCAAAAGGTTGCTGGTTCAAGTCCCGCCCGTGCGCAAATTTTTGGTTTCTTATTTCACCTTTATGAATATAAAATATGACACTGTGAGTGTTAAAAACATTCTAAAGCATTAGATAGCGAAGCAACATCAATTTCCAAGTTGAATTTATTCTGTAAAGAATAACTGCTTGGGCCATCTGTTTCATGAACAGACGGCTAGATGGCGCTAAGCGTCACGCATTGACGTTTTCATAAGAAACCACAAATTTCGCAGGGTCAGACTAACAGCACGGTAGCTCAATTGGTAAGAGCGTTTGGCCCGGTTTGCCAAAAGCTTGCTGGTTCAAGTCCCGCCCGTGCGCAAATTTTTGGTTTCTTATTTCATCTTTATGAATATAAAATATGACACTGTGAGTGTTAAAAACATTCTAAAGCATTAGATAGCGAAGCGACATCAATTTCCAAGTTGAATTTATTCTGTAAAGAATAACTGCTTGGGCCATCTGTTTCATGAACAGACGGCTAGATGGCGCTAAGCGTCACGCATTGACGTTTTCATAAGAAACCACAAATTTCGCAGGGTCAGACTAACAGCACGGTAGCTCAATTGGTAAGAGCGTTTGGCCCGGTTTGCCAAAAGGTTGCTGGTTCAAGTCCCGCCCGTGCGCAAATTTTTGGTTTCTTATTTCATCTTTATGAATATAAAATATGACACTGTGAGTGTTAAAAACATTCTAAAGCAATGGGTAAATGTGGTTTATTTTTATGTAAAAATTATAGCGGCAAGACAAAAAATAATTCTTTTTAACCGTACGTAAGTTTTTATCCCAATAAAGTTGTTATTTTTCTTGAAAATCACTAAATAATAATTAACATACTAAATAATAAATAACAATAATTTCACTATTTTCAAGAAAAATGATAAGCCACATTTACCCATTTTTTCCGACAATGTTTCTCACTGAGCTCTATCACCGTATTGACAAGACGTCTCCTGTAAGTGAGGCCAAAAAAGCCCGCTTAGTGGCTAAGGGGTACAAGCGAAATTGCCCGTCATTGCTCGTCCAGTGGTTTATTCGTCCAAGGATATTTAACTTTAGTTGACTCGCCAACCCAAAGAAGTAATATTTAGCAGAAATCAGAATTCGGTAACACACGCTCGTGAAGACATAGCTTAGAAAATAATGTGTAAATAAACTCTAGCGGCCTTGACTCCCGGCCTGAATGAAATACGGAGGGGATTTGTGTTCATTGCATTTACTATGTAAATATTAAATAATGTAATAAGTTTAACTATGTACTACTATTAATATTTTTATATATTAAATTGAAATTATAAATACTTTGTTTTTTTATTACATATGTGTTGTTATAACCCAAAAATGGAAAGGGAATCCTCATAAAAAAAAAAAACGCAATTCTGTACTTAATAATAATATATTTTTGAAATAAATTGTAAAATATAATGTATTTGTATGTATTGCACAGCAACTGACGATATTATAATATGCCAGGTATACATTTAAGTCAAGATCTGATTGTAATGATTTTTTAACTTTCATGAGCATACATTAATTTATTTATATATATTTGTAATAATACTGTATTTGATTTTACATCAGATGATTTTATTATTTTCCTCAAAAACTAAAATAATGGACAACAATCGTTTTGGAATGTAGTGAATTACAATAAATGCATTTTATCTTGTCCCAAAATAATGATTTCGACTAGAATAAATTAAACATAATATTATCTCACTAACATAATGATTAAGTAGAAAGTGTCTGCTTACATAATAAATAAGAAGGTAAGTCAATTTTAAATGCATCATCTATGTGACATTTACGTAAGTACCAAACCAATTTATTAAGTTCGTTCATTGTAAACATATAAGGGCTGATTTTTCAATAGTCAGATAAGAAATTTTCGTCGAACAAAATAATGGCTAATTTGAAAACGTCACCTAATTTACAGCAATCATTCGTAATTGTATTTTTTTTAATCTGTCACTTTTTTATTTATCAGTCTAATAAGTTATATCTGACCATTGAAAAATCGGCCCTAAAGAGAATAATTTAGTTGGAAGACGAATAGTTGTTTTAGAAATTATTTGAAGGTTTTGAAGCCTTGAACATTTTCTAAGTTATCTTTCATGAAAAACAAATTATATGGATATGAATATCATCATTCATTATTAAATTCCGGTAAGTACAAGCGCAAAGATGACGCGTCGTCACAACACAACATCCAGACGAGTTGTTTACGTAGGTACCTTTAATCTCGCCCTCTTGCCTACTCGAGTCAGATCCATGTGATAATCTGGCCCAATTATGATACCATGCTTTGTTCAAAACGTAATATTGAAGCGATACAGCAGGGTCAATATATTTGCTATTTTGTTGTCGAATAGTACCCGACTTGAACTGTGGATTTACCATGAAACCGGAGCATTTCAACGTCCAATTTCATACAAACACGGTGACCATTTAATTATAAAAAACGATTTAATCGTCTGCTCGGTTTGAAGTTTCAGCTCGTAGTATATCCACTAGTCCGTAGCTCATGCGACTGGTCCGAGATCGCTGCCGCCTGACCACTTTAAAATACACTCGAGACAAAAACGCGCGTAGCTTCAAATAAAATACGTCACGAGTTGCAAGCGACTACTTCCGTCCTTCGGTTCATTTAATTTGTTTATAGGCGGCGGTGACCTCGACTAGTACGCAACCACACATTCAGTCGAGTACATCAAGACCCCTTAAACACTGCGACTTTCAGCTTCGATGCAGTCAAGCGTTTTGAAAAGGCGCTTCAGCATCGTGACTCACGCAATGAACAGGTTTGATGCAGTCGCGCGTTAGTATCGATGCCGTCGCCAAAATTCAGTACATAATTTGTCAAAAAGTCGCAGTGTGTTAAGGGTTTAAAACGTGATCATCGCGGACGAGTCCATTGTCAAGCATCCAAAAAACAAAAGCAAGCGTCAACTAGACTTCATCGAGCGGCAGGTCATCGACCTCGCCCATCTCCGAGCGCACGTCGTCGTCGAGCGCGTACGTGAGGATGAACTTGAGCGAGACGCGCGCGGCGCGCGGCCGCCCCACCAGCATCACCTGCGTGAGCGCGGGCGGCGGCAGGAACGGGTTGTAGGCCGGCAGGGACGAGCCTGACGCCGTGAGCAGCCGCACCTTGCAGCCCTAAAGAGTGGAAAAGAGGTAAATAAATAAACGACGGGGGACGATTCTCGCGGAAATCGAACTTTTTTCGTGTGATAATTCGATTGCGAGTTTAACAGTTTTACCTAAAAAATCAAGTTTAATATCTACACGTCAAAAAACTATTGCATAAACATAATTTAATTAAATACATGAAAATCGTGACCCTGAGAAATGAAAAACTATTTTTTCTACGACAAAGAAAATTCGATCGGTGAAATTTTTTCATATACCAATTTCTACCTTGGGTAAATAAGCATAAAATTATAGAACCCGTTTTAGTTCTGGCGGGTGTAAAAGTGACGACTTCAGTCGACTGGTTTAACAACTAAGTCGCTTTAGTAGCGAATAAAGTAGCACAAGTCTCTTCATGTTAAGTTGATAAGTACTTTAAGTTTTTTACTTGTACAAGTCTTATACACAAATTAAAGATCCCATCCTCAGTTACTACTAAAGATGACCCACAGAGGATCAGTAATACGTAATTACGTATACAATGTGTTAATTTTACACTTGATCAAACTTTAAGGGAGTACCCTAATGATGGTTTTGAACAACTTTTGATTTCATAAATATAGTATATAGTAAAAGTTGTTCAAAACCGTGAATAGAGCACTTCCTGAAAGTTTGATCAAGTGTAAAATTAACACATTGTATAAATACGAATTTCGATTAAAGCGCGCGGCTTAAACTAGTAGAAAAGAAAGTGATAAAACAACAGTAGATTCCTTAAAAATAATCACTACTGCTCATTATACACATTTGCTGCTACTGAAGGCTACCTTTTTTATGTTAGCTATAACATAACATTTGCTCATCGAAAGCGCGGCGCTCACGGTCTACACGTTGCTTCCGACTAACTGGATGTGATTAATTCAACAGTCTTATGCTGGTCCAATTTTATAGAAATGAATGTATAGTTGATATCTTATCTTATGTATAAAATTCTCGTGTTACAATGTTCGTTCCCGTACTCCTCCGAAACGGCTTGACCGATTCTTACGAAATTTTGTGAGCATATTGAGTAGGTCTGAGAATTGGCCAACATCTATTTTTCATACCCCTCAGTGATAAGGGTTGTCCACCCTTAACATTTTTCTTTAATTACGTGACTGGGCGAGACGAGGATGGGGGCGAAACAAAGTTGTCTGGGTCCGCTAGTAAATAATTACAAATACCCTTACCTTGGGCACGACAGCTTGGAACTTGTAGTCGTGCACGGGCGAGGCGTGTCTGCTGGTGGTGGACACGACCAGCACGCTCACGTCGGGCCGCGGCCGGTCGCGGCACACGTGCAGGACCACCGTCAGACCCTCCTCCTCCGCGAACACTGTCAGCGGGGGCACCTACAATTATTACAACAATTTATATTGTCAGACATTAGTGTAATATTAATTACTGTATGTACTTATTAACTACAGCCACCTACTGTAAATAATCTATACTAATATTATAAAGCTGAAGAGTTTGTTTGTTTGTTTGTTTGAACGCGCTAATCTCAGAAACTACTGGCCCGATTTGAAAAATTATTTTTATGTTGGATAGTCCATTTATCGAGGAAGGCTTTAAGCTATATAACATAACTAGCGGTCCCCCGCGACTTCGTCCGCGCGTTTTGAGTTTGCTCCCTCCCCTCCCGTCGCAGCGTCATGTTTTATATCCTAAAGCCTTTCTCGATAAATAAGCTATCCAACACAGAAATATTTTTTCAAATCGGTCCAGCAGTTCCTGAGATAAGCGCGTTCAAACAAACAACAAAAAGCTTTATAATATATTAGCGCAAGCGCACGTTGTACTTAAGCTGCGAACATTATTTTGGTGCGGAGTTATGTTAAAACTGTGATAGCTCCTAAGATATTTATTGAAATCAAATGATATAAAGGGCAACTTGGTTCTAAATGAAATGCTCGTGATGATGAATGTATTTATTTTGATAAGAATAAATACCTGTGTGTATAATACAACTCCAAAAATAATGCATTATTTTTTTGCAAATTTATTAATATAAAAAAGGTTGTAGTAAGTCAACCATAAAAGATAGACATATGCTGTCGCGGATTTTATTATAGAACTTTTAATACTGAACAATCCTGTCATACAAGGTTTTTTGTGTAACTTAAGCGGTTTCCGCAGCGTATGCAGCGGAAGCTCTCAAAAGGAATATCTTTCTCCCGTTTTCGCAACATTTTTCATTTCTGCTGTGGTCTTATGAGTCGTATCTTTATGTTATATAGCCTAAAGCCTTCCTCGATAAATGGACTATCCAACGTAAAAAAAAATTTTCAAATCGGGCCAGTAGTTTTTGAGATTAGCGCGTTCAAACAAACAAACAAACAAACAAACTCTTCAGCTTTATAATATTAGTATAGAAGATACGACTCACAAGACCACAGCAGCAATGAAAAATGTTGCGAAAACGGGAGAAAGATATTCCTTTTGAGAGCTTCCGCTGCGAACGCTGCGGAAACCGCTGAAGTTACACAAAAATCATGTATGACAAGATTGTTCAGCATTAAGTGATCTATAATAAAGTCCGCGACAGCATAAGTCTATCTTTTATGGTTGACTTACTACAACCTTTTTTATGTTAATAAATTTGTAAAAAAATAATGCATCATTTTTAGAGGTGTATTATACACACAGGTATTCTTATCAAAATAAATACATTCATCATCACGAGCATTTAGAACAAAGTTGCCCTTTATATCATTTGATTCCAATAAATATCTTAGGAGCTATCACAGTTTTAACATAACTCCGCACCAAAATAATGTTCGCAGCTTGAGTACAACGTGCGCTTGCGCTAATTGTATTAAAAGCTGAAGAGTTTGTTGGTTTGAACGCGCTTATCTCAGGAACTGCTGAACCGATTTGAAAAAATATTTCTGTGTTAGATAGCTTATTTATTGAGAAAGGCTTTAGGATATAAAATATCACGCTACGACGGGAGGGGAGGGAGCAAACTCAAAACGCGCGGACGAAGTCGTGGGGGACCGCTAGTATATTATAAAGCTGAAGAGTTTGTTTGTTTGAACGCACTTATCTCAGGAACTGCTGGACAGATTTGAAAAAATATTTCTGTGTTGGATAGCTTATTTATCGAGAAAGACTTTAGGATATAAAACATCACGCTGCGGCGGGAGGGGAGGGAGCAAACTCAAAACGCGCGTACGAAGTCGCGGGGGACCGCTAGTACTATAATAAAATATAAACTAAATAAACTATAATAAATTAATACATCAAGGATGTGATTTTAAGAATAATAAATAGTTATAGTTTATGTGATATTTTCCGCGTTTTACATTACCTTGCTCGGGTGCACGCTCTGCAGCGTTACATTGATATCCGTCAGCGGCTTCACCTCGCCACCCTTATTGTTCTTAATACTATCCCTCCTTTCGCTTTCAACCACTTCTTCCTTATTCACTAAGAGGTTTTCCGCCTTGTCATATTTTTTGTCTGCATTATCTAACGGCAGTCCTAAATCTAGTATGTCGTCTAGTGGACTACCACCGTTGTTATTGTTTGTGAACCCTGACGCGTTCGGTGCGTCGGTGCTTATATCGACCATGACGTCATCGTTCTGAGTTTCTGTTTGTGGGGATTGCGTCGGAGGCGTCGCAACGGGCTCTTCAGGCTTTTTTATAAAGAAATCCAGATCAAATAGAGCCCCATTGTTTGTTACTGGAACTTCGTGTTTTGGTGATGTCTTCTCTAACGCGTTCATCGGTATTTTCTTTGACGATTTGCTAGAAAAAGAAAAAAAAGGTTTTTATAATCGTATATGTTTTCAAGTGGAATCAATTCTGAATTTGGTGATTAAGTTTCTTCTTACCTATTAAAACCATCAAGATGCTTTGCATTATCAGGTAACGATTGTTTTAGTAACTGTTCACTAAGAGAATCCAGTTCATTCCAACCCTCAGCCTTATCTTTCTTATTTCCTAACAGATCTACATCATCTGGAAACAAAAATGAAAATCCAATTAGAATGAATCTAATGAGATTCTTATTAAAACATATTAAGTAAGATTATGAGTATGAATAGCTTGTTGTTTCTCACCACTAGACATTAGGTTAACAGGTTTCAATGGTTCAGCAATAGAGCTGGTACCACTTCCAGTTGAGAATATGTCTCCCAATTCATCTATAACATTATTCTTAGGCTCTTTAGTAACATTCACACTCTTTGGGTTATCTCCGTCGCCCCTCTTACTAGCGCCTGCGAAGTCTAGCAGGCTCGCACTGTTGGGCTCAGGTGTCACAGCAGATTCCGACGATTTCACCTTCCTTTCGCTAACAAATGCTTTGTATTGCTCGAATACTTCATCTAATACATCACTCGCGTTTAATATGTCACCTGGAATGAACAAAACGAAATCATCAACTTAGTTAAGAATACTGCAATTATGATAATTTTATCATACCAATTTAATGGAATTAATTATCTTTCTCTGTATAGACGCAGACAAATTGAGTATTCTTGAAGCATAAGTGCTCCTTTACATTAGGCCGAAAGCAGCGCGGCACGACCAACTTTCATACTAAAAAGCTGGGATATCCACGCGTAAAGTCCGTTTTACTTTGCTTGGCAAATATTGTAAACACGCTAAAGACAACACTAAGATATTTTGGAACCTTATAGTTAATTATTTTTTCAACGATATTATTTTAAAAGTTATATTATTTAAATTATTCACCAATAAAGCAAAACGAACTGAACGTGGCATCGCGACGCTCGCGGCCTAAATGTGACGGAGCTGTAAGAGAGCACAGAAAGTTCTGGGTAGTAGTCCCCCTAGCCGATTTCGACTACGGTGGCCAGGCACAACGACTAGCCGACTGCGCGGGACATATTATAGTGCACAAGTGTGTGCGCAAATACAGGTGCACTCTCTATTCCTTTCACTCTCATAGCCCGATAGGACAGCAATCTGACACAACCGGATAGAGTTCAGGCGTAGGACCAACGGCTTTACGTGCTTTTCCGAGGCACGGGGGTAAAACATCGTCAACTTCCAAACTCCGGGATACCCTAAGAATTTCTGAACAGAAAAACTCAGGTATATACTTTTGGCCCGACCCGGGGAATAAACCCAGGATCTCTGGCGCAACCGTCGCTTTAAAGTGCGACCCTCCTACCGCTGCGCCACAGAGGCAGTTATACGCCACAGGTATACTAACTCAATTGAAATAAAAACACTTTACGGAATATGTTCGCGCACATTTATTTACTTATGCTTATACTTTACAGCATGCGTTAGTCAGTCACAGGCAAGACAGTCTTGCCTGTGACCACAAATGATGTTAAGCATCCGAAACGTCAGGCATATAGTTTCAAAAATGTACACGTAATTAATCTCTTAAGAGATTTTATTTCAATTAGTAGTATTTACGTAAACCTCAGATCTAAATATGAAACTCACTCAAATACTCCCCCTGCGCGTCGGAGGCTGCGAGCCGCTGTAGTACGGGGCGGAGGCGCGCGCAGCTCGCGTGCAACTCGTGTATGAGCTGCTCCTCGTCGCGCGACGCGTCGTGCGCGTGCTCCAGCATGTCGCGCAGCAGCCCAGCGCTGTCTAGTGCGGCGCTGACCTCCTGCGCGCGTCGGCTATTTGCTTCGCTTCGGCGCTCCTCCTAAAAGGGATAAAGCATGTGAAACACCATAATAACACATACCAGAAAAAAAAATTGAATGCCCTTGCTAGCCAGTGTTTTACCATGGTGTCGTCATATATGAGGCCCCAGTTTCACTACAGGTACTAGGTATAATATTGATCCAAAAGAACTAAGTTTCTGTGTAAATAAAAAAAACATTGCCATATCTGTAGGCAAGTACTTAAGAGACCATTTTTATTATATTTTGGAGTTTTTCCTTGATGGTCTCCATAACAATAAATTCTACATAAAAATAATTTTATTTTTGATCTTTATTTTATATTATAGTGTATGTGTCTTCATTTTATAGTGTGAATTATACCCACAAAGGCAGTCGCTGAAAATCAGCGTTGTGGTATGCATTCTGTTTAGAGAATACAATCCCGGGATCCCGAATCTCGGGATCCCGGGATCCCGACCGTTTTCTGGCCCCGAAAATCCCGGGACTGCACTTGGCTAATCTCGGGATTTTCGGGATTGCCACATACAAGTTTAGTTTATATGCCGTAGTCCGTTGCGCCTTGACGATAACCTTGCCTAGGTTATTTAATAGCATTTAATACATAACGACAAAAAACACTTTTAGATACGCCGTCATACGATACGTACTATTCACTACACACACAGGTACAGTCTTAATATGTTTGTTGTAAACTTAGAAGGGACTTCCCCACTCTGAGTACTTCAATACAATACTCTTAAGGTAACTCCCCAATGAATGAACTAACAGGGGAATCACCCGATCATCTCATAATATCATAATATTTTTGCGGGTATTTCCCGTCGGGGTTTCCCTGTACGAAAGTATTAAATATGCTACTTTTAAGGTGATTCCCCAAGTCCCCAACGAACCAACAGGGAAATCACCCGATCATCTCATATCATAGTATTGTTGCGGGTATTTTCCCGTCGGGGATTCCCTGTATGAAAGTATAAATATGCTAATCAGATTTTATTTTTTTCATTTATTATTCTGTCAGTGACGGATTACGAAGGTTTCGTCATTTAAATTTAAAGTAAATTACCTGAAATTAAGTATTTCAAATGGCGGCAGACTTTGTTAAACATAAAAAAGACAGTGATGCGACGTCAGTGTGGAGTTATTTTTTAGTCGCGAAGGATGGGAATAGTGCTAAATGTAAGCGGTGCCCAGCCATTCTCAAGACTTTGGGTGGATCGACTAAGGGATTACATACACATTTGTTATCAAAACATAACATCAAGGTTATATCAGCTTCAACAAGTCAAGATTCTGAAAATATGAACACAGCTCCGCCGCCGCCAACCAAGCGAAAGTTAGATGATTATTTTACTAAAAGTGCCGACGATAGCCTGGATGATGTTTTGGCAAGAATGGTTGCATTAGATGGATTTCCATTCAGTGTATTCATAGCTTCAGATGATTTGAGAAAATTGCTCTTAGCAAAATACCCGGATTTACCAAAGTCAGCCGTCACTGTTCGAAAACGTGTTATGAATTACAGTGAAAAAATCAAAAAGCAAGTAATTGCAGAATTGAAACAATTGAAAAGTGCAGGTGAAAGATTTAGTCTTTCTTTCGACGAGTGGAATTCAACTTCCAATAAACGATACATGGCTGTCAACGTTCATTCATATAAAAAATTTTGGAACTTAGGACTTGTTCCTATTTACGGAAGTATGACAGCTGAAAATTGTCTTCGTATATTGAAAGAGCGTCTCAGTGAATTTGATATTTCCCTGGAAACTGACATCGTGGCTATTGTAACCGATGGACCGAATGTTATGATAAAGGTGGGGCGGCTTGTTTGCACCGAACATCAACTGTGTCTCGCACATGGTATCAATTTGGCGGTCTGTGATGTGCTTTATGGAAAACATAATTATTTGCAACATAGCCCTACCTCAGATGATACTCTGAATGAACCAGCTGTTACTGTTGATTATATGGACGACAGCGATGATGAACACGATTTAGAAGACTTAGACTGTCCAGAATCAGGTTTAATCGTAATGTCACAAAATGATCTTGCGCCAGAACACGTACCAGAGTTAACACAATATGAAAATATTAATGAGCTGATAAAGAAAATCCGCAAAGTTGTAGTGTATTTCAAAAGATCACCATTTAAAAATGAAACAGTACTTCAAAAATATGTGAAAATTGAACATGGAAAAGAGCTGTCACTTCTTTTGGACTGTAAAACCAGATGGAATAGTCTTTTAACAATGCTGGAGCGATTTTATCTTTTAAAAGCATGCATTCAAAAAGCTCTTATAGATCTCAATCATCCAATTCGTTTAGAAGATGTTGATTTTGAATTGGTAAATAAAATTGTTGATGTGCTGACCCCAATTAAATTGACAGTAGAAGCAATCTGTAGGCGAGATGCTAATTTATGCACAGCTGATGCCGCTTTGAAATTTCTTATAAAACAACTGTCTAGCAAAAACTCAGCACTTGCCAAAAAAATGAAAACATCCTTAGTGGAACGTATAAAGCAACGACGAAGTGATAATTTAACTGGTGTATTAAATTATTTACAAAATCCACGAATGAATGATGAAAATCAGTTGTTATCGGATTTGGAATGGCATGACTTATTTCCAGTTCCGACACAGGCTATAGTGAGGAAGCAAATAAAGAGTATTGTTAAAAGACTTAATAGTCGAGATGACACAGAAGAAGAAGAAAGGTCAGGATCACAAATAGATGATGAGCTAAGGCCAGAAACCTCCCAACCCCAATTGACATTAAAGGAAAAGTTACAGCTGGAAATTAACAAGAGTATGAAATCCCCAGATCCTGATGTACAAGTACAAAATGAATTGGGGTTGGCAAATAGTATTAGACGTGAAATGAGCCTGTTCGAAAATGGAGGAGTTCGTGGATATCACTTAGAAACAGCATACAAGTATCTATTGTCTATTCCTCCAACCAGCGTTGAACCTGAGCGAGCGTTTTCAGCTGCCGCTTATGTTGGCAATAAACTACGAAGCAGGCTTGGAAGTCAAACATTGGATGCTTTGATATTTCTGCGATTATATTTTCGAAATACTAAATAGTATATTTATGTTGTCTTTTTAATTTCTTGCAAAAGTATAATTTTTTTGTTTTGTCTTTTTTATTTTCTTATTATTATTGTGATTTGTGTTGACTGTTGTGCAAAGACATTATAAAGTTTTTTAATTACTCAAGTTTTTTTTTAATTTGAGCCCAATTAGAAACCACATAGTCTAATCCCGGGATAGGCCCGGGATCCCGGGATTACGGTTCAAAAATCCCGTAATCCCGGGATTGAAAAACATGCTCGGGATTGTATTCTCTAATTCTGTTGCTGCCACAACCAATGCAAGCAGGTGTCTTTTTTGGCCTAGTAGCTTAATATATGTATTTTTGTTAATGTAATTCATTTTTGGTCCAATAAATTCATTTTCTTTCTTTCTTTAAATATACTAAATAGAAATATTTCAATAAGCCTACACATAAGCACTCACTTCCCGAACCATAGTCTTTATCAGTCGATTTGCATGTTGTAGGTCCTCTGGCTTTTTACTTTGAAGCAACTTTTGAAGAAGCTTGGACTTTTCTTCATCTTCAAATATAGCACTTTTAGCTCGAACCCGGGGTGCTGGTGATGAGTCTTCTGGGGGGAGAGGGGGTGGTGTTTCCTTGACAACCCCCTGGTTTTTCAGCATATCAAAAGCAACCTTAAACTTTGTCTCCTTTGGATATTCAATTGACCAAGCATGAAGTAACTGTAAAACCTAAAAATATTACAAACAAAAGTCAAAGTTATCAATTGCACTAGCTAGGCATTGAGGAAAATTATTCAGTATCCTTAAATTAATGACAAAACCACTTTAGCCAAAATTGAAATTTTATAAAAATGTATAGTAATGTTATGTAAAATTCGCTTTATAGTAAAACTTAATTTTTTGTATTACTAACTTTTTTGTAAAGTTAAACTAGTAAATGACTAGTAATTGTAACAAATGTAACATACCCTTGTGCGAACTTCTGGCGCTGTTCTATCGGCAAAGTATTTCGGGGACACAAGCTTTATCATTTCGTTGAGAAAGCGAAATTTCCCGACTTCAGCGTGGAAGTTAGCATCACAGCGGCGCATGCAGCGGTCGAGCATGGTCAGCGCCAGCAGGGCTTCGCGAGCGTTCGGCGAGTGAATGCGGGCCGCCAGAGCCTGAGCTGCGAACTGCGGCCCGTCGGTAGAGTCCCGCATCACGGCGCAAAACGCCTCCAAAGCGTTTCCATCGGGGCATGGTAAAGATTCGTGGGTCGCTTTTACTAAATTAAAAAGTTCATAAACATTACTTTGTTTTTACTCCGCAACATCACAACGAATGGCCAATTATAATACTTACAAATTAGGGCTTCGAGGCTTGTCAGAGTGATGTTCATGCTTACGATTTACTTTCTTTGTAATATAATAATAAAAACATTTTTCGATTACTCTCAGACACTAGCACAGATTATGGTGTTTGTCAATTTTTATTTGACATTTCAATTTTTATCCATGACATTTTTTTTTTGTTTTTCAGTTTTACGGATTCGGAATCTGGTTCATATAGCCAATTCTGAGGTTTTCTAGACTTTTTATTTTTTACGCATAGGGGTCAGCCGTTTTCATTAGTGATAGGAATTGAACATATATTTTTTTATCCTTAGTCGGTAGATGCCTTTATCTAATCGATATTATAGTATACTGTAGTAAAGTATCGGTATACCGGTAGGTAATAAAGCAAGAAGTGAAGAAGCATCTCTAGAAGTTGACTACGATTGGTGGATTGCAATCTGCTCCTAACCTAACTCTATTCGCCGATTGGGCGGCTTATTTCTAGAAAGGATGTCTATGGATTTTTCCAGCTGTTTGTTGGTTGACATCTGACTTCACAATAATATCAAATCAATTATTTCTTTTTGGGATTTATCGAAGACGAAAGTTCTATAAATAGTCTCGTTGTGATAGATAAAAACTGTCCAAAATGTCCATTTACAGATTACCACGATTAGTAGCTCAAACGAGGAACCTAATGCGACATGAACAAGTGTTACACAAGAGGACGGCGACAACTACTCCTACAGGAGCGATTTTGCCAGAACCGGAGAAGCAACCCTTTGGATTACTGAGTATTGTGGCTGCTGTTGTCCCTGGCTTGCTCATAGGAGCTGCTATTAGTAAAAACATTGCCAATTTCTTAGAAGAAAATGAACTTTTTGTGCCTTCGGACGATGACGACGATGATGACTAACAAGTCTTCTGTGGACCTACGGTAGGTGCAGAGGAAATAAATTATTAGGCTTGTCAGAGTGATGTTCATGTTTACGATTTACTTTCTGTGTAACATAAAAATAATATTTTTTCAATAACAACATACTTGCATAGTATTTTTTAAGATTCTGTCACTACAAACAAAAAGCTAGATATGTTCTGAAATCATAAGACAGAGCGCTAGTTGGCAATTATCAAGAGTATGCAAACAAGGCAATAGATATTCTATTGTTATGCGTTTGCCTGGAACCAATTGGGTGTTGAAGCAACAGTATAATATCATTGTTTAGGTTGACTAGGTGATGGTTTTAAACACTTCAACACCCGAGTGGTCACATGAGACCGCATAACAATAGAATTTATACTGTCTCATTCACAAGCGCTTAAGAGATTAAATAGGTTTTAGGGTTTAAACACAGTCTGTCATGGCAATGATTATTTTTTAATATATATTTGTAGTAATATGAGAAGTATTTGCATAATCTGATGATTTCTTTGTCTTGTTTCAGGAATACAGTGCGGGTTTAGTATTAAAAGAATATATTGTTATTATTTTTTTATTAAATATCTGTTAAAACTAGAAAACATTTGTGCTTAAGCGCCACATTTAACAAAATCATGTTCTGCACAACTATTTTATTAAGTTTCATGTAATTTTATCTATATATATATATTAGTGACATTATTTAAAAAGGTATTTGCCTATTTACATGATTTACATCAAATACAATATGTCAATCATAATTCTACATCATTAGAATCCTATATACATCTTCCATAAAATGTTTGTCCTATTACATTACAAATGCATTATAAAAATGCTTAAATCATTTCTCACAGAGTTTATTCTCTCTGCAATTCTAGTCAAATATTTCTCTCATTTATTTAGCAATATAAATTAAAGTAACAATGTAATCTCCACACTTGTGCTTAATCATTTTATAGGTGAAAGTGTTGAATTAAAATGACTTTATAAAAATGGCATGACTCAGTCTTTCATTTTCACAATATTCCTTCAATGTATTTTGGAAGCCCATTAGAACCCATGTGCATTTTGATAGAGAAATGTTTCACACTATTACAGTGTAGTTTTCAAACAGTACACACAATATACATAATACTGAATTAAAGATAAATATCAGACAACAAGAATAACTAATGAAGTGGTACATACACAAATTCGAAGATATTAGTCACATCTATCCCATAGCTTTTCAATTAAAAGTGGTAGGCAGTGAAAATGCACTGCTCAATGGAGCAGACCAAGAAAGAAAAAGGAAATCACACAAGGAACTAGGTTCAGATTGGGATTGTGTCTGGTAATGTTGAGAGATCTGGTGTTTACTCCGGGGGCCTCTTGTGCTCGCCCCAGCCGTGGAAGCATTTGGTGAACCGGCGAGATTCCTTGTTTTTGAGGGTAAGAAACAGCTTGCGTGGCTTATCTGGTTGCATTGTCTTCATGTGTTGGATGTAAACCTTGAGGACACAAGTAGTTATTGGGTAACATGATTCATAATTTAATGTTAGCTGAATGAAGACTTTTGTAAGAAAGTAATTTATATGTATGAAATTTATATGACACTTGCGGTCCCCCGCGACTAGGTCCGTGCGTTTTAAGTTCGCTCCCTCCCGTCCTCCATCTCCTCACGTCGCAGCGAGATGTTTTATAGCCTAAAGCCTTCATCGATAAATAAGCTATCCAACAAAAAATATTTTTTTAAATCAGTCCAGTAGTTCCTGAGATTAGCGCGTTCAAACAAACATACAAACTTTTCAGCTTTATAATGTTTGTATGACATTATATTCAGGGTTTCATTTCGTCATATACATAACTTTTATTACCTGAGCAGATTTATATGCAAGTTTTATCTCCACTTCGGAGCATTTGGCGCCAAGCCATAGGAACACCTGGTCGCCGTTGTCCAAGATCATAATGTCGTCGTCAGCTAAATCATCCTGTACAAAGAATTTTTTTATAGAAAAAATATTTTTAGCTCAGTATGAGTATAAGTTGACGTGTTTCAAACCATGACCAAACTAAAGATAGTATGATTTTAACATATAGCTCGATAAAACAAAGTACATAATACATTATAGTATTAATACATCATTATATATACATTACATATCTAATTATACTATGTAAACTAATATGTTTGATTTTTATTCTTCCAAACTGGTCTGGCAAATTTTGCTTCAGCACAAAATCATCCAAATACTAAAAAGTTTATCTCTTAGGCGTCCAAACACGAAATTCGACAGTTGCGGCCAAGCTAACCATAAACAAACCGGACATTATTCCATGAATCAGACCCTTTGCACACTGCGACTTTGAACAGCGATAAAACATCGACGCAGTCGCAAATTATCAACCTTTACTCACTTCGCTAATTTTAGCATCGATGCTGTCGGGATGCAGGAGCTGGACATTGACAATAATGTACTGTATATTGGCGATTGCATCGATGCAGTGCAGCGTGCGAGTGCAGCGGTGTCACATAGACTGTAGGTATATAGAGGTGTTAAATTGTCTATATAACAATGCCACCATGTCGGTCTGAGTACAGGAACAGAATACGAGGGCGATTCCATTGCGAAGAGGTGTAAGACAGGACGATGTTGTATCTCCGAAACTGTTTACAGCGGCATTGGAAGACTCCTTCAAGCTCCTGGAGTGGGAAGGATTCGGCATCTGCGTCAATGGCGAATGCCTACATAACACACCTTTGATGATATAGTCGTTGTGGCAAAGACGCTGGATGATCTTGGCACTATGCTCGAAGACCTCGACCGAGTATCCCAACAAGTCGGTCTTAAAATGAACATGGAAAGACGAAAATTATGTCGAGCTCCCTTCTTGTACCCACTCCAGTATCCGTTTGGAACTCAAATCTCGAAGTTGTCGACGAGTACGTCTACCTGGGACAAGTGATCCAATTGGGTAGGTCCAACTTTGAGAAAGAGGTCAATCGACGAATCCAACTCGGCTGGGCAGCGTTCGGGAAACTGCGCAAGAGCGTCTTCTCGTCTCAATTACCTCAGTGTCTGAAGACGAAAGTCTTCAATCAGTGTGTGTTACCAGTGATGACATACGGATCCGCAACGTGGTCTCTAACTATGGGCCTCATGAAGAAGCTCAAAATTACACAACGAGCGATAGAGCGGGCTATGCTCGGTGTTTCTCTACGAGATCGAATCAGAAACGAGGAGATACGTATAATAACTAAGGTAACGGACATAGCCTTGAGAACCAGTAAGTTTAAGTGGCAGTGGGCAGGGCACATAGCGCGAAGAACTGATGGCCGTTGAGGGCAGGAATGTTCTAGATTGGAGACCCTTCGACCAAAGACGTAGCGTAGGACGTCCACCGACAAGATGGACAGACGACCTTATAAAGATCGCGGGATCAAACTGGATGCAGACCGCTAGTGATCGGTCGCTGTGGAAAGCCGTGGGGGAGGCCTATGTTTAGCTGTGGATGTCCTTTGGCTGATGATGATGCATCGATGCTAAAAGTCGCAGTGTGTTAGGGGTATTACCTGGCAGAAGTCGGTGCACTTCTCGGAGACGGTGAAGTATCCCTTCTCGTTGGAGCAGCGGAACAGGCGCGTGTAGTTCAGGTAGTCTGCGTCTGTGTCGTACGGCTTGCGCCCGCCCAGCGCCACCCAGAAGAAGTTGTCCGGCTCGCTGCCTTCTGTTAACACCTTGGAAATAATGTACGGTAAGTATAATTGGAAATAATGTACGGTAAGTATAATTTAATTAAGAGCTCACCAAACAAGTTATAGTTAGTAATTTACAGAAATAAAGTAGCTAAACAAAACAGATTACTAGACCATAACTTTGATCAAGTTTTACGTTAACAATAATGTAAAGCCCGCTTTTCTTTGCTTGTCGAATGTTGTAAACAATCTTGACATTCCTTTTTAACGAAATGATTAATTTTGAAATAAGATAATCACAAAACACACCCTAATAAGTAATTTGTCGTCGAACACACATCTTCAGTCTCATTTTCAGATCGAATCAGTTAACCTGATATTATTTTAAAAGATTCAAAAGATTATTTTCATTATTTGAAAAGCGAAGAAAAACGGATTTTACAATGTCTACGTTTTTTAGGGTTCCGTAGCCAAATGGTAAGAAACGGAACCCTTATAGTTTCGTCAAGTCTGTCTGTCTGTCTGTCCGTCCGTATGTCACAAACATTTTATTCTGTAACTATAAGCATCACACTGTTGAAAGGTAGAAAGATGTATCCTATTAACCGCTTTACGATTCTTATACAAAAAATAATTAAAAAAAGATATTTAAAGGGGGCTCCCATGAAACTGAAACCGTTTTTTTTGTCAAACCTATGCGTGTGGAGTGTCTATGGATAGGTCTCTTAAAATAACATAGAGATTTCTAGCACCATTTTCTTTCAAAGTCTAACGTTTGATAGCTAGAAGCTTCCAAAGTGGTAAAATGGGCGTCCCCCCCATGTAACTTCTAAACTAAGCGAGTGTAAATTTTGAAAAAATATATATGATGTAGATCTTGACAAACACTTTTAACGAAAATTGGTTTGGACGAAATCGAACGAGAAGTTTTTGAGATATAGCACATTTTCAACAACCGCAAACATAACTTTGTTCTTCATACAAACACTGAAAAACAAAGTTATATTTGCTGTCAACAAAATACTGTGGTATTTTAGCTAAGTGGAAGTAAGTGGATTCCCTAATTCACTTATAGTTGGCACGGAACCCTCAGTGCGCGAGTCCGACTCGCACTTGGACGTTTTTTTTTCTTTATCTATGGTTTTCCGCCATCGTGAAAAAAATGTTCCTAAAAGCTATCCTAGTTCCATCTAGTAAGAGCTATAAAATTATGGGAGAAAAATGCTCATTGCAAGAGCGAGATGTAGAACTGTCACCTATTAGCATCACAGGCTGATAAGTGTGATGAGGAGGGTTTCGCTAGGTTGAGACGAAGAAAAACAAACCCTCCACTCGCAACCTGCCTGCGATACCAGTGACGCTGTTATACATGTCCCGGCTTTATTACTCTACAAAGTTCGAGATTGTAGAGTGCATACGAATTAAGACCAAATACTCACTGAGGGTTTCAATCGAACAGCAGTCGACCTTCATGAAAGCAGAATTTTGACCGAACACGATGCGAACACTACGCCGACAAAATAATGATTCATTTGTTTTGATATTTAAATTTTATTTATGTATGTTAGTTTTAAAGGTATCTATTGTATGGGCCTTTGTTGCCTACAATAAATGATAAAATAAATAAAGAAATTAGATTAGCTATCATAAGACAGTGAGCAGGTTAAGGTACATTCATTATGTCTTATAAAACCTCTTTGATGTGACTTAACTATTTGGTCATCGTAATTTAAAATTTTCCTCTATTCTTTCTACGTTATTACTACGTATAGGATCGCAAGTAGTGCTGGAAAAAGTGTGTCTTCTTTGAGAATGGATCATTTGTATCTGTATCACTAAAAGATGCGACTCCGTAAAACGTATCTGCATCATTTGGAACAGCGACTCTCGGAACAACCTTTCTCAATCACTGTCTCATCTGCATCGTGCGAATCGATACGCGCTACGCGCGTGGATGAGATCAGGGATGCATTCAATTTAAAAGATACGTTTTATGGTTCTCTCTGTTTGGCTCATGTTTGCAAATGTGAATGTCGATTCAATCAAGTTTTCGCGTTTTTTATATCGTGTAAATTTATTGGATTAATGTAATATATTTGTTTTAACAATAATTTTCTCAAAGAACTTCCGCAAACTTATGACGACTGAAAAATAATAACATGCGTCTTATGCTTTAGAATGTTTTTAACACTCACAGTGTCATATTTTATATTCATAAAGATGAAATAAGAAACCAAAAATTTGCGCACGGGCGGGACTTGAACCAGCAACCTTTTGGCATACCGGGCCAAACGCTCTTACCAATTGAGCTACCGTGCTGTCAGTCCGACCCGACGAAATTTGTGGTTTCTTTATGAAAACGTCAATTGCGTGACGCTTAGCGCCATCTAGCCGTCTGTTTATGAAACAGATGGCCCAAGCAGTTATTCTTTACAGAATAAATTCAACTTGGAAATTGATGTCGCTTCGCTATCTAATGCTTTAGAATGTTTTTAACACTCACAGTGTCATATTTTATATTCATAAAGATGAAATAAGAAACCAAAAATTTGCGCACGGGCGGGACTTGAACCAGCAACCTTTTGGCATACCGGGCCAAACGCTCTTACCAATTGAGCTACCGTGCTGTCAGTCCGACCCGGCGAAATTTGTGGTTTCTTATGAAAACGTCAATTGCGTGACGCTTAGCGCCATCTAGCCGTCTGTTTATGAAACAGATGGCCCAAGCAGTTATTCTTATATCTTCTCTTCTATTTTTCATAAAGAAACCACAAATTTCGCCGGGTCGGACTGACAGCACGGTAGCTCAATTGGTAAGAGCGTTTGGCCCGGTATGCCTAAAGGTTGCTGGTTCAAGTCCCGCCCGTGCGCAAATTTTTGGTTTCTTATTTCATCTTTAAGAATATAAAATATGACACTGTGAGTGTTAAAAACATTCTAAGCATTAGATAGCGAAGCGACATCAATTTCCAAGTTGAATTTATTCTGTAAAGAATAACTGCTTGGGCCATCTGCTTCATAAACAGACGGCTAGATGGCGCTAAGCGTCACGCAATTGACGTTTTCATAAAGAAACCACAAATTTCGCCGGGTCGGACTGACAGCACGGTAGCTCAATTGGTAAGAGCGTTTGGCCCGGTATGCCTAAAGGTTGCTGGTTCAAGTCCCGCCCGTGCGCAAATTTTTGGTTTCTTATTTCATCTTTAAGAATATAAAATATGACACTGTGAGTGTTAAAAACATTCTAAGCATTAGATAGCGAAGCGACATCAATTTCCAAGTTGAATTTATTCTGTAAAGAATAACTGCTTGGGCCATCTGCTTCATAAACAGACGGCTAGATGGCGCTAAGCGTCACGCAATTGACGTTTTCATAAAGAAACCACAAATTTCGCCGGGTCGGACTGACAGCACGGTAGCTCAATTGGTAAGAGCGTTTGGCCCGGTATGCCAAAAGGTTGCTGGTTCAAGTCCCGCCCGTGCGCAAATTTTTGGTTTCTTATTTCATCTTCATGAATATAAAATATGACACTGTGAGTGTTAAAAACATTCTAAAGCATTAGATAGCGAAGCGACATCAATTTCCAAGTTGAATTTATTCTGTAAAGAATAACTGCTTGGGCCATCTGCTTCATAAACAGACGGCTAGATGGCGCTAAGCGTCACGCAATTGACGTTTTCATAAAGAAACCACAAATTTCGCCGGGTCGGACTGACAGCACGGTAGCTCAATTGGTAAGAGCGTTTGGCCCGGTATGCCAAAAGGTTGCTGGTTCAAGTCCCTCCCGTGCGCAAATTTTTGGTTTCTTATTTCATCTTTATGAATATAAAACATGCGTCTTCCCTCTCATGTAAGCGCGTCGGTGTGCCAGTGTGTGTAAGAGAGAAGGCAAGCATGCGCGCTAGAGCCGCCCGAAGCAAACCGATCAAAGCGCGCGCGTCTCTCTGTCTTAGCGACATCTTCGGATCTTTCGCTTCCTGAGCAACGCGTGCCGAACTCGATCTCATGTTGCAAATGATGCAGATACGTTTTGAAGCGGCGTTTGCGTTTTGAAGCAATGCACATCTTGAAGTAACGACTCAGTGAGTCGTTTCATTAAAGATTTACACAGTTCTAGTCAAATATTTTTAAAAGAATAGATACGTTATACGATTACAAAACAAACGGAAAATCTGTGCCTGGTCGAGAGCAACACACATATGCGCAATTCTTATTAACCAGATTTCTTGACGATGTGTTAAAAGAGATAGCATATTTTTTACAGTAAGGAAAAAGAGCTAGTGAGTGATTCTCTGTTACGCTCCAGTGTAAACAAAATTTCACTTATTGAACAATCACTGCTCTCCACTGCACACTTGAATTACTAATAACCAATCTATGATCGATTTGGTGTCGAGGACACTGCGTCCTTTTCACACTTGTAAAAATAACAATTTACTTTCTGTTTCACCTTTGTAACCGTATTGTGAAATGGATTTTGAGTTAAAATATTTAAAATTTAATGATTTATGCGTAATTCTTGTTCACCTACAAGTAATACGAGATCTCCTGAGCTTTACTTTCTTATCATAGTTTATACACTTTTGAAACACATGATGGCATTTTATAGGATTTACAATAACTATCAGAGACACACTTGTTGTAAGCTATTCGCAGACTGAGTGTAAGATGTCCTAATTAGGATTTTTTTGCGTCTTCACATTGCCCGTACGGGTAACCGGTAAGTAAAGTTAGCCTGTAACATCCCACTGCTGGGCAAAGGCCTTACCTCAATTATGAGGTAGTTTGAGCCATACTCCACCACGCGGGCTCAGTGCGGGTTGGTGGAGGGGCAAGGCAAGCGACTAACCCTGCTGTCAGATTTTATCAAGCCGCCCATAAGGCCTCTGACAAGGCTTTGCGTCTAATATTAACCGATATTAGCCGGGACCAACGGCTTAACGTGCCTTTCGAAGCACGGAGATGCTCGTGATGTACGTCACTTATATGGTCGGAATGGTCACCCATCCAAACACGACCGCGCCTCAGGTTGCTTCACTTCGGTATCACTACCAAAGCGCTGCTATCACTGCGCTACGAGCAACCAGATCTATCTAGTCTAATATATAAAATTCTCGTGTCACAGTTTTAGTTGCCAAACTCCTCCGAAACGGCTTGACCGATTTTGATGAAATTTTTTGTGCTTATCCGGTATCTATGAGAATCGGCCAACATCTATTTTTCATCCCCCTAAATGTTAGGGGTAGTCCACCCCTAATTTTTTTGTATTTATTATACAACATACAATCCTCAATTTTCACCCTTCTACGATCAACCCTTATTTTTTAATAGCCATTTTAGTAATTTAAGGGCGAAACAAAATTCGCTGGGAATGCTTAACTTTTAAAATTACGAGACTCGGCGGGACGGGGCTGGAGCGGGACGGGGCTGGGGGCGAAAGAAAGTTCGCTGGGTCCGCTAGTTATTTTTAAAATGATTGTGTCCAGTCGTAAGTTACCTGCAGGCTGACCCAGGGGTTGTTGAACTTCTCCTCGGCGATCTGCTCGACGAGGCGCGCCGAGTCCGCGTCGCTGTTGGCGCCGATCCACGCGTACACGATTGCCGAGGACGTGTCGTGAGCGCCCTCTAGCGGCACGTTCAGGATGTAGCTGGGGAATTATTATATTACTGTCTGTGCTTGTAAGTGTTATGCAAACATTCGATTCACTTAGTATGGTGTGGTTTACCCGAAATGTTAACCCAGATTATACTACTGGCCTTTTAAAAAGGACACCTTAGTTATTAGAAAGGACGTGTAATTATATCAAGTATAGATTACTTTTTATCAGTTTACATTTATTTAAAATTCAAATTAGTAAAAAAAAAAAAAAAGTTTTTTTTGTGAACCTGAAACTCATATTTACCTACTTTCAAATAAATGTGTTTTTTTTGTTCCTATTTTGACCTTATGTTTCTAAGGTGGATCTTGTCCGTATTAACTGGGCGTTTATTTCCCGAGAACGTAGTAAAGCAGGAAAAAAATATATTAAAGATTACGTTTATGTGTGTACGTATGCCTGTAGAGAAGTGCTTCCAGAACAGCTCATCATTTTTGAGTTAGAGACCACATCATTTGAAATTTATTTACTTGTCATTTTATAGAAACACTTGGACGAATAAACCACTGGACGCGCAATGACGGGCAATTTCGCTTGTGCCCCCTTAGCCACGAAGCGGGCTTTTTGGCCTCACTTACAGGTGACGTCTTGACAGTACGGTGATAGAGGTCAGTGAGAAACATTGTCGGAAAAAACGGGTAACGGTGGCTTATTTTTGTGCAAAAAATGTAGTGGCAAGACAAAAAATATTTCTTTTCATTGGTTCCTAACTTTTTATCCCAATAAAGCAGTTATTTTTTCTTGAAAATAGTGCAATGTGTTTTCCAAGAAAACAGCTACATTGCCATTTAAAAAAGTGGTAGTCAGTTACTACAAAATCAACAAGATAACGTATACTTTATACGGTAGGATTTTCATACGTTCCTCATTCGTTCCTTTGTCAGTTCAGTTTTAATTGTGCTTGACAAACGTCGATAAATCATATCGATAAACGATATTAAATTTTTGAATATATTAAATACTTTTAAAATAAAATTATGAATCTGTAAAATGTTTCACTCAAGAGTAGATTAAAGTAATCTAAAATATACAACAGTTTGCTTTAAAATTTTAAACTTCACATTATATGACAATACATCCTTCTAATATAATTTCAGATTTCCTGTAGATCCATTATGGAAAATAAAGTGGGTAGAAGCCGTCCGAAGAGAGGCAAAATGGATCCCCACAAAACATTACCGAATGTGTGGTATCCATTTTACACCACACGTGACATTATGCCAACGCAAAAAATCTTCTGGTTAATTATCCGTTATGAGGAAATGGTGCAAAACTATGTGTATTTACGGGCTGTTTCAATATGTCTTAGGAAGTTCTAGGTAGTGTTACTTGCCAGACCGTTCATATAAAACGACGTTCTATGTTTCAATTGTTCATTTGATGGTTTGTGCATTACATGCCCATAATGTATTTTATTGTTTAGGTGATAAAAAATAAATATCATTTTACAAATTATTCGTTCATTCATTCGTTCCAATATATCGATAAAAAAATATCGACACTTTCATGCACTAAATGTCAATAATTGACACGACAAGCTCCCCCCGCCCCGCAGAAATTAGCTAATGATGTTTTCATACATTCGCTCTTGCGTTTCATATCCAGTGGTTACTTCATCCAAGTAGAAACATCAATGACCTTTATAGTCTAGATTTGACGACCTCCATGGTGTAGTGGCTAAGCTAGTATTCAAGGCGTCGCCGCTCCAAGGTCCAGAATTCGATTCCCGGTCGGGTCAATATTGAATTTCATCATTTTCTATTTATTCATTATTATAATATATTGTCTCGGGTCTCGGTGTTGTGGCACCACTGGTGTGTTTAGATTCGACACCCAAAAATGATCGAATGCTTCCGACCTAAGTCAAGTCAAGTGCTACAATATATAAATGATTTTGGGTACCATACTTGTTTTTTAAAAGGCTTTATCTTGCTTACCAGAAGGCGCTGTTGAGCTGCGAGGCGTCCGCCTTGACCTGCACAAGGCGCGTACACAGCGCTGACCCGTTGCTACGAAGCTCGAATAACTCCACTGGCTGCCGTCCGCTTTCCTGTTCGCGAAAGTAAAAAAATTAAAAAAAACGACGTCTAAAATTATTTACTAAAAAAAATTTTTTTTTTCAAATCCTCCGACCGAACGTGAATAAGTAATCCACCTATTTAGATATTCATTACAAGACCTACCATTTTTGTGTTTGATTTGCATAACACAAATTCATTGGCTTCTTACTTTGGGATCAGAGCAATGTATGTGATTGGTGTCCAATATTAAATTTAAAAATATTAAAACCTAGAAAATCCGTTGTAGCCCACAAACATCCTCTCACCCCAAACGCATACACGTTCTCCGTTCCGGCGCGGGTAAATTAATGTAATTGGTTAAGCTTATTAAATCGAGTCATGGTGTCCCCATGAGCGTTTTCAGGCATCTTAAGAAGTTAAGACTACATTTGATTCAGACCGCAGCGCTGAATTTTTTGATTAAAAAAAACGGCCCACGGGGCATAATAGAGTGCGTTCCACTATACATCCGCATCGACCGCGTTCACGACTATTTGTTTTGTCGTTCTACTTAGGTCCTGGGACTCCAAAGGGACACGATTACAAAATTAAGTGCAAAACTCTCAAAGACCCATCTCTTGAGATGGGTCGCCGTAAGCTTCGCATAGACATTAGACGTAACGTCATCAATGACATTTTAGTCGCGACCACAACGATCACGGTCGTCATATGGAGACTTGAGCGTGTAAGTCTTTAGTGGAATTGACTTCTGGTGACGTGAAGACATACTACTGTCTTTCTCACACATATTGTCAGTCTCCCAACATTTTAGATGGTAAGACGAATATAAAAGTGAGCATGCCCAGTGAAGAATCTTTTAACTAGCATTGGAAGAGTATCTAATTTAGACGAAAAATAAATTACGAAACGAATCCAAACGAAGTATAGGCGTGAGGATAAAAGAACATATAGCTGACGTTAAACATAGACGGAATACAAAATTCAACCACTTCATACGTTTTGACCATTCCAAAGTACTGTCAAAAGAACGTCGGTGTGTTCCACGTATGCTACGCGAAGCTATAGAAATAAGAAAACATCCAAAATTTTAACAGAGAAGATGGTTTTGAAATTCCACCAGCATGGGATCTAGTGCTAGCGAGGACCCAAGCTAGACCACTCATTGCGAGATCACAAGACACAGTTAGCTCTTTCTACGTGGATAGGAACGTTAATTAATATTATTAAATGACGGTGGTGTAATTTTTCAAAACTCTGTAAATGACAAATAACATCTTATTCTACCCGTGACCACGAACGCTGTAAAGTGTTCGAAACGTCGGGATGAAAGGACAACAGAACAAAATGCCAACACCTTGTACATGTCACTAAAAAATAGCTTATGTAAAGCTTAATATTTTTTAGAATAATTTTCGTCCGTAAAATATTCAACTTTTAGGTAATATGTACTTAAAAAAAAAATTGCAATATTTCATGATGTCTAATAAATCTGTCAAGTACGTGACAGCCAATCAGCTGTGTATAAAGATTGAAAGCGGAAAGCGAAACGACATTTGACAATGACTGATTTGCTTTTTTTGCAAGTTTTGACGCGATTTTGGCGTTAGAATAGACAGAGGGAGTTTCAGGATTTTAAATGTTTATAACTTTATTATTTAAATTAAATTGTTAATTTAATAAAGATTCCATATAGTCTGTCTAATTACCTGTATTGTTTGCTATTTTTACAGATACCGTACATGGTCTTGGCATTTTTATAAACATCTCCTTTAATAAATTCGCGAAAAGTACATCCGTAAAATAGTGCTTAATTTCGAAAAAATAAATTTAAAAAACACTATAGACTTCTCAGATGTCTTAATGCGTTGAAGCCACTCACCGGCTTCTGGTTCCTCTTGCCGTCTCTGATGATGAACCGGCGGTGGAAGTGCGCCATGAACTTGAGGCTCTCCTGCTGCTGGTGCGTGCGCACGACATCGAGCCGCTTGCACAGCTTAAAATTACACAAACAATAAATAATTAAAAAAAATTTGACAACCTCCGTAGTGTTGTGGCTAAGCACACTGGGTTAAGAGTCGTCGCCGCTCTGAGGTCGGATCAATGTAGAAATCACAATTTTCTACATTGTCTCGAATCTGGGTGTTGTGGCACCACCGTTGTGTCTTATTTCCATAACACAAGTGCATTAGCTACTTACTTTGGCATTGGAGAAATATATGTGATTAGTGTTCTATATTTTAAGAAAATAATGAATATGCATTTAGGCATGCAGGCTCACTATAAGTAGATAGATAGGTAGATAACTTTTCATTGCACATAACATACATTATTATACAAATTTAGGCGGTCTTATCGCTATAAGCAATCTCTTCCAGACAACCTTTGAGTAAAGAAATTATGAGTTTTATAGGAAGGGGTATTTTGTGCATAAATCAAAAATTAAGAGCTGCATAAGTGAAATAGAAATATATCTGTATAATAAATTTATAATAAAAATAACATAAAAAGAAGTACTTTATGCATGTCCCAAGTCGTGACTGCTGCTAAAGCTGAGAAGAAACAGCGCAAGAAACTCGGTCTAATTCTCAAGTACAATGTTACTTTTAACATTATACTTTTATAACACTGGTCCTTAAAGATGAAATAAGAAACCAAACATGGCCAACGAATAATAACTACTTAGCCTACTGCAGTTGTAAAACTGTAGTGTGTGTGTATGCATATCTTTATAATACTATTTCTATGTGTAAGACTAATCCATATATAAACGCATGTACTGTCAAATTACTACAGTAATAAATATCATTTAGTCGGGCATCAATGTCTTTCCTTTAATTATCCGAACACCCACCGTATATGGCGACCCTGCCTTTCGAGACGGGTCTGCCGGTGTTCGGTCGGGCGACAAAGTATTTCTATCGCGACAGTGATTTCATACAGCTGGACAAATAAAATAAGTGATATAAAGTATCCATCATGTGCCGTTCAAATGTGGAAAAAGATGAAGTTTTCATCAACCAAAGTGCATCAGGCGACGGTTCAAATGCAGCAAGTTCTGATCATCACTTATCGAACATCAGCATCGTTTTGTACCTCATATGTACGTTCATCGCAGAAGCAGGACTATACGCATTGTATAGATTATACAAAGGCTGCCACCAGGCAGGGGCGTGCATAAAAAAAATAATGGAGTAGGCATATACTAATTTTCAGTCCTAACTTCGGCACAAATGCAATATCGATCTTGGATTTTGTGTCTAGTAAAGAGCTATATGAAAATGACGGTGTAATCACAGCAAATAATAACTTACCTAGTTTTTTCTGTGCCATTTATAAAGGGAGCATACAAACTGTGTTTGCGATAATTTAACACCACACACAAGTATCAAGGAAATGGATGATTTTCTAATGACATGCCATTTAACTGATACCCGTAGTGGCTATGATACGATTTTGACCTTCCTTATTCACAAGCAAACGTCTTGTCTTTAGTTAGGACATCAGCGCACAGTTAAAACTTTCAAAACAAAACGAATCTTTCGAACCCTCATCACACACAATACCACTTTTATGGCACTCAAAGTAACACTGCAATTTCACTATCGTTTCAAATGCAAAATATACAAACTTCAAAAACACTTTCATTCTATCGAAATACAATCGTATACTTGAAATTTAAGATTTCTTACACTAGCGGAAAGCAAGCGAAAAGCAAAACAAGAACTCCATAGATAAAAATGGCTGCCGCAAACTTTTAAAGAATGTTTGCATTACTTTTAAACCAAAACTTTAGCTGGGTTGACTTACTTGCATAAGAAAAATAATTTAAAATACAATTACGTACTTTCCTGCGTCCATAATATCATTAGTATGAGATTTATTTAAAATTATGAATTAGGAAAATAGCGCAGGAAATTGGAACGTCGCGCCATCTAGTATCGGGTAGACGAGTAACGACAAAATTCCCGCTTGCACACAATTATTTATTTTAATTAATGTTACATTACTTTATCAATATCATAATCACTTTAAAATAAAACCATGGTTTATTAATATAAAACCATGTTTCTACCCTAATTTAAAATTAAAGTTTCTCATAAGAGATGTGTTTTGATTAGACTCCGAAGAATTTTACGTCATTTGCGCGCGAGTAGGACAAAACACTCTCCAGTAGGGAACTGATAGAGAAAGAAGATAGTATGCATGCCTACTTTAGGAGTCTATGATGCGAATATCCTCTGCCACCTTGAATTGTATGAACAGAGCGTCATTTTCAATTTGGTCGGGTTTATATCATCATTGTGTGACATTGTAGGTACGAGGGGAGATTGCAAGTGTGTGCGTGAATTTAGCAAGCAGCCGCTGGGCAGCCTACTACCTAAATATTTTCGTTTTAAAGTTGAGCGTTAGTACTTAATGTATGTAAGTTGATAATAAAAATGATTTTAGTTTAAGCTTAGTTTATAGACATATTGTAATATTGATTTGGCATTATAATGACGAGGTAGGCACTGCTTAACTACCTATATGAAATGCACGCCCTTGCCACCAGGAGTGGATAAGAAACGAATTTACATCTCAAAACTTAATGCGCTCGTTTCGTCGTCGACCGAACCCGGAGGCCAGCATCTGCTTCGAGTGCCAACACCGCCGCAAACCCGCCGCGAGACCAGTGCGCCGCGCCCCATGGACCAAGTGCTAAGTAAAGTGATACGGCCAGTGTTGTGAGTATTACAGTGAGTGAGTAAAGTAAAAAAAAGACCATGATAAAGTCAATATGACTCTTATATAGTTATTTGAGAAGTAATCTTATGTTCTAACTACCTAATAATAATATAAAGTTAAGTATAACTGAGTTATGTACTTAAATATTCTCTTATTTTATTAATTAAATTATTAATTCCACTCGTAACATCATGTGTAATGGCAAATGAAATTAAAGATGTATACGAAAAACTTAAACATAATAAAGACAGCTTAGTAAAATTGAGTTATGCTAGGAGAACAAAAGAAACACTGCAAGAAAAATTAAATGATGCAGTAGGATTACGTAATTATTTTGAGGAATATTCACAGATTGTATTAGAACAGATTGAGAAAAAACAAATTCAGGGTAAGGTTTTAGAAGACGTACTGTCATATTGTGATTTGATTAGGGATTTATACATACAAATAGAAGAATTTTGCTCCAAAGATTACAGCTCTTACCAATCATTTACGAGTACCAAGGGTGTTAAAGGCAAAACAACCAATATGGCGAATTTTGACTTCAAAACAGCTGTGTCCTTGCTTCCAGTGATGCCCCCGTCAGCGGGTGAAGGTACTACCTTAAGTTTAATTGACGCAATAGAACTTTACAGCGCTTCGCTCAACGACGAAGGTAAGACTATGCTAATAAGATTTGTTCTAAAAACACGATTAAATCAAAGTGCAAAGTTGAGACTATCGGATTCATATACGACTGTAGAGTCCCTCGTTAATGACATGCGAATACATTTGCTCACGAAAAAGTCTAGCACGTCTATTCATAATGAATTAGTACAGATTAGGCAAAACGGCATGTCTTTAGATCAATACGGGTCAAAAATCGAGCAGTTATTCGTTGATTTAACGATTTCTCAAGCCAACGGTGATACATGAGCATTTAACATTCTAAAATCTGTCAATGAAAAATTAGCGATAAAAAGTTTCACCGACGGATTGAAAAATCGTCAATTAAGCCTTATTTTATCGGCTCGCAACTACACATCATTAAAAGACACCATTAGGGCGGCTAAAGACGAGGAGGTCTCATGTCGTCAGAATACAGAACCTACTATGTTTTTTAACCATCGTGGGAGACCGAATGGCAACCGTGGTCAGCGTGGTATTTACAGGGGAAATCATGCTAGGCCATCATATTACTATAACATACCAAATAACCAAGGTAGGACATTCGTTAATAGTCAACCCTCAAATCACGGCAGAAATCAACAATACCAGTCACAGCGAGGTCGTGGATATGGTTATCGCCCATTTAGGTCATTTCGCGGTAGAAACAATGGTAATCAACAGTATCGAAACAATAATATAAACTTTATGGGAAACGACAACGACATGATAAATACTAATTCTGAAACTTCAAATCAACCTTCAATCCAGGAAAAACCTAATGAAGAAAGCTTATTGTTTTTTCGATAATCATTTCAATTTAGCCTGTGAATACAATAGTTCAATTGAGCTGTCGGTACACGGCACCAAATATGGTTTTCTTATTGATTCAGGAGCATCGCTCTCGGCGCTGCAATATGACACGGTCTTACAGTGGAACGTTCCGATCCATAATCATAGCATAAACATAAATGGAATTGGAGGCAAAGTCCAAACGATTGGATATGTTAACATCACACTTAATATAGGTGGACAGGATTTTTTACACAAGTTTTACGTAATAAAATCTTTACCTTGTACCCAACAGGGAATAATTGGTAGAGACTTTTTGCAAAAGTATAAAGCCATTTTAAATTATGAAAATAATACAATAACGTTCGATAATACTGTCGGTTTGTCAATGAATATTGGATCGTTACAGGAAAGTTTTTTATGCATTCCACCACGATGTGAAAAAATATTTTGGATAGATAGTAACACAACGGATGAATGTGTAATTTTACCGAACGAGTTATGTGAGGGAGTGTTAATGGCTGGATGTATCAGTAAGCCTGAAAATGGCAAAGTTTGCATACAGATATTAAATACTCGCGAAACAGAGGTTAAACTTTCTTTTTTTAGGCCAGAAATACACAGTTTATCTGAATACAATATTTGTAACTTTCAACAGGATGACTCAGTCAACGGGGATAGAGTACGCGAATTATTTAAACATCTCTGTTTAGACCATTTAAACTTTGAAGAAAGATCTACCATAGAAAAAATTTGTGCCAAATTTTCAGACGTTTTTCATTTACCAAATGACAAATTAACAACTTGTAACTTATACGACCAGACAATTCACTTGAAACCAAATACTGAACCAGTTTACACTAAGCAATATAGACTACCATTTTCACAACGCGAAGAAATTGAAAAACAAATTAGTAAGATGTTATCCGATAATATAATTGAACCAGCAAAAAGTGAATGGTCTAGTCCTATATTATTAGTACCCAAAAAATCATCAGATAATACTAAAAAGTGGAGGTTAGTTGTGGACTATCGGAAATTAAATTGTAAAATCTTAGACGATAAATTCCCTTTGCCGAATATTTGCGATATTTTAGATTCACTGACCGGTGCTATGTATTTATCACAGTTAGATTTATCCCAAGCGTACTACCAATCAAATTTGAACCCAGAATCTAGAAAGTATACGGCTTTTACTACACCATCAGGCCAGTATCAAATGACAAGGCTTCCTATGGGCTTAAAAATAAGTCCAAGTGCTTTCTCCCGATTAATGACAGTTGCTATGTCAGGTCTTGCTTACGAAAAACTGTTTATATATTTAGACAATTTGATTTGTTTCGGAAGGAATTAGAAACCCACAATAAAAACTTAATAGATATCTTAACTAGACTTCGAAAAGTAAACCTAAAACTTAATCCCCTCAAATGTGAATTTTTAAAGAAAGACATGCAGTTTTTAGGACATATTATTTCTCCTGAAGGTATTAAACCTGACCCGGAAAAAATTGCTGTCGTTCGTAATTACCCGGTACCACAAAATGCAGACGAATCAAAAAGATTCGTAGCATTTACGAATTACTATCGTAAATTCATACCAAATTTTGCAGAATTATCGCTATCTCAACAAACTAAGTCGTAAAAATGTTAATTTTGAATGGACAACGGAATGTCAACAATCTTTCGATTCTCTCAAAAATGCCTTAATATCGCCACCGATATTACAATATCCCGATTTTGATGATAAAAATATTTTCATTTTACAAACGGACGCGTCGGGGTATGCAATTGGATCTGTTTTGTGCAATAGCAATAATAGGCCAATAGCTTATGCAAGTCGCAACCTAAATAAAGCAGAAATTAGGTACCCTACCATAGAAAAAGAATTACTTGCCATAGTATGGTCAGTCAAATATTTCAGGCCCTACCTTTATGGACGAAAATTTTTAATTAGAACCGATCACAAACCTTTAATATACCTTTTCAACATGACTAATCCATCCAGTCGTTTAACAAAGTTTCGATTAATTTTGGAAGAATACGATTATGACATTGAGTATGTAAGAGGAGCTGACAACGCAGTGGCCGATGCCTTGTCACGCATACGAATTTCGAGTGACGATTTGAAAGCTATGAACGAACATGTCTTATGTGTGTTGACAAGAGGACAAATGAAAAGGATGAATGAAAGAGAGAGGAATGAATGTGAAAACTCTGAACAAGACAAGGGCACCACCAACGATTGGATTGATCACCCAAGCGTTGTGAGTGAACTTAAAAAACCACCGGATTGTACACAATTATTTTTCACGAATGAAAAAGAATGGAAGGAAATTGTAGTTAAAGCAGAAAATAGAAGTAATTTATTTGCTTTTGATGCATCAAAGAAAATTATTTACGTAAACCCAATATTCCGATCATACTGCGCACGAGATGCCTTTGTGAGGAAATTGGGAATATTTTGTAATCAGTTAAGAAAAGATAGTGTTTATATTGTAAAGAATAGCTCAAATACAGATACAATACAAGAGTTAATTCGTATTATAAATAGAATACCAAATTGGTCAGGCCCGCGCGTATGCATTATAAGCGGTGTCAAAGAGATAAGTAATAATGATACGAAACGTGTAATCCTAAACGACTATCATATGCTACCGTCGAGCGGTCACGCAGGAATAAGACGTATGATAAATAATATAAAGAGACGTTATTATTGGCCAGGATTAGATAAAGACGTCATTGATTTCGTTAACCGGTGCGATCAATGTTTACGTCAAAAACATTTCAAGTACATAAAAGAACCAATGGTTATTACGGACACGGGTTGTTCCGCATTTGATAGATTATATTTAGATATAGTTGGGCCCTTAGTTAAGGATAGCAATAATTACAGTTACATTCTCACATTACAGTGTGATCTTACTAAATACGTAGAAGCGTATCCACTTAGTAATAAGGATACTTTTTCAGTGGCAAATGCATTCGTAAACAACTTTATATTACGTTACGGCATACCTACAAAAATAATATCAGATCGGGGTACTGAGTTCATTTCTAAAGTAATGGCAGAAGTTTGTAAGATTCTTAATATTACCCAAATAACCTCAACGGCCTATCATCATCAGACTATAGGAAGTTTAGAGAATAGCCATAAAAATTTGATGTCATTTCTTAGGATACAGACTGAAAATGAACCACATAATTGGAGCAATTGGTTACCGTTTTGGTGCTTTGCATTTAACACAACCGTGCATACAGTAACAAAGTACACTCCTTATGAGCTTGTTTTTGGAAAACTATGTAATTTACCAAATAATCTCACTTCAGATATAGAACCATTGTATAATCATTATGATTATCCGCAGCAACTTAGATACAGAATACAAAAATCACAATATGACGCCAGAAAGAATTTGATGTTAAGTAAAGAACAAAGAAAAATTAGATACGATAACTATACTAATTCTGTAAAATATAACATTGGAGATAAAATACTTTTGAAAAATGAACATTGTACCAATAAATTTTCACCACTATACATAGGACCATTCGATGTGATTGAAGATTGTGAACCTAACCTTAAGATTGAATACAAGGGTAAGGAAGTGTTAATCCATAAAAATAGAACTAGACCTTATAATATTAATATTATGTAAAAATAAAAAAAATGTAATGACTTGTTACATTATAATGTTTATGTTATTCAGTAGTTATTAGAAAATAAAATAAAATTGTAACCTTTTATTTTATTTTATTTTTTAGGGCGGTCATGTAGTGTGTGTGTATGCATATCTTTATAATACTATTTCTATGTGTAAGGCTAATCCATATATAAACGCATGTACTGTCAAATTACTACAGTAATAAATATCATTTAGTCGGGCATCAATGTCTTTCCTTTAATTATCCGAACACCCACCGTATAAAACAGTTGGGTGGATAACGCAGACGTCACGCGTAATGACGTATCCGTAAGAGGCCAGAAATTTCACACTGTCGGACCCACAACACAAGCTTTTGACCCGGTTAGCCAGAATGTTGCAGGTTCAAGTCCCATCTGTGCGCATTTTTGTAATTTCTTATTTCATATTTATGAATATAAAATATGACACTGTGAGTGTTTAAAACATTCCAAACCATACTGGTCCATACTGAGTCTAAATTACGTTTATGTAAACATTTTACCTGCAAGTTTAAATATGTGAATCGAGTACAAAAACGGTATAAGTACCAATCGTACCTGTTTGAACTTCCTCTCCAGCCCGAATGTGAAGGTGAGCCAGCCCATGTTGGGCGCGCGGCGGCCCTGCCAGAAGTACACCACCCACGTGGCCGCCTCCGACGAGCCATCGTCTCCGTCTCCGTTCGAGCCCTCGCTCTCTTCTTCGCCCTATGAAAATAGGCATTTTTTTTAAACAAGTTTAACGTCTTCGGCACTACGCCATACAGACAATTCATTAGTGAATTTTCCTTTTTAACACTTATAACTAAAACTAATACTAAACTAGCCTATTTTAAAATAACTCATTGAAATGCGAGGTGGTTCGCATTTCAATGCAATCATTGTCTATGGTTTAAGTTTATTATATTGTAACGACATCTATGATCAACCGCTATCACTACATTCCTTGCAACGCGCTGACTGGGCTCGACGCGACTAGATTGCGCTATAGTCGAAGTATGGAGACTGAAACGCGATATTAAAGATTTAGAGTGGACTAACTACATATGAATAAACCAAGACGGTGAACATCGGACCTTAGTCCCCGGCCCTAACACCCGGTCGGTAGGAAGCGCTTCCCTTTGCCTTCCTAACAATGTTGCGCCAAAATATTATTAGTTCATAACGGGAACTAATTATTTGAGCTGTTATTTAAATATTCGAGATGTATATATGATCAGTTGGAAACATATTAAGCAGTTATTTAATTTAATGGTGGTTGTTTAATTATTACGACAGTAAAACATGGACTGTAATAAAAAAATAATTAGTCAGTTATTTAATCATACAATGTCCATTCTAAAAATAATTGAGCAGTCCAATTACTGAATGAGCGGTAAAATGATGAAATGAATGGTTTGATAAATAGTTCAGCAGATCATAGCGAGCGGTAATACCCCAACTCATACGCTTGAAGTACGGCGTACCTCCAGTTGAAGCTTAAAACATTCCACTCGAACAATAAGGAAGAGAGTCAGACCGTCGAAAGCCAAACTTGCTCTTAGTATACAATAAGTTTATTTAAGCTGCTACTAAGCAAATTCTATGTCATTTTCATTACGTAAGTATGTTTATCTACTCTCATATCGTTAAATTCAAAATACAAAACTCAAAACGTAGACGTACTTTATAAATAGTATATCGAAATGAAATTAAAAAATTTAATTATGACACTATTTCTCTAACAAAATAATGTTATAATATTTTTTTTTTCATTACGATACAGATTACAGATCATAGATACATCTATTTAATTTTTTATCTGTGGCTGCGCGCGCTTTGGCGCATGCGCGGTGATAACGGGAATTTTGGCGTCATAGTACGTTTGTATTTCGGTAGATAATTATTAGAGTTTATTAAAATGTCTGTTAGTGAAAGTGCAGAAAATTTGACGTCGCCCGACATTTTAGAGACTGCGACAGCAGTCTGTCTTAATTTACTACCAGTAAAGTCAAGAAAATTATACGATAAATGTTATCAAGACTTTTTAGCATGGAAATCTTTATCTTTTATTTGATATGTTCGTGTTCAATGAGAGTAGATAAAGTAGTGTATGAAACTGCACATAACTAGGTATTATACACTCGTGTGATACTTTTAAAAAACTCGCTTCGCTCGTTTTTTAAACTCACACTCGTGTATAATACCTCTCATTATGTACCAGTTTCATAAACTACTATTCAAATTACGAATAAGAATTCTATAATGACACAATTCGTTTTTTTAATTCCTTCAGTCAAAGCAAAAGTAATATTTTTTTCATTACTACCTAAGTACCGTTTTATTTTTATTTTATTTTACCACCTCATTGTTTATAGAATTGCTTAGAATGAGATTTCTCACTGACAAATTCATATTTATTACTGCTCATATGTAACCGCTCGTTTAATCATTTATACCACCAATTTAATTATTTTCCTGCTCAATTATATATTCAGTGATCCATTTCATTATTTTTTATTACTCATTTCTGTTGACTTTACTGCTAAGTTTGAACTGCTTAACTAGTTAATAAACGTGCCATTTATAATTTTTAACTTACAAACACTATTTACAACTGCCCCTTTAAATCAGTGCCGTTCATAACAAGCGGTTTCCCGCGGCTTCATCCGGCGTAAATGTAGGATCTTTACACATTTATTTATTAAAAAAACATAACAGGAAAACATAATCCAGGTACACTTATACCAGTGTGGTTATAAACCAGTATTGGTTTTACCGCACACTGCGATTCGACGTCTGTCACTCAGCTCAATCTTTTAACATGCAAATACACAAGAACGTAGCTTGTTACGCGTTTCGCGTCCGACCGATCAACACATCGCTTTCTATGAAATAGCCTATGTGCTATGCAGCTATTCCAATGTATGAGCTATATTACTGTAAAGTTTCATCAAAATGCATATACTTGTTTTTACGTGAAGGAGTAACAAACATACATCTATTCTCACAAACTTTAACAATTATAATATTAGTAGGATTATAGTCGAATGACTATTTGTACAAAAAAAGTGATATTATTCCCAGACGGCTGGCCACTAACGTGTGACTCACCTCGGCCGGCAGCACGTATCTGCAGAGGAACACGTAGCAGTCGCAGCTGTAGAAGACGCCGAGCTCGTGGTCGGGCAGCCGCACGAAGTGGCGCCCCTCCAGCACGAACGCCTCCATGGCCTCGAGGTCCTCGTTCCACTCGTCCGCCAGCGTCTTGGCCTCGGCAGCTGGCATGGCCGGCTGGCGAGGGGTGAACAGCGCTGACAAATCAGCCCTGGTAACGGTGACTTGTTATTACTACTTGTTTCACTTTGATTTGATGTCAAAGTCAAAAATTATTTAGTCAATTTAGGACACAAAATCCTACTTATGAACGTCAATAATTAATATCAATTAATTATTGACGACCTCCGTGGTGAAGTGGCTAAGCACGCAGGGTTTAAAGGCGTTGCCGCTCAGAGGTCCCGGGTTCGATTCCCGGTGTCAATGTTGAAATAAAATAATAATTTTCTATATTGTCTCGGTTCTGGGTGTTGTGGTGGTATCACCGTTGTATCTGATTTCCATAACACAAGTGCATTGACAACTTACTTTGGGATAAGAGCAATGTGTGTGATTGGTGTCCAATATTTATTTATTTAAATATCTTTTATTGTCTGTAATATCTTTTTATGGCCCATATGGGGCCAGCACATGTCTCCTTATCTTTGCTACCATAGATACATAAAACACAAAGTAATACTTACTTGGTCTCCTGTTGCTTGGCCCAGCTGGCCAGGTCGGCGCCGGTCCTCGCGACGGACTCCGCGGTCCGCGTGAAGTCCACCGCTATGACCTCGTCCCAGCCCAGGAAGTATGTTTTGAACACCTGCAATAAATAGTTTATTGCAAAATTAAGTATATAGGCATACTTACTACCATTTAAGCGTGTTTCAAGTTCAATTTTTAGTTATTCACAGGTTGGAAAGATTTCAATGAAAAATATCCTACAGAGAATACCACTCATTGAGCATTGGCAGACTGTCAGGTCAGTCTGTACGTGATAAGCGATCACGGATCCTTTTAAGCATTCAAAACTTCAGGCGTTTAATTTCAAATAAATGTGTGCAAAATAAATCCTTATATACATAATATCTTGCAGATACCTAAAAATGCAAATACATAAAAGAACACCAAGAGAACCTGGACGTTGGAATCGACTGCAGCACCCATAAAAAGCATGCATATCAAGGTGGCACGATTATGGTTTGGGCAGGAATTCGTCTCGGCGGTAGAACGGACCTCGTTTGGATACAAGGCAATATGTCTGCTCTAAAATACCAAGATGAGGTGCTAGAGCCTGTAATCTTGCCCACAGACAGCAAATGGGACAAAATTTCCAGCTAATGCACGACAGTGCCCGTCCACATACGACGCGTATCATTACAAGTTGGTTACAACAGCATGATATCCAAGATTTAGACTGGCCTGCACAATCCCCTGACTTAAATCCCGTAGGGCATGCCCGGGATATGCTTCAGAGAAGAGCTCTTAAGGATTTCCCTGAAGATATTTTTTTATTTTATTTTTTATTACAGGAAAACCAGGGTTTTTAAATAGGTGATATGAGATTGTATGGTTAACTCATAAACCTCTTACAGGTTCTCACATATAGAAATAGTATGAATTAACATAAACATTCAGTCAAAAATACTGCCAAGCAACAAAACAACATAATATAATAAGGAAAAAAAAAAACTATTTAAGCAACTTGCAATCAAAAAAGCGCTCGCCCAGTAGCCGTCTAGTGAAGTAATGGTAGAATGGAATATGTCCAGATCTCCACATTTAAAAATTTTATTTAACTCGCTACTAGCCCGCCAAATAAAACTATTCCGCCTATAGTTAGTGCCCACGACGGGCAAATATAGCGGTGAATTATTACGCAAAACACGCTTTTTAGGGGTGTTAAAGTAGATTTTGCTTAAAAGATCCGGGCAATCGATCTCAGCTGTGATAATCTTCATCAAATAAATAATGTCAGCAATGTCTCGCCTAGAACATAGGGGAAGAAGATAATGTTGCCTACATAACTTGTAATAATCTTCGGAACTATATTTCGTCCCCGTGCGATAGCAAAGGAACTTAACAAATCTTCTCTGTATGCCCTCCAGTCGTGAAACGTATGTAAGGTATTGGATCCCAGATCTGCGATGCATATTCCAGGTAACTCCGAACAAAGGTACAGTACAGTATTTTTATAGTCTTTATATTGTTAAAACACACTGAAATACGCATCACACACCCGAGAGCCTTAAACGCCTTACCCACAACATGATCGATATGATCCTAAAAAAGTAGTTTTGAGTCATGAATTACTCCAAGGTCACGAACGGAGGCTTTTCTCTGTAGCTCCTGGCCTTTAATTGAGTAGGAGTAGAACTCTGTTTTATGTTTCCGGCTAAAAGTAACTACAAAGCATTTCGATGGGTTTAAATCTAACTTATGCAAGTCACAATAATCGCACAGACGTGACAGATCAGCCTGCAGAGCAACATAATCTTCGTGGGAGCTAATCGAGGAGTATATTTTCATATCGTCGGCAAAACAAAGTAGGCGAGAGGAAAGCAGACAGGAATCAATATCATTGACGAATATTACAAATAACAAAGGACCAAGTAGCGATCCTTGGGGAACACCACTGGGGATAGGAACCCAGCTGGAAATATAGTTTCTAATAACTACAGCCTGAGATCGATTTGAGATATAGGACGAAAACCATCGCAGCAGATCACCTCTGACGCCTATACATTGCAGCTTACTAAGAAGGAGACTACATGGACAATTCGATCGAACGCCTTGCTGTAATCAGTATACACGACGTCTACCTGGCTTCCACTATCCATACTTTGGGTTATAAAGTCATTAAGAAGCACAAGGTTTGAAACAGTCGATCGTCTTCGCAAGAATCCATGTTGGTATATGCTGAAAGAACTCTTTAAAGCATTGTACATTTGTTCATATACCACTTTTTCGAAGACTTTGGAGATTATACAAAGTTTGGAAATGGGTCGGTAGTTTTTAATATCAGTTTTTGGCCCGGCTTTATGTACTGGCGTGATAAAGGCTGACTTCCAAAGCTTTGGAACCGTGCATTCAGCAAGAGATTTCTGAAACAGCAACGAGATTGGAACTGCAAGACTCTCGGCACATCGAATGAGGAAACGCGCTGGCAGGAGGTCAGGACCCGCCGATTTAGCGGGATCCAGAGAGACTAACAGCTTTTTTATGACATATGGATCAATTTCAATCGAGCTGAGGTCCGGAACACAATCAAGCGCAGAGACACTGGACGGCTGTGTGCACTGGTTAATATTTGAGTTTGACTTTAGGAATGCTGACTGAAAATGAGAAGAAAATGCGTTACATATGGTTTCACCTGTATTTACTACCTCTGAGCCGTTACACATACTGTATGACTTAATGTATGACCAAAAGCGCTTTGGATCTCTCTCAATGGAACATTCAACCAGTGTGATATATTTTCGATAGCATGCCAACTCCAAGTCCCTTATTCTCTCCCTTAAGATACAATAAGAATGCGAATCACAACGATTTTTATAAATTTTGAATTTAAGGGCATATTTTTGTTTTTCTTTAATCATTTTAATTAAAGCTGCGGAGTACCATTTAGGGTGAGGTTTATCTTTTACCAGTGACGAAGGTATATAAGTATTTTTAAGATTATCTATCGTTAGGTAAAAGAAAGAAACGGACTCTTCTAGAGACCTACTGGCAAACTCTTTGTCCCAGTCCATGCCAGTGATCTGCTTTTTGATTGAGTCATAGTCACCCTTACCATAGCGGTACACTACCACTGGGGACGCTTTAAGTGAGTTGTAATATAGCGTGGAGATATAAATTAAAATAGCATTGTGCAGGGGATCACTTGGAACCAGAGGATCAACACACTCAGTCACAGACACGAACTCATTCGACATGACCAGGTCCAATAATCTACCGAGCACATTTAGCACCCAATTGTATTGGTTTAAGTTTAGTGAGTTAATTGCATTAACTAGTGCCAGTTCATCGGAGGAGCTATAATTAGTAGGTGAAAACGATAATTCGTCGTTAGGCAACCAAACAATCTTACTCATATTAAAATCACCAACAATGAGAAATTTGTCTAGAGGGTTACTGTTCATTAAATCATTTAGGCATCGCAGGTAATCTGATAGTTGCTGCGCGAACGAAAAACCTAAATTTTCGTCGCACAGATACAGGACACAAAGATGTAATTTAATAGGTAATTTATCATTTTTTTGGCGAATTAACAGAGTGACCCACAAGTCTTCGGCAGAGGAGTGATACTGGGGCTGGGGTATAACACTAATATGTCTGCGAGTGAATATTGTGCATGAAAACCAGCTTTTCTTGCATCTTAGCACGACTTGGGACAGTATGCATCTGTGTCGGTCCGTGACGAATCGGTCTAGTGGGAAAGGTGTCATAGTTTTCAATACAAATTATATTTTTTTGCGTGAAACGTTCCGAGCACGGTCATGGTACGCTACGATGCAGTAATCGGAAACCATTAGGGCCCAATTCTGCTTTCTGTGATCTGAGTTATCTACAACGTGTAACGTTAAATGCGCAAAACCTGAAAATAGTTTGATTGGAATAATGAGCAGAATCAATTGAACCACTTGTTGATAATGTGTCACAATTTTTAAAATTCTTACCGCTAAAGGACCGCACGACATTTTGAAATGTTATTTTTTCCTATACACCTCTAAGGACCGCATGGCATTCCGAAATGCCATTTTTTCCCCAGTCTATATTGTCTTGGATCTTTAAAAGGGTTACAATTCTTGTTGGCCCGAGTCTTTTTTAAGTAGATGAATGATAAATTCTCCGTTTATTCATACCAAGGATAAATAGACTTTATTGAAAGTGGATATATCGATACCTCTGGGCTCAAAGGTCGTAAAGGACATTTTGGCCAAAATGAGTTATATACACAGTTTTTCTCAGAATTAAATTCTCTATCGATCAGTGTATTCCATATAGCGAAATTCGCATTTTTTTGTCCTTTACGACCTATGAAATTATTCATATTTGACAGGATTTACTCTTATACTGTGGGGGTAAAAGACATGTAACTATTTACACATGTTAATTATAGTGGTAAAGACCAATTGAAATATTTTTTTTAGGTTGTTTAGGTAATTGTGGTCAACACCCGTCCTTTACGCCCTTTCAATATTATATAAAATAAGATCACTGTCCTTTACGCCCCTAAAATATCCTTTACCCATTAGTAAAAAGTCTAAGCTTCTAAAGCCCAAAGGGTGTAACGGATACTTGATGAAGAAGTTAAAGTTAAAAAGTTCTATTGTAAGATTTATTTAACGAAATTATTAATAGTCTTTACAACTGGCATACATCTTTGTTCCCACTTGACCTTTAATTAACTTACCTCGGTTGGAAAGATAATTAAATTATATTTCGTAGCAGTAGTCTTATACCACTTCGTTGAAAAATGTTCCATGTTCATAAATACCTTTCGCCTATGATGGTTTTTTACCTTCGCAAATAAAGCTAAATTGACCATTCAGACAAGAATATTTAGAAGGTAACATTTATCATTTAATTTCGATTCTACTTTCTATTTTGTAAATGTCACACATTTTAGTTACTTTGACATGAAAATCCTTTTCCATTGAAAACTAAATGCATTTAAATTAAACAAGATTTCACAATGAAGATCTTACTTAATAAATAATGATTACAACAATAGCTGTTTTATTAAATAATAAATACTTGATTTACACACACACACACACCCACATACACACGCAAATACACAGACACAGACATCTTAAAGATATTTTTTTAAACTTTCGCGTTGCATTATAACTTAAAACTTATAACTGCGGGTCTATACGCGACGCATATTATGTAGTAGTATTGTTACTATTATGTAGTAGTTGCAACGCCGTAGAAACGTCGAGGGTGTAAGTAGTAACAATACTACTACATAATATGCATCGCGTATAGACCCGCAGTTATAAATTTTAAGTTACAGACATCTATAGTACATAATAATGACTATTTATTACTACCTACTAGTTCAACCATAAACGTTCCATGTAAATTTGAACCTGTTTGTTATGTAGGTATATTTTTTTACCTGTAATTTCTTGGAAATAAAGTCTTAACAAATTAATTTATAAAATATTATACAAATGTCACTAGTAAATCTAAATAATCCACAAAAAAAACAAAAATAAATAACTTTTCCATGTTATATTTATTCTTTACTACCTATAATAATGTAAATTTTGTCCTTTAATGCCCTAATTTAATACAGAAACGTATTAGAAAATAGACTTACACTTCAAGTTAAAAAAAAACACGAAAATTCAAAAATTCGGGTGTAAAGGACATTTTATGTTAATTTCGAGGGCGTAAAGGAAATTTATCTCCTTAACTATAGCAGCAGTCGAATTGCGGTACAAACTTTCGAAAAGTACATGAAATTCTTAGAACTTTGTTCCTAGGTATCGAAAACATAGCTCATGAAACAAAAAAGTTATACTCGAAAGAAGTTTAAAAAAATGGTTTTTTGCTTCTCCTGAAAAGTAGCGTTTTGTCCTTTACGACCTTTGAGCCCAGAGGTATCGATATAGACTTTATAAATAGCCCGCAAACTGCAATTCGGCAATTTTATTTTTGTTTTTGTTGGCCGATAAGAAATAATGTAAATACCATAAAACTCTCCGATAACACTAAGTAGTTACTTTGTTTCAATAGCTTCTCAGAAATGTAACCCAAACCGTCTCGTAAATGTAAACATCTGGCCTCACGAACAATAACAAAGCGATAAGCGCCGAGCGTTTCAAGTGGCGCGGGGCTTACGTCATCGCGCCCGGTAGGTACCTACAAGTCGGAAGGGATAAGGGCGGGCACGCACCTGCGTCTCGGTGCCCTCCTGCAGGCGCGTGACGAGCGCGTGCGGCGGCCGCGCCACCATGTTGAACAGCTCCTGCGCCAGCTTCACGGCCGCCGCGCGCACCAGCCGCGACGACTTCTTGCCGAACCTGGGGGGATATCACTAGCTTTACTTGATTCTAAACATATCACAGTTAAATTTAATGTCTCTACTAGCTCATATGTGGATCCGAAGCAATTCGTAGTTAGGATTGCACTCTAAAAATGCTTCGGCCACACAAAATGATGACCGTATAGACAAATTTCGTTTTTTGTAGTATGCCCTCTGAAACGCAGGTTTGTTAACTATATGGTAAGTAAGCCGTTGGTAACAAATTTGATGGATTTATTTGCGCATTTTTCGTAAATGAATTTATTTTAAAGAATCAAGTATACAAACTGTAACTTAATCTTTTATACTAATATCATTAAGCTGAAGAGTTTGTTTGTTTGAACGCGCTAATCTCAGGAACCTCAGGAACCAACCTGTGACTGGCAATAAAATGAAATGTGAACCACTAGACCAATTTGAAAAAATATATAATCAATTTGTTAGTTATCGAGGAAGGCTTTAGGCTATGAAACATTACACTTCGACGAGAGGGGAGGTAGCAAACTCAAAACGCATATTTCGTTTTCATAGTTGTCCTGACCGCATATAGCGAGTCGTAGCCGCAGACCGCATTTCTCGGAAGTCGACTTCAACACACAAACGTAACGGACGCATCTCACACACGCCTCGCACAAAAGGGGCGTGGCCTCCGACCGCTAAAGCTATAGCGCCGCCCCCTCACACACTCACCACACGAACACGTCGACGTGCGCGTCGAGTATGTACACGTTGCGCGTGGCGAGCACCTCGCGGGATAGCGGCGTGGCTTCGGGTTGCGGCAGCTCTAGGTACCCCATGCCGAGCTCCACGCGGTATAAGCGGGGACCGGCCCATTGGAAGTCGTTGGGGACGTGCTCCTGCAATAAAAGTATCGTGCGTTAGCGTAACGACGTGAAAGTACGTGTGGTGAATGGTGAATCAATATGAATGTTTTATTTTATAAATTGACGCGGGTACATTCTGAGAGATTACGGTAAGTTGTTTGAATGGTTTAGTAAATCAAGGCATGCTTTTGTTACACCTACTTTATTTATTATTTTATTTATGACACACAATGACTAGGATGTGCCATACATCTTAGTAAAGAAATGTAGCAAATCTTGAAGTACAGGCATATAGCCCAGTTTAGGAGTTCTGAGTAATTTGTGAGATTTAAAAGGACTTGCTCAGTTGAATTGTTATTTAAACTTATTGACTTGTGTTTTGTGGTCGATAAAAATAAAGCCGTGGTCAGGGACACTATCCAAAAATAAAATAAGCAATGGCTTCCCTCAACATGGATAAATGTTTTAAATCACGAAGCTATGAAGTTTTATCTTTATGGACAAGTAAATGGACATCTGTTTTAATTGGTCAAGAAAAGAAATTTCTACGTGCTACCAATTTATTTTCCCGTGAAGTCTACACTGCTACATTCTCATGGTGTTTGATGGCATGAAAACAAAACAAGAAAATAAAAGTTGTAATAATGCAATCAGTGCATTTCAACTAAGTTTGAATAATATAGAGCATTAAAAACTCATTTTCAATAACCAGTGTGGTTACTTTTGTGGGCAATGATATTCTATTTAGAAGATGACGCCTCGCGAACTAAAAGAGTACATAAATATGGCACCGTCTGATAATTAGTTGTCAATGGATTAGACGTACTGTTGCTAATCTGTGCAATGGATTGACATCACATTGACCATCACATCAGACATCAGTTTCGGAACAGTCATAGAGTAGCTTTTTTAATATATTTTTTAAAATATGTAGGTACAGTCACCAGCTGATGTGCTGGTGACTGTACCTACTGTAACCCGGGTCAAACAACTCAAAACGTCAAAATACTCGAAAACAGCTCAGAGACAGAAAGTTGGTGGTGATGACATTCCCGTGCCTCGGCGTCCACTTTAGGCCATTGGTCCTGCGGCTAATCTCTCTCCGGACAAGTCAAGGCCGTATCACCAAATTAATCAGAGTGCACTTGTGTTATTCCGCATACATCAGGGCACATAACAACTCCTGCGTATCTGGCCTATTCCTGTTGAGAGGGGCTACTATTACCCAATATCAGAAGTATGTCCTGTTAGTTTACATAAAGCAGTGATCGTTACCTCGGGCACGTACGGCGTGTCGCCCTCGTACTCGAGCAGCTTCCAGAAGCCACGCGGCTCCTTGCCGGGCGGCTCCGCGATCAGCTCCGCCTTGTTCTTGCGCTCTTCTTTGTTTATCTTCTCGGCGAATAAGCGCGCTTTCGACTTCAGTGTGTTCTTCGCCTTTTTCCCATTCCTATGCATTTGATTTAAAAAAAAATGCACATAATATGGAAAATATAATTTTATTTACACATTATATTAACGATATCAATGTATAAGTATCTTGTACAAACATATTTTATATTATTATTAAAAGGCATTGACAATAGTTTGTTGAGCAGCTTCTTTTCAGCACTAGCCCACAATTGTCCCAAATCTGTGGTAGGGTTAATGTTGGGACGTGTATAAGTGCTAGTAGCCTATGTGCAAAAAAAAGAATTATTTAATTTTGTATTTTACACACGACGCCGCAGCGGTACCGCTCTACTAGAATTTGTTAGTGCGAACCACGCATGTGGATGTGTTTGTGTCGAAGTGCGGTATGTGTCAGGAACGGGGTAACAGGCTTTGCGATTCGCCAGGCGTGCGCTTTGCGATTCGTGTGTGTTCGTGCGTATTTGTTTGCGTAAGATGCGTGCGTTATATGTTAACCATAAATTATTCGATTCAGATAATCAAAATCACTTACCACAAATAAATAGTGAGCCCAGCGTCCAGCAGAAACACGTATCGTGGGTCGAGCGAATCAAAGCGCACCGGCACGGGCTCCAAGTGGACGCTGTTCCCGGCGGCGTGCACGCGGTACAGCCGCGTCACGTAGTGCTGTGCGACAAGCGATTAGCAAGTGCTATCAGTAAGTTTTTCTTTATGAATTTGAAAATAGTGTCATACATACCCTGGGGAGGGAAAAGGATCCGATATTTTCGGCCTACGTTGTAGGTTTTGAATAAGAAGAGGGTATACAGAACGCAATCTAGAGTTCCGAGCAATGCATCATTCCAGCGGGGCCTTGTAGCCGCGCGGCTACGATCAAACTATAGGAGTGTATGAAGTATAGCTTTAGTTCTGTGTAGCCTCTTCTAATTCAAAACCTATAACTAACAGGGATGTTCATTGTAATAGTGTGTATGTAACATGTCCCGTGCGTGTGTACTCACGGGGTCGTCGACGGTGAAGAAGCCGGAGGGCGTGTGGCTGCCCTGTATGTAGACGGGCGGCGTGGCGAACAGGGCCAAGAACTCGGGCGTCTCGTCGCCTTGCTCGTGGCGCTGCGTACGTTTGGCGCCTAGCAAGTTGCGAAGGTTCACCGCGTGCATCGCTGCGCACGCGCCCTTGTCCAACTGTAGAAGTAAACATCAAGTATTCGCATGCTATCTATCTGTAACTCTAGTAAATTCAACAGAAAAAATAAATTATAGTTTAAAAAAACTAAAAAAACACGCTTTTATAGCTAACCGAACTAAAAAGTAGAAAAAAATTTTTAATTACAAAGAGTTAGAGAATAATTCAATTCAGAGTAAAAAGCGTAGGGAACAAAGTCGCTTTCTCTGTCCCTATGTCCCTTTGTACGCTTAAATCTTTGAAACTACGCAACGGATTTTGATGCGGTTATTTTAATAGATAGAGTGATTCAAGAGGAAGGTTTATATGTATAATAACATCCATTCAATAGTGGAGAAAAACTGATATTTTTGAGGTTTCTAATGTGAAGTCGTAAATAATTACATTTTTTCCGCTTACATTGCAAACGCAGGCTGAACCCTACGAGTTTTATCAAAATAATGTACTAAGTATTGTACACATTGAAAAGGTCTACAGAAAAGTCCGTGATGGTATATGTTTATCTCTTATGGATAACCCACGATAACTTTTTTTTGTCATTTACTTTTTACGACAAATAATGGCTAATTTTCGAAGCGATTTTAACCAATTCAGCATTAATCCTTAACCAATTGATAACCTTGAATACATTGTTCATTTAATATAGATATATATGGCCATTTACACCGTATGATTTAAGAGAATATTTTCGAAGATATTACAGATTTAAAAATTGCGGGACGTAGCGTTTGCGGCGGTACCGGCCGGCCGCCCGGTGCGGCAAGAGCGTGCCTATATCCCTCTGATACCATCGGATTTACCCTTCCAATTTAAACGTTTACAGTTTCCGGTAAAGACATCTTTTGCAATGACCATTAATAAATCGCAGGGTCAAACCTTCAACGTTGCAGGCTTAGATTTGAGCGTTGACTGTTTTTCACATGGACAACTGTATGTCGCTCTTTCAAGAGTGATCTCCAGAGAAAACATGTTTGTATTGTCTAATGACAAGAAAGCTGTGAACGTTGTTTATAAAGACATTCTGTAATATGTTGTAAAAATAAAATAAATAGTTAAAAATGTAAAAAGTAAATAAGTAAAAATGTAGTGTATGAATTTAGATATTCCAAAGATAGCAGGAAATCTTCATGGTATAGGGAAAGGGGGATTGTTTTACTCCAAATTTAACGCGTATGGGCCACGGGTAGTAATGAATAAATCAAAACTACTGGATCGATTTTAATCACATAGGCTATATATTTTATACCCGTGCGAAGCCGGAGCGGGCCGCTATGTTTTTATATACAACGTTCACAGTTTTTCTGTAGTGTATTTAGTATCAGCATTGCACCCGTGCGAAGCCGGGGCGGGTCGCTAGTTTTACTATATTTTCATAACTTTTTACTATGTTTTTTTCATAACTCTCCGCACATAGATAGTTGCATGTAGAATAATTGTAACATTAAATATATCAAGCACCCCACGTTTTTTACTCTGAATTGAATTTGAAAACTCTTTGTAATTAAAAAATATTTTCTACTTTTTAGTTCGGTTAGCTATAAAAACGTGGTTTTTTAGTTTTTTTAAACTATAATTTATTTTTCATTTTTTAGTTCACACGTTCGTTCACACTCGTTTTTAGACACGCGATAGCTCTATCTTTCTTACTTCCTTACAGAGGATCCACGAAAGAATTTATTAATCTTGGCGGTCCTTATAAGGATATTGAGAAACTGTTATTAAATTATTGCATTGTCATCGGTCCTTGATACGTGTGCAAAGTTTCAAATTAATCAAACTTATGGAAATTGGTGAAAATTATGCTCAAAGATTCCATTACATACCTACATAGATACAACCCAAGCTAATAAAAGCGTGGTAAAAAGACTATTCACGCATTGAATTACACTTTTGATAAAATTAATACTATTCACACACTTTATTTGCACCGCCTGTATATTCTCTGTTGGGGAACCCATCACTTAATCGCAATTTTATTCATCGATTTTCATTTCCCATAAAACGTTTCGCAGATGTTTCAAAATAGTATTCAACAAATTCTAGAATCTTGTTACATCACAATTTCATTTACTCGAATGCTTATTATCTACAAACTTAATTCAACGTTACTTCTTTTCATAAATTACGTATTTTATCGAAGTAACGTTAGCTTGCTATTTTGTTACCCATAATTTTATTTCCACGTAAGTTTCAATATGCAGAATTCTTGAAACATCGAATTTTACTTCACTAAAGTCCGTATTTCCAAACGAATTTGTTATTAATCGTATATTGCGTACTTTATTAATAGACAATTTATAGCATAGCTGATATAAATATTGATCTAATTAATAAACTGCGTTAATCCCGACTCGCCGTGGTCTCCTCGCCGTGGTACTAGTCTGCCCGATACTAGAGTGTAATTCAAAAGCCGGAGGCGCGGAGGGAGAGCAGCCTCCGCCCGCTGTAACAAGGTGTAGGCACCCGCGCGAGCTGGAGCGGCTGAGGCTGGCAGCAAGCCGAAGCTGCGTAGGCGAGCGTGGGTGACTGCGGCTTGTTACGCAAGGGCGACGAGGCTGCTATTCCCGCAGCGCCGGAGACGAGGAAATCCTAATGCATGCTGCTTGTTTGCATGCCTGCTTGCTTGCTTCATGCATGCCTGTTTGCATGCATGCCTTTATGCATGCGCATGGCTTCTTTTTTGCATGCGTATGCAAAAATATATGGGAACCGTTACACATTGAAACAAGTTTTTATGAAAGGTTATATCGATAACTTAAAAATTCTATGAAACATTAGTTTGGTATATCGTTATTCTGCTTAACAAAACAGTTGCGAATCATTTTTTTGGTAACTGTTATTCGATGTTATGAAACGACGATAAATAACTATTCGGTTAAACAAGAAAAAAAGATATCAACATTCATTGAATAGTTTTCTGTGAAATGAAATTCGATATCAAAAAATTCTGTGTATGATAGATACCCTCTCTGTTGTCTAATGCCTCGGTGGCGCAGCGGTAAGAGAGTCGCACTTTAAAGCGACGGCTGCGCCAGAGGTCCAGGGTTCGATGCCCGGGTCGGGCCAAAAATAATATATACCTGAGTTTTTTTGTTAAGAAATTCTTAGGGTAGCTCGGAGTTCGGAAGTTGGCGGCGTTTCACCCCCGTTCCTCGTAAAAGCACGTAAAGCCGTTAATCCTGCGCCTAATAATCTCTCTCCGGTCTTGTCAGATTGATCTCCCTAAGGGCTATGCGAGTGAAAGGAATAGAGGATGCACTTGTGCAATATAATATGTCCCGCGCAGTCAGTAAGTCGTTGTGACTGGCCACCGTAGTTGAAATCGGCTAGGGGGACTATATATATTCTCTGTTCAGATCTATGGTTGACTGGTAGATAATGCTTTTGACATTAAGTCTTCCATATATACATTTTTATATTTTGTGCATGAAGTTTTAAATAATAATAAAGTTAATTAATACATAGGATGGCATTATGAGTTAAAATACCGTAACAAAGATATAACGTTATCAATCAGATATATTATAAATAATTTAAGGGAAATACTGCTTATACTACTGTTAAAGAAGATTTACATCTCGTTCCGATACAATCAAATTGCTAAGATGGAGTTTAAAAGTACACATACCGTTGCTTTCGAACCAATCCAAAAATGGATATCCCAAGACAGCTGTCCTTGTTCCTCAATCGCTGTCTTCAGTATGATGTAGCAATCACCCTCGAAGAATTTGCCATGCGCTACCTGTAAGCAATGTAAGTTTACTATAGTTTTTAATAAGTAACTGAAAAATTACATATATTTGCTGGTTCCTCTTATCATCATGATTTTTTGTGAACTTTTTTGTATCTCCGAGCAGTTCCGAAAGAGAACTATGCGCTGGGTGGTGCTGGCTCTCTGTAAATACAGGTTACACAAACTATTACAGACAATTTTTTCCCAATCTTATAACTTAGCCTCTCATAGAATTTTTTTTGACGTTTTCAATTTTGACACAAAATGTATGGAAAGAACGTCAAACTTCTTGACTTTGTCATGATTTGTATCCACACCGTCCGACGGCTTTGCCGGCGGCATATGTCAAGTAACTGTCAGATACTTTGGAGTAAGCCACAGCGGCATGAGCGGCCGGCAATGATATTGTATTAAGAACTTGATCACCGGTGATCATAGTCAAGAAAACACCACCTCACATCAAAGAGAGGTCTTAACTTTGACTTAGTCTGTTTTCGATGGCGTCAGTGTCTCAATGCCTCAGTGCGCCTTTTAAACTGCAGAAACAACTAACTATTTAAAAAAAAGCAGTCCAAATATCATATTTTCGTTAAGTAAATTGTATTTAATGATTCCTATCATTCATGATTGAAGTATATTCGATAAAATTAGGGAGTTTTGTTTCTTAGCCAACCCACGGACCAACATGGTCGATATTCTAAGACAGTGCCATACATGGAGTAGTTTGGTACTATATTTTTTTAATAATTATTTAACGACCGTCATAGTTTGGTGGTTTACGTTCTGGACTACAAAGATAAGCAGTCGCGGGTTCGAATTCCGCCCGTCACGCGGGCCTAACCTAACTCATATGTCTATGGACATGTATGTTAATATGTCTTTCTTATATAACTATAAAGTACACCTTTAATTTCTTTAAAGTAACAGCGTAGACGCTCACGGATCAAAAGGTCACCGGCACTCGCGTTAACAAAAGTATAACAAAAGACTGTTGATAAACACATCAGTAAGGGATGATCCTCAGGTCGCCCCCGCGTCCGCACCCGTGACCGTCCAGTTTGCGACCTAACATTTCAAACATTCACGTGATAAATTCAAATTTCATATATTAGATAATTATTCAATATTTTAAATGTCAAAAAAATTGAATATAAAATGTTTTTGTTGATTAATATACTACCGAGCTAAAGTGTAAGCACAATTTTAAAATTAGGCCAACGAGTCTATTGTAATTTACCTACATATTTAAAAAAAATATATTACGAAAGCTACTCTATTAAGACTCTGACTTCCGAAAATGATGTCTGATGTGATAGATGTCAATCCATTGACATCCATTAATCAGACGGTGCCATATTTGTGTATTCTTTAAGTTCGCGAGGCGTCATCTACTTCTAAATACAATATCATTGGCGGCCGGGCCGTGTAGATACACCATACTGGTTTTCTGTCAAAATTTAAAACGTCGTAATAGCAGTCATGAGTGGCTAAATTATATTAACATGCTGTTCATATTTAGATTGTGGAGTTTTTTTTTATTGTTGTTTTTTTTTTACCTCGTCGACTGGTGCCGGTATGAAGTTCTCGATCTCCCAAACCTGTAGTCCAGGCGTTTGGCCCGTGTCTTCATCGAAGAACTCCGAGTAGTCCAACGGTGGCTTCTCCAGCGTTTCGTCCCAGCGCTTGGGCCTGAAAATATGAACAAACGATTAACTATGTACCTGGTAATGCAGATGCAATGCATTCAGATCTTAGGCACTAGCAGTTCCCCGCGAATTCATCCGCGCGTTTCGTTTTAACTTATTCTCGTAGGTCGTAACATAATGTTTTATAGCTTTCCCCAATAAATAAGCTATCTGGACCAAGTTTATTTTTCAAATAGATCTAGTTATTCATGTGATTAAGGGCCGATTTTTCAATGGTCAGATAAAACTTATCAGACTGATAAATTATAAAGCAACATATTTAAAAAAAAATACAGGTACCTATGATTGCTGACAATCATGTGACATTTTCAAACTAGCCATATTGTATTTTGTTCGTCTATTATTTTTTATCTGATTTTTGAAAAAAACAGCCCTTAAACAAACAAATTCTTCAGTTTTATCATAGTATAGATATAGATAAAGGTTCAAATAAAGGTTTTTTTCCCAATACACCGTACCATACCAAGACCATGCTAGGCATGTGTCAAGCACGAAGAGCAACTCGATACGCCTTGCCCACTGAACGGATTGACAGCGTTCTGTCTCTCCGTTATACGGAGCGAGAGCGAGCGCGAACTAATTTTGTCGGTGCCGGCACGCCCAGTACATGGCACGCGACGGTGTTGGTCGATAACGGAAAAGTCTAATGGGCATCATGATCATCATGGGGTGCCATCTTCAAATTGAAGTTTGGATCTAGTGGGCATGGCGTCATATTTTTTACAAAATTTTTTGCCCGACACGTTTATATTTATAGCACGGTCACGGCATGCTACGGTGCAATAAAAGTATTATCACATGTACAAAGTATCAGAGGCCCATCCTTACTTCTATGAATTAGCACATATTTTCAGTTTATACCTTACACTGGAAAAAGTAATCTGCACCTCCGTGGTAGTGCGTAGATAAAGTAACGTACAACAGATAACTGCAATGTAGCACCTCTACGTCTGGTGTAGTAAAAAAACTTGAGCCTTCATTTCTGTTTGTCAATAGTTATAATTTTTGAATGGCTTGTATACAAACGATAGTAGACGTGTTTGATAAATATTATGCAGAATCTAACAACATACCTACATTTTATAGATCAAAAGTAGATACACATTGTTATGACGGATAGATTAATCGTGTCTGGCAGATCGATCATGCAAACATTGCGTAAAAATTATATTCAGGTCCATATAAAATTACCCGCATGCGGTCAATATTATACGGACCGGACCGCAGACCACAATCAGTGTGCCTTCAAGAGGCGCTACAGAAATTATAACATTTTATGCGTCGGTGGAACCTTTTTTTTATACCTAGTCTTGCCATAAATATTGTCACAAAGAAAAACATTTTTTTTAATGCAAATAATATTTATTACTTTTACAGTGTGTTAGTTTTATACATAAATATAAAACGATTTAAAATATAAAAAGCTTATTTGAAGTGGTCTCCATTGGCTGCAATACAGTCCTTTAAACGTTGAGGCCAGTTATCAATAGAATCACGCACTCTTTCCGTGGGAAAATTCTTCACTGCCAATCGTATGGATTGTTTTAGGGACTCCAAATTATCATGGCGTTTAGAGCAAGCCGTACTCTGTAAAACTGACCATAAATCATTGTCCAGCGGATTAAGGTCGGGACTAGACGCAGGCCAGTCTTCAGCTCTGATGAAGTCCGAAACGTTCGCCTTTAACCAAGACTGCGTGGACCGAGCTTTATGACTCGGCGCCGAGTCTTTCTGGTAAGACCGTGCTTGGTTATTGAACATGGTGTTGTGGGGCTTAACTACCATCTCAGGAATGGTATCTTGATACACTTGTGCCGATGTTTTGATACCTTTTTCACAAAAATACGTCTCAGTCACTCCTTCATAGCTAACACCCCACCAAACCATTACTGAAGTCGGGTAATGCCTACGTTGCACTCTGCCGACTAATTGGGAAGCTTCCTTAGAGGTTTGAGCATAAATTTTTGATTTTCATCATCGGTCATTTTGTTTGTTAAAATGTTGCACAATTGTAAAGATTTTCTCATCCGTATACAAAATTTTTCTGTTACCTCCCTTTGCTTACCACTTTTTTAGGGTTCAGTAGCCGAATGGCAGAAAACGGAACCCTTATAGTTTCGTCAAGTCTATCTGTCTGTCTGTCTGTCTGTCTGTCCGTCCGTATGTCACAGCCATTTTATTCTGTAACTATAAGCATTACACAATTGAAATTTGGTAGGAAGATGTATCCTTTTAACCGCTTACCGATTCTCATACAAAAAAATAAAAAATAATGACATTTAAGGGGGGGCTCCCATACATGAAACTAAAACCAAAAAAAAATTTTTAGTCAAACCTATGCGTGTGGGGTGTCTATGGATAGGTCTTTTAAAATGATATTGAGGTTCCTTCAACCATTTTCTTTTAAAGTCTAACGTTTCATAGCTAGACGCTTCCAAAGTGAAACTTCTAAACCCAGCAAGTGTAAATTTTGAAAAAAATATGAAATGTAGATCTTAACAAATACTTTCAACGAAAATTGGTTCGGACGAGATCGAACCAGTAGTTTTTGAGATATAGCACATTTTTGACAACCGCAAACATAACTTTGTACTTCATACAAACACTATGAAAAACAAAGTTATATTTGCAGTCAACAAAATACTGTGGTATTTTACTAAGGGCTGATTTTTCAATGGTCAGATAAATATTATCAGACTGATAAATTTTAAAGCGACAGATTTAAAAATGACAGGTTCCTATGATTGCTAACAATTAGGTGACTTTTCAAACTGGCCATATTGTACTTTGTTCGACGAATATTTCTTACTTCACTATTGAAAAATCAGCCCTTAGTGGAAGTAAGTGGATTTTCTAATTCAGTTAAAGTTGGCACGGAACCCTCAGTGCGCGAGTCCGACTCGCACTTGGCCGGTTTTTCGATTTTACCACCCTATTTCTTTTATAAATTATCAGTTAAAAAATGACCAGTGCGTCTCTTATAGGCTGCAAGTCCAAAGTCATCTTTTATAATACGCGACATGGTGCTGGGTGGGTGCTATCTTCATCTCCCGAGATAAAATCTTTTGCTTTCGAACATGATTTCTGAGAATTCTTTCCCTTACTGCTTTGACCACCTTTTTCGTACGAACACTACGTGGACGGCCAGATCTTTTTCTGTCACAAACAGAGGAGGTCTCATTGTACTTACTGATAGCCCGGAACACAAACATTTGACTAATACCAAGCGTATGAAGAGTTTTAAAAATTACATTTGGCTCCATACCAACTTTGTGTAATGCAATCACAGCGATTCGGTTCTCTTTATCACCCCACTCCATTATAATATCGCAACATATTATAAAATGTCATCATCATCATCATCATTATCAACCAAAGGACGTCCACTGCTGAACATAGGCCTCCCCCACAGTTTTTCACAGCGACCGATCACTAGCGGTCTGTATCCAGTTTGGTCCTGCGATCTTTATAAGGTCGTCTGTCCATCTTGTTGGTAGACGTCCCACGCTGCGTCTCTGGTCGAAGGGTCTCCAATCTAGAACTTTCCTGCCCCAACGGCCATCAGTTCTTTGCGATATGTGCCCTGCCCATTGCCACTTGAGCTTACTGATTCTCAAGGCTATGTCCGTTACCTTAGTTCTTCTACGTATCTCCTCATTTCTGATTCGATCCCGTAGAGAAACAACCAGCATATCTCAACCATCGCTCGTTGTGTGATTTTGAGCTTCATTACAAGGCCCATGTAAGAGACCATGTTTCGGATCCGTATGTCATCACTGGTAACACAATCTGGAGGAAGACTTTCGTCTTCATACACTAAGGTAGATGAGATGAGAAGACACTCTTGCGCAATTTCCCGAACGCTGCCCACCCGAGTTGGATTCGTCTATTGACCTTTTTCTCGAAGTTGGACCTACCCAATTGGTTCACTTGTCCCAGGTAGACGTACTCGTCGACAACTTCGAGAGTTGAGTTTCCAACGGATATTGGATATTATAAAATGTATTGGCGCCAAAATTAGAAAACTCAATGAGCAATCGTATAAAAATGACCGATTCCAAATTCAAATGTAATATCTTTCTTAATAATTAAGAAAGATATTACATTTGAATTTGGAATCGGTTTTATCATATCCGGAATTAAAATTATTTTAATTGTAACAGTATTTATGGCCAGACTGTGTACATTTCATAAAATTAATATTCCTATCGGAATAGAAGGACAAGTAAAAGCTGTCAAACAAAACCGATTTAAGATGTCAGTAACTAACATAAGTAAGTAACATTTGTAGCTTTAAATGAGATAACCTTTCGATCAGGTGATTTATAACAATGTTCCTAAGTTAAATATAGTAGTTTACTGCATGATAAACAGTCGACACAAAATATTGAACATGCAGCTCTAGTGTAAAACTAAATATTATTTAATTATACAAAATATTCGTCGATATACATTCCCTGTGTTATTCTGCTTTATTTTTTACGTAAATTAACGTTTTTAGAATAGAATAATCAAACTGCGTACTTTAAATTTGAAGCGCATTGGTAAATATAAGACGTATATTAGGAGGCTTCAATTTGGACTAATTTACCTGTTGAATGATTACTTGTTGGGGTTATGCCACTGTAATGAATAACAATCAATCACCGATCAAGTCACCATGTTTCAGACGCATTATTTCTCCAAAATATACACAATTTCACTTTTAAATATAAAAAATCAAATGCACGTAATTTTCAGCGAGCTTCTGCGGGGCGGTCAACTGTTTGACATCTGCCAAAAATGGTTCTGCTACTTCGTATCTCCCATCCCTTTTTATCACACAGTTTGCTGCTAGTGACATCTCGCTTTTGTCGTTCTATTCCAAAGGGATAATAATTTTATGGTACATTTACACTCACTTGAGCTCGCTATTCCTCTGGTCGAGTTTCTCGTCGTTATGCTGCGTGTTGGCTTGCTCCTGCATACCGCGCAAGATAAGCGCCGAGTCCTTTTGCTCGGGCTCCGGCCGCCCGCGGCGCAGGCGCAGCTTGCGAGCTATCGGGTCTGATTTTACACCTGTAAACACAAATGAAAATCACTACCGTTGTACTCCATTGTCCACATCTTCATAATCTATCGCTAGGCCTATCGATAGTTGAATAAAAGCAATAACATCGGCCTACAGCAACAATCGATAGAATCAAAGCTCATAATGGAATGCACTATTGATACTATGGACAATTATTTTGAAAGCCAGCTATAAAACTATTATTAACATTGCAGTATATTATACAATTGAATCAAACTGATACAATTGTTTAATATGGTTGGATGGTGTCAGGTGTCATACTCACTGCTAGAGTGGTGTCAGGTGTCATACTCACTGCTAGGTCGGTGTCAGGTGTCATACTTACTGCTAGGACTGTTTCAAGTATCATACTCACTGCTAGGGTGGTGTCAGGTGTCATACTCACTGCTATGGTGGTGTCAGGTGTCATACTCACTGCTATGATTGTGTCGGGTGTCATACTCACTGCTAGGGTGTTGTCAGGTGTCATACTCACTGCTAGGGTGGTGTCAGGTGTCATACTCACTGCTATGGTGGTGTCAGGTGTCATACTCACTGCTATGATTGTGTCGGGTGTCATACTCACTGCTAGGGTGTTGTCAGGTATCATACTCACTGCTAGGGTGGTGTCAGGTGTCATACTCACTGCTAGGGGTGGTGGGCTCGGCAGTGGCGGCGCCCGCTAGTTGCAGCTGCGCTTGCAGCGAGAAGTCTATGTTATAGTACTGCAGGCCGGCGCCGCGTGCCCTCTCGACGGGCTTCGGCGGCATCACCAAGTCAGGGTTGCCGTGTAACTGAAGGCTTTCGAGGTCGGTCATGAGGTGGATTGCGTCGGGTAATGTGATCAGTTTGTTCCAACTCAGGTTCAACTTCTTGAGAGAACCGCATCTGATGGAGGGTAGTTGGTCCTTAATATCCTTAATATCCTTTGGACATTCCCACACATCGCCATCTAGCCCCAAAGTAAGCTACTGAAAGCTTGTGTTATGGGTGCCAGACAACGGATATAATACTTAAATACTTTTTTGTTTGTAAATACATACATGATATACATAGAAAACACCCAGACCAATACAAACAGACATGTTCATGCACACAAATGTTTGTATTGTGCGGGGATCGAACCCGCATCCGCTGCGTAGTAGGCGATTTCTCGACCACTACACCAGACGGGTCGGGTGGTCGGTTTTTAATAAAGAACATTTATTCTTATTTTTAGATGTGTTAAACAAGGACGCAAAATAGGTTCATAGAACTGTTATTTATTATAAAAAAACGTGTATTTTCCAAGATAAATAATATTTTATTAGTAGGTACCAAAGAAGATGAAAGTTTAATCGATATATCAATCCAATGCATTGAAATGTGCATGCATAAGTAAAAAATAAAAACTGGTGTAAATAAAAGAGAAACTCGGGCAGATAACGACCCCGATCACTTTCGCTGCAGATCGTCATAAAGCAACATAAACATAAACCGTATGCGGCGATGCAGTAACATTACTATTGATCATAATAACGCTCCACACATACAATTACCGTCAATAAAAGATTTTTTATAGACGTTCGGAGTTTGTTTGTGTAATTATTGTGATTAGTCCTATAGTTTTAGGTTATTTGTCATTTTTTAGGGTTCCGTAGCCGAATGGCAAAAAACGGAACCCTTATAGTTTCGTCAAGTCTGTCTGTCTGTCTGTCTGTCTGTCTGTCTGTCTGTCTGTCTGTCTGTCTGTCTGTCTGTCTGTCTGTCTGTCCGTCCGTATGTCACACCCATTTTATTCTGTAACTATAAGCATTACACAATTGAAATTTGGTAGGAAGATGTATCTTGTTAACCGCTTACCGATTCTCATACAAAAAATAAAAAATAATGACAGTTAAGTGGGGGCTCTCATACATGAAACAAAAACCAAAAAAAAATTTTTTTGTCAAACCTATGCGTGTCTATGGATAGGTCTTTTAAAATAACATAGAGGTTTCTAAAACCATTTTCTTTTAAAGTCAAACGTTTCATACCTAGACGCTTCCAAAGTGGTAAAATGGGCGTCCCCCCCCCATCTAATTTCTAAACCAAGCAAGTGTACATTTTGTAAAAAATATATGATATAGATCTTAATAAATACTTTCAACGAAAATTGGTTCGGACGGGATCGAACTAGTAGTTTTTGAGATATTGCACATTTTCAACAACCGCAAACATAACTTTGTACTTCATACAAACACTATGAAAAACAAAGTTATGTTTGTAGTCAACAAAATATTGTGGTATTTTACTGAGTAGAAGTAAATGGAATCCCTAATTCAGTTAAAGTTGGCACGGAACCCTCAGTGCGCGAGTCCGACTCGCACTTGGCCAGTTTTTTTTAAAACCGAATTAGTTTTTCGTGTCCCCCCCCCCCCCTAAATTTTTCTAAGCATATGAATATTTGGAGAGAAATATGTAATGAAGATTTTAACCACAAAGTTCATTTATCTTTAACATAAGTATTTAGAAATAACACGAAAGTAAAGATAAAGATGATTTATTTACATATTTATTTTAATAAATGATTATCATTTCCCTACCGATATCAAAAAAAAGAGGTTATCAATTCAATGTGTATTTTTTATGTGATATCGTAAGAATTTGGTAATATTTGAGTATGTTGATCAATTAGGGCTTCGGAAAAAGGTGTGCAAAATTTTGTAAGTGTATGTAAATATGTTTGAGTATTTGTATGTTCGTCTACCGATTTCTCGAAAACGAGAAGTCATAGCGAGACGATTATTTTTAGTTTAATCAGCTATATTTTAACTTGGGGTATTAACAGTGTAAGTTTCATTAAAATCAGTTAAGCAGTTTTTGAAATATGGGCAATAACTAAAAATCATGTAATATAACAATATAAAAAAAACACCAACAAAACTGACTAAAAAGCTCAAACTGCCCTCAGTTTAGGAGAAACAAATTAATTTGGAGTACCTGCACAGTCCTTCAGGGATCATCTCCAAGTAGTTATTAGCGGCGGAGAACACTTCTAGGTTGCCTAACTTGCCGATGCCAGACGGTATGCCCTCGAAGTCCAGTTTGTTATCGTCCACATGTAACCTCCGGAGGTTCTGCAGCTTGCAGAGCGACGCAGGGAGGGACGCGAGTTTGTTCCGCGAGAGATTCAGACTCTCTAGCTTCTGCCACATGTCCATTGCTGTAGGAATTTATTGTTTCATCATCAACTGATTGATTTCGAATAGTAAGATACGAGATTAATACTATGTACCTTATTATTTATGAGTTTCCGATATTTCGGAACTGTTGCAAGCGTCATGATCACGAAGTTACTCCGTCAGTATCTCGGTGATCATGGCGCTTGCAACAAATCAATCAATATGTCAATAAATCTTCTTTATCTTTACTTTCGTGTTACTTATAGTAACATTGGCCAAGTTTGAAATCACTTTATAAAACCGGCCAAGTGCGAGTCAGACTCGCGCACTGAGGGTACCTTCAGAAACTCTGTGATCATGGCGCTTGCAACAGTGCCGAAATTTCGGAAACTCATAAATAAAATGGTACATTGTAGCAATCCCGTATCTAACTATTTTAATGTTAGTAAGTTTAGTGACCATAGTTTAAAACAATTAACTGATTATTAGGTGCGCAAATGAAGTAAGGATAAGAGCTTCTTTACATTCCGTTACTGTCGCACTGCTTGCGACCTTATGTGAAAAATACTTGGACATGGAAAGGTATAAAATTACATTATGTAAATGTAATTAATATGTATTACATGAAACGTCTAGCGGGTATCAATTATCAAATACTCATATTATCGTTCGCATTCAGACCTGCCCTGTCTAATTTAGTACATTTCGCTAAAAGTTGTATAAAATGTAAAACCAGGCAATATCATTCCATTCTTAAAAGGCGGTAGTTATGTCATTCGAAAATTATAAGCCACTGACTTAGCAGGTGCAGTGTTAATTTTCTCTATGAAGAGGAACTGCTAAACAATGAAAAATGCAAGTTAATTACATTTTCTCTATATTGTTTCCCATATAATCACGCGGCGTAATGGTGCATGCATTTTTTATTGCACTGTACATCGCACAAAGAATGCCTGTATCATGTAATTAAGTGAAAATATACATTGCTTCGCACATCTTGATGCTAATCATTGCGTGAACAATATTCATTGACTGTTACTAAATAGTTATGAGACATATCGATTCCTCAATCTTTTGTAGGCTAAAAACTTCTAACAACTCATTCTAGAGCAGTTAAAAGCAGTATTTTTTGGACTAAAAACTCACCCGAAGACACCTCCGTGATTTCATTGTCACTCAAATTGAGCCTCTTCAGATTTTGCAAGGAGTAAAGTGCATCAGGTACTTTTGTCAAAGAGTTCTTGGACAGATCGACATCAGACAAATTGGAGAGAGTATCAAGAGAGGTCGGCAGATTTGCGACTGTGCGTTGCGTGTTGCGCATGTGTAACGTCTCCAGACTTTGCAGGGATGGTAGTTGTCTAAAAAAGTATTCTTTCATTATTGAGAATACAAGTTGCCTATCTTTAAGTTCAGCGATTTATAAGAACTGCTTTATGTTTATCAGGAAATATAAAAAGTTGGTATACACAATTGACATATGTATTTAGTAAAACATAATTACAACATGTAATGAAAGGAATAAACATGGATAAGACATTAGTCAATAGGCAAAAAAAAGTTGAAATATAAATAATGCACTTATTATCCAGTACGGAATACAAATGTAAGAGTACTAATAAAGTGAAGTGATTATTAACTTACCTGAGTTGGAAAAGCCCCAAAGGGTTATCATTTAGTATGAGGGTCTGCAGGTTCACCAGCCTCCTTGTCTGAGGGGGCAGAGTCTCCAGGCGATTGTTTGACAAATCGAGAAACAGCAGATCTGTCAGTTGCACAAACAGGGTTGGTGGTATGCTTTCAATCCTGAAAGAGAGAATAACAATTAATCCTTCAAGCGTATGTAAACAAGGCAATAGGTATTCTATTGTTCTGCAACTGCTCGGGTGTTGAATCGTTAAGGTACAATGTGATTGCTATACTTTCTAATGTTGTAAACAGCATCTGCATATTACCATATTTTTAGCAAATAAATCTCATTTAATTTTACATTTGTTTAGTTAGAATATTGATCCTTCAAGCGTACTTAAGCGAGACACAGTAGATATTCTATTGTTATGCAGTTGCCTACAACCAAATGGTTGTTGAGGCGTTAATATCAACTTCTTTCTGTATATTGCTTCAAAATAAGCACTGCAGTTATAATATTCATGCAATATTAAGTTTAAATGCATGAATTACTTTTAAGGTAACTCCATATTCTAATCCATTTTTCGCATAATTTTTATTGTCATAATTTTATTTGGCATATCATCAAATAGCATAAACTTCCTTTTGCAGAACATCAATTAGCATTCACTCATTTATCAGACGTTCAAAACGCATAATCGTGTAAGCTAGAATCATCTTTAGGCAGAAATTGAATATCTATAATAGTCTTAAAGCAGAATCATTCTAACGCAGAAAGTTCACAGATAGAATCGTCTTGTGGCATACAATTCGTATATATAGTTATTAGGCAGAATCATCCCATCGCAGAAAATTTACAGTCCGAATCGTCTTTTGGCATATTTTTCATATTTAATATTCTCCTATAAACCTTAATTTCTCTCTGTATCCCAAGTAGTTCTATCTCAGCAATACTAACATACAACATGCATGGCAAATCAAATATGCAGCATGCAAGCAAGCATTCAGCATGCAAGCAAGCAAGCAAAGCATGCAGCAAGCAAGCAAGCATGCATCAAGCAAGCAAGCAAGCATGAATCATGCAAGCAAGCATGCAGCATGCAGCATGCAAGCAAGCAACAACTTGCATGCAGTATGCAAGCATGCAACATGCATGGTTTCTGTCACGGCTCCGGCGCTGCGGGGCTCCGGCAGTCCCACGCGAGCTTATCGTCGCAGATGGTTTTCGCTCACCACCGCAGCTTCGGCTTGCTGGCCGGCTTCGCCGGCCAGCCTCAGCCGCGGCGGCGAGCTTTTAAACCACCTGCTCCTCAGCTCGCGGGCTGCCTCGCCCCTCCGCGCCTACGCGATTTTGAATTACACTCTAGGGGTGGGGCAAACAACACTGCGTGGAGTTGGTTTTGCACTGATTCGTTTCTGTCACTAACTTTTGTACCACAACTTAATGACTTTTTAATTCAATCTTAGGGTAAAATACTATTTAAAAGAAATAGCGATATGCGTAGTGAAATTATTCTAAAGGAAATTCTGCTTTCTTCATAGTATGCCTAGTCAAATTATGCCAAATAAACATTATGCTTAGCGAAAGTATGCAAAGTAAAATGTTGCCAAAGGTAATTATGCCTTATAAATTTCTGCTATCTTAAAAGTATGCCATTGTAAATTCGGGCATATAAATATTCGACCAAACAATAATTATGCTAACAGAAAATTCTGCCTGAATAATATTTGACTAAAGAAAATTATGCCAAGTGTGTTATGCCAAGTGACTTTCGGAACAAAAAGATTCTGCCAGATAGAGGGAACCCTTTAGGATTTAATACATAGGTTATATCTTTGAATAACGAGGATAACTTACATGTTATGGCTGAGGTTCAACACAAGCAAAGATTTGGCTTTCTCCAGTCCTTCTGGGACTTCTTTTAATCTATTATGGGAGAGATCCAAGGTGGTGAGCTCTTCTAGGTGAAACAATTCTGCAGGTATTCCAGAACTCTTGACTTTGTTGTGCCGAACATTTAGTGATCTCAAACATTTCAGCTCAGTCAACTCACCAAACAATTTCTCTAAACTATTCTTTTTTAGAGATAAGTTTTCCTGTAGTGAAGAAAAACAAATTAAAAATTTAATGAATTATAATAGATTTTAGAATTGATTATTGTCAAATTGCACCCTGGTACAATAATTTTGCAAATATGGTATGTTACAAAGTACTAAAATTTTATTTTTAAAGTCCTATGAACCAAATAATATTCTTGCAGCCAAAAACAATACTATAAGTAGAATAAAAACCAGAGAAACAAATAAAAAGGATGCCTAAACTACACTGAGTCATAATATGACAAAAAATGTTCACCAATTTTAGTAGTTTTCCCAATTCTTCAGGGATATCACTCAAATTTGTTTTATCCAGCCTTAGCCATTGGAGGCCAGTCATGTATCTAATAGCATCTGGGAATTTTTCATCCTGAAACAAAACATTGAGGCCAATAATTATAAATAGTAAACAGAGGTTAGGGGTATGATATCACCTTTCTCTACAATAGAAAACTTTTTGTATGAGACGCCACAAACTTACACTGAAATCATTACTAGTGAAATCAACGCCACGAACGAATGGCAATAACCCGGTGTTTGCCATACTGATATCAAATTATATTGCAGCAATAGAAATACTCTTCCTTCACATCAAAGCATCATAAAAATAAAATTACATCGACGGCCACAATTTGACAACTGGGTGGCAACTGACTGACACTGACAGATAAATGTAGATTGGAAAGCTATGGCTTGGAGCGTTTAATCCCTCCCGGTGAGTAGCCTGCTGTGCATTGACTAGAGATGTAAGTTCAATGTATCCTGTGCGGTAGCTTTCATAGATTATTTTTAATTGTGTCACGAAGTATTCTTCTGCGAAATAAATTTTCTTAAATCTGAATTTGAAATAGATCATGATCATTTAGACTCCAATGATGACTATTATTTATTTTTAGTTAAAGAAGTTTCATTTAAAACACAAATATTATTTTGATACAAATATTCATAGAACAAAAGTTGTACAGAAAGTAAAAGAGAATTTTCTTTAATGTTTAAAACGATTGCTAGATTTGGTATATCACATTTGGTACTTCATCTTGCAGATAAAAGTTATTTACGAAAGCGTAGTACGCAGTTTTATTCCTTATTCTACCAGTAAGATTCCGTGCTAAGCTGCGGTAGACTTTGATCATACTTTATATTCTGTGTGACTGGTGTAGTGACTGTCTGACAGGACAAAGGTACAACTGTTATCAATATTAGAATATAAATTTGTAGCAAACATATTTACATAGTTTATTTTGTATTAAGGTATCGTAATTTTATTAAACGAATAAAGTAATTATAATTTATAAGATATTCAATTGATTGATGTTGTACATTAAACTATAATTAAAATAAAGTTATGCAATTGACTACCGCTGTACCGGAAATTCGGCTGGGCCAATCAGAGCTTTTGACCAATCAGCGCGTTCGACCAATCGTCGTGCTTGAAAAATAAAACCGCCAAAAAATAGGGGGGAAATCCCCAGGCCTTGCCGTTTTCCGTTACTGTGGCAGTCTCTTGGAATATTTCAACCTGTGTTGTTCTTGTGCTTACTTATTGTGCTCTGTGGTGAACTGGTGAATAATTATTGTAAGTACCAACCTGTATTTTATTTCACTCCTCCTATTAAGAAAATCTTAGTGATAGTTCTCCCTAGTTAATCCTGCTCATTGGCTAGGTACGACACAAACAGTTTTGCACCCTTGATATCCAATGCATTAGTTAATTTGGTTAAATAAAGCAGGCAATTTTCTAGTTACACACAAAATAGGCACACTTTCAATACTAATGTTTACAGTCAGAAGTAGGATTCGTTCTTAATTTGCCCGAGTAACATGAAAAATTTTTTTTTCTTTCTCCTACTTTCCGCCATTTCCTGTTTTCTTTCCCTTTTAATATTATTTCGATTTTTTTTATATACTTAGAACATGATAACGGTTTACCTTTACCAATTCCTATTCCATGTGGCCATTAAGTTATATCGATCAACCTACCCACATACACATTTTTATTTTTTCTTCAAATTGGTCTTTGCTTTATTTAACGCCAACACCCGAGCGATTGCATTCAACCGCATAACTATAGAATTTCTGTTGTGCCTCGTTCACATACGCTTGAGGGATCAAAATGTTCCGATCTTGATTTGGAAGGAAATCATGTTTAGGAACTGAGGAAGATTCTAATCGTTTTGCTTTCTCTTCGTGGCCTGTGAGCTGACTTTATGCAGGTAATTTGATTTATATATGATTTAAGCAAAAGATAAGCCATTATAAATTATAAGCACAGTTGCTTACTTGTTGAAATAGATTCCTCTTGTTTATAATGTTACATATTACAATTTGTACATTATTTACAATAAAAATCTTGAGTTGCTTAAAGTTAATATACGGTACGCATGTTTGAGATAATACCAATGTGAATATTATACGACCAAAAAAATTAATAAATACTAGATTGAATAGTGTTAATGCTGCTGCTGCTTCGATATAATATGAATTTAAATATTTACTCAAGATAACTATGCATGTTCGGTTAACAAATATTTTGACAATAAATATATTCTTATTTAACGAATGATAAAGTGGCCTTGCTATTTAACTTATTAATCCATTTTTCCCCGTGGTTTGATACCACCTAAATTTATTCTTGTATTTTATCATTTTAGTCATGCAATAATTAACAAGAAAAATCTTACTGTTGACCCACCAAGCTTATTAGACATTTAGTTGATAAGTTAATTCCATCGGTTGCTCTATTATTTTGAACTTTTATTTTGTGGTATCCAATGTATTTTTCAGGTCATCATGGACGTAGGCCATCGAGAAGTGGTTACACCACCACTGAGTCCTACGTTGCCAATGCGTCGCCGGCCGAGAAGCCCTACAAGACATCGGACTTGCAGCCGAGAACGGAGGTCACGCACCAGGTCAAGACGACGTTCAATGGGACGCCCTAGCCGCTGCTCTGAAGACGCGGATGAACGACGTCCAAAGAGATCGCGCAGCCGGACTACTCAACGCTTCATGAGTCGCCGTAGCCGCAGCCCGTCGAACTCCGAGAGACGCCGCCTACTACCGGAAGTTCAAGGTACACCACGTCGTTTTGAAAAGGATCGTACTAGTCACCGCTTTTCCCCTTACAACCAACCCAATCACAGAACCCGGGATCACGCCCAAACGGTTTGCGTCTATCAGCAAGCTGATAGGCGCTCCAATCGGGTAACTCAATGCCGATCCCGTAGTAGACATCCTGAAGTAGACCAATTAAATGAACCTCTAGGTAGGTCATACCCTAATAATAACTCCCTCCAATGTAGTAACAGTCGTTCAGACTTAAACCCTAGCTTGGTAGAACTAGTAGAGACTTTAGTAGCTTCAAATAACGCTTCGTTTAATAAATTAGGAATTGCGCACAATAATACCGTTCCGGAATTCGACCCAAGTATGAAAGAACAAACCATGAATATGTGGCTACACAAAGTAAATGAGTGCGCCGTCATTTACAATTGGTCGGATAAACAAATTACTCACTATGCTTTGCCGAAGCTTAAAGGTTCTGCTAAACGTTGGTACGAAAGCCTTCCATCCGTTCTTCATACTTGGGACGAGTGGCAAATTATGCTTAAATCTGCATTTCCTTCAGACGAAAATTACGGACAGATACTTAGTACAATGTTAGCTAAACGTGCACGATTCGCTGACTCACTGGAGGATTATTTTTATGACAAAATAGCATTACTGAATAGATGCGGTATTCAAGGAAAACGAGCTGTAGACTGCATAATTCACGGGATCGACGATCGTTCAGTAAGACTTGGTGCAGAGGCTGCCCAATTTTTAGACCCTAATAAATTGTTGTCTTATTTACGAAACGTAAAGTATTCCAAACCTACTTATGATCGTAAAAATATTAAATTACAGTCTTCTAGAAACCCAGACATTATCCGCCCTGTAAACAAAGCCCCTAGGTGTAGTAATTGTAAAACAGAAGGGCACAAAACATTTCAGTGTACTCTCCCTTTAAAGAAGTGTAGTAGGTGTGGTAGAAACGGTCACGAAACTGAACAGTGCTATGCTAAGTTACCGATTACTGAGAAAGCCGTTATGAAAATATCAAACACATCTTCAGAAATAATGTCTTCTATCCCTAAACCAACATCTGAAAAAGGGATAAGTGATAAATATTTTAAAACGGTGTTCATTAATAGAATCCCAATAGAAGCGTTTCTGGATCTGGGCAGTGAATGCTCAATGATAAAAGTATCGGAATTTGAAAATTTTAGTTGTAATTATGACGTTGATAATCTACCGACACTGAGAGGCTTTGGTAATTCTACCGTCAGTGCGATTGGTAGGAAACAAGTGCGGATAGTTATCGACGATGTGGAGGCAGATATAGAATTACTTGTAGTTCCTGATCACGTAATGCATGTCCCATTGCTAATAGGGCAAAATTTTACCGAATTGCCGCATGTAGTAATAGTTAAAACTAGTGATAAACTAGAAATAAGTCAATTGAGTCAACTGGTTGAGGAGAACTCTTATAAGATTAGCTTGTTTTGCACACATGAAGTAGAATTATCGGGTCCTACTTTGGTCGAGATTTATACCGAACCTAGCTATACTGGTGACGTATTTGTTCAAGGAGACTTACGTTTTTACAATAATTCAGGGTATTTTATAGAAACGGGTTTATTCAGTGTAGATAAGGGTAGGGGCAATATCGTCCTTGGATCTGTAGGGTCTAATTTGCATTTGCCAAAAGATTTTTTGCTTGTTCGTGGACTCGTGGCACAGCAGGAGCGTAATGACCTTAATCTAACGGTTATGTCTTGTAGCAAAAATCAAATCCTCAAACCAATCTTAAGCGAAGATATCCAATGTGGCGACTGTTTGTCAGCTGAAGATAAACAAAACCTTTTAAATTTATTAAACCGGTATAGACATTGTTTCGCTTTTAACCTCTCCGAGTTAGGAACTGCCTCAACTACGGAAGGCATGGCCATTCGATTGCATGATGATACTCCTGTTGTCTATAGGCCATACCGCCTCGCGTACAAAGAGAAAGAACAGGTAAGAGAAATGGTCTCTGAACTCCTAGACAATGACATCATTCGACCTTCTAAGTCTCCTTATGCCAGCCCAATCGTGCTGGTACGAAAGAAAACTGGTGAGTATAGACTATGTATTGATTACAGGGCCTTAAACAAAAAAACTATAAGGGAAAGCTACCCTATTCCACTGATCGAAGATCAGCTGGATATTTTAGCCGGCAACCACTACTATACCACCCTAGATTTGGCTTCTGGTTATTATCAGGTACCGATCCGTGAAGCTGACAGGTTCAAAACGGCATTTGTAACGCCCGATGGACATTACGAGTTTAACCGGATGCCATTTGGGCTTGCAAATGCACCAGCTACGTTCCAGCGTATAATGAACCAAGTCCTTGGACCCGCAAGACACAAAGAAGCCCTGGCTTATTTAGATGACGTCATCGTTCCAGCGAAGTCCATTGCCGAAGGTATGGCTAGACTAGAGTCCGTTTTAAGACATTTTTCAGAAGCCGGTCTGACTTTAAAATTGTCAAAATGCCTGTTTTTTGGTCAGTCTGTAGAGTATCTTGGATTTGAAGTGAGTACCGACGGAATCCGCCCGGGCAGTAGAAAAATTGCAGCCGTAGAGCAGTTTCCAGTGCCGCAAAACCAACATAACATCCGGCAGTTTCTTGGCCTTGCCAGTTTTTTCCGCAGGTTTGTACCGGGATTTTCGATAATCGCAAAACCATTAACTACACTCTTAAAAAAAGATGCCAAGTGGACTTGGGGTCAAGAGCAAGAACATGCTTTTAGAACATTACAAAAAAATCTCGCTCAAAAACCGACTCTGGCCCTTTACGACCCTAGTGCATCAATAGAAGTTCATACAGATGCTTGCAAAGTCGGAGTTGCTGGAATTCTTCTACAAAAAGGTAACGACAATGTTCTCAAACCAGTGGCTTACTTCAGTAGACAAACGACGCCGGAAGAACAAAACTATTCTTCATATGACCTGGAAACGCTGGCCGTCGTAGAATCCTTACGTAAATTTCGGGTATATTTGGTTGGTATAGCTTTCAAAATCATTACAGATTGTAACTCACTTAGAGCTACCTTCTCGAAACGTGATATGGTTCCACGCGTTGCAAGATGGTGGGAACAAATGCAAGATTACGATTTCGCCATCGAATACAAACCAGGTAAATCAATGGCGCATGTTGATGCACTTAGCCGCAACCCCATCGCCGGTAATCCAACTGAAACCTTGAGCGTTTTCCACGTTGACACTGACTGGCTCGCCACAGTCCAATCCTCTGATGGAGAACTACAAAGGATTTTAGATATGCTGAATGATCCAGAATGCAAAAACACAGATATAAAGTCAAACTACAAGGTGAAACGTGGTAAGCTATTTCGAGTAACAACTGAGGGTGATAAATGGGTCGTTCCAAAAGGTGTCCGATGGCAAATTGTTAAGCAAAATCACGATGATATCGGACACTTTGCACTGGACAAGACGTTAGAGAAGGTCAAATTATATTATTGGTTTCCCAAAATGAAGAGATTCATTTCAAAATATGTAAGCTCTTGTCTTGAATGTACTTACAGTAAATCATCAGGAGGCAAGAAACCTGGATTCCTTCATCCCATTGAAAAGGTTAGTATACCATTCGATACAGTTCACGCAGATCATGTGGGCCCTTTCGTTAAGAGCAGCAAAGGTAATGTGCACATACTCGTTTTGGTCGATGCGTTTACTCGTTATATTTATCTGAAAGCTGTTAAAAACACAAAATCGATTACAACCATCAACGTTTTTCGGGAGTATTTTTCACTATTTGGTGTTCCACGTAGATTAATAACTGACAGAGGCAGTTCATTTACTAGCGATTCTTTTAAACAATTTACTAACGAACAAAACATAAAACATATTTTAAATGCTGTTTCCACTCCTAGGGCCAATGGGCAAGTAGAAAGGTATAATCGAACGTTAGTAGAAGCTCTTACAGCTAAGACAGTAGGACAGTCGGAAAAAAGGTGGGATGAACATTTGTTACAAATTCAATGGGGAATCAACAATACCCTTAATAAAGGAATAAACCGTACTCCTTCAGAAGCTCTGTTTGGAATTAGGCCTACAGGCGCTGCGGAAAGTAAGGTGGTTTCAGAATTGATAGATGACGTTAGCCAAAGTAAAGATAAGCACAACATTACTGACATGCGGACAGAAATAAGTGCACATGTTCTATCTTCTCAAGTAGCGCAGAAACATAGGTACGACAAAAAACGGTCTGCGCCTAAGAATTACCGGATTGGTGACTTGGTTCGCGTTGAGAGACAAATACCGTCAACCGGTAGTAGTAAGAAGCTCGTTCCTAAATTTCAGGGTCCATACAAAATACAGCGTATTCTTGATCATGATAGATATGAAATTCAAGACACCCCTATGACGCGTAAATGTAATAGAGCTTATAGCGCGGTAGTAGCTGTCGATAAGATTAAACCATGGCAAAATTTTGATAAATCTTATATTATGACCTCCAGTGAAGACGATGAGTCGTGATACGGGATATCTGTTTTGAACATAACTTTGATTTCTTTATTCACCGTTGGTATAAGAGTATTTCGATTTGTCATTTTAGTGGAGTTAAAATGATCTTATCTCCTTGTTGTACGCACGCATTGTGCATATTATTTATAGTTTTAGATAAAAGTGTATGTAATCAATTTCTAAGACATCATAATGTTTTAGAACTACTAAATTATTTAATTGTTGCTTTAATCATGAATATCTTACGATATAGGCATTACATTAAAATATATTAAGATATAATAGTATTACCAAATAGGATTCGACTTGAACTTGTAAATGAAAACATTTAAAATATATATTTATATATTAAAATTGTAATTTTACTAATTTATTGTTATGTAAAGTCCAGACATGAAAAAATTCTGGCATACCATAAGAAAACCAGGCATAAATAATCTGGTATCACGTATTTGTAAAGCCCAGACATGAAATAAATCTGGCAATTGTATTCTAGATGGACCGAATATCAATTTGTTGGCCTTGTGCATTATTAATGTAAGTCCAGACATGAAATAATTCTGGCAATTGTATTCTTGATTCTGTGCAAAATAATAAGTCCAGACGTGAAATAATTCTGGCAACTGATATAATTTTCTGTCACAAATGAGTGCGGAAATTAATAAGTGTTTAACTTTTCTTTTTATAAAATTGTATTTAGTTCACAACGAATATATATTTCTGTGCACTTTGTTGTTACTAAAACATAATTAAATTTATTAATTCTTAGTTCCTTTACGCTAATTTCATAGTAATTATTATGAATGCGAGATAATACTCATAATGACAATAATTGATGGTTGATTTTCTAGTTATTGAATATCCTTGTAAATATATTTTCCGAGGTCGTGCAAATGTTTCGGATGGCCGATTGTTATCAATATTAGAATATAAATTTGTAGCAAACATATTTACATAGTTTATTTTGTATTAAGGTATCGTAATTTTATTAAACGAATAAAGTAATTATAATTTATAAGATATTCAATTGATTGATGTTGTACATTAAACTATAATTAAAATAAAGTTATGCAATTGACTACCGCTGTACCGGAAATTCGGCTGGGCCAATCAGAGCTTTTGACCAATCAGCGCGTTCGACCAATCGTCGTGCTTGAAAAATAAAACCGCCAAAAAATAGGGGGGAAATCCCCAGGCCTTGCCGTTTTCCGTTACTGTGGCAGTCTCTTGGATTATTTCAACCTGTGTTGTTCTTGTGCTTACTTATTGTGCTCTGTGGTGAACTGGTGAATAATTATTGTAAGTACCAACCTGTATTTTATTTCACTCCTCCTATTAAGAAAATCTTAGTGATAGTTCTCCCTAGTTAATCCTGCTCATTGGCTAGGTACGACACAAACAGTTTTGCACCCTTGATATCCAATGCATTAGTTAATTTGGTTAAATAAAGCAGGCAATTTTCTAGTTACACACAAAATAGGCACACTTTCAATACTAATGTTTACACAACATAACCGGTATTGTTTATGGAAGTTCTAAGCGGAAGTTGGATAACTTCACGAGAGATAGATTATAATCGACTAGCCTAAGTCGAGTAGATCAATAGGATTTTTGACACTTGGCGTCAATGATATTGTATTAAGAACTAGATCACCAGTGAGAGGCTAAAAGATGGCTCAGCTAAACAACACCTCACTTCAAATTGGGGTCATATTTTTGACGTAGTCTGTTTTTGATGGCGTCAGTGTCTTAATGCCTCAGTGCGCCTTTAAAACTGCAGGAACACCTAACTAAATAAATAAAAAAACAGTCCGAATATCATATTTTCGTTAAGTAAATTGTATTTAATTATGCCTATCATTCATGATTGAAGTATTTTCAATAAAATTAGTGAATTTTGTTTCTTAGCAAACCCACGGACTAACATGGTCGATATTCTAAGACAGCGCTATACATGGAGTAGTTTGGTACAATATTTTTTAATAATAATTTAACGACCGTCACAGTGTGGTGGTTTACGTTCCGGACTACAAAGATAAGCAGTCGCGGGTTCGAATCCTGCCCGCACGATAGACTTGTGTAGTACATGTACGATGTACTATTAGGAACTAGTTCATGCATGATCAGATCAAAGTGAGTTGGACGATTAAAACGCGCGTGCGTGAACGTGATGGAAGATGTACTAGATCGCGCGAGAACGAGACAGACGCGTGTGCGTGAGTGTGATGGAAAATGAACTAGTAAGGCGAGAACGAGACGGACGCGTGTGCCAGAGCGTGATAGAAGATGTACTAAATTGAACGACATTGACGTACGACCATATTCGTTGTGTACGACAGACGACTGATGTCAGAGTAATCGATAAACCATTGAACTAATAGTACTAAAAGACCGAACTAGTTCCTTTGTGCAATTGTACTAGTTCGGAGCGCTCCTTTTAGTGTCCGATTAAGAACAAGACTACCGCACGACCCTAACAAATATGTCTATGGAAATGTTTCGGAACCCTCAATTTTTTTAAAGTAATAGCGTAGGTAGATGCTCACGGATCAAAAGGTCACCGGCACTCGCGTTAACAAAAGTATAACAAAAGACTGTTGATAAACACATCTGTGAGGGATGATGCTCACGATTGTAGAAAAAAATATGTACGCTTACGTGTTATTTGAAGGGATCATCCTGTGTACATGATGCCAGATGGCTATGGTGTATTAATACCTCAACACCCGAGCGGTCGCATGAGACCGCATAACAATATTGTGTCTCGTTCACATACGCTTGAGGGATTAACAAATATTTCTTTATTTATTAAAATAAGGACTGTAAATATTTTAATTAATTTAATTTGTAAAAAAATATGCATGTGGTCACGTGATCGTGAATGCCTAGCAGTGAACGTGACTCTGATATTGGCGCCATGTCGTTTCACGTGATACATTTAAATTGCATTTATTAGATAATTATTCAATATTTTAAAAGTTAAATAGTTTGAAAATAAAATGTTTTTGTTGATTAATATACTATCGAGGTAAAGTGTGAACTCAATTTAAAAATTAGGCCAACGAGTCTATTGTAATGTACATTACACATACTTAAAAAAAAAATAAGAAAGCTACTCTATTCAGACTCTGTTCCGAATCTGATGTCTGATGTGATAGATGTCAATCCCCATTAATCAGTCGGTGCCATATTTGTGTACTCTTTTAGTTCGCGAGGCGTCATCTACCTACTTCTAAATACAATATCATTGTTTGGCGTACATACACGGCTTGTGTGATGCCATTTTCAAGAAATAAAAACAGGAAACGGGATTATTTGTAGGAAAGGATACGGAAAAACGGAATATGCAGATTAAAGCAAGGTGATTAGCAGGAATATGAATTAAGAAGTATTTTTTAAAAAATATTTCACATTTTATATTTCAACTAGCGACCCTCCCCGGCTTCACACGGGTGCAGTTATGATAAAAAATATAGATTTACGTATTCTTAACATAGCACCATCTATTGAATACCTACTCTACACAGTCAACAGATATCGCCATCTGTTAAAATCGTTTGGAGCTAACTGATAATTGTGACTGCCAAATAATAGACGATTAATTTGCAATAAAATAATATTACGCCTTTAAATTATTGAATTTACTAGCGGTCCCCCGCGACTTCGTCCGCGCGTTTTGAGTTTGCTCCCTTCCCTCCCGTCGCAGCGTCATGTTTTATATTCTAAAGCCTTTCTCGATAAAAAAGCTATCCAACACAGAAATATTTTTTCAAATCGGTCTAGCAGTTCCTGAGATAAGCGCGTTCAAACAAACAAACTCTTCAGCTTTATAATATATAGCGGTCCCCCGCGACTTCGTCCGCGCGTTTTGAGTTTGCTCCCTCCCCTCCCGTCGCAGCGTCATGTTTTATATCCTAAAGCCTTTCTCGATAAATAACCTATTCAACACAGAAATATTTTTTCAAATCGGTCCAGCAGTTCCTGAGATAGGCGCGTTCAAACAAACAAACTCTTCAGCTTTATAATATATAGCGGTCCCCCGCGACTTCGTCCGCGCGTTTTGAGTTTTCTCCCTCCCCTCCCGTCGCAGCGTGATGTTTTATATCCTAAAGCCTTTTTCAATAAATAAGCTATCTAACACAGAAATATTTTTTCAAATCGGTTAAGCAGTTCCTGAGATGAGCGCGTTCAAACCAACAAACTCTTCAGCTTTATAATATAATTAGCGCAAGCGCACGTTGTACTTGAACTGCGAACATTATTTTGGTGCGGAGTTATGTTAAAACTGTGATAGCTCCTAAGATATTTATTGGAATCAAATGATATAAAGGGCAACTTTGTTCTAAATGAAATGCTCGTGATGATGAATGTATTTATTTTGATAAGAATAAATAACTGTGTGTATAATACACCTCTAAAAATGATGCATTCTTTTTTTACAAATTTATTAACATAAAAAAGGTTGTAGTAAGTCAACCAAAAAAGATAGACATATGCTGTCGCGGACTTTATTATAGAACTCTTAATGCTGAAAAATCTTGTCATACATGATTTTTGTGTAACTTTAGCGGTTTCCGCAGCGTACGCAGCGGAAGCTCTCAAAAGGAATATCTTTCTCCCGTTTTCGCAACATTTTTCATTGCTGCTGTGGTCTTGTGAGTCGTATCTTTATGTACTATAGCTTATAGCCTTCCTTGATAAATGGACTATCTAACATAAAAAGAATTTTTCAAATCGGGCCAGTAGTTTCTGAGATTAGCGCGTTCAAACAAACAAACAAACAAAGAAACAAACAAACAAACAAACAAACAAACTCTTCAGCTTTATAATATTAGTATAGATTAGCGCAAGCGCACGTTGTACTTAAGCTGCGAACATTATTTTGGTGCGGAGTTATGTTAAAACTGTGATAGCTCCTAAGATATTTATTGAAATCAAATGATATAAAGGGCAACTTGGTTCTAAATGAAATGCTCGTGATGATGAATGTATTTATTTTGATAAGAATAAATACCTGTGTGTATAATACACCTCTAAAAATAATGCATTATTTTTTTAAAAATTTATTGACATAAAAAAGGTTGTAGTAAGTCAACCATAAAAGATAGACATATGCTGTCGCGGACTTTATTATAGAATTCTTAATGCTGAACAATCCTGTCATACATGATTTTTGTGTAACTTAAGCGGTTTCCGCAGCGTATGCAGCGGAAGCTCTTAAAAGGAATATCTTTCTCCCGTTTTCGCAACATTTTTCATTTCTGCTGTGGTCTTATGAGTCGTATCTTTATGTTATATAGCCTAAAGCCTTCCTCGATAAATGGACTATCCAACGTAAACATTTTTTTCAAATCGGGCCAGTAGTTTTTGGGATTAGCGCGTTCAAACAAACAAACAAACTCTTCAGCTTTATAATATTAGTATAGATTATGGCTTGCAAAGCGCTCTTGGAATCCGTAAAAAATATCGTTTTATTTAATTTTATAACTTTAATGTATTCGACTTCTTTATAAAATCCATAACATTATCCGGTAAAGATTAAAGTTTCAGGCAGCATTTTAACTTTTTGGACGATTTTAAGTTGTGTTTCTGGATGATATACTCCTACACCAACACATTCCCACGATATGTTTTGACGAGTATATCTGATGGAATTCATGGAATGAGTATTCATTAAATAGTTAAAATAAAACTTTTTATATTACGGTCTAATTTTTCAAACAAATCCAAATGAACTGTACTTGGAAACACAAGGGACTCATAGCTACAAGAAAACAAACGATAAGGAGACAACTTTTCTGTAACTTTTGACTAAACAAGGAATAGGCTTATGTGGCCAATATTTTGAAGTGTTAACTCATTTAGAGAAGGTATGAATTTCATTAGTCAGCGGTTAATTGGAGCACTGAATTACACGGAATAAAATTAGTCTCACAAAAATTGTAAAGGTGGTTCATGGGTGAGGCCGTAGATTTTGCCACATTAGCTATAACATAACTCTCCGCTTCATTTTAAAAAAAAAGTATTGTACGTATATGTTTTTCAATAACAGCATCGTATTTCTTCACAAATGGTGAAACGCGATTAATAAATATATTTGAATAACTTCAAACCCTTGGAAATTTATTAAACATTTTGCTGCAAAAAGCGATGATTTTTTCGTAAAATACGCTTATCCGTTCCGGTAGAGGTGCACTTTGAGCATCAGTAAAATCAAAAATATAACTCTTTTTGACAGTCTGTTTGCTTTGACGCTAAACAATAGTAGTTAGCTAGCCACGTTTTAAAAATCGTTTCGTATATCCTAAGGAAGATCACGAATTTTCACTCGTTTTCGAAAAACGTTAAAATCCGTTCTTTGCGCTACTTTGTATTGCGCAACTTATATCGGCCCATTCCGTTGTGTTTAAAAAGTAGCAGTATTCAAGTCTGAGTAGTGGCAGCACCGAAGAATCTTTGTGTATGGTCAGTACGCTGTCAGCGGACATATTTTTGTCAGTCCGACACACAGATTAGTAAGAGTATGTCTAAAGATCCGACATCAACATTGTTTGAAAGAAGCAAGTGTCATATTTTTTCCGGAGAGTGTTTTTTAGTATATCAATTTAAGTTTTTGATATATATCTATACTTGTTGTTGCGCATGATTTAATGAAATGTTTGACATCTTTCAAGGCTTAATTTATATTCAAAAATAGCTTATTTATCAAGTTATAATGGATTTTGTTTGCGCGACAGTTGCGCAAAAATGACTTTTTGCCACTTTGCGATACCAGAGGCGTAGAATTTGCGCTACTTATTTTACGCTACCAAATAAAGGAGCTTACACACATAGGCTTGCAGGTTTTTTTTAGCTTGCATTGCACCTTTTATGGTTTCGCAATAAACTAAACTGTTTTTTTTTTATTGCTCCAGCTTAAAAACTCTTCCAGTTTTGGACTGTCTATTATGACAGACACTGAAAAGTTTAATTAAAAATATTTTTAGGTGATTGTCATGCTTGAGGTATGAATGTCTTGTATGAAAGCTCTTTTTTTGCCTTTTTTTTTTTTTTTTTTTTTAAACGTCCTTGTGTCTTGATGGTATAATATACTAAGTAATTAAATTTCAGTAAGATGTCTACTTTGTTGTGTAATTTTATTAACAAGCAGACAGTAAAAGAACACGGAAAAATTAAACTAAGAAAAAAAATGGTGAAAAAAAAAGAAAAACTAATATGGATACAAAAGAAAAGTCAAAAGTTAGTATGAAAACTGTAAAGAAGAAGAAGATAAGAACATTTATTGAATCAAGCTCAGAAAATTCCGATATTCTGAGTCTAGCCGACACAGATAATTCTGAATGTGAAACATTTGATGATTTCATAACGACATGTTTAGAAGAACAAGGTAAAAAAGGAAAACTTTGAGCCAGCCATACCGTTTGGGTTAAGCGATGTTGAGTACTTTACAGGCGATAATGATATTTTTAAAAAGATGACTGGATCGTGGCAAAATTTTCTACAAAAAAAAGTTTGAAGCACTTTGTAGGACTTGTTTTATGGATAAAAGATCAAATCTCTACTGTGAAGTTTGTAAGGAAAGTGAAAAACTTGAAAGGTAGTATAGTAAAGGGTTAGTCTTTACGTACCCAAAGGTTGAGGATGTATGTGAAATGCACTTCGATGACGTGTTAAAGTGTTACCCCAACCAAATATTTCCCGGCGGGATCAAATTATGTTCGACATCGATTTCAGTTATTTCAACGTACAGTAACAAACTATATTAAAATATACAGTTGAACATAATTCATGTTTGGTAAACTTTCATTCCTATTGCGGTTGTGATAGTAAATCAAAGCTTAGAAATTATGTTTCTGTCCTCGAAGAGTTTTTTTGTTAGGTAAATACTCTTTATAATTCCATACTGATCTTTTTATGACTTCTTTTTTTTGAAATTTTGATTTTTGTTCCTATAAATAAATTGTGTTTCTAGAAATAGAACTCTTAGTTTTTTGTTACAGACAAGAGTAAAATTTAACATTTGTCATACTTACCTTGTAAAAGTGTGTTTTATTTTGTAGCATTTTCCTAATAAATGTTACAAGTAAGTTAGTACTTATGGGTTCACCTAAAGATATTAAAAGTTATGTGAAAATTACATATCTTGTATGCACTCCTTAACAATTTTGCTTTACCATTTTGCGTTACTCTGCGCGACGGACTCGTAAAATTTTTTGTGACACCTTTGCGCTATTTGTGGCAAAATCTACGGCCTGACCCTCATAGCTTTCAGCTTGAAGAGCATTAATTATTATTATTATGAGCCCATAGTGTCCCAATGCAGGGAAAAGGCCTCCCTACCCCTTTTCCACTCTCAACGATTTTGGGCAACTACCTTCCAGCCCCTGTTAATTGAGTCCAGATCGTCACGCCATCTTTTTCTGGGTCTACCACGTGGCCGTCTTCCATTTAAAGGGATCCACTCGGTGCAGATTTTGGCCCAGAGGTCATCCGACATTCGGCTTACGTGACCAGCCCCACTTTAGCTGAGCAGCTTTTCGGGAGATGCTGGTGATAAGCGTCTTACAGCGTAGTGTGGTGTTCAGGATTCGGTCAGTCAGTTTTACCCCCAGTATACTGCTCCATTGGTCTCTAACAAACCTCTAGGCTGGACCTCTGACGATCTGTCAAGACCATGTTTGGGCGCCATACGTGAGGACAGGGAGAATCATGGATATGTATCCATGATTTTACGTTTCAGATATAGTGGTGATTTACCCTTTTAAAAGTTTTAAAAAGACCAATAGATTTTCCAGGCACTTTTCGATGCGTCGAGCAATCTCTTTATCCTGTCTTGCCTAAAATTAGACTATTTGGCCTAAATAAACGAAATCATCGACATATTCAACTTTAGCATTCCTCACACATATTTTGCGGTTGATGCTGTTTGTCATCACCTTGGTCATTTCCCGGTTTTAACTGAAGCCCAACGCTGCGGCTAGCGAATCTCAGGTCTGCCAGCATACCTACTACTCAGTTCCGACGGAGTGGTGGCCAGAGTACGATGTCGTCAGCGAACCGGAGGTTGGACAATCTTTTTCATCGACAGCAATTCCCTTCTCCTCCCACTTATTCGTCAGTAGGTATCCTGAATACTTCCTATAAAGTAGCTGTAGAGTTTAGGTGATAGTGGGTCTCCTTGGCTAACACCTCGTTGGATTTTGAAGGCAGGCCCTGCCGTATGGATTTTAACAGCGGCAGTACTTGCTGAATAGATGTTTTGTAACAATTTCACATACGTGAGCTCAATTTCTTGACTTAAAAAAAGGGGTGTAAAATATCTAGATGGTTGATGCTGTCAACAGCTTTTGAGTCCACGAATGCAAGTCCATATTCAGTGTTTTTCTATGACCTGGTTTATGGGTTGGAGGTGGTCAGTTGTGGAGGCCTCGGCGAAAGCCAGCTTGCTCTGGGGGTTGGTGGGAATCTAGTTGCTTTGTTATTCGGCCTTCTGTTTCCTTTTGTATGTAAAACTAGCGGTCCCCCGCGACTTCGTCCGCGCGTTTTAAGTTTGCTCCCTCCCCTCCCGTCGCAGCGTCATGTTTTATATCCTAAAGCTTTTCTCGATAAATAAGCTATCTAACACAGAAATATTTTTTCAAATCGGTCCAGCAGTTCCTGAGATAAGCGCGTTCAAACAAATAAACTCTTCAGCTTTATAATATATTAGCGCAAGCGCACGTTCAAGCGCACGTTAAGCGCTCCTAAGATATTTATTGAAAACATACGATATTAAGGGCAACTTTGTTTTCAATGAAATGCTCCTGATGATAAATGTATTTGTTTTGATAAGAATTAATACCTGTGTGTATAATACACCTCTAAAAATAATGCATTATTTTTTTACAAATTTATTAACATAAAAAAGGTTGTAGTAAGTCGACCATAAAAGATAGACATATGCTGTTGCCGACTTTATTATATAACTCTTAATGCTGAACAATCCTGCCATACATGATTTTTGTTTAACTTAAGCGGTTTCCGCAGCGTACGCAGCGGAAGCTCTCAAAAGGAATATCTTTCTCCCGTTTTCGCAACATTTTTCATTGCTGCTGTAGTCTTATGAGTCGTATCTTTATGTTATATAGCCTAAAGACTTCCTCGATAAATGGACTGTTTAACGTAAAAAAGATTTTTCAAATCGGGCCAGTAGTTTTTGAGATTAGCGCGTTCAAACAAACAAACAAACAAACAAACTCTTCAGCTTTATAATATTAGTATAGATTTACTGTAAGTGTTAAAAATATTCTAAACCATTGAAAAAAATCTATACTAATATTATAAAGCTGAAGAGTTTGTTTGTTTGTTTGTTTGTTTGAACGCGCTAATCTCAGAAACTACTGGCCCGATTTGAAAAATTATTTTTACTTTGGATAGTCTATTGATCGAGGAAGGCTTTAGGCTATATAACATTAAGATACGACTCATAAGACCACAGCAGCAACGAAAAATGTTGCGAAAACGGGAGAAAGATATTCATTTTGAGAGCTTCCGCTGCGTACGCTGCGGAAACCGCTTATATTACACAAAAATCATGTATGACAGGATTGTTCAGCATTAAGAGTTCTATAATAAAGTCTGCGACAGCATATGTCTATCTTTTATGGTTGACTTACTACAACCCTGTTATATGTTAATAAATTTGTTAAAAAAATATGCATTATTTTTAAGAGGTGTATTATACACACAGCAATTTATTCTTATCAAAAACAATAAATTCATCATCACGAGCATTTCATTTAAAACAAAGTTGCCTTTTATATTATTTGATTTCAATAAATATCTTAGGAGCTATCACAATTTAAACATAACTCCGCACCAAATAATGTTCGCAGCTTAAGTACAACGTGCGCTTGCGCTAATATATGATAAAGCTGAAGAGTTTGTTTGTTTGAAAGCGCTTATCTCAGGAACTGCTGACCGATTTGAGGATATAAAACATCACGCTGCGACGGGAGGGGAGGGAGCAAACTCAAAACGCGCGGACGAAGTCGCGGGGGACCGCTAGTACTATATATAATGATTAATAATTAGGGGTTCATTAAATAGGTTTCCTAGCCGAATGGCATAACCGGAACCCTTAAACCGGAAACGTATAGTTTCGTCAAGTCCGTCCGTCCGTATGTCACACACAGCCACTTTATGCTGAAAAACTACACTTCTGGACACATCTATTGGCCCACCTAACCTTAGAGTTTAGGTTTCGATGGCCCCTACCGAAATATGATTGCTAGATTGAACAAAAACTGTTGATGCAGTTTTAAACCTGATACATTTTACCATCTTTTTCGATCGTATTGTTTTAAATTTGAATTCAGAATACCATACGACATGGAGCTACGCCTAACAAGTTGGATATGCGCCTTGTTAAAAGCAATTGATTTTTAAATAAAAAACATGTTTTATCAAATAAAGGTTTAATTTAATAACGCGTGCTGCCTCCATGGGCATCTACCACAGCTCTCATACGATTAGCCATAGAGTTTATCAACCGCTCTATGAAATTTTGAGGGATCATCTCCCATTCCTCTTCTATGGCAGTTTTCAACTCCTGCATCGTCTGGGCAACTGGCTGACGAGCCTTAACACGTCTTTTTAGCTCGTCCCACATGTGCTCAATGGGGTTCATGTCTGGGCTTCTGACTGGCCAGTCCATAACTGTGATGTTCACATCCCGAAGATATTCCCTGACGATGCCGGCCGCATGGGCTCTTGCATTATCATGCATTAAAAGGAAATTTGGGCCCACATAGTCCGCGTATGGTATCACGTGAGGTTCTAAGCACTCACGAATGTACCTTTCAGCATTTAATGTTGGCAGTCGTGGTCCTGTAACAACCTCAAGTTGAGTTTTGCCGCTCGCGGATATACCTACCGCCCAGACAGTCCACGAGCCACCGCCATAAGCAACCCTCTCTTCAAAGCAGCATTGTGCAAAACGCTCTCCCTTACGTCGGTAGACCGGCTTCCTTCCATCATTGCCATGTAACACAATTTTATTATAATATATAATTTAAATGACTGCGTGCAAAATGAAGGCGCACTGTTCGGTGGGCTCGCGTTAGTTTGGGCCCATTAGCTGGCTTGTGTGGTACCATATCGCGTTCTTTTACCCTTCTCCGAACAGTTCGAGCGCTCACAGATACTCCGTGAAAGTCGCGAAGTTGGTTTTGTATCTCAATGGAGGTAAGGTGACGATTTCTCAAGCTGGTCGTCACGATGAATCGATCCCGAGATCGTGGCCTTCCTTGGCAACGAACAAAGCCGCCAGTCTCTAGGTACCTCCGATAAACATTTCGGAGCGCAGATCGACTTAAATTAAGTTGAGCACTCACGTTTTTTTGGCTGTGTCCGGCCTGAATAAGTGCCACAGCTTGGGCGGCGACTTCAGGTGAAGTATCCATAGATTATTGATAGAACCTCACCTTAATGTTAAGAATAAGTAATGTTTGTTGCAAAACCAAAGATATCAATCACTTATTCAAGAATTAAATCCAAGTAAACCAATAAAACCAAGTTTTCTTAGTATTCGATTGTTTGATATCAACAAACAGGCTCCAAATTGTCTTTTGTTTCTTTAAATTCTATGTTCGAAATTCAAAAAAAGACTATTGAATGAAATTGTGCCAGGTTCAAAACTGCATAAAAACTTTTTGCTCGACCTAATATAGAATTTTAGCTAGGACCAAACGAAACTGAAAATACAAGGTGGGCCAATAGATGTGTCCAGAAGTGTATTACCGTTACACAGACTAAATTTGGTAGGAAGATGTATTCCGTTATCCGCTTTACGACTCCTATACAAAAAATAATGACGTTTGAGGGGGGGGGGGGGGCTCCCATACATGGAAGTAAATAAATTCATTTATTTGCGGGGTCCTATGTATAGTTAGGAGGCGAATAGGGGAATTTTCGGTAATACTCGAGCGTGGCAGTTTAAGATATGAGAGATACCTTGGACCTAATAGAACAACCTCGTAAAGTATTTAGCTCTGTATGTAGTGACGCGCGCCTAGGATAGACGATCAGATTAGTAAAAAAAAATCGATAGTCTGTAATACTCGAGCGCGTCAGATTAAGATATTGGGGGTTGATTTTAGTGTTTTAGGACTAAATTTAACTAATCTGACGATAAGTCCTTGACGCCGCCGAGTTATAGGGTCGCGAACTAGTAAAAAAAAAACGTTAATCCGGCATTCTCGAGCGCGTTTTTTTTTTTTTTTTTTGAAGAATATAATCTAAAACGTACTAAAAATACAAAATCTGCCGGTTTCCGCATGACCAGGAGTGTGGAGGAGCCATTTCGTCTTCCGAAAAACGCGTTGCGGCATATAAGTCGCGAACGATACATTTTACAAAAAAAAAGTTTAAATAAACAAAAAAGGTAATTTTATTTTACACAAAAAAGGTCTCTTTACACTTTTGTCCAAAGTTAAAACTTTTTGACTTGAAGCTTCATAAAAACTCAAACTCCCGTTTTTTTGAGTATAGCTTGAAAACTGAGGGTGTTAAAAAAATGATATGAAATAACGATGATTAAATTATGTTACTTTAATCTCAAAAAAATTTTTTTTTCTAAAGCTTCTCGACAATTTTCGTGGACTTGGAAAAGGTTCCGCGTATCTGTATACAAAAGTATTATTAACATGTACAGTTTCATGTATGTATATTATTCAATAGCCTGTTGATCCTCAAATTGTTTTTTGGACGTACCGTCAGCAAAACGAAGTGAAGAATTATTAAAAAGAAAGAAGAAAGGAAAAAACCAAGAAACCAAAAAACCTTTCCGGTCAGATTAAGAGAACCCACCAACATTTTTGTCAGATTAAGAAAATATGCTTTCAGGATACCGAGATGAACCTCCCCTATGAAAATCTGACGCGCTCGAGTATTTCAAAAAAACTATTTTTTTTTGCATTTTCAAAAATTCATCGTAACTTATGGTCACGCCAAAATCGTCACACCAAAAAAGTTTTTTTTAAGGGAGTTTCCTTGGGGCCTACTTAACACCCCTTCCAAAAATCTGACGCGCTCGAGTAATTTTATTTTTTTTGCATTTTTGACTACTTTATATGCCTACCCCCACCACGCAAACCGGCAGATTAGTATACCGTTGTTATCAGAGGCACTTGGGGCATACGTAGTATGAATATCTGACGCGCTCGAGAATGCCCAAGTAACTGTTTTTTTTTTACATTTTTGAAAAACCGTACACGCCAAACCCACCGCTAAAATGGTTTTTACCATATGAGCTTTTCTTTTCGAAATTATTTTATCTTTCGATTTTGATAGGTCTCGACGGCGCCGTTGAATTACGCCATTTAGCTACCTACCTCGCCTCCCTAACTACTATGGATAGTCTCTTTAAATGACAATGAGGTTCCAAATAACGTCCCCCCCCCCCGCTAGAACGCTAGTACAGTCCTTTTATAAATCAAATAGTTTAACACTTTTCAGCGCGGTGAACGGTTATAGCCGTAAAACAATAAAAAAATCAATTGTCCGGGTTACCGCCCCGGAAAGAGTTAATTATTTTCAATATTTTCATAACTTTTAAAAGAAAGTTATGAAAATATTGTTTGCATTATTGGAAAGCCAAGTCAAGAAAAACAGAGTTTAGTTTTTGAGATATAGCAAATTTTCAACAACCGCAAATACAACAAAAGAAAACAAAGTTTACAACATATCTACTAAGTTAGTTATAGCATATTTTCGATAAACTGTATCATCTAAATTGATAGCTTATAGCTGAATCCAGAGCACTCTGGTTTCAAATTGTAGCAAATTTAGTAAAATTTTGATAGTAATTATACCGATCAGACCCTTGATAGAGAGAGACTAAAGACTGAAAAAAATCCGAAAGTTTTATGGTTTATAGGCCATAGCCCGCTCTCGCACAGGATTTTGGAATTTGCAAATCTCAAAACACTGAATGATCGGGCCATTTGCCTATTACTGATAGATATCGATAAAATAGTGTGGTCAGATAGGACACAACACGATAAAGCACTTGCTTCCATTCTGCAATGTAGTCATTCTTTCTATCAGCATGTGTGAATGGAAAGAAACAACATTAAACAATTTCCTTTAACAGTACTTTTATTAACTAATATGACTGTTTAATTCATGTCTATTCTAAACATTCCATTAATTAAAGTACCTACTTACACCAACATAGAATAATCCTGAACAATAATTAAAAACAAAGCAGGTGTACAAAATGTTTGATGTTCCTACTACTGAAATATGATTGGATGATCATAGTTAAATGCAATTAGTATACAGTCCAATTGATGTTTTGAGATTATGCTAGAATTGTTTATAACAGGAAATAATAAACTCCAATAAAAATATTTCAAATATTACATAAAAGTACCTATTTATTTAATCTAAAAAACTAACATTAAAGCATAGATGTTGACATTTTGAGTCCTATTATGTGTTATACATAGGTAGGTGTACACATTTATTCATATTTTTGGTTTATCGAGGCATTGGTGGCATATTAGGCATCGGCCCTGACAGGGATGCATTGGTTCCCAATAAGACCTGAAATGAAATTTAAAAAAAATGCAAAAATATGTTTGAAATGTATTAGACAAGAAGAGATCAGTTTTTGCATTGACAAATAAGCACTCATTTCATATGAAGTAGTGAACAGATAGTGCTAATGGGAACTTATTCAGACATTGTGAACTAGGCCCCTAATATCTCTTTTGATATTTTACTATTTGATTATTATTGTCATTTTTTTTACCTGTTTTTGCTGTGATTTCTGCATTTCTTCCACTTGTGCTCGCTCTACCTCAAAGATGACAGGAGCGAAAAGAATAACCGATGAACTGGCCACAATCCACATTATAGATCGTGAAAGGCCGTATAAGGATTTTACACCAGACCTGAAATACAACAAAAAAATTCTTGAGCAAAATCTTGCTATAAAACTCTAAATAGGCATGAGGAAAAAAGAAACAAGCAAGCAAGTTTTTACTTACCAAGTCTTGGTAGTGACTGTGTAAGAGCCATTCCGGACACATTCTGGGAACATCTCAGTCAATCCCCATAGTCTTTCGGAAAGTGTTTCATCAGGCTCCTATAATAAAAGTAAGGAATAATTTGAATCAAATATGAGAAATTGTGAATACAGATGTAAAAAATAACGCGAATGATATGTACTCACATCATCGTATTCCTTCAGTGTACCTATCGGTGTAACTGCGCTCGGTGACGATCCTAGCTATAAAATAAATTATGGCTTATCAATTTTACCAACGACAACATATTCTATCTAGAAACGGGCGTGAAACTATAACCTAAAATCGGATTTCATACCGAAGGGGTTATGAAACTATCTTCAGGCCTACGTTCAGGGGTATCATCCTTGCTCGCAATCAGTGATTCCATACCGCTGTCGCTTTGATCCAATTCATCAGTCAAATCAGTAATCATATTATGCAGTCCAAATTCTTCTTTAATCACGGAAAACAACTCAATTTACGATTGGAACGAACTTAATCCAAATGAATTTCTATTAAATACCACGGCAAAAAGAAGTCCACAGATTAGTAGAGCAAGTACTCGTTTAGTTTGTTCGTTCGTCCGTAAAACACTAATTAGAGATGGGACTCGGACTCTAATCAATCGATGGATTCGTTATTCGACTCCCATTTGATGCAATATATAATTCGATCACTCGATTTAAATGAGATTTTATTCAAATTCATGCGAATCTTATAGAAAAAACTATTTCTAGACCACGAGTTTGTAAGAAAATAAAAATAGGGTTGGAAATTGGGATTAGTACAAGATTTTTTGGATTTCTAATAATATATCTCTTCTTATCAAAGTGTGTGTAGATTATACTTTAGTTTCGAATCAATTGTTATTTCGATTCGGTTTTGTTACCATGTTCATCACTCAATTTCAATCAACACATTTACGGTGCGATTAAAAGAAAGAGATAGACAGAGAGACAGTGACAAAAAGCTATAAGCGAAAACGAACCGATTATATTAATATAGCCAAGAGCTGATTTTTAGGGTTCCGTAGCCGAATGGCAAAAAACCTATGCAAAAAAACAGAACCCATATAGTTTCGTCATGTCTGTCTATCTGTCTGTCCGTCCGTATGTCACGGCCATTTTATTCTGCAACTATAAGCATCACAGTGTTGAAATTTGGTAGAAAGATGTATCCTGTTAACCGCTTAACGATTCTTTTACAAAAAAAAAATAAGGGGGCTACCATACATGAAACTAAAGCCGAATTTTTTTTTGTCAAACCTATGCGTGTGGAGTGTCTATGGATGGGTATTTCAAATTGACATCGAGGTTTCTAAAACCATTTTCTTTTTAAGTCTATCGTTTCATAGCTAGGCGCTTCCAAAGTGGTAAAATGGGCTTCCCCCCATCTAACTTCTAAACTTAGCGAGTGTTAATTTTGAAAAAATATATATAATGTAGATCTTAACAAATACTTTCAACAAATAAAGCACATTTTCAACAACCGCAAACATAACTTTGTACTTCATACAAACACTATGAAAAACAAAGTTATATTTGCAGTCGACAAAATATTGTGGTATTTTACTTAGTAGAAGTAAGAGGATTCCCTAATTCAGTTAAAGTTGGAACGGAACCCTCAGTGCGCGAGTCCGACTCGCACTTGGCCGTTTTTTTTTATAATTATGTATTGTGATAACTTTATAGCTATAGAACTAACTACTAACCTGACTATCACATGGAGAACTGCAAGAACATGGAATTTCTGCAGGCATTTTGATATTTCTTAGTACATTTTTACGAAGTTTTTAACAAGCAGTATACATCAAATTACAAATAATAGCAAAACATTTTGAACCCTGTGCGAATACTGGGTGTTTTATCTGTCAAACTGACATTCTTAATTTAATTTTGAAATTTATAAATATGTTTTTTTATTATTATTAAAATAAAAACTTATTTATCAATATTTAAAAAATATACTATGCATATTATTATTATTTTATGAAGGTACTTTAAAACCGGCTAAGTGCGAGTCGGACTCGCGCACTGAGGGTTCCGTGACAATTTTAACTGAATTAGGGAATCCACTTTCTTCCACTTAGCTAGAATACCACAATATTTTGTTGACAGCAAATATAACTTTGTTTTTCATTGTGTTTGTATGAAAAACGAAGTTAGGTTAGCGGTTGTTGAAAATGTGCTATATATTTATGAAAATGAAATGTTGTCAATTCATATAAAATTATAAAAAATCGATTTGAGGTGGCTCCACACAGTCCGGCAGCGGCCGGCTGTCGCATCAAGTCATGCATGATATATCTGTCGCAGCCAAAACGTATAATCCCGCCGTTTATAGTGGTGCCACTAACTTATCGTTACCGTTACCATGAGTTTACTCGATAGTGACGACGGTTATTCTCGCTAGCGACGATGAAGTAACTTTTTATGGCAAATTTCAGTTCTGTTAGTGACGGCTAAAGGCGCTATGGAATTTTTCATAGACTTTTTTTACGTCGTAGCTAGCGAGAAAACCTGATGTGTAAAATCATGGTAATAGACTAGTAATAGTACTGAAGAATGAGAGAATGGCGCCACGATCGAAAAGGGTTACCGTTTTTTACATAATTCAACATTTCTGGCTTTATAATACTCGCGGTAACTACTATGAAAAAATAAACAAAAACATTTTTTTAACGTTATTGCACAGCCAATGATGGTATTTACGCTCAATAGCAATCTCTACTACTTATGGGTTAGATAGAATCGACATGTGGGCTATTTAAGTGTTCGACTCCTCGATCGTTTTATTATCAGCGAAAAAAATAATGGGTTCAAACATAAAAATAGTCAAATATAGTTGCTTATTAATCAAATAGATTTTGTGATATCGTCGTTATCATAACTTAGTAGTAAATAATTTATTAAAAAACAAATACTATTTAAAATTGTTCCTGTTTTTTTTTATATTAATATTGGTCACATTGAATTGTACCTACCGGCAGCAATGACGATTTCAAAGTCACAACACTGACAACTGTAGTTCTATTTTTGTTCAGATAAGTTGGTGGCAGTATTATATGGTGCCGTCTTATAAACGCCCAAACGCTGAAGGCAATATGTATAATGCCGAGGCAACATGTATAATGCCACAACATTTCATCTACAATATTCAAACGCATTAGACATCATCATCATTATTAACCAAAATGCGTCCACTGCTGAACCACGGCTTTCCACAGCGACCGATCACTAGCGGTCTGCAACCAGTTTGATCCTGCGATCTTTACAAGGTCGTCTGTCCATCTTGTTGGTGGACATCCTACTCTGCCTCTTTGGTCGAAGGGTCTCCAATCTAGAACTTTCCTGCCCCAACGATCATCAGTTCTTCGCGCTATGTGCCCTACCCATTGCCACTTGAGCTTACTGAATCTAAAGGCTATGTACGTTACCTTAGTTATTTTACGTATCTGCTCATTTCTGATTCGATCCTGTAGAGAAACACCCAGCATAGTCCTTTCAATCGCTCGTTGTGTAATTTTGAACTTCTTCATAAGGCTCGTAGTTAGAGACCATGTTTCGGATCCGTATGTCATCACTGGTAACACACACTGGTTGAAGACTTTCGTCTTCAGACACTGTGGTAGTTGAGATGAGAAGACACTCTTGCGCAATTTTCCGAACGCTGCCCGGCTGAGTTGGATTCCTCGAAACACCCGGATGAAGAGGTGGAGGAAATGTATGAGGACGTAAGTAGAGCCATACTCAAATCCAAAATCCCTAAAGCTTTCAACTCGAGTTGTCAAACCGCTTCGATAGCCTAAAGAATTGCGTATCAGTGGACGAAATAAACAACGGGTTTGTGAACACTGTCCAAACGGTGGGGTCTAAGTTTTTTAGGCCTGGCCGTAAAGATAGACCTCAAAAACTGTTGGTCTACACTCTCGACCTTATGGCAAAACGTCGATCTATGACAATGCAGACCTCCGTTAATGCTGAAAACTACAGGCAGCTCAATAGACAAATATGGAAGTCCCTGCGACACGACATCCGTTGCTTTAACACTAATAGTGTTAAAGAAACAATAGAGCGGAACCAAGGCTCTAAAGTGTTTGCAAGGAACATGTCTATTGGGCAAAGCCTGTTGACGAAGCTTAAGACGGAGGACGGCAGTGTAGCGTCGACGAAAGCAGAAGTTTTGAGGGAGATCGAAAGGTTCTATGGGCAGTTGTACACCTCAGTTGCCAAACCCGTTGATAGCTCGGTCAGAGACCCACGAGCTATCGTGACCCGACACTACACCGAAGACATCCCGGACATCAGCCTTTACGAGATTAGGATGGCCCTTAAACAGCTCAAAAACAACAAGGCACCCGGCGAGGACGGAATCACAGCAGAGCTTCTGAAGGCGGGTGGAACACCGGTACTTAAAGTTCTTTAGAGACTTTTTAATTCCGTGCTGCTGGAGGGCATCACGCCCGAGGCGTGGAACAGGAGTGTGGTGGTGTTGTTCTACAAAAAAGGAGACAAAACCTTATTGAAGAACTATAGACCCATCTCAGTCCTGAGCCATGTCTACAAGCTGTTTTCAAGGGTCATTACAAATCGTCTCGCACGTAGATTTGATGACTTCCAGCCTCCCGAACAAGCCGGTTTCCGAAAAGGCTATAGTACCATAGACTACATCCATACGCTTAGGCAAATTATACAGAAGTCTGAGGAGTATAATATGCCTCTATGCTTAGCGTTTGTGGACTATGAGAAGGCCTTTGATTCGATAGAAACTTGGGCGGTGCTTCAGTCTCTGCAGCGGTGCCACATAGACTATAGGTATATAGAGGTGTTAACGTGCCTTTACAATAACACCACCATGTCGGTCCGAGTACAGGAGCAGAATACGAGGGCGATTCCACTGCGGAGAGGTGTTAGACAGGGAGATGTTATATCTCCGAAACTGTTCACAGCGGCATTAGAAGACGCCTTCAAACTTCTGGAATGGGAAGGAATCGGCATCAATGTCAATGGCGAATACATCACACACCTCCGATTTGCCGATGACATAGTCGTTGTGGAAAAGACGCTGGACGATCTTGGCACTATGCTCGAAGACCTTGACCGAGTCTCCCAACAAGTGGGTCTTAAAATGAACATGGAGAAGACGAAAATTATGTCGAACTCCCTTGTCGTACCCACTCCAGTATCCGTTGGAAACTCAACTCTCGAAGTTGTCGACGAGTACGTCTATCTGGGACAAGTGATCCAATTGGGTAGATCCAACTTCGAGAAAGAGGTCATTCGACGAATCCAACTCGGCTGGGCAGCGTTCGGAAAATTACGCAAGAGTGTCTTCTCATCTTATTCACTTCAGTGTCTGAAGACGAAAGTCTTCAACCAGTGTGTGTTACCAGTGATGACATACGGATCCGAAACATGGTCTCTAACTATGGGCCTTAAAGAAGAAGCCCTATAAAGAAGCTCAAAGTCACAAAACGAGCGATGGAGAGGGCTATGCTGGGTGTTTCTCTACGGGATCGAATCAGAAATGAGGAGATACGTAGAAGAAATAAGGTAACGGACATAGCCTTGAGAATCAGTAAGCTCAGGTGGCAATGGGCAGGGCACATAGCGCGAAAAACTGATGGCCGTTGGGGCAGGAAAGTTCTAGATTGGAGACCCTTCGACCAAAGACGCAGCGTAGGACGTCCACCAACAAGATGGACAGACGACCTTATAATGATTGCAGGATCAAACTGGATGCAGACCGCTAGTAATCGGTCGCTGTGGAAAGCCGAGAGGGAGGCCTATGTTCAGCAGTGGACGTCCTTTGGCTGATAATGATGATGATGATGATTGTATTAATTTATATGTGCCTTGGAGATCGCAGAATAAAAGTATTCAAGAAGTAATCAGATTTATTATTTTATGAAACTTCGCATTCAGAGAATTTATTTAAAGAGCTATTGTTTTTTATTTGTTTTTAGCGTTAAGTTAATCTAAAAGAATGTCAAGTAAGTGTTCAAGTTATCCTGACTGATATTATATTTGTGGTGACATAACTTTCAAAATACAGCAAAGGAATTTGACACCATTGGTTACTAAGTTATATGAATGGCTTTTACTTCCGTGGGTCATTTCACTGGATGTGCGAAAGGATCTCGATCTATGCCTTTTGCAAGCCCTATATATATCCGTCCGTAAGGTTTCGGGCTGAAATATGTCATTAAAAATACATTTTCATCATTCACTCTTAGACTTAATCCCGAAAATTATAACGGCCGTCAGCAATGAATTTAGCGAAAGATTTAATCAAGACATCTCTACCATAGAAAAACGATATCAGGCAGGGCAAGTGGAGCCCGCATGTTAACAGATTACTATTGGACAATAAAACGAGACGTCCCTAAAACAAAATACGGACGAAAATCATAAAAGTTAAGTCATAATAATGTAGCAATGAAGCGAAATACCTTCCTTCTGTTGATAATGATACAAATTTTCTAAAATTGAATTACAAAACCACTGTTCGTATTCTAAACATTTATATTTTATTTCTAATATCTGTATCATTGTCCTAAACAAAAGTCAAAAGTTTTCATGTTGCATGCAATAGTAGATTGTTATACAAGGGAGAAGTGACCCAGTTTTTGGCGCTCGAACGGAGTGAGAGCGCTAATAATTCGAGAGTGAAATGGGTGCTTTCACCCGGTTATACAAACTATTTTTCATTTCGACTGTGAGAAAAAATGAATAAATTAAGCTAAGTGATTGAGATGCGATGATTAGATATTATGTGGTTTGGCAAGAGATAAAACCTCAAGTTTTTACATTAGTTTTTTTACTGTCCTTATACATAAAACACACGAGTAGAAGGACAGTAACGGCACGGAAGACAACAGAGTACATTAAACGCGGACGATATCAAATATTTCAAATCATTGATAAAAATATCGATCGTTTTTTTCTCACAGAAGATAATAATAGTAGAAGAACGCAACTCTGCATATCTATCGATTCACTGTTATAATCACAGATTATAAAAGAAATTGTACATAAATATAAGTAAGAGCATTAGAGCACAGATTAATAAGAGTATGAGAAAAAGTATGTTATATTATATTCCGTGAACTGAATGTCAAAAAATTTAGTGGTAATTTTTGGTAATTCTTCCGTAATAATTTAATTTCCTTTTTGTTTAATCTACTTTCAATTCTATTAAGAATTATTAAAAAAAGCAGTTGTCGTATAATATTTTAATTTAAAATAAAATTGTTCTAAAATAGTGGTGCGGACAAAAGCAACTTCTGTTGTTGTTAAGTCCACAACTTAAAGTGGTCTTCTGCTCAATAAGGATTCAAGGTAAGTAAATATTTCCATACTACTTCTCCTTTCAGTGCTTGATTTACCATATACATGCTTCTCGAACTCTTCTAACAGAAGAACCTTACCCTAGTAGGTACCTAATGTAGAACAGAATGAAAAACATCAAACCAAACCATTACACACTAGCGAGTCAAAGGCACAGTGGTGTTATGTACCAACCATGAATAGTTTTTAACACTTACGAACTTCCCAAACGCAGATGATAATTTTTACCATGTAACATTCTGACAACAAAATCTAGAGGATGAGGTTACAGTTAAGATAAACATTTTACATACAAGTCAAAACATTTACTTATTATGAGTCTATTTGTAATTGTTTTGTTTTCTTGTGTATCTATCTTACCCATCCTTTTGCTTATTGACTCCAAGTAAAAGAAGGAGAAAGGTGTACTGCTTAAAGGTGTGGTGGTTTGTGTTGTGTCTATTACTTACCTATTGTTATTGACTGTCTAGATCCTTAACATCACTAGTATACCCCTTTTGTGTACGAGAATAACTACACTTGTATGTCTTCTAATATTGATCACATAATATTGCTTCCGTGTGTCTCTGCCTATTTACAATACTGAATAGGGGCATATCAACAGTTATGAACAATAGATAATTGGTTGCATATCATTACCTTAAGTTATTGTTGGCTAACATATTATGGAAGCAGCTTTTAATTATTTTTTTTATAAATCCTGTGATTCTAGAAAATTCAAGAATGTAAAACCAGTCTGTTACATGATGAGGAAACAAATGTCTTTAGCATATGGAATTTGTTTTAAAATATGGGTCTCTGAGATTACATATTATTAATATGTATGTACAGTGGCCAGCTCATCAGGTTACCCACTTTTCTTGCATACTAGCTCTTATCACAACTGAATATATCATACCGCAGTGTTAACCTTTATGTACTGTTGTCTGTACTTAAAGTTATTTTAAGCTCCTCATTAATATATGAGTATGGTGATTGTAAGAAGAACAGTAAGGTGAGTGTAAGAAGAACAGTATACCGAACAGACACCATAGTACACACAATTTGGTTCTTTACTAAAAACACTAGAGTTGTCAATTATGAAATACCAAGTCTTTTTCAATATAAAAATTCATTGATACAAAATAAGTAAATGTACCAACACTTGATTTGATTGTAATAAAAAAGTGCATTTCATAATAGCCAACACCTGAAGTTTAGGTAAATATCCTATTACCTGATCACTAGTAAATATCAAATAAAGCCCACCAGTTATTTTCAGATAATGGAAACCTATTGTTTATCTGCAAACATACTAGCAATATTATTGCTTATGTATGTATATGTTCAATACTCAGTCCTTGTATGGGTTTAGGGGTTGAAATGAACGGACTTTCTCATTCTGATTATATTTATTTCAGATCATATTGACAGATATGTAATGAAAATGTGTAAATAAATTAACAAATAAACAGCTAAAAGACTTATGTGCATATGCAGACTTCGGTGTATTTGCTATCCACTAGACTAGTCTAGCAGTTCTCTGCTTCTCTCAAATTTGTTTTAAATTTCAGTAATAACTTTCATTCCCATTTATGATGTTAGAGAATTAAAGTTTTCAACACCCAAGCAGTTGCAAGCAACCACATAACAATAGAATATCTATTGTGTCTTGTTGACATACGCTTGAGGTTAAACTGTTAACAAGATGGGTCTACCTTGTTTCGCATAATTTTTATTGTCATAATTTTATTTGGCATATCATCAAATAGCATTAACTTCCTTTCGCAGAACATCAATTAGCATTCACTCATTTATCAGACGTTCAAAACGCATAATCGTGTAAGCTAGAATCATCTTTAGGCAGAAATTTAATATCCATAATAGTCTTAAAGCAGAAACATCCTAACGCAGAAAGTTAACAGATAGAATCGTCTTGTGGCATACAATTCGTATATATAGTCATTAATAGGCAGAATCATCCTATCGCAGAGAATTAACAGTCCGAATCGTCTTTTGGCATATTTTGCATATTTAATATTCTCCTATAAACCTTAATTTCTCTGTGTATCCCAAGTTGTTCTATCTCAGCAATACTAACATACAACATGCATGGCAAATCAAACATGCAGCATGCAAGCAAGCATTCAGCATGCAAGCAAGCAAGCAAAGCATGCAGCAAGCAAGCAAGCAAGCAGCAAGCAAGCAAGCAAGCAAGCATGAAGCATGCAAGCAAGCATGCAGCATGCAAGCAAGCAACAGCTTGCATGCAGCATGCAAGCATGCAACATGCATGGTTTCTGTCACGGCTCCGGTGCTGCGGGGCTCCGGCAGTCCCACGCGAGCTTATCGTCGCAGATGGTTTGCGCTCACCACCGCAGCTTCGGCTTGCTGACCGGCTTCGCCGGCCAGCCTCAGCCGCGGCGGCGAGCCTTTAAACCACCTGCTCCTCAGCTCGCTGGCTGCCTCGCCCCTCCGCGCCTACGCGATTTTGAATTACACTCTAGGGGTGGGACAAACAAGACTGCGTGGAGTCGGGTTTGCACCGATTCGTTTCTGTCACTAACTTTTGTACCACAACTTAATGAATTTTTAATTCAATCTTAGGGTAAATATTTAAAAGAAATATCAATATGCGTAGTGAAATTATTCTAAAGGGAATTCTGCTTTCTTCATAGTATGCCTAGTCAAATTATGCCAAATAAACATTATGCTTAGCGAAAGTATGCAAAGTAAAACTTTGCCAAAGGTAATTATGCCTTATAAATTTCTGCTATCTTAAAAGTATGCCATTGTAAATTCGGGCATATAAATATTCGACCAAACAATAATTATGCTAACAGAAAATTCTGCCTGAATAATATTCGACTAAAGAAAATTATGCCAAGTGTGTTATGCCAAGTGACTTTCGGAACAAAAAGATTCTGCCAGATAGAGAAAACCCGATCAACATATTTTAATACTATCAAATTCTTACGATATTACATACATACACATTGAATTGATTACCTTTTTTTTAAAGTCAATAAAAACTACAGCATACATTGAAAATAACTCATTACCCTCGGGGTCTCTTTGCCATTGCCAACTCAAGCTATAATCTACAAAAGTACCTACAGAGTTAGATTTAAAAAGAACGTAGGTAGTTAGGTGGTCTAGGTACTATCAAATGCGCAGAATTTAAGAAAGAGGTAATACGACGTAGAAAATTCTAATTCCCAGACTTTATGATTCAGCCCGCAGTGCATTTGTTACCACACAATATACAATGCAATGATTATGCGCATTCCTATTGCTCACATTTTAACTTTGTAAATATATTATTCCCAGGGCAGCCAAATGTAAATATAATTATGTAAGTAGCTCAATAGTAAACGCTACGACGCGATTGAACAAACAGATTTAACTGGAGCGGACTAGAAAAATCTATCACTTACTATGACAATAGAGTCGTCGGTGAATTATAAATTATATAAGTTGACGAAAGATGTTTACTGTACTTCGTATCAAGAGATAGGTTATGATGATCCTATCTTAAATGTAGTTTAGTTAAATTATAAGTTTTGGTTGAAAATTATAATATTATAGTGATGGATAATATGAGAAGTATTAGTTTATTGAAGTTATCAATCATCCTATTGTAGATGTACGATTGAATGAAGTCTTGTACAAGTTGGTACAAGAATTACTAATTTAATTTGTATGTAATAATAAAATAATAGATACTAAATCTAAAGTTTTTAGAGAGGAGTAACAATGATAAGTCATCGACCGTAATAATAACACAAACCATGCTATTTCTGCCTTATCTTAAACTAATAATGCTTGAATAATCCCCCAATAAGCTAAACAAACAAAATGCGCCACGAAAAGCAAGATGAACGCAACAAAGTTGTAAAATTCCACACTTCGCACGAGTTTATGGATCTAGAGAGGGATTAGGTGCGTAAAGTAAGTGATAATAATAAGTAGACCAAAAAACATAACACGAGGCTTAAGTAGAGTACCTAAGTATCATTCATACCATGAATAGAGATTCTCAATTCTCTCTTCTTTTTTTAAGAGCTGTAATAATAGAAGAAGATGATTCGGTCGGTCACACAGAAAGATATTGGATTGAGCAAACAGCGAGAGCCAAACGGATTTTGATGCATCTTGGAAAAATATAATCACTCATGCTTGCAATTATGACATATAGTTCAGCAGGGTTTTCTTATTTGAGTGTTAGGATACACAACTGCAATTTTGCAGCTCGTTCGATGTGCGGATAGTCACAGTCCTAATGTCTGGTATAGTTGTATTAAGACCGTGGGTATTCTTTGGAACTACTGAATTGGCCTTTTTTGTAGGGTTCCGCAGTCCAAAAAGGAACCCTTATAGTTGAGCCACGTCCGTCTGTCTGCAGTTCAGCACAGAGACCTTAAGTGGTAGAAAACGTTAATTAGGCATGGGTATGTATTCTAATCTCCCTGCCAGAGTGGTAAAATAACATTTCATTTCATAAAGATGACATAAGAAACCAAAAAATTGCGCACGGGCGGGACTTGAACCAGCAACCTTTTGGCAAACCGGGCCAAACGCTCTTACCAATTGAGCTGCCGTGCTGTTACTCCGACCCTGTGAAATTTGTGGTTTCTTATGAAAACGTCAATTGCGTGACGCTTAGCGCCATCTAGCCGTCTGTTTATGAAACAGATGGCCCAAGCAGTTATTCTTTACAGAATAAATTCAACTTCGAAATTGATGTCGCTTTGCTATCGAATGCTTTAGAATGTTTTTAACACTCACAGTGTCATATTTTATATTCATAAAGATGAAATAAGAAACCAAAAATTTGCGCACGGGCGGGACTTGAACCAGCCACCTTTTGGCAAACCGGGCCAAACGCTCTTACCAATTGAGCTGCCGTGCTGTTAGTCCGACCCTGTGAAATTTGTGGTTTCTTATGAAAACGTCAATTGCGTGACGCTTAGCGCCATCTAGCCGTCTGTTTATGAAACAGATGAAACTCATTCTGAAACATGGTAAGACATAGTTAAATAATTCAAAAGGCGAAAACTATAGAAGCAGCTGCAAACGATCATCGTATTTTAGGGTTTTCAACGAGTTTTACGGATCTCTAATCAAGTAACCATTAATGTGGTTCCATATCTGCAGTAAGTATGAAATAAAAGTTATTGTAAAGGCTTGAACTGCATTAGTGGTCCAGTTATTACTTGGACCTTCAGAAGAGTGAAACTTAACGCTTTGAAGCGCAGAGAGGAAGTATTGAGGTTGAAGTTGCAACTCAAAGCTGCTTCTCATAAACGTCATGTTTACAGGACAATATTAATATCAGTATTTGAGAATTTAATAGGTTTTTATCACAATTTGTTGTAAAATATCACTAAATATAGAACCAGATACTTACAAAATACACATGTAGTCAAGTATGTAATTTTTATATTGTGTAGGAATGTGACATAATATTATTTGTATAATGAAATTTTACATATTTTAGGATATTATGAGATAGTTATTGAGGGACGTAAAAAGTACTCTAATAATATCAACTATTTGCACGATAGACTGATCTGCGTTTTTAGCCACTTGCATATAATACGAAATATAGGTTAAAAATACTTACTTCACTATACTAAATTATTTATTTAAATTCTGTAATGTCTGACGAATAACAGCTGTAAGATTTAATAAATGAGAGACTAGGTGAATGATCAGTGATCTAATTCTTTCACACAAACCTGTTATTCATTCAATAAGCTCCACAAGAGCTTGAGTGTGATAGTAATTATTCGTTACAGCTCCTGCAGCGCTTTTATGCCACTAACTTGAAGTTTTAATGGAACTGCAGGTTGCAAAAAGTTGTGCCCCTTTGGCTGCAAAAGCGGCTGCATTAGGTCTGCAGTGCACGCTTTGGCGCTAGAGCTTGGCGCCTTTGGTAACAGTTTTGTGCTAGTTGGGAGTTCACTCTAACTTTGAATAGATTCGGATTGTAATGATTACGAAACACCGACGCAGTCAGCAAGTTCCACTTCTTTACCATAAATGAAGATGGTATCTCGCAGTGCGCCTAGACGAACGATAGAAAAAGGGGGCTGGTGGGATGAGCCTGTAGAATACCGTCAGGCTGGCATCCTTGCGATGGGCTAAGTTATGGACTCTTTTTTTGCAATCCTTAACAAAAAAAATAGCTTTACTACTCTCGTTGAAAATATCTGAAGCTCTATTGAGTCGATAATTAGGATTCGGTACGTCTGGTGTTGTAGGCTGCGTGATGTAGATTCCTAGGTTGTTATGTTTATAACTGCCGCATAGACGTGAATAGGAATAGTTAGTCACAAAATACCAGTTTTGTAGGTAGTCAGTCGCACAAAGTAGTCGTCAGGTCTCTTTAATGAATCAAACTTTTTATTATAGCCACCAAAGTCTTAACGTCATCTCAATTTACGGAAGTTAATTCGTAGATTATGATAAAATATGATGTCTGTAAGTGTAAAGTGAGTGGTTTATTAGGTACGTAATTTTTCTTTAGTCTGATGAGATCACAGATTCTATAATTTTGAACATTTTCCTCTTTTTATGTTGTCAGGTTGTTAAAGATCACGTCACCAAACCGACCATGCAATACACGAGTAGCTCGCGACGCGACGCCGCGACGTCGAACAAACGGATAAAATCGATTTGAATTGGAATCAAAAATGATAATATGGATTTGAGATTTATAGCATCACATGAATCAGGGCTTGCGACGACCATAACAAGACAGAGGCAAGAATGTTTGGGAGCTGGCACGAAGCCACGGGAGTGGGATACCGGAAAATATCATTTAGTTTGCACTTTGTCGAATCTTTCATTGATGCTGTTCTCGTACAGATAATTATAAATTGTTTACTATGCCTTGTGATCATTTCTCATCAATCATCATTACTCATCAATTTCTCATCAAACTTTTTGTGAAGCAAGTGATCAACCTGAATGACAAAAAGATTTATGACGCCTAATTTACTTGGCTTGCACTTGGATCCTAGTATAACTTGTAGGTACCACATTGATTAATAAAAGCAGGAGCTCCAGCTAAAGTAAAATAATCTATACTAGATGCTGGGAACGAACTCTAGACTCTCTCTTGACAACAATCTACTCATAAACAAAGTCATCTTAAAGCGCATTTTGACATATGGGCTGCGACTGTGGGGCAGCGCGAGCGATTTCAATCCAACCAATGACGTTCAAACGTCTTAGATTCCAACCCAAATATAATCCAGCGCCAACAAAACAAGATCCTAAAATCAACTTCAAAGGTGCCACGGTGGTTTCAAGGTGAAATTAAATAACCAAGGAAGAAATTCGGAGTTTAGCAGCTAAATACAAAGAGCGCTTAGTCCACCATCCTAACTAACTTGCTCTCTACTCTCCATGGACCAATATGTCGGACGTCTTAACCGTCATCACAACCTAGAATTAAAAGACCGCCAGTAGCTCTGGGCAACGGATGAGTAGATGCTTCTAATAGGACATTCCGCAAGACAAAACATTTGCTGATAGTCCTGACTGATTGCAAATACACCCAAAAGAGGAAAAAATAAAAATATGTCTTTTTGTCTGCCTTAAAGTTTCATAGAACGATATTGATAATAGACAAAACCAATAGATTAAGCATAAAGCTTAGCTTAGTCTTAACTTGTCTTCATATTTCCTTCGAATGGTAAAGAATCCAGGACACCTAAGACACCACGCCAAGGGTAAATGCCGAAAAAGTATCAAATTAAATGAAAAATAAAATTACACTTCTGGACACATCTATTGGCCCACCCTTAGAGTTTAGGTTTCGATGGCCCCTACCGAAATATGATTGCTACATTGAACAAAAACTGTTGATGCAGTTTTAAACCTGATACATTTTATCATCTTTTTCGATCGTATTGTTTAAAATTTGAATTCAGAATACCATACGACATGGAGCTACGCCTAACAAGTCGGATATGCGCCTTGTTAAAGGCAATTGATTTTTGAATAAAAAACATGTTTTATCAAATAAAGGTTTAATTTTATAACGCGTGTTGCCTCCATGGGCATCTACCACAGCTCTCATACGATTAGCCATAGAGTTTATCAACCGCTCTATGAAATTTTGAGGGATCATCACCCATTCCTCTTCTATGGCAGTTTTCAACTCCTGCATCGTCTGGGCAACTGGCTGACGAGCCCTAACACGTCTTTTTAGCTCGTCCCACATGTGCTCAATGGGTTCCCTCTATCTGGCAGAATCTTTTTGTTCCGAAAGTCACTTGGCATAACACACTTGGCATAATTTTCTTTAGTCGAATATTATTCAGGCAGAATTTTCTGTTAGCATAATTATTGTTTGGTCGAATATTTATATGCCCGAATTTACAATGGCATACTTTTAAGATAGCAGAAATTTATAAGGCATAATTACCTTTGGCAAAATTTTACTTTGCATACTTTCGCTAAGCATAATGTTTATTTGGCATAATTTGACTAGGCATACTATGAAGAAAGCAGAATTTCCTTTAGAATAATTTCACTACGCATATTGCTATTTCTTTTAAATAGTATTTTTCCCTAAAATTGAATTAAAAAGTCATTAAGTTGTGGTACAAAGTTAGTGACAGAAACGAATCAGTGCAAAACCGACTCCACGCAGTGTTGTTTGCCCCACCCCTAGAGTGTAATTCAAAATCGCGTAGGCGCGGAGGGGCGAGGCAGCCCGCGAGCTGAGGAGCAGGTGGTTTGAAAGCTTGCCGCCGCGGCTGAGGCTGGCCGGCGAAGCCGGCCAGCAAGCCGAAGCTGCGGTGGTGAGCGAAAACCATCTGCGACGATAAGCTCGCGTGGGACTGCCGGAGCCCCGCAGCGCTGGAGCCGTGACAGAAACCATGCATGTTGCATGCTTGCATGCTGCATGCAAGCTGTTGCTTGCTTGCATGCTACATGCTTGCTTGCATGCTTTATGCTTGCTTGCTTGCTTGCTTGCTGCATGCTTGCTTGCTTGCTGCATGCTTTGCTTGCTTGCTTGCATGCTGAATGCTTGCTTGCATGCTGCATGTTTGATTTGCCATGCATGTTGTATGTTAGTATTGCTGAGATAGAACTACTTGGAATACACAGAGAAATTAAGGTTTATAGGAGAATATTAAATATGAAAAATATGCCAAAAGACGATTCGGACTGTGAATTTTCTGCGATAGGATGATTCTGCCTATTAATGACTATAATTATATACGAATTGTATGCCACAAGATGATTCTATCTGTGAACTTTCTGCGTTAGGATGTTTCTGCTTTAAGACTATTATGGATATTAAATTTCTGCCTAAAGATGATTCTAGCTTACACGCTTATGCGTTTTGAACGTCTGATAAATGAGTGAATGCTAATTGATGTTCTGCGAAACAAGGTAACCCCATGTTGATCTTATAAAGCTGGAAACACATTATCGGACGCGGCTTACGGACGCGGCTGTAAACCGCGACTGATAAGTGTGCACAGTCTTTTCGGACGTAGCTTGCGTTTTTTTTTAATTTACAAGTTTAACGTCCTCGGACGGAGCCATACCGTACGGACAATAATTCTTCATTAATAAGTTCAATATTTACACTTAACACTGCAAAACTAACACTAAAATAACCTTGCCTACCCTATCTCATTGAAATGCGGGGCTGGCGTTCGCATTTCAATGCTCAATCAAGAAGTTTAGCACGAGAATAACGAATCGAATGAAAGGGTATAAAACGAGAATCAGAATATTTATTTGCATAAAAACGCATTACACATTAACCTTTTTTATACTATACTATTTCTACATTAACAACAGGCTTAGATTTTAATGATACCCTAATTTATTCAAATTATTTAGCCAAAGAACGCAACCTATACCTTGTGTTATAAAGAAATTATCTGTTGCGTACGAACACACTATATGAATCGTTCATCCATTTCGAAACGCGTGTTAGCTTTCGCGTGGACCGCGTCCTTCCGACGCATGGATGCGTCCTGAACCCCGTGCATATCGACCGCGGACGATTTCGACTGACAGAAACATCCGGCGTGCCAGATTGCTATCGGACGTCCGAAAACAGAAGGTCAGCCCGAGGTTACGTCCGCAACTTACGTCCGATAGTTTGAACGGTTCAGTGTACATTCATTACCTAGATACCTTTAAGTCGCGGCTTACAGACGCGTCCGTAAGCCGCGTCCGATAATGTGTTTCCAGCTTAAGACTTCTAGACACTGTATGCTAAATTTCGTAAGTGTATGTATGTTTGTAGTTTGTATATTTGTACGGTTGTCCATGGATTTCTCGAATCAAGGAGCCATAGCGAGATGATTCTTTTTTAGTTCAGTAAGGTATGTTTTTACTTAGAGTACAGCGTAAGTTTCATCAATATCTGTGCGGTAGTTTTTGAGATATGAGTAATATAAAAAAAACACTTTAAAAAAACTGTCTAAAAAGCTCAAAATATAGCTTTTACCCTCTTTTTAGGAAAAACGATTTTGGAGTCGTTGCATGATATCATCTACATCAATCAATAGTCTACTTACAGACACACCTCAAGTTACCCACTTTTGTTGCAAACTAGCCCTTATTACAAGTGCATTAGATGATACCACAGTGCATACCTTGACGTGCTGTTTTCTGTACATAATACACTCTTTTAAATAATTTGGTTTCTCCAAAAAGCGTTTTTTTTTTTAACTTTTTAGTCGGTTCTTTGAAGGTGGTTTAATTTTTGATAAATGTAAATGTAAACAAATATTGAACAAAATCTCATAGACCAGGTGGCTATTTAGATTTCCGAAGCGCGCTTGTATTCGATGAATCTTATTAGTTTTTGCTCATTGCTCAAAATATTCTGATGGTCATTTTTCACTTCCTTCTTCGAAACACTTGTGTGAAAATATTATGTATTGTGTAATCATGTGAAATGTGCACATTATTGCACAGAAGCTACCTACATCTTCCATGAGTTTTGAATTACGATTACTATGCATATCTATGATAAAATGCATTTATATTTTCTCGATGAAACTTGATATCGACGAAAGGTAGCCGTTAAGCTGTGTAGCTTCAGCAATCAGAGGTGCATGTAGGAAGCCGTGAGAACAGCGTGATTTCATGATGAAATAATTTAATTTATTACTATACAATATACAGGGTGGCCCAAACAGTGACGTCCATTTTTTTTTTGGAAGCCTTACATCCAGGCCTATCCAAATATACCCTATGTTTTTTTTTCCCGCAAATTTGGAGAATTTTCAAACAAATAATTCCTCCACTTTTTATGATGTTATGTCTTTTGTTGAATGCAGTATAATCCTTAAAAATTAAATTTACTTAGATAAAATTATGAGCTACCTAAAACTTAAGAGTATCAAAAGTTTCAAAAAAAAAAGATCCGAAAGCTACAAAAATTTGGCTATCATAAATATGGTATATTTATACGGTATATACCTGACACAGATATTATAATAAATAATGATTTTGACCTGTTAGATATGTACGACCCGATGCACTTACAAAGTACTTATCTTTTTATTAATATTTTCAGCCGAGATAAAAATAAGTCCAAATAAGACTGTTTAGTGGCAAAATATGTACACCAACAACCTTTGTTGATAACTTATTTCTGGCACTAGGAATCGGAATCTGCCAAGTCAAATTTTGGCGTCCTTCCCCTTCCTCCCTCCCCAAGACTTACGCTGCCACAAACCTTTCATGTCTCCCAAAATATTGACTCTATGAGTATGAACATAGTTATATACGATTAAGGACAGAACATTACATTAAAAATGACATCTTACTCGCTTTGTTTGTTTAATTGCGCATTTTATTAAATTTTTACCCTTTTCCAACAAAATTGATCATATTTATTTAAGGGGTTAGAATATTTTTTAACACTCAGTGTCATATTTTTAACCGACTTCAAAAAAGGAGGAGGTTATCAATTCGACTGTATGTTTTTTTTGTATGTTTGTTACCTCATATCTCAGTCGTTTGTGGACCGAATCGAAAAAATGTTTCGCCTACTTAGAGGATGTATCTTCTAGTTGGTCCCATTTTTTCCATTTTGATAATGGGATCTTGGTGTAATCGAGGGAAACCCTCAAATTTTAAAGGCACGTATAGTGTTTCTTTACTAGAATCTTAATGTTGACGTGTTGTTACGTCTGATAGTCAATATCTTGTGGGGCTAAGCTGATGGTGGAACTCCTTAACGCTTAGGAGTTCAGTAATTATAATGACGGAACTTATGATGGAACAAAAAAATAGAATCAAAAGGTACAAATTCCCCCCCCCCCCTCTTATGTAATCACTAAAAATGAAGAAATAAAATAAACTTTTAAAAAGGTAAAAACCGACTTCATAACCAAAATGCACTAAAAAGTCTTAAATAAACTCTTCACCATTGAAAGGATAGGAATCCGTTTTAGGCAAAAAAAATCTTTTTGGAGTCGGTGCCATCACTTTGACCATCAAGCATCAACTATCACAGAACCGACTCCAAAAAGAAATTGTTTACCTAAAACGGATTCCTATCCTTTCAATGGTGAAGAGTTTATTTAAGACTTTTAAGTGCATTTTTATAATCATAAAGATGAAATAAGAAACCAAAAATTTGCTCACGGGCGGGACTTGAACCAGCAACCTCTTGGCTGACCGGGCCAAACGCTCTTACCAATTGAGCAACCGTGCTGTCTGTCCGACCCTGCGAAATTTGTGGTCCCTTATGGATACGTCATTGCGTGACGCTTAGCGCCATCTAGCCGTCTGTTTTTTATGAAACAGGTTGCTGGTTCAAGTCCCGCCCGTGCGCAAATATTTAAAGACTTCATTGCACAAATCATAGTGTACAAAGCTGGACTTAATGCTAAAAGCATTCTCTGCCAGTCAAAGCTTTAGGTCATGCAGAGAGATGGCAATGGGTCATATCTGGAAATAACGATGATATAAGTTTGTGTATGGTCTCATTTGATTCAACGTGTAAAATTTCATTGAAAATAATAGTTCACTGAAAGTTTCACACAGCAAATACTTTGACGACGGGGTAGAGTTGAAACTTGTCTCAGTATTCGTGGCACACGAATTAGGCCTATTCAGCAATTATTAACAAAACTACTACGAGGGTCAAACTGAAAGTTCTTAGAACTGGCCACTTATAAACAATATAATACAAAAAATATTCTAAAATTTGAAAATAGAACTCTTTGCCAATATTACTGAGTATATATTTCATTCATTTGTCATTTGTTTTACAATTTGGCGGCAAATTGAAAATTGTCTGTGTCACGTCAACATGAATTTAACACGAGAAAATTTTCGTGCAATGATTTTTTATGACTTTCGATGTCATTTAAGTCAACAAGAAAGTTATGATAGACTACGATTGGCCTTTCACGATGAAGCCCCATCTCGTGCGACTGTTTACAACTGGTTTAATGAGTTTAAACGTGGTCGCACTAATCTCACTGATGATGTACGTGAGGGACGGCCTACTACGGCGACGACTGAAAATAACATCTGTGTTGTGCGGCGTATGATAGAGACTGACAAAAGAGTGACCTATCAGCAGATTCGGACAAGCTTAGGCATCGGTATGAGTCAAGTGCACAAAATCCCCCACGAACATTTAGCGGTCAGGAAGCTTTGCGCCCGGTGGATACCTCATAATTTGACTAAGGCTCAAAAACTCCATCGTGTGGATTGGTGCCGTAAAATGATTGAAAGATTTAACGGAGGTGACTCAAATGCTGTGTTCGACATACTAACAGGTGACGAAAGCTGGATTTACTGTTATGATCCTGAAACCAAAAGACAATCTGCTCAGTGGGTGTTTCCTTTCGAGGAGTTGCCAACTAAAGTGAAGGGAGATCGAAGTGCGGGAAAAAAAATGGTGGCCTCGTTCTTTGGAAGGATAGGTCATTTCGCAACAATTGTGTTAGAGGATCAAAAAACAGTTTCTGCAGAATGGTACACTACCAATTGTTTGCCACTTGTCTTGGAAAAAGTTCGAGAGAAACGACCTCGCAGTAGGATCCTCCTTCACCACGACAACGCCTCGTCGCACACCGCCAAGCGAACGATCGACTATTTGGCGACATCAAACGTTGAATTACTGGGTCACCCGCCGTATAGCCCCGACCTCGCGCCTTGTGATTTTTATTTATTTCCAAAAATTAAAGAAAAACTTAAAGGAAAGCGGTTTATGAATGCTGAAGAAGCGGTGGCTGCGTATCGCGATGCCATTGAAGAGACCCCTAAGGACGAGTGGGCAAAGTGCTTTTCCCAGTGGTTCCATCGCATGCAGCGGTGTATTGACGTCAATGGACAATATTTTGAAAAGATATAATAAAACTAATAACTGGCTAATGTAATCAGTTTTTGATTTTCTAAGAACTTTCAGTTTGACCCTCGTATCTTCATGTAATTAAATAAATACTTACCTCACTTCGCATAACGAATAATAAATAAACTATTTTTGGACAAATGTGCTGACTGTACCGTGCACGATCATTCTTCTTCTTAAACTCTAAGAGCTTTGCTCTTGTCGAAAGAGACATCGCCATTATTTTCTTTGTTGCCTTTATCTTGACCTCCTGGTATGACATCGACTTTTTCCTTCACTTTTTCGAAATAACTTCTCCTACGATCTATGATAATTGTAAATAAAATTTAATTTATTTTGTATAGAAACAAGGTACAAGGGTATACAAAGGTCTTACAACTGATACAGGTTTTTCATGGATCTACCTTTTCAGGAAGATGAGATAATCGAAGAAAAATATAGGGATGATCTTAGTAAACAAGTGTACTAAACTAGATATATGTAGTAGTCATATGTATATGTCATAATCTAGTTAGTAGCGACAATGCAACTGCCTCTTCCTGGCTGTAGCTCTTGAATGATCTATGAGCTGATGACGCAACGTTTCTATTGATGGACGTGTTACACAAGAGCTGAGATAATTTACTACCACGGAATACAATACAATACTTCCACCACCTGTATCATTAGTTTCATTTTCATTAAATTCCTGATTTGGCAACATATTTTTCCTTTTCTATCAAAAAATCCTCATAATCACAGGCGCGGTCCGAAGGGGGGGGTCACAGGGGACATGACCCCCCCCCAAAATCTAATGTCAAATTATAATTTTTTTAAATTTGCCAAATTACAAAAAGATTTTTTTAACTAAAATTAAAAAAAAACAGATTTTTTTATATTCCCTAACAGTAATAAATTTATAGTTTGCAGTTTCAAAACATCACTAGATGTCATAGTGCTGTTTTTGTGAACTACGCACGATGGCCAAAATAACTTGAAAATTACATCTAGTTTAGAAACAAGGAACCGAACTATGTTTTGGTAATCCTAGCAAAATCGTTATAAAATCGATATGCGTTATAAATATTGTATAACAATATTATAATTATGTAAGTATGTTATTTGTCGATTTTTTGTGAAAATTCAAAATACTTATTATTTTATTTCTATTCTTAGGGTTCCATAGCTGAATGGCAAAAAATAGAACCCTTATAGTTTCGTCAAGTCTGTCTGTCTGTCCGTCCGCATGTCACAGCCACTTTATTCCAAAACTATTAGCATTACACATATGAAACATGGTAAGTAGGAGCGTAAATAATGTAAATAATGGAGAATCATCCTGTTACCCGCTTTAAAATTCCTATATAAAAAAATGTATGGAACTAAAACAAAAAAAAAATATTTAATCTATGCATGTGGGGTGACATCGAGGTTTCTAAAACCATTTTATCTGAAAGTCAAACGTTTGTAAGATAGACGCTTCCAAAGTGGTAAAATGGGCGTCCCCCCCTCTAACTTTTGAACTAAACTACATTTTTTTAAAAAAAAGGACAATGTAGTGCTTATCTAACAATTAGTTTCAACGAAATCGAACTAGTACTTTTTTAGGACATTCCACTTTTTCAACAACCGCAAATATAACTATATCTTTCATACAAATACTATGAAAAACAAAGTTTTATTTGCTGCCAACAAAATATTGTGGTATTTTGGATAAGTAGAAGTAAGTGGACCCTAAATTTAGTTAAAGTTGGCACGAAACCCTCAGTGCGCGAGTCCGACTCGCACTTGGCCGGTTTTTTATTAGTGTAGTGAGTGAGTGACCCCCTCCAAAATTTCAGACTGCGACCGCGCCTGCATAATCAATAAATAGTTTATCTCTTTTTTGTGTTTACAAATGCAATTTTTGACGAATGACTCCTAATGGATATGTTGCAGGGATTTTGTCAAAGACGTGATATTATAATTTGACTAGTGTAATTACAATAACGCGGATTATTTTCAATGTGATTTTCTTTGTGTAAATTCACGGGATCTTTTTAGTGATATTGTAATTTCACTGGGCCGCAATAGTTATATCAATGTAGCTTTATTATGAGTTGAGTTTTTGTTAGAGCCCCGCTTGTTCAGATTGGTCAATTGAGTTAATCAGTCGCTGCAATTGTCGGTTTATCATCAGTTTTGGGTGTTCTATGCGGTATTTACTTGATTATTCTAGTCAATATCTTCGAAACGAGTGATCGTGAACATTTGGAAGTGTTTCAATCGTCAGATACATCAAATTCAAGCGAAAGCAGGTGTACAATATAGGCTCGAAAATATAATGACAGAGTTTCGAAAGTACTATCGTGACCAATCGGTTAATAAATGATCGAAAAGTGCTCATTCACTTACTAGATCCCACACATTTGGCTACCTAAAATTGTTCCTGTTCAATTTGTTATTATTGATAACGTTATGTTATTTACTTAATCATGTAACCTTGTAAATTTTGACTTGTTAAGTGACATATTTTAATTATTACTACATTTTATTCCTTCATTATTATTGAAGCTTTATAGCAAAGCCAATAAATTAAGGCTACTGACTATCTTGTTACTACCAGTATTAGCTACCATTAAATTTGGCTTGTTTGCTATGAAAATAACATGACATAAAAGCACTTAAAATAATCGGTGGATAAAAGGTTACACCAGCTGGTTAATTAATAAAACAGTCGCTTTCGTGATTATTCACTTGACCGAGCGCTTCGATGGCGAGGGACAGGCGACACTCTGGCTGGCTGTCATTGCGGATCAGTGCTCAATGCCGTGACGAACAGCTATTGTTTGAATCCGAGCAGCCTTGTTACCAACGGCTCGCTGCGCGGTACTACTAACTACCAAGACAAATGCGCCTGCTTCGGTGAAATCGTTGTGTCACTAACACAAATCCATTCCCTTTGCAAGTAATTTCCGACGTTCCGTTTTCCGTGGAATTATCATTGAGTAAAGAGTTTTAATTCTTTGTCATTTTCCAACGTCCCGTTATCGCAATATACATATTTGTCTAGATTCTCTAGACTGGATGTTTACTCATACAAATAGAGCTATAGAAAAAAGGTGTTTTACATGTGGTTGTTGATAAATTTTGTTTGGGTGAAAAAATATATTTTGTGTTTTACTCGATCGATGAATCGATTCTATTGTATTCTTCTAGTACCTACATAGCTATAGGCTCCGCCTTTATGTATATCACTCACATAGTTGAGTTGTAAACATGTTTATTGTGTTATCCTACTACCACGCACATGTGCCGATAAGTGACCTGCATACAAATGTAGAGTCACCTTATGTCTTATTGGGTGCAAAGAGGTAGCTATTTATTGTGTAGTATGCAATGCATCCTTCTTTATCTTCTTGAACAATAAATCTTATAAGACCGTTAATTTTTTGATAGATAAATAAACTGCGAATAAAGACCCTAAGTAACAGTCGGAGGATATCAATCGTATCATTTACTTCAATATTTACAAATCAATGGACGATTATTCTGCCGTTCACTCGTGTATTGCTTAAGCTGAGTTCTCAAGCATTGCGGTAATTTTCCATGATTACACTGAACTACTAATTTGCAGTTACGTGGTCCGTGATCGTAAGACACGCTTATTCGTGAAACAGGCCATGCTTTGTCGTTAGAATCATGACAAATAAGATGAAATTTTATGTGACTACAACACTAATCCAATGAGGTAGGTAGGCACCTACATCTACTGGGCTCCACGGTCTTCCTGCTTTTAATCTATGATTTCCTTCGCTTTATATTAAGCAACCGTTTTTAGGTCACGGATTACCGTAAGAATTAGGTAACGGTTTTAGACAAAAAAGACAAAACTTCCATTCATTCATGCTCGAAAGTCTAAAAACTACCTTTAGACAACTGTGTCAATGAAGATTCCAATAAGTAAGAGTAAAACTTTCATTTTCTGTCAATGACGTCTACTTTCCTTTGTAAATTTTCTGAGCCATCAGGTGAGCTGATTATTAATGCTTTTCGTGCGTTTTGATTACGTTTCGATTTGCTATGTTCGACAACAATCAGGTAATAAGCTATTGCGGATAAATAGTCGACATTTTATTAGATTTCTCGTTCTCTGTATCATTCGATAGTCAATTTGTGATATCCATCAATTAAGTATTCGTTGATGCGAAGCCTCACAAAAAATACCGCGTGCTCTCTACAAAGGATATTCATGACATCTTTATAAAGTATATTGCGTAACTACCTAACACTGCTACGTGATATTGTGTCTTTTGTTTTATCTTCTAGTGACTGAATTCAACTTCGACATAATTATTTGTCTGCATACATACTGACCTTTCGATAAACAGGTTCTCAATTATAATTTTCTTAATGTTGTTCGAAGTACACTAAATACTATTTTCACCCAAAAAAAAAATTGCAAACATTCAATACATCAACTGCTACAAGTGTACCAAATTGGTTGGCCACAGCTGAATTCGTACAAATGCGACGTATAATATAATAAATACATTTAAGTATGTGAAACATGAGATGTATTTTTCTTTTACATTCTTTTTTTATTAACTCATGCCATGTAATAAAATCAGAGCTGTCTTTCCATTGTTTAGGATTGTGGTTTGTGATATATCATTTGCTATTTTCAAATGGTGAAGGAAAACAAATACTTCAATCAGCAATAATATGTAGTTGCCAAGTGTCTTTGCCGCGGTGCCATTCCGTGCCATTTTCCTGTACATACCATGCTACGTTATTTTATAAAGGTTCATCTTATCAATATACACATAGGCTCTGACATGGATATTTTTGCAATACACTAAAAATATCGAACAAAGTCAAGTAAATTCGTAAATACATCATTGTTTCGATAGATCCATTCAAAGATTTTGAAATATATTTTTTTCTAAAACTATTGAAATCTTTGGACATATCATTAGTTTTATTTTTTACATTACGCACTTTTTAGTATTATGTATAACATTGATAAATATTGTAAACTGTTTGTGTGGCGCTATATCGCGCAACATCTGTAACTGTTGTCATAAGCATGTATTTTTGATTTGGATTCACCTTCCAAAGTTCTTTGCTATGTAAAAAGAAAGTTACAAATAAGATCTCTGAGATGTGGCCCAGTTGGCTGCCTTCCATTTAGTTACTTGTTATGTCAACTAGTTCTTTTTAATTGGTCCAGTTTACAATTTCGTGGATAAAGCTGGAGCGTTAGGTAATGATGTCAAGTGACAACAAAATATCATTGTTGTATGCTCTGTAACGGTCAATACCTATTATACATTGGCAAGGCCATATTTATTGCAAGTATTAATCACAACAAAGCATTCAGAGAAAAAGAAAAAATCTGATTCTTCATTCTGAGATCACAACAGTGTCGACAAGTGCCGTTCGGTTACGTATCCATCGAGTCAGCGAAAAATGATATTGTAGCATACATCTTGTACGACGGTATCCGCACTCGTCAGTGACAGTGGACACTGAACGTCACGTAACGTCACTGTCACTGGGTTTGTTACTGATCGGCACCTGTCTGCACTGTGCTGACACTGTTGTGTGCGGATCGCCCATAAATATCTGTGTATGTTTCTTATTCCTGTTCGCATTCAATCCAATCAGAACTGCACAATAGAGCCAATCTGGATGACGTACAGGGAATAGATAACTCATACAAACTAAACTAAGTATGAAGCCAGTTTTATTAACATTTCATGTTTGTAAACTTCGGTTCGGTAGAGACGACCTTTTGTGGAAATCTTATCTATATTTTGAAGGAAACATGATCGCAGTTGTCACGTTCGTTACGATTTGTTTACAAAACAATGTACTTTTCACATGATCATGTATTCAATTGAGTTATGTGGATTTGATATTTTATCGGTCAGTGCTACTCACGAACAAGTGTGTTCCTTTCTTTCTTGTTTTCTTTGTGTTTTTGGTTGTCGGAAGCCTTGTATTTTTTACCGTGTTCAAAAAAGGTATTCTATTCAATGTGGGATATCGTTGGAATTTTATAATATTATAATTATGTTGGTGACAGTTGTAGCTTACGTACACCAACAGCCAACAGTCTACACCCATCATGCACCAACTCCAAAAGAATTTGTTTCTCATAGAAGACATTTTTTTTTGGACAGTATTTTGAAATCAGTTAATTTTTCAATCTAGTGGTAAACAAAAATAACGAATTTCTGCGCTATATTCTTCATACTTCTTGCCATAAGAATATTTAATGGATAATAATACGACGAAGAACAGATTAGGTAAATCAGTAATTATTCTAAATTAAAGACAATGACCAAATATGGATATACATGGCAGAAAACAATCCAAAACACTTTTTTATCAATCAGCATCATGTAAGTCGTTGAACACTTATTTTTTTGTACCAAATTTTTATTAACACGTTTATTTGTTTGCGTGTTTTTCCAAATTATTCCAAAAAAAACTACAAATTATTCCTTTGAAATTTTGTTCGTTGATGTAAGAAGGGAATCTTTCTTTTCTTTTCACGTTTACCTCACCTGTACTGAGCTCAGAGTTGTTTATTTACACGATCGATCTTACTTGACCGGAAGATTGTAAGGCCTGTTGATCTACTGACTCGTTGCAGAAACAATGGGCGTACGAAAATCGTAAACAATGTTCGTTGTGTGTCATTGCAGGCAACACGTGTCTAGTCTCTATGGGTCTGCAAATACTGCGTCTTACGACGTTGCATCGGACGACTGCGTTCACAGAACCGTTACCGATTCCCGGCTAAGTCACTGATGCGTTAGCAGTGGCGTTACTAGATGAGTTCGATGAGCGAGTACATTTACAAAATATTTTTTTATAAGTAAACACCGATCGAGCGAGAATTTTGTATAGTTTACGATTGCACGGTATGTGAACTATTGAGATGTTAAGAATTGAGATAAATCTGATTTATTATCCTCTGACATTATGATGCACGTCCAAGTTGTTTTTTCCTTAAATGTGAGATAGAATAAAATATCTTAGCATCACATCAATGTTTGAATTGCATCCGTGTCCCCAATTTAGAGAACCTAAAGACCTTTAGTAAAAAGGCTCCTTCTGCGCAGACTCGCTCCGTTATAGATCATACCTATCTGTATCCTTGAATGAGATTACATCAAAGCCAAAGCACAGATCGAGTGACGACTGAGACTACTGATATAATGGCGATAGGTTTATAAGTATGAGCATATTACACATTTGACCGTATTATGTTGACGTTATTTGACAACCTCCTTGGCGTAGTGGCCCCTGGGTTTCAAAGCGACGCCGCTCCGAGGTCCCGGGTTCTATTCCCGGTCGGGTCAATGTAGAAATCATAATGTTCTATATTGTCTTGGGTTTGTGTGTTGTGGTACCACCGTTGTGTCTGATTTCCATAACACAAGCCATTGGCTACTTGCTTTGGGATCAGAGCAATGTATGTGATTGGTGTCCAATATATATTTTTAATCCTACAAAAATCAAAGTTGTGGTATGTAGGTATTTTATTTTGTAACGACATAGTCGTTAGAGGGGGTTTATTAAGAACTATGAAGCACTGCTGAATCCATTGTGTGTGATTTGCGTTTTTGTCTTTTAATTCATTTTTGTGACGTGACAGCTAACTTATTTATCGGGTGAGTTAGGAATCTTTGGTCATAGTTTCGGAATTTTCCGTTAGTGCTAGTAGGTACCTGCCTATATAATTAGTACGATAAGACACCGTTCTTCAAAAATTCAAATTCATATTCATTTATTCACTTCATTATGTAACATAAGAGCAGACAGTTATAAATATATAGGCTGGAGATGATAAGTATGTTACAATTTAACCTTAACGAGGTATTTGTGAATTAAAGTTTATAAATTAATTACAATTAAGTCAATGTTTCAATAAAATAAGTAAATGTCTTTAGTATTTTGTCAAAATGTCAATTCTATCTATATAATAATAATAATCCGGTAATGTCAAATTCAAATATATAAATAAAATAACAAATTAATCATGTCAATGGTCAATTAAAATTATACAATGTCGAATCTAAATATGTATAAATTTATCATTAAAATAATTCACTTATATTATAATATGCCTTTTGGACTAATTTAAATTCAATTTGCAAACTGGCTGAGCAAACTTCATCTGATAGGTTTTGTGTGTCTGTGATATGATATCGTTGGAATTTGATAATTTTTGAGTATTTTGATCTAGTAAAGCTTCCAAACGCGTGTGCTGAATTTCTTAAGTGAATGTATGTTTGTATAAATGTATGTTTGTTCACGGATTTTTTTTCGAAACAAGAAGTCATAGCGAGATGATACTTTTAAAGTTCAATCCGTTATATTTCAACTTAGGGAACAATGTATGTTTCATCAAAACATTTTAAGTAGTTTTTGAGACCTCTAGGATAGTAAACTGGAGTCGGTGCATGATCAACCTTACGTACACCAACAGTCTACGCGCATAATGCAGTTTTAGTCTGTTTTTTAAAGGCGGTTTAATTTTACAAATTAATCAGTTAAGTGCTGTTGTTGCTTGTTATCTAGTGCAAACTGCAACTTCTCAGACTAGGTTAGCAACCGCGTTTGTAAAACAATGATAAAAATAGTATCAAGGTTATCAAAATGTTGGCCTTTTCTTATTGTTAATCCGATATTTTTATTTAGCTTTATACCTTATTATTCGTAATACTTATTGCTTTATACAATAGGAACTGTTATTTAAAATCTCAATCAACTTTTTGAATAGCTTCTATCGCAAGTTATAAAACTTTGTCGCTGTGCGTCACACCATGCGCCTGCGCAGCTTAGAAATATATTTTTATATTTAAAATAAATGCTAACCACTTTTAACTCCAGGTGAAAAGTTGGAACGTATAAAGAACACGTCATTCCTGTGGCATCCTGAGCCTATAAATTTGTATTTGCGTTATATTTTTAATTTACGATGTCGGATCAGTTAATTTTGCGGAAAGTGCACTATTTCAGTCGCGATCGTTCAATGTGTGATGGGAGCTGGCGCCCGCGATTGCTATTTATTACATTTCATTGGAAATATGCCAAGTTGTCGTCCGACATCGGCAAATCTTTGATGCATGCCAAAAGAAAGTCAAAGTTCGATGGCTTGCATAGAGATAGATCGATTCGCGATTCAATACGTTGTGATTTTCAACGTACAGTAGGTAATAAATGTGTCTTTACTTAATGTGTATAATGTCGCGTTCGGATTTACTTAAGCCTTTTTAAGCCCTGCATTTACATGACGTCGAGCCGGCTTTGGATTAATACTACAAAAATAGTTTTTTTCACAAGGCCTTCTCGTCCCTTTCAAATCGTTCATCATCGGTCTCACGGTTCACGTGAAAATACCCAGTAAATACACATATCAACTTTATTGCGTTTATGACATTTGAATTTTCTAGTACATATATCATAATCATAATCCAATGTTATGATATCACTTATTACCAAGGAAAGTAATGATTCAAGCTAATGGTGTTGTAAATTGTTCAGTATTTGAAAAGTTCCTACGTGTTTAAATAATATTTATCAGATCGTTTGCTCGTGAAATGTGAAGAACAGAAATGTTTTGTACACTCGAAGTGAGACTTGACACAAAACGCATTTTAAGAGTATACCTACCTTATAAAAAAATGAATTTTTGCTCCATTTAAATAGTGTTTTATGTTTCCAAATTGATGTAAAGAACTTCTAGGCATAGTTTTGTTTGGATTATTCATTTAATTTAGTATTTTTGTATTTTATACAATTCTAGTGCGTTTAATTTATGATTTTCATGCATTTTATTATAAAAGTAATCATCGTTATAGACATTAATTAAAACAACTTTTACGTTTCATCTTCAATCTTTAAATGATTGCATGTACCGCATTTGGCGCTTTTACATGAAATGGGTTCGCTCTTGTCTCCAGACTAGACCAGACATGGCTAGATAGTGACGCCAAAAATGCTGAAAAATTATTGGCTATTTTATTTGTCTTACTTTCATTAGACGATCATTTTTTACTTTCTTTTTGTATATTTGCAGTACTAAGAAGAAATAATCCCTTTCGTTTTTAAATAATCGGTGCGTATGGCAGGCGTCACGTTGCGTAGAGCCTGATCGAACGGTTGTCCCATCACTTCCTGCTCGAAGCTTGTCATTGCACCCTTTATTTATCCACATCAGTATAATGCCTGGTTTTGACAGGAGATTTCTAGTTATATGTTTATGATTTAAAAACAGTCAGGAGCTAAAATGATTTTACTTAACGCGCAAAAGCCTTTTCACAAAATTTAGCTAGCCGTCTCCAGGGTTAAAAGTTACGCTTTGTAAGGATTTCTAAATTGTTTTGCGTAAAAGGGGATAATAGTATATTGTTATACAAGGGGAGAAAGTGACCCATTTCACTCGAGATGTTTTTGGCGCTCGAACGGATTTAGAGCGCTAAAAATTTGAGAGTGAAATGGGTGCTTTCACCCGAGTTAAACATTTACTACTATTTTTCATTTCGACTGTAAGGCAAAATAAATAAATTTAGCTTTGTGATTGTGATGCGATGATGAGTTATTATGTTGTTTGGCGAGAGGTGAAACCTCAAATTTTTACATCACATATCAGTTTGTTTTTGTCGTTATACATAAAACACACGATTAGAGGGACAGTAACGGCACGGACAAAATTTTCATATATTTTAAATCATTGTTAAAAATATCGATCGTTTTTTAGGGTTCCGTAGCCGAATGGCAAAAGACGGAACCCTTATAGTTTCGTCAAGTCTGTCTGTCTGTCCGTCCGTGTGTCACAGCCATTTATTCTGTACCTATTAGCATTATACTGTTGAAATTTGATAGGAAGATGTATCCTGTTAACCGCTTACCAATTTTCATACAAAAAATAAAAAATAACGTTATTTAAGGGGGGGGGGGGGGACTCCCATATATAAAACTAAAACCAATTTTTTTTTTTAGTCAAACCTATGCGTCCTATGAATAGGTCTTTTAAAATGACATAGAGGTTCCTAAAACCATATCTTTTAATGTCTAACGTTTAATAGCTACACGCTTCAAAAGTGGTCAAATGGGCGTCCATCTAACTGCTAAACCAAGCAAGTGTAAATTTCGAAAAAAATATGTAATGTAGATCTTAACAAATACTTTCAACGAAAATTGGTTCGGACTCCCTGGATCGAACCAGAAGTTTTTGAGAACTTTGTACTTCATACAAACACTATGAAAAACAAAGTTAAATTTGCAGTCAACAAAATATTGTGGTATTTTACTAAGTAGAAGTAAGTGGATTCCCTAATTCAGTTAAAGTTGGCACGGAACCCTCAGTGCGCGGGTCCGACTCGCACTTGGCCGGTTTTTTTCACAAACAATAATAATAATAGAAGAACGCAACCTTAACCTTGTCACCAAAACTACCATAGGGTATGTCAAAGTCCAGGTAAAATTTTGTCTCATGAGATAGCGCTATGAGTGACAGCTAAAGGTAGGTAGGGGTGAGTAAGAAGATTAATGAATAACAAAGTCGCGGCAATTCGCCACCACCTGATTAATAATCTGTGCAATATTCAACCGAACTAAAAAAAAACATCGTCAAAGACAAGCAAAATGTGACAATTTAAAATGAAAAAAAAAAGTGTCACCATGTATGCTACCGAATATGAGATTTTTAGATTTTTTGATTGTTAAAAATTAGACCAATTGCAAAATTTTAAAATCGGTGACCATAATAAACTCGCTTTTAATGATTGGCTAATCTTAAAAATATGGAAGTTTTTTTTTTTAATAATATGATGTGGCTCGTTTATCTTTAACTCCGCGTCTGGTCGTAGCAATTAAAACTAAATTACTTTCCACCCTAAAGATGGAAAAGCTATTTTCCATCCGTCTTTCTTCACATAAAAGTTTAATTTTCCGAACAGAAGAGATGAAAAAACATTAGTAGGTACTTTATCTTCCGCAGTCGGGTACAAAGAAAACGTAATAAGCTTAATTGACATAAAAAGGAACGATGACACAAAAGATAATACGTCACAAAAGTTAAGTTAAATGGATCTATTGATATATGTATATAACGCAAAACTAATACGCAGCTCTATATTCGATCTATTTTCGCTGGGATGTTTGAAAATAAAACTAAACTGCGCACATGCATGTAAGGTGGCCCACCACGATGTGTCCTAATATTCTATTTTAAAAATACTGTAACCTTCATCTTATTTGGGTCTTCTGGAAAATAAAAAACTAACTTCTGCGTCGCCGTACTTCATGCCGATAAAGCTGCTTTTGAATGGCAACAAGGTTCCTGTAAGAATGGGTTTGTTTGTATTGTACGGCGTCGCATAGTCTAGAAACCGAGAGCGCATGTCACAGAGTCCTTGAATTAGTGACGTCATAGGCTGCGTGACGTGACTCCCTACGCACCCCGAGGCCAAGGCTCTTACGTACTTCGACCCTCGGCTACACTTGACATTGTGTGGACGAGGCACTTCTATTTCATATCTTAAGGTGAAGGCGATTCGAAAAGGTTCACCTTGCCTATAACAAGCATCGAATCAATCATAAATTATTATTCGAAACGTGGCGTGTTCAGGTTATATCTGAACAACACATCACATAGTCATGGAACCGTTTAATTATAAGGATTTTTTTTAGGATTTGCTTCAAAGGCACTATATGTAGATAGTGCCACCCACGAAAGCACGCCAGATCATTTTGACAACATTTAATGATATAATAAATAAGAATTACGTAATATTCAAATATTTGTCACACCTCTCTCGTATCCCCCGCGCTTTCCTCAATCAAAGATGGGCGTTGCGTGTCTTCGTGAATGACTCTATCTATAATTGTCTTTGTATAAGTAAATCAGACAGTTATATATTTTTTCTTTTCTTTCTTTGTATATTCATGGGAAATGCTGCAAATGCCTGGTCGGGGCAGGCGGAAACCAATGTGGGATAACGTTTACTCGACCTTGGAACTGATTTATCGGGAGACGGGGAACGCAATGCGGCATTCTCGGAAGGCTGGCCTTGAGTTCGAGCGATGTCATCATTCATGTTCTCACACCCTCCTTTCGTTCCTTTGGTTGGCTGAATGCTCCTAAACAGATTTTCTCTATAATATGCCTGCTTCAACATTTTCGCGATATCCATTTAGTTCCAGACAGACCTTATCAGAGGTCAGAGTTTAAATGCGGGGGTGTAACACAGGGTAGCTGTCTACCTGTGTGGGTAGTCAAGCTTTTGTATTGGGCGTAGGCGCTACGTGGGCGGGCGGAGCTGCCTCGGGGTGAATTTAAGTGCCTTAATATTAAATGCTTTCATTTTTGGAATGCATCCCACGTACGTACGTACGTACACAAATACCTGCCTCAGAGCGAAGCGTACAGTAGGCTGATATAAAATGAAATTTATTTATTATACTGACACACGACAATGCACATTCGAAAGTAATATTTTTTATGAAAGGTACACCATATTTTTAGGGTTCCGTAGCCGAATGGCAAAAAACGGAACCCTTATAGTTTCGTCAAGTCTGTCTGTCTGTCTGTCTGTCTGTCTGTCTGTCTGTCTGTCCGTCCGTATGTCACAGCCATTTTATTCTGTAACTATAAGCATTACACTGTTGAAATTTGGTAGCAAGATGTATCCTGTTAACCGCTTACCGATTCTCACACAAAAAATAAAAAATAATGTCATTTAAGGCGGGGCTCCCATACATGAAACTAAAACCAAAAAAAATTTTTTTAGTCAAACCTATGCGTGTAGTGTGTCTATGGATAGGTCTTTTAAAATGATATTAAGGTTCCTAAAACCATTTTCTTATAAAGTCTAACGATTCTTAGCTATCTGCTTCCAAAGTGGTAAAATGGGCGTCCCCCCCCATCTAACTTCCAAACCAAGAGAGTCTAAATTTTGAAAAAAATATATAATATAGATCGTAACAAACACTTTCAACGAAAATTGGTTCGGACGAGATCGAACGAGTAGTTTTTGAGATATAACACATTTTCAACAACCGCAAACATAACTTTGTACTTCATACAAACACTATGAAAAACAAAGTTATATTTGCAGTCAACAAAATATTGCGGTATTTTACTAAGTAGAAGTAAGTGGATTCCCTTATTCACTTAAAGTTGGCACGGAACCCTCAGTGCGCGAGTCCGACTCGCACTTGGCCGGTTTTTTTTTCTTTTATTTATTATCAAGCATTGAAATTAGGTAGGTATCGGTATAATAATTAATTTTACATAGGGACAGTGTAATGTGCCTAGATGCGTACATACCAGTTTATATGTTACGTAACCTTAACGACGTACATACATACAAGGGGAGGGCAAACAAGTAGACGTTTCAGACTCCAGCGCGGTCCGTTATGTAATATTCAGAGCCTCTGCTCTGATTGTCTAGTTCTTTGTCGGCGATACCATCTCATCCCTATATTTCTGCTTCCTTGAACTTTACAAACAAAATGATGTTGGACTTTGGATTACATTTTCTTAGTTATCCATGACTTTCCTTTCAACGTATACCTGTGATTAGTACCGTTAGGCAGATTTTAATTCTAGTGTCTATGTATTCTGCATCACGATGAGTGGAGGTCATTTATATATAGAATAACTGAATGCTGGCATAATGACCGGTTTTAAAATAGAGTTTCTATATTTTCCACGAAAACTGAGATTATCAGATAAATTTGTTTCGTATGGTTTCAATCAAGCTCTAGGTACCTACGCCTGAAATATATGTTGGTATAAAGCTCCGTTACCCGGCGGAACTGCCGAAGCGATGATTGAAATTTCACAAATATGCGGCCGGCAAGGTTTATTTGCGAACTCTACACTGAAAGAGCGTGGAGTTATTTTTACTTCCCTACCCGTGGTGCATTTTAGGATGAAATAAATATATATATTTGCTGGACATTGACCGCGAGTGGAAGAGCGTTTTAGTATTGCACCACTTACGCACGTGTACTTGAACAAAAACTTCTTTGTTTTGTTTGTTTGTTTGTTCTATCCTTAAAGCGCATTCTGCTAGGGAAATTTAGTTTAGTCTGGGTCGCGCTGAGCGTGTCGGTCAACACTGTCGACATACTTTTATTAACACTAAGGGGTGGAGCTTGGGTAATCGCCAAATGTCAAATCTTGGAAGACTTTTGTCATAGTAGTACCTAGTCTCGTTTCATAATTTCATTGTGTTAACATCAATGGCCATGATTGAGCCTTATAATATGTATGATGAAAAAAATATTTCCCTTCGAGTATAAAGACTAACAAAGTAATTGCAGAGTTTGTTTGAAATCATTGTGGCGGTCTACCTTTGATTTAACGCGTTCAAGATTAGTGGATGATTCATTACCATAGTAAATGATTCCTATTAAATAATTAGTGATCATTTGTTAAGTATCTTTCTGCTTTAGTAACAGCAAAATTCTAAGGTTTTTGTATGATTTAAAACTTAATGTTTTATATATTTGCCATCAATACGATAAAAATTTTAAAATATTTTTTCCCGAGATAAGGTGGACATTATAGTTTTATATATTTAGAGATGATGTTAGTGTTTTCAGCTTAAAAAAAGTTTAGGTGTTGGAAAATTATCGTTATAAATCTGCTCTTCTAATCTTTATCGCGTTCACTTGTTTGTGGACGAAGTTGTTAATCTAGGTAAAACCAATAGGGTACATTGTGAAATACTGGCTAACTCGCGTCCGTGAAGAGTTATTGTATCACAAATATTGGTTCTGTTGCAACAAACCTACATTTATAGTTGTATTGTTAGCAGCGTAAACTTTAGTTGTTGGTACAGATAATATTCGAAATTATTACGCGAACGCAATGTAGAGCAGTAATTTACTTAAATCTAAGATAACGTGGTTGTACCTTTGCTCCAAATAAATACTTTAAAAAAAATAACGGTTTGTCTGCTTGTCGTTTAGGAAATGAATAATTTTTTTTTATTCATTATTATATTTAGGGCTGATTTTCCAACGTCAAAAATGGAATAATTATCAAATAAATACGCATAATTTAAAAAGTCACCTATTTGTTAGCAATCATTTTTCTAAATGACATTTTAAAATCGGTGGTTAATACTTATTCTTAAGTCTGATAAGCCTTATTTGACGTTGGAAAAATCGGCCCTTTATGATTTCTATCTAACACCATTTGCCACTTAGGTTGAATTTGACCAAATATAGGTTTATTACACGCGCGTTACTATACGTAACATAATTTGTTCCTAGATTTTATACTCGAATAACTCAAATAATGAACTGATAATGATTGAACTGTATTATTATCTTGCAAATCCTCAGACAAGAAAATCGCTATGGGCAAATCAATGCGCATCAAATCAGTATTGTGGTAGAATGGTGTGAAAGTAAAAATCCTGTCAACTAAAGCTAGCTGTGAAAGTTTTGAATTTGACAAAACATTCTGACATAATCAATCATATGGCAAGCAGACGTCATTACTTTATACTTGAGTTAGCTCTTATTTCACGCAACACGGCGGGTATAAGAGTTACCTCTAGAAAAATTTAAAATCGATCTACGGATTAGCCGATTGGCACACGCATACTAGAGGTACAATAAATGTTTGACCCGAAGTACCCAAAAACCCCCAACCTTCCTAAGATTTATTTAGGTACTTCAGGTCTTGCGTCTACACAAACTAATTAATGTTCAGATATTAAGGGTAGCTTGTAGTGCATAGAAGTAAATGATATTTTATCTGTTCAGAAGTATTTGGTAACCTTGTCTGCTACAAAGTATCTGACGGTGACTGTACCAAAAGGCCAAACTGTGAATCGATTTGAGGTTTTTTTGCATACACCTTCGACTATTAGTGGCATAAGCCCTCTTTTTATACTTTAAACCCATAATAATAATAAAAACGAGAGCGCATTCGGTCGTATACTCTTTTTTGCAATAATAATAATATAATTTAGTTTGGCAGAACAGTTTTAGCATAAACTTTTTTGCACTAATTTTGATATGCAGAATGTTCTAAACCCATAATGGTTTTATTGGCATAACTTCAACTTGCCATAACTGTGCTAAGCATAATTTTAATCAGCATAAATTTTATTTATCATAAAAAATAAAAAGAGATGTATCCATAACATTTAAAGTAATAAATAGACTAGAAGAAATTAAGTGTTTCATATGGTTCAGGTTTTGGATGATGCCCTGTTTTGATTTAAGCTTATACGATCACTAACATAAAAATAGATTGTAACGGGATTGCTACCACTCAACTTATTATTTTCGAGTTCCCAAAATAATAAGGTACAAACAAGATAGCAATCCCGTTTCCATTTAGTCTAATGCCCTGTTCGATTCTTCATCAATATGTTCCTGAAAATATAGTAAAAATCGTGAAAATAATGCATAATCCTCTCTCTAGGTATCGACTACCTTTTTTGACGATACCTATCGATGATAAAAGTATGTTGGTTCATAATGTCAGTAGATCCAAAAAAAAATTGAAATCCATTCAACCATCGTTCTTCAAAGTGCTTCTCTCTAAGTTTTACTTGTAGAAAATTTTAAAAATAATCCTCTGAAAATACTAAAAAAGTAATTTAATAGTTTTTAGTGCCAATTAATTTTATTTATGCGTAGTTTACTGGTACTGGATACAGACCGCTATTGATAGGTCGCTGTGGAAAACTGTAAGAGTGACCTATGTTCAGCGGTGGACGTCCTTTGGCCAATAATGATGATGATGCGTATTTTAACCGACTCCATAAAAATTACGTTATTTCAGCAAACATTTTGTAAGTCTTAGCATCCTCGGATTAAATAGCTAGTATACAGAAAAAGGTTATTTGATGGCTCCCACAAAACGCTTCGCTTCAAAAGGCTGGTTCATATGTTTCGCACATGTTTTTTTTCCTATTTCACGAAAGAATATAAATATTATTGGAAAATCTACAAGATATCAAAAATTGCACGACATGTCCTTTTCTTTAAGCCATTATCGAAAATTAAACTGTATACATACATTTATGACTTTTAATCATTAAGTCAATGAGGTGAAATGCCAATATTTTTTTTAATGATTAGTAACCGTTATTCTAAAAACTTAATAAATACTTAGTCTGTTTTTACGAATGTTATGATCGGCGTCATCGCGATTGTTTACAAAAAGAATGACTTAAATCTTGTCTTCAAAAACAGAAAACACTTGTCACTCATAATAAAGAAGGAAAATTCCAGCCTTAGGTATTTTAACTGATTCCTAAACCAATGCGATAAAATAAAGATCGATCTATCTACAATCGATACCATAAATTGATCAAATCGACCAATAAATGTACGGTTTTGGTAAGCCCACATTTGAGCATGAACATTAACGAATAGAATCACGAATTTGTCATACAATATAAATTGAACGTCTTCTCCCATGCCGATGCATCTATGTAGTACTTGAACATGATCATATTCTTAAGGAATGTTTGATAAATTATATCTCCAAGTCATGATGAAGTAGGTACTTATTTTGGAAATAAAGTTAATTTGTTTTAGGATGTATACTTTTCTAACATGTATATGTATGTATGATAAGAACGAATATAAAAAGTATTTTAACCCGAGTCTTAACGTGTTTTGTTGTTATTCGTATTATGTAATATTTTGTAAGTAGTTGTCTGCAGCAATCAATATTCTGATTCAGCTATCTTGAAATTGCATGGCATATCAGCATTGATAATGGGGGTTTACTTATCGGCTCCCTGATTTCCCTAACGATTCTCATGATCGATTTTGAAGTTGCGTGAAATTATCCGATCCATCAATTGGTTTGCTATGCTTTCAGCTTCGCAGAGAAGCGTACACAATGTTATCTTATCTGTTAAGTAAGGTACCAAGTTATATACAGTGTGTAGTGTAAGAGCGGTTGTTGATACGGTAAACCATGTTGGTCTCAGGTACGCGTCGCACGTCTCTGCCAGCCGCTCTCCATTTGGACGGCTGCTCTACTTCGATACACAACAAAGCCTTTGACGAGGTAAGTGTAGGTTTATTACCTGTGGTAGAGTCACTGAGTTCTTGAATGCAATTTTTACCTTTTTAATGCATGATAGCTAAATACTTGGTACTCAGATGATAAAAATATAAATAAATTAATATGCGCCAGACATACTGCTGTGGTTTCGAAGACAGGAATGTTCTTCTTTGTGTTACGAATACCAGAAAGACAACGATAATGACAGGGAAATGTATATTATATGTATGTGTTATGTTCTTTGTGTACTTATGAAACTAGTTTTGTTATGGAAATTCCTTTGTGTGTCACGCTCGCTAATAATGGACACTATTGTTAGATAAAATAATTTACGTCTAGTTAATCGTGATGAATTTTAAAGATCAGATAGTAAATATATCAATTGAAAAATAATTTTACTTTCATTGTTTTTCTGGCCTGACCAAAATGACTGAGGATAAGATTTTGAAGTAGATTGGGCTCATTAGTATAACAAAAATATCGTACTATTTATATTTTATCACAAAGCAATAGAAGATGATGCGTTGAACGTATTCTTTTAAATAGCACTTTTAAAAGAAAAACAACAACACTGGGTATTTATTGATATCCAAATTATATTATTGTTTTCGAGATTGCTTACAATGAGAATTGAAAGTTATTTTAGTCAGCGTTGAATAAGCTAATACACCTCATATTGTAGTCATATTAGTGGCGCCTATTATACAAGGGGAATGTTTTGTTCGATCCTGCGTCACCGAGAATATTGAATGATTTAATCAATAAATATATCTCTCGCCCTCCCGCCTGTTCGACTTGCTCAGATGGTAAATAAAGGACGTGGGTGTAATTCAAAGTTCAAATCTATTAACGCTTTCTGGACGCTTCTTATCAAAATATATTTCGTCGTTTCGTTATGATATGAAGGGCACTAATTGTAGCCTACAAAAAAATGCGAAATAAACAAGAAATTTATTCACAGAAAAACAAATGGTTGAAGTCTGTTAAAAATTGATTCATTGCGTAATGGATTTAGTGCTCAGCTCTCTTATTTTATCTACTCTACTCTGATACTTGAGTTAGGTAATATGAAAAAAAATCTTCACTTATTTATTTTTATTAAAAAGATACACCACCAGTTTCCATATTGTTCACACTTAACTAAAGTAACAATGACAGTGTTTGCTGTCTTATATGTAGACCTATTAAAGCCGTACACAGCATTGTAGTAAACAAAACAACATTAATGAAATCAATTACACTTAAGGACAATTTTCAAATTATGGTTATAAAAAAGGTTTCAAAAGAGGTGGTTGTCGTAAATTAGCAATTATTTGTCAGTATTTGATTGCTTTTAAGTTTGGCAGTTGTTTGTTTTGGCTGAAGTGTTTTCTGGATTCTGCTCCATTTGCGGAAAATTATTTTTGTTTTGGGTACTATTTCAGGAACCCTGGTTTCTATTTTCATCATTATCAACATTCGATTTGGTATTTTTGGGTATATTGGTTTTGTCTTGAATATGCAGACCAGAGTGTACCACAGAATATGATTCTGTTAATAAATAAAGGTGGTTACTTTACGTTTTGTTCAGGTATTGTTTAGAAACGAGAGAATCTAGATTATTTTAAGTACAAATTTTGTGCTTTGTTAGTTGATACAAGAATACAGCAATAAAATAGCGAGGAAGAGTTCGCACGCGCTCATTCGCATGGTCTGTCTGGTTTCAACCGGTTCTAAAACACAACGGGCAAAATTTTCGAGTTTTTGTTGACAACGTTTGGATCTCATTTTTTATTCTCATCAATAACGTCTGCTGTAGACATTTTATCACTTATATATTAGGTTTTACGACTTAGATGCCTCTATCAAATCTGACGGCTTGCAATAAGAGTAACGTTTATGTTAATTATGTTTAAATTCCGTCTTTTTTCATCTAATGTTCGGGATCCCCTATTTTTCAAAAGGAAACAAGTGCTTTTATGAAATAGTGTAGGTCAAGTAGAGTTCGTTTACTGGTAGTGGTCGGACAGGTAGGTCCAAACAAGGGGACGTCGTGTCCGAGACAATGTTCCCGAGTGGTGGTCGGTCGGGCCGGGCGGGCGCGGGCGGCCTGCTTGCAGCTGTGTGCGCGAGCTCGCGTCGCGGGCTCGACACACAATGAACCGCTGCGCAACATTGATTCGAGGTTCGTGCGCGATCGTCTCTCTCAGTCACCAGTGCGCAACGCGACGAGAAGCAAGTGTTCAGCGCTGACTAGCGCTACTTTTATTTTTTGCGTTATTTTTTTTTGTGCAACTCTTGAGCTTATACAGAGAAAACCTGTTCTACATTGCTCATGCATTACTTTTCTGTGAGCGTCAGAGATTTGCATACTGTTACTGTAAAGTCGTGTTACATCGCTTGGAACTCTACTTACTTTTGTTCCTGTGTGTTGAGTAATATACTGTGTCAGTTGTAGTGTTTGTGCTTGTGATAGAATCGGACGATTTCATCGCGAACGTGTTCCAATTTGGGATTTCACCACGAGCGGGCTCAAGGAAGTTTATAGTCAAGTGAGTTGAATGAAACTAGAGCTGTTTTACTGTTGTTATATTGGTTGCCAGATTGCATTGATTTTATGTTCTTTCTTCTTATTTAGTTTTTATTTCTGACTGTTCTGGCGTTTCTGTTGTGTTTTAAAATTGTTTTATTGTACTTAATGTGCACTCATCTTTATCGGTGCGTATGGTTTGATTAAAGTCTGCTTGATGGGTCGGGCTCGCGTGAGCCGCGAGCGCGTCGTGCACCACCACTTTACCGTGACCACGTCACGACTGCGAGTTATCTTCGCCGCGGAGCGAGCGCTGCTGCGAAGTGCCGAGCGCCGCTCTAGAACGACCGCTCTTATCTCGCCCGACCTCGACACAGCCGTGCTGTCCTGCCGAATCAATTTGATGTTCTGACATAAAACCGTTCGCTACACGTGTATGTGACGCCGCTCATCAAAATATTACTGAAACCCGCAAACCACATAAAGTCGGCCGTTACATGGGTGCTAAACTTGACACAATCCGGATACACCAAATAATATCTATTTTCCTCATCGTCACATTAAGATCTTTATTTACAACTTTTGCCTTCAAAATTGTAACTTGTGAGTTTCCCGTAACCTTTTCGGGATTGTTTCCGCAATTTATCAACGTGGTAGTTAAATGCGGGCCGCTTTTTTATTTACTGAAAATTGTTAAGTTCGTGGTAACAATTTGTTCGTAATTTTTTTTAACGTCCACCAGGGGTGGATTGTTAAAGAAATTTACAACTGTCTTATTATAACTGTAATATAAGCACAACAAATACGCAAACCAGAAGAGCTGTAGAAAATAAAGGCAAGCCTTGAACGATTTTTAGTAAGGCCAGCTTGTTTTGCTGCAACTATTATAAAACATTCAAATGAAGGAATTTATTTCATCCATATTATTGTGAATTCGCTAAACATTTGAAAGGTAACCGTACAAAGGTTAGGGTAACCGGTTACTTACACAAATCACAACACTATTGACGTCATTAATACGTATTCATAATTTCAATATTTAGTTCATATTTATTAACTTGCGTATCTTTAACAAACTGGTGCCCAGTTGTTAAACTGGAATTTGATGAATATTGATACCAATGGAATTCTGTGGTAGATGTTAAGATGTACCAAAGTCAAAATTTGCTAAAGATTGTTTATTTATAGTTTTAATCAACAAATCATTAGAATGCGTCTGTCATCGATTTGCCATCATCACGTTTACCAACTCACGTATAAAGATTACATTATATTACTTTGTAACTTAACAGACTTTGAGGGATTTCTTACACGGGGCGCGGTCTGTGGTCCGGTCTTATTTGCCATTGCTTTATCTTTGAGACCCACCCAAACGTAGGTATTCCTGAAATGGTTATTCTTTATTATTATGCATTATTTTGTTCCATCCAATACGCCCTTCGTAATTTTTCGGCAGTCTTGGCCAGTCTTTGCTGAATCTTCATAAATATTTTAGCCGAATTGTTATGATGTTATGATGGATTTATCACATTTCTGTTTTGAGTTGGTCAACAACTGATACATTACAAAATTGATGATGTTAACTGACATACTTGAGACGATTCTTTGAACATTAGTATTCATATCACTGACAACCGTTTCCCTTTCCTGTCGTGCACAAATCGTGTCGTTTTGCTGTATTGAACTTGCCGACAGTCTCCGGTTTAGTGCGTGTAGGTATTGGTGAGTTTCTGAACGGACTTTATGCTAAATCAGCTGTCGAAAGTGTAAGGTCACGTCCAGCGTGCGTTGCCAGTTCTGCAGCATGTGCGACGCATGCGCAGTCGACTCAGTGAAAGTGCCCCTGCGCAGGGGACCTGTATCTGTGCGCCGCTACCACCCGCCTTGTTGTATGTCGTAAGCCAGTGTCCGACTGTAGAGCTCTAGAAAGCTCGGTGGAATTTCTCAGATTAAACATTATTCTTGCTTTATTCCACCTTCGTTGCGTAATTTTGTCTTTACAATAAAATGATTGAGCTTCCTTATAATTAAAGCCTGACAATGAATTTTTTAGACTGCTAAGTGTTTTAATGAAAGGAACGTTTTATAAAGACAACTTGTGAGGTTAAGTTATTTGAGTTTACTACCAGAGGCGCCTTTTATTCGCGCCTCATTATGTACAAGGTGCGAGTTCTGTCCTCGAAAAAACCTGAATGCATTTTAATTATCGGCCATATCAGGCCTTTCGTTCTAGTTGCAAATGTCTCGTTTGAGTGACGTGTGACTTGATGCACCAATTAGTAATCAGTTCAATATAGTAGTATCTTCAAGTAATTGATGGCTAGCACCACTGATATAAAGCTGGCACTCACACAGCGATTGGCGTGTGTGTGACTCCACTTTGAGCGCATGCTGTCCCACGTGACTGACCATTGTACGAGTAGTTTTTGGTTTACTAGACTGCTTCTCACACGCGTCTTAATGGAATTTTAATCTGTAACACATGTTTTGCATACCCGTTCGATTCTATTAATACCAAAACCCTTCAAGAACTATTATGTCTGCTAAACCAAACACACTGACTGCAGTTACTGCTTTAACAGTACTAAACAACAACAATACTAAAAACTACTAACAAATACACATTGTAATAAATAGCAATGGACTTTTTTGATAAATTAATTTAAAAAATAACTTGACGTTTACTCATTACATATTACATAACTCGGATGACAATAACTTCCGGCTCACTCTACGACCTTCGATAGGTCAAGCTCAAGGTTAATTTACAGAAAGTATTTTGTATACGCCGTCTGTAATATATTATATTTTTTCAGAATTTATTTTCAATTTTGTACTATAATTTAAATTTCGAGAATTGATTTAATTTATTATATTTTTTTATTATTATAATATTATGCATGAAATTCAAATTTTGCCAACAGTGTCGTAGAAAAATATGCAGGTTTCCATGAATGAAAATGATGAGTCAGTCCTTTGGCTGCCGCTGGCTTTCATTCAGATAGAGCGAACAAATGAACAACATCGCCCTGATTCCCGCCAAGGATGATACGATGAACGATTTTTGTCTCTCGGCACAATAGTTTTAAAAATATACTCGGAAAAAGTCCAATGACTTTTGCAGATTTCAATTCCGACGATTTTATGAAGACCAGTTAAAAATAAATCGCCTTTAATATCTTGGCGCCGCAAGGAACACACGGATATAATAGGTGTATGTTATTGATTTGGTTTCGTGAATCATCTACTATATTCAATTTGTTTTGATCGAGATATTTTGTTCCAGGAGTTTTATTACGCACTAGTTGGCAGAAGATGCCATTTCATAACTTGCAGCTGATGTCTCGTGACTCTTGCGTGGGTTTACAAATGAAATGGTGTGTTAGCTGATTTAAGTTGCTTCGCATGCTTGTTTGCATTCGGTATACCCTTGTTTGACCTACTGACCTGGCAGTCCTAGCATAAACCTATTTCAAACGTGCTAACTCTACATATTTTATAGAAGTCGATACTGTTTTTTTGAAATTGAACCCTAGTTGAACGCATTTCAAGCTCATAAATAACAAAGACGTTTATTATCCATAACAGCTTTGAACACAACAATAATTAACATAGAAAAAAACACCGGAATACGTCTAAGGTCCTAGGCCTTATCTATACTAATACTAATAATATTATAAAGCTGAAGAGTTTGTTTGTTTGTTTGAACGCGCTAATCTCAAAAACTACTGGCCCGATTTGAAAAATTGTTTTTACGTTGGATAGTCCATTTATCGAGGAAGGCTTTAGGCTATATAACATAAAGATACGACTCATAAGACCACAGCAGAAATGAAAAATGTTGCGAAAACGGGAGAAAGATATTCCTTTTCAGAGCTTCCGCTGCATACGCTGCGGAAACCGCTTAAGTTACACAAAAATCATGTATGACAGGATTGTTCAGCATTAAGAGTTCTAATAAAGTCCGCGACAGCATATGTCTATCTTTAATGGTTGACTTACTACAACCTATTTTATGTTAATCAATTTGTAAAAAAAAATATGCATTATTTTTAGAGGTGTATTATACACACAGGTATTTATTCTTATCAAAATAAATACATTCATCATCACGAGCATTACATTTAGAACCAAGTTGCCCTTTATATCATTTGATTTCAATAAATATCTTAGCAGCTATCACAGTTTTAACATAACTCCGGACAAAAATAATGTTCGCAGCTTAAAAGTACAACGTTCGCTTGCGCTAATATATTATAAAGCTGAAGAGTTTGTTTGTTTGAACGCGCTTATCTCAGGAACTGCTGGACCGATTTGAAAAAATATTTCTGTTGGATAGCTTATTTATCGGCTTATTTATGACGCTGCGACGGGAGGGGAGGGAGCAAACTCAAAACGCGCGGACGAAGTCGCGGGGGACCGCTAGTTGTTGTTATAAAGCTTGAAATGCGTCGGCCTCGGCACGTCAATGTCACAAATATTTTGTAATGCATCCTTTGTAGGGTCGAATATACACAATGGCATTGTATTATATACATTAAAATTCCATTATGTAATAGAACATTTCAAGTTTGTATCATGTATAAGTATGTTAAAATACTTATTCCATTGGAATAAAGTTTTTCATTATGCACTCATTTTTTCCTTCTATTGAATGTTGAATAAGTAACCATTAAACCTTGATTTCTTTGTCTTGCATCGTTGGGCTTGGATCTTATTTCCTTATTGGGCAATAGAGGGTATTTTACTGTAGTCTAACTAACGGTCAACAAGTCTTGTAGCTACGACGAATCTTTTGTTAATACAAATGTTTAGTTTATTTCGTAACTGTGACGTCGTTTAGTATCGAAGCAGGTTGCTTGTCGCAGTAGCGCGAGAGCCGCCAGTAATATTTTAAACTGTTGTTATATGTCGTATTGTAATATCGGGTTTTAATCTTATTGAAACTGACCCTATCCGGTTCCAAATGACCTGTTATCTTACGTTTTATGAGTAGTGTCCAATGTTCACTGTTGATCATTTTATCAAGGGACGTGTTAATATCAATACAAGATTTGGTTATTATTATGAGCAGAAGTGACGTTATCAAAACTCCATAAAATACTCATGGTTTATTGCCATATCCTTTTAATAATTAGTAACGTGAAACCTACGTCACATCATGTGATTGTTTATTTCGGTCCTTGCAAAGTCTACATTTTGAGTCAGTAGTGGTGGTTTAAGAGTTATTATTGTTTTGATCTGGCCGTTTATTTTCGACCTGCTATATTTGTTGCTCTCCCGTATACGTATGCTTGTCGTGTTGCACTCTGGTTCGCTGACATGGCAGCAGGCGATAACCGGGGCGGGGCTTGCGCGTCACGAATACCCATGGATCGCTTCTAATTTGGTGACGCCGCCAGGCGCTGGCAGCCGCACTCGGGAGACGTCGGCCGACGCAACCGCGAGTCCCGTACGCCTCGGACTGACGGAGCGCTCAGCTCGTGCGTCACAATACTCCTCGACGATATAACAGAAGGAAGCCTACCACGTGCGCATTGGCAATGAACGTGAAACAACACAAAACATGTTTGTTCGCACGAGTTAATATAAGCTGTTTATCATTTTACGTAAAAACATGTTGCTTCAATGCTCAGCTTTCACTTCCATTATGTAGCGATTTGATTTTGTATGGAGCATAACCGAATGGATTGTCATAACATTAGCGTGTAGGGTACGATTTCCTAAAAGTGGAACGTTCTGGAATATTCTACTATCCACCTCTGCACTACAGTATGCCCTTGTCGCGATCGTGACTTGTCGTGGCAGCCGCAGGCTAAAACAAAATTAATCGTGGCGGGTGCGCCAATCACAACCACTCACGGTCCGGTTCCTGACCTGGCGTCCACTGATTGCAACTAGTTCTCAGCGCACGCAGACCCGTGGAAACCACTGAGCTCTCTCTTTGTTATAAATCCAATCTAACTGCCAATTGAAAAAGGTCATGTCAATTTGGACTCTTGCTTTCAATTGTGCTTTAGCTTTATTCTATTCCTTCCCTCTTTTATCTACGAGTATGTCCATTATCAAACAAGGTTGGTGTCAAAGACACTCGCTTTTCTACGTGTAACTGATAGACGAATGTTTAATTATGCTGCTAACCTCACAATATGATAATCTTACATCATCGGTGACTTTGAATCATTAGCGCCTACGTTGATTGCAGTAGGTCAGTTATTATGTGAACTTACAATAAATAAACGTAGTATGAGCACGCATCGATCACGTCGTATTATTAAGAGAATAATAGAGATGTAATAACTAATTAATTATAATTCTCGGAATAAGAAGTTATTTATTTTGTAAAAAGAAAAACTATTTTTAAGTAATGCATCAGTTGAACCGTCTAAGCTTCATTTTTTTTTATCATTATGTTTTGAAACATTCAAATCTGCACATATCCGTAGTTGTAAACGTGTCTCGCCATTATCATCATAGACATAAACGAATACAATATTTGATTAGCCCATAAATGATATCTTTAATTTAATGTCACTTAGTATTCATTTATTATTTGTGTCTTGCTGTTTACGTTTTGTCTGTTTTGTATAAGCACATGATTTTCATGGATACGGACATATTTAATTAAACAATGCTATACGGAAATTCCAGAAATAACATGATTTCAAACATCAGTTTCTTTATTATACGAGTATGTGGATCTATACACTTAACAAACTACTATGATTTTGAAAGAGTTGATGATAACTGGTTCATGGATCGCCAGCAATTAATGATTATCAAATTATTTTCTGATTTTTACACCCTTCTGTGCTTCTGTGGACGGCTCGGGAGAAACTAAAACAGATGAGAGATGAGTAAATAGTAAAAAATATCGTTTAAAAGACGACTGTCCTCTAAAATGGACTGCTAATTTGTTTACTAATTATGTCATTGGCACTGCACCAAAGTAATTCAAAATTGTTGTTTTCTTCTTAGTAGAAGATCTTCTTTCTTAGTAGACAAATCGCAATGTTTATAAGGTAGGTAGGTAGAACATTGCGATTTGTAATTTAAATGCAGTCTGATCTGAATACTCGTAGTTTTACTCCGGTGTTTGAGGTTGTTTTTGGGTACGGTAGCATGTCCATTAATTAGTAGAGCTTACAATAATATTTTGTCACTAACGAAGATGTCGTCACCACTCTTGAATTAGCAGCAAAGTAGTTGGCATTCAAGTTGTTAAAATAATAAGCCATATTTTTATTTCCTCTTGAAAGAACTTCATGAATGAGGCACCAGTATATTAACTTTTTATTTCTTTACAGTATTTTCCCTAATAATAATTGTTTAAGAACTCTCCCTTCTAAAAGAGTGTAAGTACATGGGGTCGGATGTTACGCGGTCATGTATTTGATATTTTCGATTTAAAACAAATATTTCTTGTTAATAGTGTTGTGACATGGTGGTCTGTTGCAATTGTAGAAGAAAGATGTCGACGTCTTTTTCCGCTAGAGGGCGCGGTGGTGTAAACATTGTTTTGGTTTATGTCCGTTGATTTTAGTGCTATAATAGTGTAAATACGGTGACAACTTAGACAATCCTATGATAAAATAGTGCCGAACAGTGAAATGCGTAACCATAAGTGTTATCAACTAAAAACAATATCGGGAAGTTAGTGATTATTGACAATTATAGTGCGGCGAAATGGTGGACGACATCGAACTATAATGAGGAAACCCTAAGTGTAGAACCCTTAGTACTCGTGCGAACACTCTAGTTTATCATTAGTAGCAACGAAGCAATAGACTGTCTGTAGAAATAATAGTTAAAAGTGGAAAATAATATCACATAACCTAAAAGCTAAATTATGCTAAGTAATTGAGGAATAATTTAAGCAACGGCTAATGCCATCTAGTGATAAACTACTACATCAGAAAGTATACGGGAGTGAGATATCTGACGTCTTGAAGAATCACTTGCAAAGCAACTTAAAGTGTCATTAACCAATACCAAAACAGTTCTGCAATATATCGACAGAGGGCAGTACAAGGCATCACTACATAGTACAGCGCTAATCCAACGGAGGGCGCTAACATGATGGAAATGGAAAAACTTTTAAAAGAACTAAGATTAGATATAAAAAAAGATACAGAAAAATCATTAAATAACTTGGAGGCCAGCATCACTAGTAAAATCAATGAAAAAATAGACCAAAATTTTAATCTACTGCAAGGACAACTCGAGCAAATCAAGGAAAATAATTCAATACAAGATAAACGAATCAGCGCCATAGAAAAACAAATAAGGCAAAGAAATCTCATATTATTCGGTGTACCAGAAGGCGAAAAAACGTATCATGAGCTAGAACAAACTGTTTTACAAATAATCCAAGACGAGCTAAAGTTGGAATGTGATAGAACAGAACTAGAGATGGTTCGAAGAATGGGAAAATACTTAAAAGATAAAGTGCGACCTATTGTAATAACGTTTACAACATATGGCAGAAAAATAGCAATATTGAAAAACAAAAAATATATACAAATGAAATCTTTTTATATAAAAGAAGACTTCCCACCTCAAGTTCTGGAAATAAGGAAAGAATTACAAGAGCAGTTAAAAGAACATAAGAAAGCTGGAAAAATCGCCTATTTGCGTTACGATAAACTTATAGTCCTAGAGCCTCCTAATAAAGACAGCAGCGGAACAGAAGAAGAAAAAATAAACCATACCGAAGGGGACAAAACTAGGAAGAAGAGGGAATTAGAAATATCTCCTCCAAACAAGACAAGCAATATATACAGGAACATTAGACAACAGGCAGCAAAAAAGAATAAGACTCAAACGAATAAAACAGAAAAAAGCCAAAATTCCATGGAAAAATTCTTCACTAAACGTAACATCAAGTCAACTGAAACACTGGGAGAAGAAGAAGAAGTTCTCTTGACTTCGGACCATCCAAGCGAATAGCAATTAAGACTGCCGCTCCAGAATAAAGAAAACACCGCACCCTCCAAAACTAAAAATGAAATGAAAAACATACAAATTAATACAAAACCACAAAAACCTCCCCCAGTACGGCTTGTCACCGCGGGGGTTGCAGACTACTACCCTCCATACCAAAAAAATAAATACTATATCTGTACATTCAATCTCAGATCACTGGCAAATGAAACAAGAGTTGTAGAACTGGAATACGCAATATCGAAAATTAATTGGGATATTATCGGTATAGCGGAAGTAAGAAGACTAGGTCATAAAATTGAGGATAGAGGAAAATATGTTCTCTACTACTATGGTAAAACAAAAGGAGAAAAAGGGGTTGGATTTTTAGTAAAGAAGCAACACAAAACAAATGTGCAAGATTTCATAGCGATATCCGAAAGAGTCGTTGTTTTACAAGTAGAAATATATGGAAAAAATACCTCTATCATCCAAGCGTATGCACCGACTAAAAAGGCCACCAATGAAGAAATAGAGAGTTTTTTACGCCGATCTAGAAAAAGCCATGAATAAATGCACAAAAAATATAATATTCTTGGGAGACATGAACGCAAAAGTAGGGAGCATCAAAGTAAACGAAGAATTAGTAATGGGAAGGTACGGATACGGAGAAAGAAACAATAGAGGGGAAATGTTTGTACAATTTTGCCTTCAATACAACTTAAAAATTGCTAATACCTTATTTAAAAAACCAAATAAGCTTAGATGGACATGGAAAACCCCTGACGGAAAATCGAAAAACGAAATCGACTTTATTGCTACAAACGTCACACAAAATATACTAAATATTAAAGTGATAAGTAAATTACAACATCATAGCGACCATAGAATGGTTAGAATTACACTAAATACTGAGAAACCCAAGAAGTCAAGAGCTCAATACCATGGCAAATCAAATAAAGCATACGAAACGATAAATGAAAATCTACCATCCCTCATTGACTCCGAAAATGAAAGCATACACGAATTTAACAAAAAAATTGAGTCATTCTTACTTAGAGGCAGTAATAAACAAACTGAAGACAAAGCTGAACAAAGAAACAGTGAAATTATGACAGAAGAAATAAAAAGTCTCAAACTTCAAAAATGTACGCTTAAAAACAAGGAAAATAAATCTAGAGAAGAAAGAAGTACCCTAAGTAAGCTATATAGAAAAATACATAAAAAAATAAAACAAAACATCAAAAAAAGGCGACTTGACATAATAAGCAAATTGCTGGAAGAGACAGGCGGTATAAAAAAGGCTTACAAAAAATTAGAAACTACCAAACATGTAATGACCCAGCTTCAAAACACTTCAGGAACTATCGTCACAAACAGGAAAGACCTAATAATGGTAGCTACTCAGTTCTACAAAAATCTATACTCAGTTGCATGTCAAAAAGGCGAGAATTTTATACCTAATAGACGGGAACAAGAACCAGTTCCACCTTTCTTAGAAAGCGAGATAGAGTTATCAATAAATAAACTAAAACCAGGAAAAAGTCCGGGACCGGACGGCGTGACAAACGAGATGATCAAAGCTGCCAAAGAAAAACTAATAAAACCCCTAACTTCCCTCTTTAACACCATCTTAAAAACGAAAGAGATACCGGATACATGGTCATGCTCTGAAATTGCTCTAATATATAAAAAAGGTGACCCTAAACTGATATCTAACTATAGGCCTATCAGCCTTATATCCTGCCTGTATAAAGTATTCGCATCAACCCTACTTAGACGCATAACAACAAAAATTGATGAGAACCAGCCTGTGGAACAAGCAGGATTCATGAAAAAGTTCTCTACCACCGACCACATTCACACCCTGAAAGTTATCATCGAACGGTTCACAGAATATGATCTCCCTCTATACGTCGCTTTTATAGATTACTCCAAAGCCTTCGATTCAATTTCGCATGATTCCATATGGAGGGCATTGGACGAGCAAGGATTAGACCAAGATTACATAGAACTCATTAAAGCGATTTACTTGAAAAGTACTACGAAAGTATGTTTAGACAAGAAAGGCCCAATATTTCAGGTCGAAAGAGGCGTTAAGCAAGGGGACCCCCTCTCCCCAAAGCTTTTTATCGCAGTCCTAGAGTCCGTTTTCCGGACTCTTGACTGGAGCGATATGGGGATAAATATCAACGGAAAGTACCTCTCACATCTCAGATTTGCGGATGACATAGTATTACTATCAGAAGATCCTTACAAACTGAACAGCATGATAAATTCTCTTGACCGCCATAGCGAAACTGTTGGGTTGCAGATCAACTGGGACAAAACAAAAATCATAACCAACGCAGAACAAATACCTATATCTATTCAATCAAAATCTATAGAATATGTCATAGACTACATCTACCTTGGACACCTTATATCAACTAAAGGCTGTACAGAAAAAGAAATCGACCGCAGAATAAAGAATACATGGAATAAATACTGGAGTATGAAAGAAATTTTCAAAGGAGCCATACCCATAAAATTAAAAACAAAGGCAATGAATATCTGCTTAACTCCAGTTCTTACCTATGCGTGCCAAACCTGGCCTCTCAAAAAGTCAATATTAAACAAAATAAGAAGCTGCCAGAGAGGAATAGAAAGAAGCTATATGAACATCAAACGGAAAGACAGAATAAAAAGCTCACTAATAAGAGAAAAGACAAAGGCGAGAGATGTAATCAGACACATTCTGAGACAAAAATGGAAATGGTCAGGTCATATACAGAGAGTCACCGACGAAAGATGGTCACAAACAGCAACAAATTGGTACCCAATATATAAAAAAAGAAGAAAGGGTAGACCTCTTAAAAGATGGAGCGACGATATAGTACAAATTGCCGGGAACTTGTGGCCGAGGCTGGCCAAAGACAGAGATACCTGGCACGGTCTGGAGGAGGCTTTTACCGCAATAGGCGGCCCTTACACCTAAAAAATAAAAACTAATTCTAATCTAAGCACAAACTAATTACTTCTAACAAATAATTAAGTTACATACAAATACACATATATAATTAATTTAAGGGATATAAAATAAAAGCTTATGTTATGTTATGTTATCAATGGTACTTGTATATCCATCAAGTATATCTACTTTTTATGCAATTTTACCTAATTTAAGTATTTCAACAGTAACCAAACAAAGCTGTACGTAGCATCTTTTCTTATTTAATATTATTATAAGTTTTAAAAAGAACTAAAATATTTTCACGTAACAACAAGTTTTAATCATATTTCGAATGAGGAATTATGATGATTATTTTGAATCTGAAGTAAAAATTCTTTTTTGAAATAAGAATATACTTTTATATATCTTCAATTTACCATACAGCAGGGTTTCTTAAGCATTTTCCAGTCACGGACCCCTTTAAGAATTCAAAAAATTCCACCGACTACGGAAAAATTTATTTTGGAAATGTAAAAAGAGCTTTTTTTATATTTTGTACGAGAATCGTACTTTAATTACACTTACTACTATGTTAATGAGAAAGTTGCTGCTGCTGCCTTAATTTGATTATTTATTTATTATTTATTAAATTGTGGGATTGTTTTCGAAAACGCAAAGTGCATGACAATTGCGACGTTCAAGCGAGTGCGACTTTTTCTTTTTATTGTCACCAGAGCGGATTCCCGCCTCGCGAAGATACGTAGCAGCAAATGGTATCAAAACCGACATTGGACGCTTGACAACAAGTATTCTCTTCTTGACTTAAAGAACTCCAAAACTAATTTTGAATAAATAAGTGTACCGTCTGACTCGCCACGGATTCTGACAGGGACCCCCTATGAGTTCGCGGAACCAAAAATCTTTTAAAAAAATACGTTTTTAGTAGAATCTAAGTCTAAGAATCTAATCTGAGTCTTGAAATTGATTTAAAATTTTCTTACCTTTATAAAAATTAAAATGTTGTCAATTATAAACCAAGCATTTTAATTTATAATAAAGATTAATTTGTTCCGCAAGTAGGTATCAGATCATGCAGCCCTATCATTTGTTTGTTTATTTTAAAAAAATATTTTTTTTTTTAAACGTCATTTGTCATCTTTACAGGTGGACAGCGGCGGCGGTGGCTTGGCTGAAGTGATGGTGTACTCTCTCGGCTGGGGCATGGGCGAGCCGGAGCGGCGCGGCGCGGACCGCAAGCGCGCGCAGCCGGCTCCAGTGGTGCACTCGCCGCTGTCGCTCGATGACGGACATGAGGTGGACGTGCTGCCTCTCCACAATCAGGTGGGCATCTACTGCGAGGCGAGGGTCTCGTTGTGAATTATTGTTGTACTCGATGTTATCCGGCTCGAAGGACCAACTCATTTGGTCGCAGTTGTGAACTCAACGATTTGTTTTATAGTGTGTGCTATTTTAAGCCTGCATTGAAATAGTTTGTATGAGTAACTAATAAATGTAATCTACATGCTTATTTACGACACAAGAAGGCTATGCGACAGACTGAGTAAACATAAGGGCAAGCGCTGGTGTCGTCACCCGTTATTGATTTGTAATATTCCACAAATACTGATAAGATTTGTTATTTCTGTTCTTGATATCAATTTCGTAACTTCATTTTTAAAGATTTGCCTTGGAACCATGTTATTTCAAGCTAGAAATATGGCTGGCTTATGAAACTGAGTTATTGGCGTAAACGGCGTTAGGTGATGTAACCTCGTTTAACATTACTTGTGTCGACGCTGGCACGGTTCGGCACTAGGCGTCGTTTCAGACTGCATTTCTAGATACGTATCGCCGTTTCTAACCGAACCAGTCTCAGGGCGTGATCGCGCTTGTCGTCTCCGGCATTGTTGCCAAGACAACTGTTAAACACTGGCATTAATAACTGTTCCGACAATTCTCAATGCAATCGTGGTCTGCATGACTAACGGAGCGTGCCGGAATGAAATCTGCAGAGCAGGTGCGTCAGAGCTTACTATTTAACGCATGCGATATATTAAAGATGACGAATTGGCATGGCTGTAAGTCGGGACATTGTTGAGTTATATTACTGTCTGTGTATGTAACTCGCGATTAGTATTATTTCAGTCAGACCATGAGACTAAGCCGGAAGAGACGATGGATAATAATTTAGAAAAGGAGTGTATAAAAAGATCGAATAAATCATTGGCTTCCTGCATCATCGGTATGGGTTATTATTATGATTCATTTTAACCTTCATTATAGAGACAAACTCAGATCAGTGGTATTTAAATAATTTGTAATGATTTTCATCTGAGTCAGAAAGCTGAACCAAACAATGTTTGGAGAAGGAAGTTTAAAATTGATTGGAACAGGTGCAAATAGCTGAGCTATTACATACTCGTACATGAGATGTTTTTTTAAGAATACGGTCAAATTGTAATGGGTTAATGTGGTTGAAACTTGTTGTCTGACCACTACCAGGGTCGACGCGCCGAGTCAGGTGGACGTACGTGCCCGTAGGTCAACGGCTCTACCAAGTCTTTATTTTTTCTTTTATCCAGTCGCATGTTATTCGATCGCTAGCGCCCTGTGTACTGCACCATTTTGGTTGTGTTTCTTAAAACAAAGAACCACTCCAACTCATATCGCCTGCGCACTTGTGTTTATACACCTCTTACTAAAATCGTAAACACTATGATTATTATTCTTCGGTTTGTTGTTGAGCTGCAGTGTATTCCACATTCCGGTAAACAAAATGATCTTCACAAAGTTTATTAGCTTAGCAGCTTAGTTACCTCTAGCGAATTTAAGGGCATGTTGTGGAACACAAAAACATTGTAATTAATGTTTTTATAAGTAAACCTTTTGATTTTAAACAAAAAGACATTTTGATGTAGATAACGTTGTAAGTTATTCAAAACACTGACGTATTTTAACAATAATTGTGTTGTGATAAGATAAAGAACGAAACGAAAAAATGAAGTAATCAATCGACTAATCAAGTTCTTGAAAATGCGTCAGTTGAAGGTCGGTGTTTCGTATACAGTGGCGCAGTGGCGTGACTCTATCAGTCAATAACAATGAATTTAAGTTTATTGACATAGCACGTTTTATGAATGCCGTATATTCCAAACTTTTACAATCTGGAAAGATTCATTCATTAGATACGGCGAACGAACGTGCGGTTGTGTTTGTTTCATTTTATCAACAGACTCAAGTAATAAAACTAAATGCCTTACTATGTATTGATTGTTTTGATAACAATGTTAAAATGCTAAATATATTTTTGAATGTTTTATCACGTTATGGGGTCAATATTCAAATCATTATAATCTTTTATTATATGCAAGTTCATTAGCCTATTCAACTAAAATCAACACATATCTACTGCAAACGATGATTGACTTATCCTTCTTCTTCAATTTAAGAGCCGCGCTCTTGTCGTTGAAGTTATCGCGATTCTTTTCTACTGTTTGCTTTCCTCTTTACTTCCTGATATGACATGAAATTAATTTTCTCCTTCAGTTGGTCAAAATAGCTTATCCTAGGCCGTCCTCTTCCCCTCTTTCCTTCTATTTTCATTCTATGATATTCTTTAAAAATCTGTCATGTCGTATCAAGTGTCCTATCATATTGCCTCGTCGATTTTCTATTGTTTTCAAAATATTCCTTTCTTCGTCTATAATTTTGAGCACTTCTTCGTTTTTTTTTTCTGTCCGACTTATTCTTTCCATGCTCCTCCAACACCACATCTCAAACGTCACCACAATATGTCCACGTCTCGCTTCCATACAATGCTATACTCTTACTTCAGACACGTACGTTTTTATAAGTCGCTTCCTAATTTTCTTATAGATATTTGCTCTAAGTAAATCCTTTTTGCTGTTGAACGTTTTTTTAGCCGCAGCGATTCTAGAGATTATGTCAGGAGTACCTACATTTTGAGTCCTGTGTAATTAAACTGCCAAGATTATTAAAAGATTTAACTTGTTCCAAATATGAATTGTTGAATTTCATTTTTATGCTAGCTGAATGAGTCTTAGATACAATCATAGTTTTAGTTTTACTGTGGTTAATGTTAAGGCCGAATTCTATAAAAACTGAGTTCATTTCTTCTATTAAGTATTGAAAGTTTTCGCTACTTTCTGCTTCGGCTGCTATATCGTCTGCAAATCTCATAAACTGTATTCTATTTCCGTTCATATTAATTCCACCTTTTTCAGACTCTGCTATTTTAATGACTTATCCATGTTTATAAAATTACATAATTCGTGAAGATAAATATGTTAATTTGCATCCATTAGTGTCTAATAAAGCTTTAAATAGGCTGAAACGTTTATTGTTGTAGGTATTGACGTCACCCAAGTTAAATATTTTCCCACATCGACTAGCTAGTCACTATAAAGTGGCTTATGTAATACTTACATGCTTGTTAATTGATGCTAATGCTGAAAATGAAGTTGGATAAAATCGTGCCTGCTTAAAAAAACGTCATGTCACCATTATCGTCAAGTCAAACGTTTAAGCCACGGGATCAAATCAGACAGTTTTTTACTTTGTGTTTCCTCTCATAATTTTGTGGTTTAGAAACTTTAAAGCTACACTGCTAATGCTCTGCTATTGATATGCCCACAGCTAGCATGGTTTGCTTTGATAACACGAGACTGAATCGAAGCTCGTTAACGAAATGTTGTTGTTGATAATGAGCAGAGCGATTATAATACTATACGTATTTTTGGGTTATTTTATTTCAATTTCGAAAACATTGGATTTGTTTGTTTCGTGATTGTTTTGCCATATTGATGACGCGAAAGGTGACGAAGGGTACAGTCGTGATATGCACGAGGCGCTACAGTAATAAATCGATTCTTCATCAAACACTTTGTCGCAACATCTGTGACCGGACAAAATATTCAAATACTCGTAGTTACACGTGACAATTGTTGAATGTTATCGTTTGCCGACAGGTGGGCGGGCACACCAGACTATTGGTGCTGAACGACAGCACAGTCATCAAACCGCTCAACATACGCGAGTTGCATTTCTACCAGAACATTCCTGAAGACATCCAGGGCTTCGTGCCCAGATACAAAGGTGAGCATCGTTTTAATTCCCTTTAAAGTTGATTTAATTATGCTCGGAACGCTTTTTACGATTTGTTGAATGCCTCATATTCATTCATTGCATCTTACATTTTATTTTATTTTACAATAATGACGTTGTATTGATTTTTTTTTTAATTTTATTTAGATCAATTGTATTGTTTGATGTTATTGCATACTGAGCAGTAAGGAAACTGGTAGATGTAGTCTAATCTGTATTTATTTATCGTGTCTGATAAGGTTACAAATAAGTCTTATCTTAACGAGTTGACACATTTTCATTGTGTTGTACTCTTATTATGGATTGGTGAATAATTTGGTTTAAAAAGATTGTAATCACTTGCGTCACCTTTATTTTTCTAAGTACGCAATACGCAATAGGGCTTATCTCTCCTGGTCCTAGTTATTAGTGCAATGGACCTGAAAGAGCCTAAAATTGCGTGGTACAGAATATATTGTTCGACTTTCCTTATTGCTCTTTAACGTGGTCATCATTGCATATGGAGTATGTGGATGGTAGAGACGTGTGCTTGTTGATGTCATACAAACCCGCCGACCGCTGATATATGGCCGATCACTGTAATACTTGCTAGCTCTTAATCTTTTCAGTTGACAATATAATTATAAAGTTATAATACTTACATAAGTATATATAATAAAAAGAAATGCGGATTATACCACAACTATTGCGAATAAAAACATTACCAGGTTTTAAATAACATATTTTAATATCTATGTGTTATAAAAGACAATATAAAAAAGTTTGACATGACTCCGAACAATAGTATTATTTCGCTGGAAAAACAAAAAAGTGTTGCAAATATATCTTCAAAACTAACTTACTGTTAGAAAAACGCACCTCACACCATACAAAAATTAATTTAATACTTGTTTTTATAAAAATGCGCTCAATAATATTTTATTTTCTCAATAGTGATTTGCACATGCACAATATTGCTTTTAAACATTAGCAAATCAATAACATAGTTTACAAATTTTATTAAAATAGGAATTTAATATCTACTGTACATAATTTATTATGAAACAAAATAAAACGTTAGTTGCATGCAACTAGCAGTCAATATTGTGCATTCTGATGATCTGAACTTTTACTTTTGTTGTTTGTAAATAGCATATCAATAAATTTAATCATCCATGTGCACCCTTGCTATTTTTATTAAAATGACTGCATATTAATCAGTCATTTAAATTATAAATAAATAAGTTATATTGTTATTTCCATTAGGAAGTGCTGACTGAATAAAAAAATAAACAGTTCTTTACATAAAGATAACATTTCGTTCGTACATAAAAAGATAAAACAAGATTAACCTTTAAGCGTTTTAAGGTGAAGTCCCTTGTGAGTAAACAAGTTCTATTTTTACAATCCTGAAGTAGGTACCTATTGAAAATTTGTTTTGTACATGGATGATCTCACTGTAAACTGAATGGCGTCCATATAAGTGTTTTATCGTTAAGTAATCTCGTCTCCTTGCGGTTTTATAATGACTGTCTTCGCAGTTATGCGAATTATATAAAAACTTTTTGTCTTCAAATGGCAAAACATTAGTAAAAGTTCGAAACGCAACGAGATTACGTAAGCTTGCGTAGAAGCGTTCCGCGCGAGGTTGAGGCCTACCTCTGTAGAGCGCGGGCGCGGGCGCGGGTGCGGGGTGCGCGGAGGCGGGTTTGCGAGCGAGCGGCTTGGGCGGCAGGGCGCGGGCCCGGGTCAGGACACAATATTAGTTTCCTTGTTGTCGCAAGGGCTGCGGCGCGGCGGCGGCGGAGCGGCGCCGGCACACCACCACTCGACCGCCCCTAATTGCGCCCTAGCGGTAAATTTACATTTTGGGTTTGTAAACCTTTACTTAAAACTACATTCACATTCAACACCACTCGACATACCCACACGACACAATCACACACTCAGTTTGCCACACCACACCTAACCGACACACGCGAACCACACACCTCAGAGACACGACACAAAAGATATACAAACCCTCTTTTAAACCGTCAAACTTTTTTCACTTTTTTTCATCAGATTTAACGCTGCCAACTTGCACTATAGTAAGTTAATATTGACTTTACAACGTAGATAGTAGATTACAGAACTCAAAATATCCCAGTGGTGTAAGCAGCACGCTGGAACTTCCAGAGATCCGGGTTCGAGCCCCGGCTGGGCGTGGCTTGAGTTTCCTAAATCTTCTATCGCTTTACATGTTTCATAATCATGTGAGAGTAATTGTTTCATTTTTAACTTGATAAACTGATTCTTGTGCGCTCCGCTTGGGATGCGAGTGAATTGTTGATCAAATATAGAAATGAGATTAGTGTTTATTGTGTTGTGCGCTGTGGAGCACTCGCTGATGAAAAAGCTGTTTGTTGCAGGCGTGATGCAGGCGTCTAACACGGGAAGCGCAAAGTTGGACAAGCGGTACTCGCCAAGTTTCCGCGACGAGAACGGGCGCAAGCAGTCGCTGGGCGGCAAGCGCAAGCGCGACGACGTGTTCAAGTGCGTATCCGCGCGGCGGCCTCGCCTGACACTCCTTGACACTTGTCATGTGTCCTTTATCATATTTCAGAAGCTTTGGCGTACGCCGGACCGACGCCCGACGTCGCCATTTATTCATACGATCGCAATACTTACATGACTATCCCACTAACGCGTGAGCGATGCACGACCCATTCACACTCCGAGCCCCCGATGACTTGCGTCGTGGAGTCGTGGTAATAATATAAATTTGATTGCAATGTAACAATATAACAGATAACACCGATTCTGTGTTTCAATTAGCTCCTACATCTAAGTATATGTTCGATGGCCAAACTTGCGACTCAGTGCAATGTCTACAGCTACCATTTTTCTTATTACAGATTTAAAGTGCATCGCAATGGCAATGCGAGTGAAGTGCTGAAGAGCATTGCTCACATGGACAATTCAAATAAGCAGTGTAAGTTTTATACACATTTTCTTATTTTCACACCGTATCACCTATTTATTCTCAATCATTGATGTAGGAACTTTTGATGTTCTTCTCAAATTCTATAGACTTATTTTTCTAATCATCACCCAGATTTCCTGATGATGGAGAACATAACCTCGTCGTACCGGCGGCCGTGCGTGCTGGACCTGAAGATGGGCACGCGGCAGCACGGCGACGACGCGTCGGCTGAGAAGCGCACCAAGCAGATCGCCAAATGCGCGGCCAGCACGTCCGCCACGCTCGGCGTTAGGCTCTGTGGGATGCAGGTAAATTGATATAATCATTGATTTCCATCTATTATATACCTAGCAGCACAGCTCTGGGAAGTTAGGGGATGCATCTGTGGGAAACCTAGCATATCGCCAAGTGCGCCCCGCAAGCACCTCTGCATTGCTCGGCGTCCGGAATCGGGTTCTGACGTTCAGGTTCAGAAGACGTCACCACATAGATTAAGATTTGCTTCTTCTTCTAACGCATTGGTAGCAGCGTAGGATGGCGGCGGGGAAGCGAACTAGGCTATCTGCTTGGTAAGAACCTCAGCGACGCTCGGCGTCCGGCTTTGTGGGATGCAGGTCATCATAACGTACTTTAGATTCATCGCTTCTCTCTAGCGCACAACATAAGGTACCAAGCATGGTGATAAACCACACGACGCAGCATAAAGATGACCTGCGTTGTCACGTACTCTTCAGAACTCGCTTTATGGTACGTAATAGTTATCGAAATGTTAAGTTTTATGCAGTAACAAAAAGGCATTTGCAGGTTGCAAACCTGCTGCTGATAAAATTGTATCTTTGCTGTCCCGAATATCGTCATATCTAAGTTCTTTATGGTTCAAATGGGTGTTTTGACATTAATTCTCCAGGGTTCAAGTATAAATTAATTAAACTGCCTCGGTGGCGCAGCGGTTAGAGCTTCGCACTTTAAAGCGACGTCTGCGCCAGAGGTCCTTGGTTCGGTCCGCGGGTCAGGCCAAAAATATGTACCTGGGTTTTTCTGTTTAGAAATTCTCAGTGTAGCCCGGAGTTTGGAAGATGGCGGGGTTTCACCCCCGTGCCTCGGAAAGATTGCTGTCTCATCGGGCTATGAGAGCGAGAGGAATAGAGAGTGCACCTGTGTTTGCGCACACACTTGTGCACTATAATATATGTCCCGCGCAGTCGGTTAGTTAGCTGGCCACCGTAGTCGAAATCGGTTAGGGGGACTATATTATAAATTAATTCTTCTTGTCCAAGGTATACGTGCCCGAAACAGGCGCGTGCATCCGCCGCGACAAGTACTGGGGCCGCGCGCTCTCCGAGGCGGGGCTGCGCGACGCGCTGCGCGACTTCTTCGCGGCCGGCTCGGCGCTGCGCACGCGCGTCGTGCGCCGCGTGCTGCGAGACTTGGACGCGTTGAGGCGTGCTATAGCCAAGCAGACCAACTACAGGTTTTACTCGTGGTGAGTTGATGATTAAAATCAGTTTTTACTTTGCATTTCGAATAATGTAAACAATCTTGACATTACCCTTTATTATTAAATAGTTCGTTTTATAATACAAAACTTACACACTACATAAATTATTCATAGTTGAAAACTGAGATATTTTTAAATCAAACTATTTATTCACTGACGTTATTTTAAAAGTAAATGCAATATTGTTCACATTATTCGACAAGCAAAGAAATAGGTACGCAAGTAATTTAATTTAACGCAATAATGTAATTAATTTTTGATATAATTTAATTAATAATGATATGACCCAAAATATTGTTGATTTTATTTATGAAAAATTAATCCTATTGTGTTATATTATGCTACAATTTTTATTAAGTAAATAGGCAAAAGTTGCCTCTATGTTTGCTGTGCCCTTGCAGGGAGGGCGTCACTTGTACTGTATCTAATATCACGCATGTACCATCTCATAACCCACTTGTGACTTGCAATAAAAATGATTCTGATTGAGTTGGGATATAGAAACTATAAAAGCATAAGTGCTATGTAAACTGTCGATGGAGTTTCACCTACGTCAAAATGAAGCCGCGGCAATTCTCTTGCAATTCGTATACGAAAAAAGTTCACCGACCCAATTTTCATTGTCGAAGAAAAAAATGATTTTGATTTCTCAGGATCAAGATTTCTATGTGTTTAGATTATGTTTGTGCGATAGTTTTTTTTTACGTGTAGATATTTTACTTAATTTTTTAGGTAAAACGGTTAAACTCTCAATAGAATAAAGTTCGATTGCAGCGAGAATCGGCCTCCTGATCTAACAATGATGTTGTCTTTTCAGTTCGTTACTAATAGTGTACGAGGGCGACGTCCGGCTGGACGCGGAGCCGGAGGCCGCCGGGTTCGACGACGCGTCTTGCAGCTCCGCCGAGCTGGCGCCGTCGCCGGGCCACTTCGACATGTCCACGTTGCATGACGAGATCGCCGCCGACCGCGAGCCCTTCCGCCCGCACTCCGAGGAGACCATGGGCGGGTAGGTGGACAAAATTATCATACGCCACTTCTAGTTTTATATTAGAATGATCTCAGCTGCAACAACTATCAGTGGTTCGCAGAGTCCTGGAATGATTATTTTCGCACACATCCAAATTTGTATATCTGTTTTTTTTTTGTTTTTCCAGTGAATACCCCAGTCAAATTCAGATGAGTGCGTGGCGTTGCCGTACGATAGTCGACTATACGTAAATCGATAGCCCTAACGATAGTTGGGCAAAAAGCGACAATACTATCGACACCTAGCAATACTATCGATAGTATTGAAGCTATATATTGAATGCACTATATTTATTATCGCTTGACTATCGGTAATATTGCTGTGTGTCGACTAACGCTCACGGGGCTATCGATACTATCGACAGGCATTATCCATATTAGCCTTATTACAGCTCAACTATAGTTAGGCCTATCGAGGGGCAATACTATGCTTTCACGATAAATATATGCTATAAATAATTCGGCAACACTATGTGTGCAAAAACCTGTCTTGCACATGTTATTAGCATGATTTGGCGAGTAAAATGGATTGCTATAGCTGAAAATATGGGCAGAGCCTCTTATCGCAGAATATTGAGCACAGTGATAACCATGTCTTTTTTCTTTCCCCAGGTACGAGGAAGCGTTGCCGTCCCACTCGCCGCGTCGGCAGCCGCCCAGCCCGGACTCGGCCGACAGCTGGATGGCGTACTCGTCCGCCAGCAGCGACTCGTGGCGCGGCGAGCCCGACCCCGACCAGGAGCCCGACGGCCCGGAGGTACGTAGCTACAGTGCTTGCAGCTTGTAGGAGCGCTGGCCACGAGCCGCCAGCCCGGACTCGGCCGACAGCTGGATGGCGTACTCGTCCGCCAGCAGCGACTCGTGGCGCGGCGAGCCCGACCCCGACCAGGAGCCCGACGGCCCGGAGGTACGTAGCTACAGTGCTTGCAGCTTGTAGGAGCGCTGGCCACACGCCGCCAGCCCGGACTTGGCCGACAGCTGGATAGCAGGGAATCTTGGCGTGGCTAGACCGACCCCGACCAGAAACTGCAGTGCTCGCGGCTTACTCAAAGAGAAAGGCGCGATAGTTCTTACAGACCCTTAGGACGCCCCAAACAACGTTGATAAACATATCCGCGAGGAAAGCAGATTTTCGAGCAATGCGGCTAATAGCCTGCGGGCACCATTAAACTATGGGAGTATATGGAATCCATTTCGAGCGACGCATCATGGCCGTAAGCGACACGCTCCACATACTCCCATAGTTATATCGTAGCCGCGCGGTTCGACGGGGCCGCACGCGAAGAGTTACTCACGCAAGCTTCATTTCTCGGAAGGCTACCTTAACACTTAAATAGAACATAGGCGGTAGAACTTCGTACCTTCAAATACGGCAACGTACCACTTTTCGTTTACTTACGTTAAAATGACAATTACGAAAAGTAATTAAACTACCTTACCTACTTTAACTTATTTAAATGAAATATTGTATTGTGTCGATTTTAACATAATAAAATATTATGCAAGGATACGTAAATGTTGGACTAGAATTGCTAGAGAATACGTCCGCTAATGTTGTTTTTTTTTTGTCATTCATTATCGATTCGGGTCTCCCACCACCTACTTCGCACACAGCAAATACATATACCCTATAAATCGTCGATTTGCAGACAGAAGAAGTATCAATCATTTCAATCAATCAATAAAATCATTTATTGGGGTAGGGTATACCTTTTCAATTAAATGAATGAATTTTTCATCATACTCTTACTATAAACGTGTTTTAACACCAGTCCCTAACGAATTTCATACCATTTTTTTCACGTTAGATCGTAAAATTAACGCTTATGAAAATAACATATTTATTTTCGTTTTTTGAGATACATTTCATCTCTGTGGGACATGTCGCATTTGGAGCTCCCTCTTTACGTATGTTTTTGTTCGTAGGGGTCATTTTTGGAGCTCTCTCTTTACGTATGTTTGTTTGTTCTTAGGGATCATTTTTGGAGCTTCCTCTGTACGTATGTTTGTTTATTCTTAGAGGTCATTTTTGGAGCTCCCTCTTTACGTATGTTTGTTTGATCGTAGGGTTCATTTTCTCTTTACGTATGTTTGTTCGTAGGGGTCATTTTTGGAGCTCCCTCTTTACGTATGTTTGTCTGTCCTTAGGTGCTCGCAGCGGAGGGCTGCGGCAAGCGCGCGCGCACGTGCCCGGCGAGCGAGGCGGGCGCGTGCGACGAGCGCGTCGACATCCGCATGATCGACTTCGCGCACACGGCGTACGCGGGCGCCGCGGCCGAGTCGCCGCTGGCCACGGCCGCGCCGCACCACGGGCCCGACTGCGGCTTCCTCACCGGCGTCGACAGCCTCAAGCGGCTGCTCACGGAGATCCTGCCGCCGCAGCCGTACAGTTAATGAGCGGACGCCCCAGATGGGATCTAGGAAATATGCAAACGTCATACCCGCGCCGGGAGGGCCGCTCAAGCCGACCGATGCGATCGGAGGAACTAGGATTGCGGTCGGACTCGAAGCCGGGTATCTGTTCGCTTTGAACGCTCTCGCGGATAACCCTCCAGGAGCCATATTTTTGAATCACTCTCGTCAAAATTGCGTTTGATATGATACTCATTGGTTATTGTCCGATTTTCGTATTAAATAAAGTTGAAATCAACATGACTGTGTTAAAAAAAGTGAATAAGTATTTTATTACTACTTACGTGATTTTATGCGTGGTTTTCGTTGTATCTTAGTGTGTCATATTCAAGCGAGTGATTCAAAAATAGAGCTCCTGCGCGACCGTCCGACGAGTACTGCACCGAGCGAATGTTGGCGGTACGAAATGTTAAGTTAACGAATAAGACCCTTTACGCACTGCGGTGCTTTTAGCATCGATACAGTCGCGATTCAGAAGCTAGGAATTGACGAATTATGTACTGAATTTTGGCGACTGCATCGATACTAACGCGCAACTGCATTGATGCTAAATTAAATCTGTTCATTGCGTGAGTCGCGACTGCATCGATGCTAAAAGTCGCAGTGTGTAAGGGGTCTAAAATTTTATGATTTCAAAGTGGGACCCAGTAGGTATTCTTATATCTTGTATTTTTAAGTATTACTCTTAAGTTATTCCAGGACGTGCTTTTGATTTGTTCGATTTTAGCGTCGTATAACTTTGTTCGGTTCGTCTATGAGTTAATTTTGTAAATGATTTTTTACCTAATTATTGCGTAGACATTCCCAGAGAGAGTACCGATTATTTTAGTTTAGATCGATAACGTAACGATTGTAGCCACGAATAATTGATTCTTATTGGTTTGCATTTAGTTCCAAGTCATTATTTCGATTTAACTGACCCGCACACTCGACGCCGTCATACATATAACAATACTGTATTTGATCATAAACTTAAAGGTACTAATTATTGTTCCCAGTCATTAAAACCAAAGTAATATAGAATTAGTTAAATAACAACTGTTGTGTCTAGTGTTCCCGAGTAGATTATAAAGACTTACTAGACCCCGATATGTATTTACTCCAATGCCCAAATGTCTGAGCCATTAATTGTAATTAGGTGGTAATTGCTTTTCCAGAATGTAACAAATGAAGACAAATATTATTTCTTGTGCGGAATGAGTGTGCCAAATATTGTTTTGTTTTGTATCTAAATTAGCACACACGTGACAACAGTTATAATTTTGCTAACAGTATTATGGAAATTGTAAGTGAGAATGAGTGTATCGATGTGTAAATAAATTAGTTATAGTCCCAGTAAAGTCTGGTTTGATGGGAGTTGGAGCGTTTGTAAATAAATAGCAGAAGGGAGAGTTGCTCCGTATAGAGGCTTTTGTACGCAGCGGCGATGCCAAAAACATTTCAGAATCTTGAGATGGTGATCGTCTGTGTAAACGAGTGGTCATGATACGAGGTCGCGGTCTCTCCCGCCTAACCACTTTAAAACGAAAATCGCTTGCACACACGACACGAAAACGGACGTCACTTCAAACAAAAGACGACGCAAGGTGCAAGCAATTTTGGTTTCTAAGGTGGTTAAGCGGTGGTCACCTCGATAGTACCTGCTATGTTGGGCACGGTGCTGCGTGCAACAGTCGGTAGTGTCACGGCGGGGAGTGAGAGACCTAGTGTTAGCCAACATTCCTTCGTGCTGCATTCGTCATTGTTTGTCCTTTACTTTACTTTATTAGAGTGATAAATTTTTGAAAAGTACCTGGTTTAATTAGGATGCTAGGTTGTATTGCAAATTATCATTTATGTCTGTTATTTTAAATAACCGTACGACACTATTTTGTTAAATAAATTTTAGGTATTGAAACTATTTGTTTTATTTAATTTGAATTTTAAAAACACATAAAATTTTTGCCTGCTGCGGTTTTACACAATGCAAAACCTTTTTATAGGGAGCCCTTTCGGTCGCATGGACTCATTTGCCATAATGTAGTGTGGCATTATAGTTTCAGCAAACTCTTTTAGCAAAAAATATGATAATCAGAATGCTATAAAACCTATACTGGATTCATATGCATTAATTTAATTTACTATAATTGTCTTTTAATAGAGTATGCCAAAATCGTTATGCAGTCTGAAAATATGCTCCTTAACTTTATACATGTACAACCCCCAATGGACTCCATTTTATATCCATGGCTGTACGCTTTTCTTTGTTTGAAAGTCAGTTAAAACATTTTTTTATCTACTTTTTACTCCCTATTAAATGGTCACCAGCGTTTGGGTTGTGTTTGTAGCTGGCATCTATTATAAACGGCTAGTAGACCTATTTAAAGGCTCTAGAATTTGTTTGGAATATAGCCGGACGGTTCACAAAACCAAGAGTATGAGGCTACACCTATTTCTTACCAGCTAAAACTAGTTGTAGCCGCCATATCAATGGTAAACGCTCATCGGGTTTTAGCCTTACCTAATATTTATGACGTAAGAATGTAAACAAATCACGTTCACTTCTTGTCCCATCTGAAATATAACTAATAGAATCCGTCCGTCTGAAATATAATAAAGTAAGTACAGTCGACAGCTCATCAGGCTACCCACTTTTGTTGCAAACAAGCCCCTATCCATAGTTAAGAATAAGTACTAAAGTAAGATATCGCAGTGTTTACCTTGACGTGCTGTTGTCTGTATATCTACATTATTATTTTATTGACTAAGGGTGATGAGGGGACAATAAGTCGTAAATGTTTCCTTTGAGCTGACTGAACGCACACTTATCCGAGCCGAACGCGCCAAAAGAAACGAATTTCAGAATTCTTTACTTTATTTGAAATCTCATGAAACCTCGCACACTTATCCGCTTTATTTGAAATCTCATGGAACCTCGCACACTTATCCGCGTCGAATCGTCCGAATCTGGAAGAACCCTAGAAATCCCAGATAAATTCGGATGACGCCATCAGATTCGGTGCGGTTATTGCGGTTGACTCGAACGATTAGTACGACTCGCCAGATTATATCTTGATACTCACTCCCACCTTAGATATCGCTATCTCATTTCTTCGACGCGGTCAATTCGTACGATTCGGTCAAATCGCCGGATAAAATCTTCATACTCACTCCCATCTTTAGATGTCACTCATAGCGCTATCTTATGATTTTTTCGACGCGGTCGATTCGGATATGTGTGCGAGGCCTCCTTGACTTCGATTCGTTCGGCGCGTTCGGCTCGGATAAGTGTGGGTTACATTTAGACACAACACGACACAGCACACGTGTTTGAAGTTGCTTTAAAAGCAATGATATTGTATTTTTAAAAGTAATTAGACGTACTCTTACTAATCTGTGCAATTCATAATAATACTACTAGTAGTATTATGTTATCTGGGATAATACTTAATTATTAGCCAATTTTGAAAATATTACATTTATACGAACACACGTTATACTGAAAATATTTTATTTGAAGTCGGTTGAAGAACAGCTTAATTAAAGATCCTTAATTGGGGATTACAATGCCCTACAAAGTTCGTTATTAAAAAAAACTTGGGCGAAAAAAAAAACACTCCCGCCAAATTCTGATTTCATTCGCCCGTATTTTCGAAGGTATATTTTCTCCAGATTGTTTCGTAAAAATATTTGAAATGGCAGAATCTAGCGAAGTTCAAGCTTTAGAAAAGATTTCAACTGAGGTTGGTGAATCTCAAGTTAAAATAACACTATCGAGTCAGTGTATCAAGGGTAAGTAAGCTTTGTTATAGCCCGTAACATGCCCGAAATTAATCCAATATAGAGGTCATCTCATCAGACAATAAAATTTCTTTTTGTTTACTTTTAGCTCAAGCATTTTTAGTAGACAAATTAAAGAAGCAAACCGAACGACAAAAAGAGATTTGTGGTTTCATTAGCTCCAGTAATTTAAAACTGCAGACTGAAATAAAGCAGGCAGAATTAGAGATTAAAAGGTAACTGTATCAAAATGTAGCTATGTATGTATTTGTTTAGTAGGTAAGTTAAAACTGGCACGTTATCAATAACATAGCTACCTACCCTTTACGAAAGTCTAATTAGTCGAGGATACACTTTTGCCACGGATACGCCTTCTCTTGTCTTGTGTAATGTGATATTGAGGTCCTCATCCCTACAGAGTACTTCTTGACCTAAAGCAATACCTAAAGTATGAGAATCATAGACTTATATGTATGAGATCGTTGATGAGAATGCGTATTAGAGACAGAAAGAACGGTAGTTTGCAAATAGAGCTTTTAAATTGTTTCGGTAGATAGAAAGTAAAATATCAGGTCGAAATTTAAAGATGAGAGTTTTAGTTCCTTGCTTGCATAGCACTTGTCTATCAGAACTGTTACCTTTTATTTTATCAGGTGTGTATTTTTTTAAGCTTAATCACAGCTCACGAAACTATAAAATCTTCAAACGTTGAACTTAAAAAAGAACTCTTATTGGCTAAAGAACGCAAGTTGGAAATTGAAGAGCGCATAACTAATGGCGAGAAAAAGTACGAAGATTTATGGCTGCAATCTAAAGAAAGATATGAGAGTATCCCGTTTGTACAAAAGCTACTCGCTGCATCTGGTAAGACCCAGATAATAAAAGATAACATTGCAGCTTTGGAAAATCAATCGGAAACATTAGCCAAAGAATACAAAGACAAAAAACAGCTATTCTTAAAGTTAGACCGTGAAAGAATTGTTAAATTGGCCGAGTACTTGGTTCACGATTTACCGGACAGTGTCAAGATTTTGCAGGAAAAGTCTATGGCTATTCACAAAATATCAAGCGAAATTGAAGGGATTCTAAAAGATCAAGCAACTGCGCTCTCTAAACCTGCTATAACACTTCCAACGAAAGAGACATTTGAAGAAATAAAAGGCGAAAAGCCAATTGATGATGGATGGGTAAATATATACCAAAATAATGTACGTGACTTTTTAATGGTAAGTAAACTTCAAGATGTTTAAAGAATTTCTTATTCTTCTTCTCTAATTTAAGAGTCACGCTCTCCATTGTTTTCCCTCCTTCCATTATTATAAATAAATATCCTTTGGACATTCCCACACATCGCCATCTAGCCCCAAAGTAAGCTACTCAAAGCTTGTGTTATGGGTGCCAGACAACGGATATAATACTTAAATACTTTTTTTTTTGTAAATACATACATGATATACATAGAAAACACCCAGACCAATACAAACAGACATGTTCATGCACTCAAATGTTTGTATTGTGCGGGGATCGAACCCGCATCCGCTGCGTAGTAGGCGATTTCTCGACCACTACACCAGACGGGTCGTCAAAACTTATCGTCGTTATAAACGTCGGGTATTAACTTGTCTGTTTTCAACTTGACCTGATATTTCTGATATTTATCTAATTAAACTTCTTTAAATTTATTTGGTTCTGCTTTTAACTTTATAGATGCCGCGATTACAATCGATAACTTCTGATTTTGAGGACTTGAGTGCAAAGCTGGATGAGGTAATGTCTTTCAAATAAAATTGTTTGCTCTGAAGAAGTTAAGAATACCTTTTTTTAAGTTATTAACAAGAACCATACATTTAACTCTATAGATAAAGATAAAGAAAACCGAGGTTCAGAATAGTGCATCCAATAAAAGGCTAGAGTCGATAGAGTATGTATCTGAAATATCAACGAAACGGACCAAGAAGGATGACGAGTATTCAATGTTTTTCAACAATCGTACATTAGACGATACTAGTATTGATAAGAAAGGCGCCAACTTCTCTAAGAAGAAGCTGATCAATATTCTGGAGGATGTTAAACTGGACCAAAGTGACACTTATAATATTGTCTCTAAGATTCAATTTAATACTCTGAAGGGAGTTGATACGATTGGTATGGATAAGACTGATGATAAAGAGACGGAGCCTGAAATAATAAAGGAAAAGGTAATTTAATTCTTCAATTAAAAGTGAGAATATATAAGTACTGAAAAGTAGGATTGGTTGGTTCAGGTTCTTTGATATTTTCTATATTTTTTTTTACTTTAAATGCACAGGACACTGAAATAATAGAAGAAATAGATCTAACAAAAACTAAGCCCGATAATAATATTTTGATACCACCCACCCAATTCTTGGATTTAACACAGGTATGTTCTGAATTGAGAAATATTTTTAAATAACGTAAATATTATAATGAAATAACGGTTGTTACAGGAGAAGATTTTCAGCAGCTCATCACAGCAGCAAGTTGAAGTAATTGTTCATATGACCATGCCCGAAACATCTACAGAAAAGTTAAGCCAATCATTGAAGAATTCTCAAGAAGCAGCTAACAAAAAAAGAGTCTCATTTGATTTTCCGCTGGCGATGCAAAACAAAATGTGCGAAGATGATCTCAAGGAAAAACAAATTGAAGAAAATGATGTTAATGAAACTATAGACAGTCAAGTTAACATAAGTTTAGCAAGTGACGAAAGCTATACAAAAATAAAAGACATGATTTTGAAGAAACATAATTTAGATTTGTCCCCTCAATTTGTTTATGCTAAGAACAAATTGTTACAAATGGTAAAAAACAGGGAATATGTACTATCGAGATAACCGCCGCCTAACCACTATAAGAGCGATAATTGCATGCACCTCGCGTTGCCTTTTATTTAAAGTCTCGCCCGTATTAATGTTCCATTGTGTGTAAGCAATTTTCGTTTTTAAGTGTTAAGGCGGCTGAGACGACGATGATGCTGATGATTGAAATGAGTGTATTAAAATATTTCCAGGATAATGGGGAAAGGATCGTAACATCCAAATTTTTTCAAGAAACTCAGTCAAACGTCTTTGAAAATGAGGGAAATAAAATCACAGATGTTGCAAGCAAGGATTGCAATGATGAAGTTTGTAAGGAAACTGAGAAAAATACTGTTGAAGCCATTGAGAGTGCTATGGATGTAGATGATATTATAGTGTCTAGTCCTAAGGTTTATAGCTTTTAAATGTATGAGAAAAATTGCTCAAAGTAAGGTACTTAGATAATAAATTGTAATTCTGATTTTTAGCCTAAGCAAACTGCTAAAGAAAGAATGGTCACTGGTTTGCTGTTTAATCATGGTACTCAAGGTATTCCTGACTCTCTGAATGTCTCCATTAGTACTACTGGATTTGAAGAAGGTGATGCAGATTTTCCACACTGCATTGGTAATTAATTTACTCATCATGTATATATATTTAGCCTGAAGTATGGTAAGTACATCACATCCTTTCTGTTTTTTTTTCAGATTCTAGTTTGTTGTTGTCCCCCAAGGCAGATATTCCCATGTCAATGGCTGGAGATGGTGTTGATGTAGCATCACAGGAAGTTCCTAATTTTCTGTCAGGTAATATCAAGGTTACCGACGTCTAACCACCAGGGACAGGACAGGCGCTTTCCATGACGGAAAGGTTTTTAGCGGCTAATTGATAGGCTTGAATATTTTAATTCAAACCCTATCAATAAAGCAGAAAAAAAACCTTTCAATGATTTGTTAAACGCTTAGCCTATCATAAGGATAGGGTAACCCTATAGGGATACGGTAAGCTATTGTCTGGATAAGCTTTTTAAAGGATTACCTATACGAAAGGGTAAGCCTATCGTAAGGATGACCAATTAAGGGGTTTTAAAAATTAGCTGCTAATCCAGTTCCCGCTTACCACTTTAAGGGCCAAAATTGCTTGCAACTTGCAATGTCTTTTGTTTTATGTCTTGTGTGCAAGCAATTTTGTTTGATGGTGGTAAGGTACCAGAGACCTCAACCAAACTCATATACATAATATTCAACAGATTTTCTTTTTATGACTGATTGGCGCCTAATATTGCTGACTTGAACCTGCAGGTTTAAGAAAAACTGGATTGTCTTTTTTTGGGCAATCAGCTACAGAAGCAAAGCCAGATACAAGTGGACAGACTCATGGAAACAATTTCAACTTTAATTTTAGTAGTGACGATAAGAAATCTAGAGGAGGACTGTTTAGTATGTTCCGCTAATACCTTTTAACTTGTTCCTTTTATTTGATTATTCAAGAATTTATATTGTTAACATTTGGAAATTAATAAAATTCATCAACTTGAATTAAACATTTTTTTTATTAAGATTATTATAAAATGTGAAGCTAATATGAAGAGGATTGTGAAGCAGTGGAAGTTCTAAAGGCAACAGCCTATATTTCCATTTTAGAATATTGTTTCAGGTGATAATGCTTTCCCTATAACCCATGAAATATTTATGAGGGGAAAAACAGAACCACATTTGAACTCAATTTCCAGCTTCACAATCCCCTTAATCATTGATGTAACTGACATGCTCTTACTGCTATTAGCTGAAGTAATATGAATAAAGGTGCAAACACTTCACTGTATTCTATAGCAGAATCCCCTTGTAGTTTCCTACACAGTAAAAACTTAAAAACAAATGTCAAACCTAAGAATATAGCACTCCATGATGCTCTATACATAGAAGCCTTGTAGGAGCTCTCTAGATTCATTCTGATGCATACTATACAGCAGAAGTATGCATTCATTGCATCACTAACAAACAATGGTGCAAATATAGTCCACCAAGCACTGTTCACAACTCCATCTACCTTTAATGCAAGCAGCACTGAGAATATTGTTATTGTTATCAAGTTTATCCATATCTCAAACACTGTCAGTCCAATCCATTGCACAATTTCATTCAATGTGAAAAACATGATTACTGATTTTGATTTGCACCAAGCATAGCAGTCCGGAAAACCCTGATGTGGATAGATGAAGAGTGTCGAACTTGCGCCCCAAAATCCAGGTCATCAGTCAGTGGTTCCAGATCATCTGTATAAATGTTGATTTTTATGATATATGATCAACCAACATAAATTAAATGTGCACAAGTTTAACAAGTATAGCAAACAATTCCACGAATTAAATAACTTCTTACCGACTAAATCCACAGTGCCAGTATTAACCTCAATTTGACAAGTTCCTGAGAACAGTATCTCCAACTGCAAAGCTAAATTACAGCATCTTTGTATGGCGGCTCCGAGACCATGAAGTATGATTTCTTTTTCACCCTTCGTTAAAAGATCACAGCATTTATCTAGTTGTGCCTAAAAGGTAAGCAAAAGTAAAATTTATAAAGCAGTACAAAACCTTAACTGAAGTTGTGCTTGCTGCATGTTTTTTAGCTTACTCACCTTAAAATTAGTTTTCTTTGTAATGAATACCACATTGTCACCCTCTACTGGTCTAACTGGTAATCGTTTTTTCACTGCATAATTTTTATTAGGGCGTTTATTGAGTTTTTTCTTTGGTTCTTCTTTCTTTTGGGTTCTGTTTTCATCTGCCATTTTCCAAAAGATGACTTTGACATTGACATGACACTTGACAGTGATTGTGGTAAGGGTAGGAGTCGTTGTGGGATTCATAACATGTGTGTGGGACTCATAAAATTATTATCCCGATAGGAATATTAATTTTATGGATTAACTGCAAGCAATTCGCCATTAACACTTTTGCTACTATTAAGGCTGCGTTCCGTTTTGCGCCAATAATACTGTTAGCACTGTGAGCGACAAAAAAAAGCCGTTCCGATTAGCGTGCTGACAACGCTGTTGACGCGATTTCATTTCAGAACGGTTATTTAGCGCATCGTAAGCGAGCGATTTGTTTTGTTAAAAATGATAACCTAAGACCTTGCTAAAAACAAAGAAAGAGTACTTAATAAAGTAATAATAAGTTATTATGGATATTCATGAAGTAATTACTGTATTATTAGACAGCGATAATGATTGTGACAGCCAGTCATCATCTTCGGAAGAAGATTATGAGGATTTCGCAGTACAATTTAACAGTAAGAAATCTAGGGAGCAATACCTAGAATAAAATTATTTTAAAGTTGCATCCAAGTACAACTCTGAAACATTTAAATTATTACATTTACTGAGGCCTTACTCTGGACACAAAACCCCATCCAATGAGTATACCCATCCCTGTCACTCATACCAGGCCCTGTACGCGTTTGACAGAGATGGCTATATTCATTGGATCAGGTTTTGTGTCCAGAGTATGGGGGCTGTTCTTTGTGATCGTCAGGTCTGCCTGTGAGTTCGCTAGATTTTGTTGAAATATATTGAGAAATATAATACCTACCTAATTGGTACTATTTGATACCTATTGATAAATAAAGAGTACCTCAGCCCTTTGAGTATGATATCGTTAGTCTTATAAATAAAGCAATAGCAATAAAGTTTAAATAAACATAAACATAAAAACATAACTCGAGTACGGGTGGACCGATTTTCATAATTTTTACTTTGTTGGTTTTGTCTGGGCTGTAAAGCGGGACGGGACGAAATGAAGTTCGCTGGGTTTGCTAGTCTTTTATGAACATAAAATAAAGTAGTGCTATTTACACCACTTATATACACCACTATAACTCGAGAACTGGTGGACCGATTTTCATGATTTTAAATTTGTTGGATTCGTGGATGCCCTAAATAGGACATAGAGGGGAAACGAATCGCGCCGGTGGCATATAAATGATTAAAAACGAGTAGTTAAGGGGATCCAAAATGATTTATGTGGAATCTAAAAAATCTAAAAAAATATCTTGATATTTCAAAATGCATTACATATTTTCTCAGGTACCAATTAGGTACTATAAGCTAGTATAGGTTCCAGAATGATACCTAAAGCTAAACACATAATATGATTTCATACAGGCCAACCTGACGTCAGGATGGCCTGTGTATAAGACTTACGATATCATACTCAAAGGGCTGAGGTACTCTTTATTTATCAATAGGTATCAAATATTACCAATTAGGTATTATATTTCTCAATATGTTTCATCAAAATCTAGCGACCTCACAGGCAGACCTGATGGTCACTGTTCTGTGAAGCAAAAAGCAAACGTCAAATGTGTCAATGTGACAGTCCGCTCACGGTGCTAACGCGGCAAAACGATTGCACTGTGAACGCAAGATGGCGTTGATAGTGACGTCAGCCGTGACGTGACTACAGCTGTAGTTGACTCGCTAACACCAAATCGGAACTGTTTGTAATTGTAAGCGCAAAGCGCGATATCAGTGTCATTTTCGCTGTTAGCGCAATACGGAACGCAGCCTTAATATTATGGTTATAATATACTAGTATTAGTCTTGCTGGACTGTTAAGCTATAATAAGCAGATGTTAATTTAATTAGTTACTGCTATATTTTTAGTACTTCAAACAGAAAACTAAACTAATCAAATCAAAACACAATTTATTTGTCGTAAAAAGTGGTAAAATACCAACTGTTATATTTATCAGCTACCTATATATCTGTTATATTATTGAATAACTGCAACCAAAAATCTGTCTTATTGTTATGACTAAGAACACAATTTCAAATGTAGATAGAATTATTATTTTATTTTCGTTCAGAAATATCTTAATTCTTCGTCAGATTCGATATATTGCTAGGGTCATATACTTGTGACTTATTTTTAAAAAAAAATAGATATGATAACATCAACAGTCTGGTTTGGACTAAAGTCCGTTTCTTTTTCCTTGTCAAATATTGTAAACAAACTTGAAATTCCTTTTAACCGAAATAATTCATTTTAATCTATACTAATATTATAAAGCTGAAGAGTTTGTTTGTTTGTTTGTTTGAACGCGCTTATCTCTGAAACTACTGGCCCGATTTGAAAAATTATTGTTACGTTGGATAGTCCATTTATCGAGGAAGGCTTTAGGCTATATAACACAAAGATACGATTCATAAGACCACAGCAGCAATGAAAAATGTTGCGAAAACGGGAGAAAGATATTTCTTTTGAGAGCTTCCGCTGCGTACGCTGCGAAAACCGATTAAATAACACAAAAATCATGTATTACAGGATTGTTAAGCATTAATAGTTCTATAATAATGTCCGCAACAGCATATGTGCATCTTTTATGGTTGACTTACTATAACCTTTTTTATGTTAATAAATTTGTAAAAAAATAATCCATTATTTTTAGAGGTTTATCATACACACAGGTATTTATTCTTATCAAAATAAATACATTCATCATCACGAGCATTTGATTTAGAACAAAGTTGTCCTTTATATCATTTGAATTCAATAAATATCTTAGGAGCTATCACAGTTTTAACATAACTCGCGCAAGTACAACGTGCGCTTGAGCTAATATATTATAAAGCTGAAGAGTTTGTTTGTTTTAACGCGCTTATTTCAGGAACTGCTGGACCGATTTGAAAAATATTTCTCTGTTGGATAGCTTATTTATCGAGAAAGGCTTTAGGGTATAAAACATCACGCTGCGACGGGACGCGAGGGAGCAAACCAAAACGCGCGCGGACGAAGTCGCGGGGGACCGCTAGTATAAGATAAACACAAAATAATAAGGTAGTTCATAGTTAAGCGCTAAGATCTTTTTCAAAGTCAAAGTCAAAAATAATTCATTCAATTTAGGACACAAAATGCCACTTATGAACGTCAATAATTAGTGTAATATCAATCAATTATGGTCCGTATGGGGCTATAACATGTCTCCTTATCTTTTGGGCCCTACTAGCGCTTCAAGACAAGACACAGACAATTTGTCAAGCGCTGAGAAGAAACGCCGGAACAAACTCAGTCACCACTAGCTGCCTCAAAAATGATACAAATCAAAATAAACAGGTAGGTACATCAGTTTGGTGCAGGCTGGACTGGACTGTCCAATTGTTTTAAATCAAATAATAAATATATCTAGTGAAAATATTTAAAAATTTATAAAATCATTGCAAGCGAATATCAAAGATACTATCCTGTGTAATTATGTTTATGGTGTGCAATAAAGTATTTTTATTATTATTATCATTGTTTACATTATTCGACTAGCAAAGAAAAACAATTATTTAGCAGTGTGATCTTTTTAAATCAAATACATTGACTATTTTATTCACTGGTATAATTTTAAAAGTTGTAAATCTATTGTTTACATTATTTGACTAGTAAGGAAAAACGAACTTTAAATTAATTTAACATAATAGTTATGAAATAATAAATATTACGGTTTAGAATGTTTTTAACACTCACAGCGTCATATTTTATATTCTTGAAGATGAAATAAGAAACCATCTTTTAAAATGTAAAATATGACAATGTAAGCGTTAAAAACATTCTAATCCATTAGATGGGATTGGATCGCGAAGCGTTATTATTTGCCAAGTTGAATTTATTCTGTACTGATTGTAATGAATAAATTGGGGTGGATAGCGCAGACGTCACGCGAAATGACGAAGGTATTCATAAAAGACCCGAAATTTCGCTCGGTCGCGACCGGCGACACTGTAGCTCAATTGGAAGAGCATTTTGGCCCGGGTAGCATGAACAGAAAGTTCATAACCATCAACTTTCTGGCCCGCCCGTGCGCAATTTTTGGTTTCTTATTTCATCTTTATAATAAATATTAGGTTAATTAATAATAATCACCCACTCCTGCTCCCTTACTCCTGGACACAAAACCCGATCCAATGAATATACCCATCCCTGTCATTCATACCAGGTCGTGTACGCGTGTGACAGGGATGGGTATATTCAATGGATCGGGTTTTGTGTCCAGAGTAAGGGGGCTGGACATGACACTTGACGTTTACAGAACTGTGTTCTAAACATAGACAAAGAAAACTCGCTTCGCCATAAGGTCCCAAAAAGATTAGCTACCTACCTACATGAATGATCAGTGTCCATTCCTTGTAGACCCCGTGCCGCACTCCGCAGAGCAACAACAATCCAAAATCTTTGAACTACAATAGTAGTTACTAGCGTTTAGAACTGACATCACGAAAAAATCTCGTGCGCCATGATTTGACGCTACCGGTCATCAACTTATGCAAAAAATATTTGAAATTCCAAGGAAACCGTCAGACTTGTCGTCGTATTTGCGACCCATTTTTGGTTGCTTGGATAGCTTCTCTAGACCTAGTAATAGCAACTCGCTCTCCAAAATGGACATATCGATTTAGTAGATCCCAAAGTTAATGACCACGAATCCACGATGGTTAATTATCAGAAAGAATAAACTTAACACACATATCCGTCCACTTCAGTTTACGAATGAAAGTAGAATAACCATAACCATCGCCGGAGTAAGTGGAACGGGAAAGCGGCTGGTCGCGACTTTGCAGACTGAGTGGAATTCAGTGAGTGATTGACTGCATTGCAGTCCTGCGGGTCCTGGGTTCGATCTCTGGTCGGGTCGGTGGGCCGCTTAACCGAGCGGACGGGTCTATGTGGTGTTGCGTGTTTGTTTCTGATTACATAATTACAAGCTATTTAGTGCTGCTTACTATGGGATTAAATTGAACCAATATTATTGTCGCTTTTAACGGCCGTCACTTGCAAACTTCTTTATACTGAAAGAAGCCAAAAAATTCTGCAGTCTGCGCGAGGTCTTAGAAAACTATTATAACGAAAAAAAACTTCTGTGACTGACGTCAATCAAATCACATTTGTCCATGATTTTGAAATGTCCTCGTTCACTTTGGATAAATATTAAAATTAGATATTTGATAACGGGGAATGTGAAATATATAATATCTCATGGTTTCTTACATACCTACAGGCTTCTAAATTCCTGTTTTATAAATGTTAGTGTTACAAAATGGGTTGTGTGTGCTGTTCTCTCAGTTCCTTTGTCTCAATCGTCTTAGATGCCTTAGAAAGGTAAGCCTGATCGATCATCTGCAGTCTGCTGATGTCAAATACCCACTCACTATATATCATGAGATTAATTAACATTTTTCGTTTCCAGAATCTCCCTATGCACAGTATGTGCAATGTTAACGTGTTGTCTACTATTCACAATTTTAACTGTAATGGTTTTGGGCATCGGTATTGGATACCATTATTGTTTTGTATCAAATTCTGTGGAAGCTATGGGTAAGCTTCTTCCGTTTTTTTTATGTCATTTAACTTACTATATAAAAATAAGTCGGGTTTTCCTTCCTGACGCTAGAACTCGAGAACGCACGAACCGATTTCCACGGTTTTGCATTCGTTGTAAAGGTCTCGGGCTCCATGAGGTTTATAGCAAAGAAAATTCAAATACAGTGTGTCCCTGGATAAAGTGCAATCCCGAAAGGGGATGAAACTAGACCATGAATCATTGACTAGAAAAATATTAAAAAAAATATAAAAAAATATTGTAGGATTTATTGGTATTTTAAGATTTTCATGTTTCATTAAGGACTCTATGTACAAAAGTATTGATTTCTTCCAAAATAATGGGTCTATTTCTTTGAAAAAAAAAACAGTATGCCTTATACCTGGCGATGACCATGAAATAATAAATAGTCCGCAAAAAAGTAACTATCTTGGGTAAAAAAATGTATTTTTATGAAAAAAATTATTTTTTTAGACGTTTATTTTAAAAAACTTCAAATTACTAAAAAAATGTGCCCTATAACTATGTAATTTTATAGCTTACTTTTATTCTTTACAATTTTAGCTTCCAAATAAAAAAAACCCAATGTTCTAACTAAAAAAACACGCTATCTACGAACTTTTAAAGTGGAGCCTAATCGTGTTACCGTGCAGGTAGAGACCGTTTTTTTCCATTGTTTCCGTCCTACTCACTCTGTGCCCTTCGGCAGTCGCAGTCCTTTTGTTGTACACTCAGGTAGAGGGAAGGCGAGGGGAGGGGAGGCAGGGCAAAAATATAAAAAAAATCATTTTTTTCATAAAAATACATTTTTTTACCCAAGATAGTTACTTTTTTGCGGACTATTTATTATTTCATGGTCATCGCCAGGTATTAGGCATAGGTACTGTTTTTTTTTTTCAAAGAAATAGACCCATTATTTTGGAAGAAATAAATACTTTTGTACATAGAGTCCTTAATGAAACATGAAAATCTTAAAATACCAATAAATCCTACATTTTTTTTTTAAATATTTTTCTAGTCAATGATTCATGGTCTAGTTTCATCCCCTTTCGGGATTGCACTTTATCCAGGGACACACTGTATAAAACAAAAAAAACTTCTTTTTTTAATCACCAAACGAAATGTTGCATAAAACGAAGCCATCTGATGGCGAAACGGAGTTCGCGGGGTTTGCTACTATTAATACTAACTTAGTTACATACTTCTGTACAGGCCTACCTTTACTTTTTTGAAACCTGTATTTGCTTATTTACCGGTGTTGGGTGAAAGGTGAATATAAAAGATATGAAGATATTATTCTATTCTTACAGCAAAGGCTGCCAAAGCAGCAGGAGCTTTGCGATCGGGCCCTGAAAGAAAGGGAAGTCAAGTGATGCGCTCTGTTAACAAGGCTTTCAAGCGAGAATTTCAACACAGACTGGCTCGCCGCGAAATTGGCGGTCCAACTCCTCAAAATAACACAAACGATGGTCTCCTAAACCATGAAAGCCCCGCAACAAATCTGACGAATACTACATCACAGGCGTCATATAAAAAAGACGAATATGGTTTGGGTTAGAAATTAAACACGTTTTTAAAAACGCTTGTTTTATTTTCGTGTCGAAATTCAGTAGGTCGATTTCACACACAGGAACTGATGGAATTTTTGTACATCGAGGTCAGGTAAAAGGCTGAAGTGGTATGGGCTCGGAACTGTTCAAGGGCCGTAGAAAAGGTTCAACTGTGGTGGTGGTACTGTTCCGCGAGCGACGGAACCGGCCGATCAGTCTTCGAGCTAGTTCTCGTTCGTGAGGCAGCAACTCTGGCTGTTTTGGTGGCCTAAACAAAAAGTTAAGCACATCAAGTATGGATTTAGGAATAAAGTAATTCTTACAAAAAATCAATAAATAAACGTTACTCATTTAAAAATAATGAGTAAAATTCTACAGTTATGGATATCTTTTCAACCGACCTTTCAGTTTCCAAAACTACAATCGGCGTCTCTGTAGATTCCATGTAGAGATTTTCACCTGGTTTCTTCGTTTGGTATACCTCTGCACAGAAATGTGTATCATGAATTTAAGCAAAGGTCCGAGAAGTACTTGAATAAAAGCTTGATAAATGATGTGACAATTTCAAAAACTTCATCTCATTAAGGATATTTTTGCGCAACGGAGTCGCTGCTGAGGACAGCGTTAATAGAAAAAGAAACAAGATAAAAGCAAAACTAAGAAAGCAGTAGGTATTCTTGAGATCTTTTTTTTTTTCATCGCCATCTAGCCCCAAAGTAAGCTACTCAAAGCTTGTGTTATGGGTGCCAGACAACGGATATATTACTTAAATACTTTTTGTTTGTAAATACATACACCCAGACCAATACAAACAGACATATTCATGCACACAAATGTTTGTATTGTGCGGGGATCGAACCTGCAGCCCCCTTTCTCGACCACTACACCAGACGGGTCGTCAGCTTAAAATCAGTTACCGAGAAGTGGATGCGGCGCGTGTTCTACTTCGGATCGGTTGACGGCGACGAGTCGCACCACGGGCTGCGACTCGGGACCAGCTCGCAGCATCGTCGGCTCTGTCGTTGATCTCGAAGACACTGTGAAAAATAGCTGGGCATATTACTTTTGAGTGTTTTTTAAACATACAATGTTAATAAGACATACTTCATGCTAAAAGCATTCTCCTCTGGTTAACCAGTTAACCATAGACTGTTCTAATTCGAGAAAATACTGGCAGTGGCAATAAAGCAAAGAGGCAAACGTTATTGCTATGACGTCAAAAATAAGCAAGATAAAATCGCACGTAATATTGCAACACGTCTTTAAAATCAGCGTGCTTGAAACACGCTAAGCGATTTAGTAGATTGCGTTGTAGGAGATGCCTTATACAATTTATCGGTAAATAAGTAGTACCAGTCAACCATAGTTTGTTCGAATTCGAGATATACTGGCAGTGGCAATAAAGCAAAGAGGCATACGTTATTGCTATGACTTCAAAAATAAGCAGGATAAAATCGCTATCATATTGCAACACGTCTTTAAAATCAGCGTGCTTGAAACACGCTAAGCGATTTAGTAGATTGCGTTGTAGGAGATGCCTTATACAATTTATCGGTAAAATATCAGACTGATTGTCGCGTCATCAAAATGCTTAGACACAAAAAGCAATACACAGGACCTGCAAATACATACATTCAGCGAGTTACCCTTAAATAAATGATAAAAAAGTAAAATTGCCCCACACTCAGGTGTAGAATACCACTTCTCAACAGCTTTTACAACCTGTAACTTACTTGCAAAAGAAGCCAATTCCTTCTGAGCGTAATGATAGCCCACTGATATGCCGTATATCATTAGGATAATAATTGTGAACATTAGCAGCATCAGTACAAATGCGCAACAAGTCCATGTTAATACTCTGAAAAAGAAAGGAAGTGAAAACAGGGCTACAAAAGATATTGTACGCCTTACGGAATAATTTAAAGACCTATTGCTCACCTTTCGATACAAAATGTCATAGAACAAAATATTGACTGTACAAGGCCCATGATTGCTGTGTGATACCTGTGATTTTACCAATAAATTCAACCTCGATCGGAGATAATGTAGGCAATACTGAAAGAGACATTAAAATTATTGACAAGAAGCATATCAAAAGGGTGTTGTAGGAACAGTTCAATAAGAAACTCGGAACTTACCACATAATATAACAAAACACTAATCAGTCTGTAAGCAGCTCGTCTTGAATATCATTATCGCGATAAAAAACCTTGTAGTAAATAATAAAACTGATAGAAACATCAAAACCTTTACACGGCGAAGAGCATTCTTCTAAACGTCAGACTAACACATGTCACTGGTCCAATATCAATAAATTCAAGATGTGGCCAGTGCCAGTTCTTTCGATAAACATACACATAAAATTTACACTCGCTTAGTTTATACGTTAGAGGGGCCGGGGGGGGGGGGGGTTAAAGGGGCGTCCATCCCATTCTACAACTTTAGAAGCGTATACAGCAAAGCTATTGTATTAAGAACTTATATCACCGGAGAGACGCTAAAAGATAGTCAAGCAAACACCACCTCACGTCTAAGTGAGGTCTTAACTTTGACTTAGTCTGTTTTTGATGGCGTCAGTGCTCATACGCTACATCAGTGAGGGATGATACTCACGATTGTAGAAAAAATATGTACGCTAACTTATTAGCATGTTATTTGAGGGAATCATCCCCTTTATATGATGCCAGATGACTATGGTGTATTAATAAATATTTTTTATTTATTTCAATAAGGACTGCATGTAATTATTTTCATTAATTTAATTTGTAAAAAAATATACATGTGGTGACGTGATTGTGAATGCCTAGCAGTGAACGTGACTCTGATATAAGCGTCATGACATTTCAAGCATTCACGTGACACATTTTTTCGTTATTAGATCGTTATTCAATATTGATAATGTTAAATAATTTAAAAATAAAATGTTTATGTTGATCAATATACTAGATACCGACCGAGTTAAAGTGTGAACTCGTTTTCAAAATTAGGTCAAAGAGTCTATTGCAATGTACCTACATACTTTAAAAATATATAAAGAAAGCTACTCTATTATGACTCTTTTCGAAACTGATGTCTGATGTGATGTGATAGATGTCAATCCATTAACATCCATTAATCAGACGGTGCCATATTTGTGTACTCTTTTAGTTCGCGAGGCGTCATCTACTTCTAAATACAATATCATTGGTCTACTGCAGCAAGCAGAAAATGGTTTTACGAAACTCTGTCATTATAAACACCTATCCATAGACAATCTTATAGGTACGTTATGATTCCTGTCGCGCTACCTCGCAGGTGCCGGCGAATTCCGCGCGCCCCGCGAAATTACTGATACAAAATGCTCTTAAGGGTTTAAATCCGCCTATAGGACAAGGCACCGTGCAAGTTTAAATAAATAAATAGCGAAAATTCTAATGAGGGAATTTCTAAAAGGCTTACTTGAAACCTAGTCAACAACTGCAATACATCTGTTTAGTAGACTAACAGTTGAAGCGTTACTTTGCGGTTACCTTGCAACTTCAAAATTTATTTCTTCACAAACATATCTTTGCAAAACACGGCTACTTATAAGGAGTAGGACTTTCTATTACATAAATAACATACATTTTTTTAAACAATGTTTTATTAACGATATGTAGTACCTAGTAATAGTTACAACAGTCTCAAAATAAAGAACGGTCTCACAACCAATGTGAAATCAATGAAAGGACGAATACAACATTACATACATCTACTACTATACTCATACATTCTCAGTACTTTCTGGAGCAACCAACACAGGTTGAAACAGTATCAAAGTATAGGGTACAGTATTATTGTATTTACCCTTCGACCAAAAACGCAGCGTGGGACGTCCACCGACAAGATGGACTTATATAGATCGCAGTATCAAACTGGATGCAGACCCCTCACAACCGGCCGCATGTTCAGCTGTGGACGTCCTTTGGCTGATAACAATGATGATTATTGTATTGCACTAAATAGCAATATTATTAAGGCTAAGGGTAGTATTTGTAATAAATTATTTGAATTATCTTGAAACACAAAAGTTTTGCTGAATCATTAATGCAATATTAAATTTATGGTAACAGAGCCAATACAATATGAGCAATAGCGCCAAAATATTTTTTCAAAATATTTTCCTTAAAAATGTCAACAACGTATTCCATGTTGTCATTGGCTAAAATTGCAAAACAAATTTGGCAGTGACTGTACTTCACCTAAATTTCACATACAATTAGAGTAAATAAATAAATAAATAGACTAACTACTTACGAGTCAGTGATAAAATAATAGAACAACATCATAAAGCATGCTGTCACTAAAAATAGCAAAATATACATTTAATTCGGATTTAAAACACTCAAAAATATACACACCTAACAACAATTTTAAATATATGGCGATCAGTTTTATGCAAAAGGCACTTAGTGGTTTTATTTACTGAGGATAGAATAGAAATATCAATTACATTATTGCTTACGTTTTAGTTTAATATAAAAGAGTAAATAAACGAATATTTAAAACATAACAAATTATATAAAAATAAAAACCAATCAATAATAAATAAGTGCCAATAATAGACAAAAAAATATTTCTACAAAAATGAACTATCATATTTTTTTTCTATACGTTCTTTCACAACGAATTTAGCAGCAAGAAATTTATCAACCTTCTTGGTCTCAAAAATAATAAGACAAGATGCAAGATGTCCCAAAAAATATGTCAAGTTCTTAAAGTCGTGTCTAGTGATCGCCACTAGAGGCGCTTACTCAAAGCTATGCGTATGCGCATGACAGTGACTTTCAGGCGCTTTGCGGAAGACGGGGCGGGCCGGTCTTTTTTACCGCGAAGTAAAAAGACCGCGTTTGCCCGTCGATGCCCGCGACCGTCTGCCATTGCCCGGCAGGCACCTGCGGTCTTTTTCCCCTTCATTAGCGTTGGTACTCTGGTACTCTGATTTTTCATTAGATAGACCAAAATGACATTTAGTGGGTAGCGAAATTTAAAAATAGTGATGTTCCTCAATAACCGAAAATTTCAATTTCATCAATTGTTGTTTTTAAATCGATTATAATATATGCAAATAAAATCTATTTCTAAAAATCATGTTTCCTACAAAGAATATCGTTATTTCTCATAATTTATTTATGGAACGTATTAGAAAGACAAAATAGGTAAAATCATACAATATATACATACATTTAATAATTAAAAAAAAAACTAATTTAATATTATTCTTATAAATAAAATGCAGTGAAATTGACCGGCCTCGCCGTCTGCAAAGCTTCTCAGTGTCAAGCTTGTCATTTTTTTCGGAACAAGGATCTTTACATCTTAAGGGGCTCCCCGAATTTTTAACGCGCACACTAGCGCCACTTTAGTAGAAAAATCATAACTCGCTAAATTAAAGATCAATCGAAAATCTGATTGATGCGATTCTAGCTCTGGTTATGTGGTTAAGATACAATGTTAAAGAAAAAAAACAGAGTTATCTAAATGTATTAGAAAAATTGCCAAAAATTGCCATATTTAGCAGGTTTTCTAACTCTAACTGCTGTAAACTACTTTTAAAACAATTTACACGTACAAAATAAACTATAGAACCTGCACTTCGGAAGCGTCTAGCAATGAAACGTTAGACTTTAAAAGAAAATGGTTTTAGGAAGAACCTCTATATCATTTTAAAAGATGTATCTATAGACAACCCACACGTATAGGTTTGTCTAATAATATTTTTTTGGTTTTAGTTGCATGGTCCTTAAATTTCATTATTTATTATTTTTTGTACGAGAATCGTAAAGCGGTTAACAGGGTACATACTCCCACCAAATTTCAACAGTGTGATGCTTATAGTTACAGAATAAAATCGCTGTGACATACGGACGGACAGACAGACAGACAGACTTGACGAAACTATAAAGGTTCCGTTTTTTGTCATTCGGCTACAGAACCCTAATTATTTTAAATAGTTAAACAGAGTGGCGCTAGTGTGCGCGTCAAAATTTCGGGGAGCTCCTTAACACAAAGGCATAAAGTCCAAACTGTTGCTACTGCTTGCCGTGCAGCATATCCCAGAGCGGCAGTTCTGCGAGCGCGACGCGCATCTCGTGCTGCAGCTGGCGCGCGAGCACGGGCGCCGCGTGCGAGGCCGCCGCGCCGCGCGCCCACGCCTGGGCCAGCGGCGCGATGCCGCTCAGCGGGCCTAGACCGGTTATGTGCACGTCCATTGAGCTGCAGGGTGATGGAAAGCAGTCAACAATTACTGAGTGTATTTTCGATACTTGATCAAACTAAATGTGCGGATACTAGATCCAAAAAATAAAAAAAAATGACATCAAAAATAAGAATAAAAAATCTTTTTTGTTTTAGTTTTTGTTAGCTGTATGGTTGTATTTTTTATCTTATTAGCTAGATAAACTGTTAAGCTAGCAAATGAGACTAATTTTGAAAATAATACACCGTTTCAATAAAAAGAAACAACGAAAAATGAAAATAAGATTTTTTTATTTAAAAAAATATGGCTGACGAAAAAAAAATAATTATTTTGGGTCCTTTTCTTTGATCAAGTATCGAAAAAAGGCATTGTAAATCTCGTATAATAAATGCGCGAGCGAAACGAACCCCAAAGATTCTGGTTTTCATCTTTTTTTAGGTTTACAAGCGAGCGAAGTGAGCACTAATTCACCTAATGTCACACCTTCAAAGGAAAGAAATAGTAATTATAAATGAGTAAGCGAAACGAGCATATAACTCTAAAAATACGATTCGTAAAAATATGTTCGACTTCTAAAAGTACGCGAGCGAAACGAAGGTTAAATAATAGGCGCGCCCACGCCTGAGCCAGCGGCGCGATGCCGCTCAGCGGGCCTAGACCAGTTATGTGCACGTCCATTGAGCTGGATGACGGAAAACAGTCAACAATTACTGAGTGTATTTTCGATACTTGATCAAACTTAATGTGCGGATACTAGATCCAAAAATTATCAAAAAAAGACATCAAAAATATTATTTTTAAAAACTTTTTTGTTTTAATTATTTGTTAGGTATGGTTGATTTTTTTATCTTATTAGCTAGATAAACTGTTAAGCTATCAAACGAGACTATGTTGAAAGAATACACAGTTTTAATAAAAAAGAAACAACGAAAAATGAAAATAAGTTTTTTTATTTAAAAATATGGCTAAAAAGAAAAAGATTTTTTTTGACGATAATTTTGGGTCCATTTCGTTTGATCAAGTATCGAAAAAAGACATTGTAAATCTCGTATAATAAATTCGCGAGCGAAAAGAGCCCTAAATATTCTGGTTTTCATCTTTTTTTAGGTTAATAAGCGAGCGAAGAGAGCATTAATTTTCCTAATGTCACACCCTCAGAGGGAAGAAATAATAATTATAAATGTGAAAGCGAAACGAGCATATTAAGAAGAAACGAGCATATTAAGAAGAAACGAGCATATTAAGATTTGTATTCGTTCGACTTTTAAAAATACGCGAGGGAAATGAAGGCTAAACAATAGGCGCGCCCGCGCTCGCCATTGAGCTGGAGGGTGATAAAAAACAGTAAAAATCACTGCGAGATATAGGTAAATCACGTACAATAAATGCGCGTGCAAAACGAGCTCCAAAGATTTTGGTTTTCTTCATCTTTCAAGGCATCTTTTAAGGTTAATAAGCGAGCGAAGTGCTAATTTACCTAATGTCACACCCTCGGAGGAAAGAAAGAGTAATAATAAAAGCGTAAGCTAAACGACCACTTTAAGATTTATATTAGTTCGACTTCTAAAAATACGCGAGCGAAGCGAACGCTTAACACTTTTGTCACACTCGTTCGAAATGAAAAAACGGGCGAAAATAACGGATAACAGTTTAAAAAGACCGAATAGTTGTAATTACATAATTGCTTCTACTTTTTTAATGAAACCTTGTTACTAAAAAAAGTTGAATAACGTAAAAAAATAATATACAATGTTTTTTTTACTTCCTGACGGCCTCTGAATGAGACAAAACATGGTGTAACGATTCTTACGACATTTAACGTTTATTAATCTCTCTACATAAAATTATGTGAAATAATAATGTTCTTGTTCCATGGAGGGAGTGGTGCAGAACTGGCCGTTTTAAACTGATATTTCCATTTTATTTTTTTGGTTATTTCTGTTTCATCTCAACTGTATTTACTAACATAGTTTATATGTTTTACTAACATAAATGAGTCCTTGTTACTTATGGGAGTCCGATCGGATATATGAGATCCGAGTTTTAAAGCACTGCCATTTACAATGTTTTAAAGAAAATTACATACATGGATCATGACTAAATGCTTTTATTCAGTAACGGAATATTTTGATGACTAATCTGATAATTTGTATAACTGCTTGTATCTTATCTATCTGTTGATATTTAATGGATTTCAATTGACATTTAATTTATGACATGTTATAATTTATATTATAATGCGATTATGCACCTACTATAATTGATTATGTAAAATTTGTTGTATTCAAATATTCATTTGCATGACATAATAAGTTAAACATGAACAGTATTAAGTTTTGATATCAATAAAATACCATGATTTATAAGTACGTATAAGTATTGGACACCAATCACATACATTGCTCTGAGACCAAAGTAAGTAGCTAAAGCACTTGTGTTATGGAAATCAGACACAACGGTAGTACCACAACACTCAGACCCGAGACAATATAGAACATTTTGATTTCTACATTGACCCGACCGGGAATCGAACCCGGGACCTCAGAGCGGCAGCGCTTTGAAACCAACGTGCTTAGCCACGACACCACGGAGGTCGTCAAAAAACATATTATGACTATGAGAAATAAATCATTCATTCATTCGTTCAATGTTGCATCCGTTCACTCACTCCATGTGGTGCACTCGCAGGTCGTCGAGCTGCGCGTACGGCTCCCAGCGCGCGAGGCCGACGCTCAGCGCGGCGTGCAGCCCGCTGCGCGCGAACGCCGCGGCGACCCGGCCCGAGCACGACACGCCCATCGCCTTCACGCGGTACTCGTCGTACCCGATCTGGGGGGAAATTCTCGAGCAATTCGTATACGAAAAAAGTTCACCGATCGAATTTTCTTTGTTGAAGAAAAAATAGTTTTTCGATTTCCCAGGGTCACGATTTACATGTATTTAGATGTTGTTAGTGTGGTAGTTTTTTTACTTGTAAATATTTTTTTTACTAGTAGATATTTTTTTTACTTGTAGTTTTATTGCTTGATTTTTAAGGTAAAACGGTTAAACTCACAAATGTTTAAGTTCGATTGCCGCGACAATCGGCCTCGATTTTTAACACGCTTATATTAGTTTCTCTTGTAACTATGTATGTAAGAATATCTTGGAATTTTAATTTGATCCACTTCCTGGTCTTCGATTAGGATGAAATTTTGCACACGCTCTGAGTTCTGATGACAATACATGACTAGCTAAGAAACGTCATTACAAATCCAATATGGCGGCCTCCCCAAGATAGAGAACAGGCCATTTGAAATGCACCCCATGATATGGGTATCAAATGAAACGGTAATCTCAGGAACTACTACACCAATTTGAAAAACTATTTGTGTTGGATAGCTTATTTATCGAGGAAGGCTTTAGTTCATCACGGGACTGGAGGAAGCAAACCCAACTTGTTGACCGCTTGTGTACTATAAACGTTTAAGACGAATGGTAGCGCCTTCCTGGATGACACTATGTATAATAATAGTTAAATACAAGCACACACCTGTAAATCTTTTATTCTCAGCGTGAAGTGGAAGCATGTCTTCATGGGGTCGGGGCGGCTGACGGTGACGTCGCTGACGCGGTTGATGGTCGCCAAGTTCTTCACCCACCCCGTGTCCGTTTCGAACTTGCCAATAAATGATATTGATCCAATCTGGAAACACATTATTTGTTTTCAGATAGTATTTTATAAAAAAAAAATGATTGTAATAGATAGGTGAATGGTAGCTTTGATATGGTTGGAGCTGAATTTGTTTCAAAGCCTTCTCACAAAGAGTTTGAGTAAGATTTCTTACAAAATTCAGAAGTCTGAGAATCTTGATAACGTATTGCGGAATATACATGTGCCTAACTGTTGAGTTAAAAAATGTAAACAGATTTTCAGTCGCAAATACAATTCTTTAGCAGACACACGTCTTTCAATCTCGTAATAGTTAAGCTTAGCAAGTTTCGATCTTAATCCCTTCATCATAATGGCCATAACGAGCCGGACCGTGCCATCGTAGATAGACCCACCGTTCGTCGCCGCCGGCCGCCGCGAACAATAGAAGCCGCATTCCATTACTGATAAGCGAGCGTCGAGTGAATAAAAACAATTCTGTCTTCGAAGTTATTAAGCAAAGTGATATTTACGTCGATTAATGAGTTATTTAACAACTTTAAATGCAGTTTTGGACATATTTACATAGAAGATGAGTGCAACAAAGCAACAAATAATAAACCTCTTAGAAGATACCGCAAATTTACTTAAAAAAGCGCAAGTTAACCTGAAGAAATCGCCAAAACAACGATTAAGCAGCCGCGGTTACTTAGAAGCGAGATTAAAATGTATCGAAGACTACTGGAAAACATTCAAACTAGCTCACGACGACCTAGTGAAGTGCACAACTATGGAAGATCGTGGAGTATTGCAGTATTTTGTGAATGAAGAGTTTTACTTTCATGAAGAATTATACATTACCATGGTAGCCGATCTTAAGGATCTTCTAGCAAGCCTTCCACCTCGAAGTGATCTTCAAAGCACTGCTGCATCGCATTCTGACTTCAGTATCGCGAAATTACCCAAGATAGAAGTGAAGAAGTTTTATTCCAACTATGAAGAGTTTCCAGCTTTCCAAGACATGTTTGAGTCCTTAGTGCACAACAATTCCTCGCTTAGTAATGTCGAAAAATTACATTATTTAAAGTGCAGTGTCGGTGGCGAAGCAGAGCATTTACTGAGAAATATACAAGTGACAGAAAACAATTATTTACAAGCATGGAATACATTAAAAGACAGATTTGGCAACAAACGCATCATCGTGAATTCCATTTTGAAAAGGCTATTTAATCAAAAGAAAATTACACCTTCAGCTAATCAGGTTAAATTACTTTTGGACACTACTTCCGAATGTTTAAACAATTTACATAATATGAAAATATCAACCGATTCCTGGGATCCATTAATTGTATTTCTGGTGGTGCAGAAACTGGACCCGGAGTCGCATCAATCATGGGAAGAGTACGCCTACAAGGATAATTCACAAGAATTGCCCAAGTGGAACGACTTGAAGAAGTTTTTAGAAAGCAAATTTCGTACATTAGAAATTGTTACTCCATCCACATCTGCTGCCAAAGAAAAAGTGATTAAAGAGCGTTCATTCCATGTTGCAACCAGAGAAAAAAGCTGTGTTATGTGTAAAGATAATCACACGCTATGTCACTGCAAAGAATTTATCAAGCTGTCTCCTTCAGAGCGAAGTGAGTACGTGAAGAGCAACCGGTTATGTTTTAACTGTCTGGTACCAGGGCATCCTGTGATGAAATGTCGAACTCCAATGTCCTGTCGAGTATGTAGCAAGCGGCATCATTCACTTCTACATCAAACCAGTAACGCAAGTACAAGAGGTGATTCAGAAAATATGCAACCGACGGTATCTGCAGTATCCAATGTAGAAGAGCAAGATATTCAAGTAAACACAATGATGACGTCATATCCTTATTGCAATACCAGACAGGGAATAGCACTATTAGCCACCGCAATGGTGACAGTAAGAAGCGAACAAGGACACACTATTGTTTTGCGTGCGCTGATAGACCACGGCTCCCAAGCATCATTCATTAGTGAGAAAGCGGCTCAAATTATCAAGCTGAAAAGACAAACTGCGAGAGGAAATATCACTGGTGTAGGATCTACAAAAACGAGCGTAAATCAAGTTGTTCAGTTTCAAGTTCTATCAAGATGTGAGCCCAATTTTAGTTTGAATATACAAGCTTACGTCATGAACAAGCAGCTTACATCACAAATCCCCGCCAAGAGAATACCTGTATCAAATTGGTCACACCTAAAAGGACTCAACCTGGCTGATCCGTCTTATTATACACCAGGGGCTATAGATCTGCTTTTAGGTGTAAAAGAATACGCACAAATCGTTCAACAAGATGTAATCAAAGGTCCACCAGGCTCACCTTGTGCACAGAGAACCAGTCTAGGTTGGATTTTATTCGGAGATATACACACCAATTCGCAGGACGAAACGATTGTTGTCATGCACCATCAAGTAGACGTAGAAGAAATGTTAAAGACAATTTGGGAGATAGATACCGATCGTAGAAGAAAATACACACGAGAAGAACAACTATGTGAAGATATATATAATAATACATACACAAGAAACAATGAAGGCAGATACGTAGTGAAGTTACCCTTTAAAACAGAAAAGCTTAAATCTACAGAAGGCAATACAAGGGAAGTAGCTATGAACAGATTACTACATCAAGAAAAAATGTTCCAGCGAATGCCAGGAAGACACAAAGAATACATGAAAGTGATAAACGAATACAAAGATATGAAACATTTAGAAGAAGTGCCTGATAATGAGAAAGAAACAAGGAAATCAGTCTATGCGCCACACTTCGCTGTTATCCGTAAAGATAAAGAATCAACTAACGTAAGAGTCGTGTATGACTTCTCTGCGAAGGGAATAAACGGAGTATCGCTGAACGATGAATTGTTAACAGGTCCAATTTTGCAGGATGATCTCAGAAGTTTAATCATAAGGTGGAGAATGCATAAAATATGTTTTGTATCAGATGTTGAAAAAATGTACAGGATGATTTTGATATCTAAAGATGACGCCGATTTTCAAAGAATACTGTGGCGAGATTACCCATCTGATCCAATCAAAGATTACAGATTACTCACAGTGACGTTTGGGACTGCATGTGCTCCGTACCTAGCAATTAAAACACTCCTTCAACTTGCAATTGATGAGGGTCAGAATTACCCCCAGGCAGCGCGGATCGTCCGAGAAGATTTCTATGTCGATGATGTATTGTCGGGATTTGATGACCTCACTTCTGCCGTCAGCGCTAGTAAACAACTGCAACAAATGCTCAACTGTGGAGGTTTTAAGCTCAAAAAATGGGCATCCAACAGCGCCGATTTTATGCGAACAATTGAACCAAAAGAAAGATCATCTTCTGTCCATCTTGATATGAACATTGACGGTACTACAAAAGCATTAGGTGTGGTGTGGAACATGGGCAGCGATGAATTCCAATACAGTTGGAACTTTCCAAAGATGTGTGATGCAATCACCAAGAGAACAATCCTCTCAGATATTCAAAAGCTGTATGATCCACTGGGATGGATCGCACCAGCTGTCCTAGCTGCAAAGATGTTAATTCAGAAATTATGGCAGGAAAATGTCGGTTGGGATGACAATTTAAGAGACGTGTTGAAAGATCAATGGATTTCTATCCGCTCAGATTTAGAAAATGCAAATAGCATCAAAATAGCAAGATGGTTTGATAGTTTAACTGCTGAGAAAGATGCTATTCAGATCCATGGTTTCAGCGACGCATCGATGAACGCCTATGGTGCGGTTGTTTACTGCCGAGTCAAAAATCCAGAAGGATCTATAAAGACAAAACTAATTGCCGCACGAACCAAAGTAGCTCCATTGAAAACGGTATCTTTACCCCGCTTAGAACTTTGCGGAGCAGTCCTGCTGTCAGAGTTACTTAAGCAAGTCTCTCAAGCCATGAGAATACACAGATCACAGGTTGTGGCATGGACAGATTCCTCTATCGTGTTATCATGGTTGTTCGGTGACGTCAGCAGGTGGAAAATGTTCGTGGCTAACAGGGTCGTTGAGATCCTAGAAAACGTTAATAGTAACCAATGGTTTCACGTCGAATCCAAAGATAATCCAGCCGACATAGTTTCGAGAGGTATGCCTTTAAGAGATTTAATAGATTGTCCACTCTGGTGGGAAGGGCCTGCATGGCTTTCGAGGGAGAACATAGAATACACACGACCAAATTGCATTCCTACAGAGATAGAAGCCAAGAAGGCAGTTCATGTTAATCTAAAAATCTGTCAAGATGAAGAGAATAAACTTATAAGCCAAATTGAAAATTTCAACGATCTTTACGAACTAATGAGATGCTTAGCTTATTGTAGAAGATTTTTAAATTACAAAGAATACAACGACACAATGTATAATCCAATAACTCCGGAAGAAATGGAAAAGTCCCTAATAACTTGCATAAAATCGATCCAAGAACATGACTTTTTTGAAGAAATCAACTCAATTAGACAGAACAAAGAAGTTAGATCAAAAAGCCCTTTGAAATCATTTAACGCTTATTTAGACAATCATGGCATTCTCAGGGTGGGCGGCAGATTGCGACATGCTAATCTAGACGAAAATAGCAAACATCCTATAATATTAGGCAACAAAAATCAATTAACATCTTTGATTATAGCAGACGCTCACTTAAAAACCATGCATGGCGGAGTTCAGCTAATGTTATGTTATTTGAGATCAAAGTACTGGATAATCAGGGCTAAAGGACTGGTCAAAAAACATGTTCATAAATGTTTAATCTGTGCTAGACAAAATGCTGCAGCTCGCACGCAATTAATGGGTGACCTGCCGAAGCAACGAGTCACTCCATCAAGGCCGTTCTCTCATAGTGGAGTGGACTTCGCTGGCCCACTGCAGGTGCTCATTTCAACAGGCCGAGGATCACGCACAAAGAAGGCCTATATTGCCATTTTCGTATGCATGGCCACGAAAGCCATCCATTTAGAATTGGTCGGAGATATGACATCAGATGCGTTTATTGGGGCCTTCCGAAGATTTGTGGCAAGGCGTGGAAGATGTCAGCACTTGTGGAGTGATCAGGGCCGCAATTTCGTTGGAGCTAATAAAGATTTAATTGCAAACTGGAAAGAAGCTTGTTTGGACTTCAGTAGTCAAATCGCAGATTCCCTAGCCAAAGACGGAACCACATGGCACTTTATACCTGCATACAGTCCACATCATGGCGGTCTATGGGAATCTGGTGTTAAATCCATAAAGTACCACTTGAAACGAATTCTTAACACTAATCTGACGTTTGAAGAAACTACAACTATCCTCTGTCAAATTGAGGCATGCTTAAATTCACGTCCGTTGAGTCCCATTGATGATACAAGCTTAGACAACTTAGAGCCCCTAACGCCGGGTCATTTTTTGATCACTGAAGCGCCTGTCGTTGTACCAAGCCCTGGCTTACAAAATATAAAAATCTCAAATTTGTCACGATGGCAGCACACTCAAAAGCTTGTCAATGATTTTTGGCACAGGTGGCAAGAGGAGTACTTGTCTAGACTACAACAAAGACCTAAATGGCTAAAGAAACAACAAGAATTTGATGTAGGCCAGATAGTGCTCATCAAAAATGAATGTATGCCGCCGGGAAAATGGGCCTTAGGCAGAATCGTCGATAAACACCCAGGGGCTGATAATATCTGCAGAGTGTACAGTGTTAAAAGTGGTGATACTATAACAAAAAGACCTATTACGAAACTGTGTTACTTACCTATTGACTCTGCTACTGATTAATACCTATCTGCTTATAAACATATAAATTACCTTAAGAATTCTGTCTTAAAATTAATTGTTTCACATGAAATTATAAGAATAGTATGTATCATATTGTTTTATGAACTCAATAGATAACATTCCTATGATTGTATTCGGATATATATTATAGTTTATACTTACTTAATTTATGCATGTTGTATTTATAATTTATTTGTCATAAAAGGACTCATATAGTCCTTTGGTGGGCGGTATGTTGAGTTAAAAAATGTAAACAGATTTTCAGTCGCAAATACAATTCTTTAGCAGACACACGTCTTTCAATCTCGTAATAGTTAAGCTTAGCAAGTTTCGATCTTAATCCCTTCATCACTAACCTTATTCCCTTTGCTTGCTGATATACAGGGTGTGCCAAACAGAACGTGCCATACTGACACTGGAGTTAGCTTAGTTATAGACCTTTCAGATATACTATACAATTGTTATTTTTTAATTACAAATTGCACTTGTAAAAAGCAACTTTGGCTCTGTGACAGACGAGGAATCGAACCCCGTGTCTTACGCAATCTGGGCATGCGCCCGGATTGCGTAAGACACGGGGTTCGTATATATAATTAAGTTTGTGTAGTGACAAAACACTATAAAAACAAAAAAATAATTGTTATTTTTGATTTAGCCACTTTTTGTCTTATAAATGACACACCACACTGACACTGGAAATCTTAGCAAAAGACATTTTAAATAAAAATAACATGAATATTATGAAAGTGTCATGGTTTGGGAGATAATGTCACTTTCTTGTTTTCTTCATACAAGAAAAATATAAAAAAGTGGCATTACCTCCCAAACTATGAGACTTTTATGAGAGTCAAGTTATTCTTATTTAGGTCTATGGCTAAGCTATCTCCAGATTCAGTATGGCACGCTCTTTTTGGTACACGTAGAATGTAGATCACCGATTTTATGACTACAATGAGGCTCTTAGAACTTTAATTTTCAGTTTTCCTACAGCTCGCGATCGCAAGTCTTGTTGTCCTGTTTTCCAGCTTAATCACTTACAGCACCATCTATTGAGTCAAACAGTAAACCTTACATTTGGAAGTTGGCGGTATTTTACCCCCGTGCCTCGAAAAAGCACGTAAAGCTGTTGGTCCTGCGCCTGATCTCTCTCCGGTCGTGTCAGATTGATGTCCCATCGGACTATGAGAGTGAGAGGAATAGAGAGTGCACCTGTGTTTGAGCACACACTTGTGCACTATAATATGTCCTGCGCAGTTGGTTGGTCGTTGTGACCGGCCACCGTAGTCAAAATCGGCTAGAGGGACAATTATTAAGCCTTACTTTATGCATGAAGGTGGCGTGCAGCGGCGGCAGCTCGAGTATCTCGCGACAACTCTGCAGCAAAGTCCGCCGCATGTTGATCAGGATCATGTCTACTATTCTATTGCCGTTGTCTGCAAGGCATCCCACCATTTCGCTGGAACGTACATTTTTGTTCAAGTTATCATACTAAATTAAACGTAGTGGCACTATAAATAACAATTCATTGAAAAAGCTACAGTACGCCGAAAAACCTCTAATGTACGTCAAGGTAAAGACTGCGGTATCTTTTTCAATTGTAATAAGGACTAGTTTGGAACAAAAGTGGGTAGCCTGGTGTGTTGGCCACTATACATTAGTTAGAGGCTTAAGACATACGGAGAGGACTACGGAGAGTGCGCGAAGGAATTACATGACTTGATTACACCAGCCCCTTTTCATCTTCGAAACACAAGACGCGGGCGCGGCTGCCAAGAACCATTTTACCAGGCCGTGTACCAAATAGGGCTAGGGGAGTGGAATTCGCTGCCGGCAAAAGTGTTCCCTGGCATCTACAATTTGGACGTTTTCAAGAAGAGGCTGTAACTGGGCAGACATGGTCTCCATTTTAGGCTGCATTCTCACTTAACATCAGGTGCAATCTGGGCAATTGTGGCCATATGTCCGACTATATAGGTACTTCATTTAAAAAAAAGGACGAACTCTGCTACTACAGGCAAAGTTAGCACTAAGCAATGTCATTTTTTAAAGGTATTGACTATAAATTCAGATCGTAGTAAATACGTTAACAAATGAATTGCAATGATTTGATGCCCAATATGAGGTGACTATAAAATTATGTCAGTTCCAACACGTTTTATCGTTACTCAAAAAACTTGAGTCAGCGAATTGACACGGCCGAATTGTAAAGTAGGTTAGCGCGACCGACGCGGTAATTGCCACGTCCTTGGATGAGGAAAGTCACTTTTTACTGTTCTATTATATTCAGTCAAGCTTAACAAAATAACAGTTAACAATATAAACACAGTTTTATTTTTACTGAAGTAACTCCAGCTATAAGTATCTACTCCGTGTCCTCTCTCATATTATAAGGATAATTAAGAAAATTCTAAGCAAATGCAACTATTTGATTCCTTAATATGCTTTGAGTGGATATACTTAGAACTTGAGACTTAGATGGATATAGAATGGTGTATCTGTTGCAGGGATATTATTAAAACCGTGATATTATAATTTCACTGATTATTGACATTTCTTTGCATTAATTAAAATTATTATTTATCGGGCTATCTTCAGTGCTATTTTAATTTCACTAGACCGATGTAGTAAAATTGTAACACAGTGATAAATTGGCTCTGTCAATAACACTGGTTTAAGAAAGTCATTATAATATTATGTGACCGATCACAGATTGGTCCGTTTTCGTCACCAACTGATTAAAAATGTATTAAATATAGAGTTAGTAAATAAGAGGCAGGTTTTTAAAGATCTTATTTTAAAATTTTATTTGTAATATTTTTATGATTAAATAGTGCTGAAAATTTTATAACGCTTACTAATCATCAGCAAATTTATGGCGACTGATTAATTCAATTGACCAATTAAATTACGTGGGGCTCCCACAAACTCAACTTTTATTAAACCTAGATTTATTATAATATCACTGTTGCAGCCCTGTGAAATAAAAATAACACTGGAAAGAGCCCGTGAATTAAAATACCGTTTTTTTTGTGTTTAAAATAAGTGGACGGTTTGAATTCATGCCTTTCAGTTGCTGATGCTTTAAACAGTCGCCAGAACATCTGCATCCAAACATCTGACTACCAACCGGTTATTATAAGACCGGACCTGTCAAAAATCTCACATCCTCCCACTTCGCCGCTCTCCCATTCGCATTCGTCTGTTTCTTGACAATACAGTTTTTTTTGCACCTTTTCTCACCGCGCAGTGACCTTGACAGGCCCATAATTATGATAGCCAGGTTTAACATGTTTTTTTTTTTAAATAAGCCTCGTTACAACTGCTTAGTTTACTGTCGTGTTTATTTTGCCGTGCTGTAGTCCGTACAAACTACATCATTACCTGTACGCCTCTAGTAGGCTTGGGTTGCAGCAGACGACTTCGGAGACGCTGGTGGCCTGCTTCAGCACCACCTCGAGGTGCCTCTGCAGCTTGCTTCTTAACAATGAGTACAGCGGCAATGATATAGCTGCCGTTAGCGGTAAATCATCTGAAATTTTCACGTAAGAGTAATGTATTTACATCTCAATTCCGTACGGTTGAGGCCTCTGCCACCTAACTACTTTCAAATGAGAATTGCTTGTGCTTAAACGGGCGCCAAACAAAAGTCGACGCAAGACGAGGTTCAAGTGATTTTGGCACCTTAGCTGGTAAGGCGACGGTGACCCTCGATAGTGAATTCATTTAGTGACATGCATTTCCCAAGCAAGCATGGCAGGGTTTTCTTTCAATAACACAAAACGATTTGGGGTCGCGCAGGTTCAAATGAAATATTGTAATTATACGATTACTTTGCTTAAGTCATGTTTACCATTTATTGTAACATCTTTATAAGAGGAAATGGGAAACCAAAAATTTGCAAAAAAAAAGGCATTCTGTAAAACCAATGTAAGAGACTTGTTCATATAGACTTCGAAACAAATAGGTAAACATCGAACAATATAACTTGTTCTTATCTTTCTTCATAAATAAACAGATGTAAGTAGGGCGTTGCCATCCTTTTGTATAAATTATATGTAACGTATTATCTCGTACAGTAGAAGCGAGTGGCAGCCGTGTGAGTGAGACACGACAAGCAGGTGGCCTCGAATTATGAACGACTGTCACTTTCAGGATCGTAAATAAAATAAATATGTAATGCTGAATGCATAGCTTATCTTTCATAAAAGTGTTATTTAAGTAGGTATTACTTCATATTATTCCAATCAACATTTACTACATTACTATTTAAGTAATTATTGCACAACGAAAATTCGTTTATAAGGTTACTTAACAGTTAGTTTTGATGTCTATCTTTTACTCCAAAACTCTGTATATGTATGAATTTAAAGTACCTAACTTAAAAAAATGCTTTAGATCTCCCCAGCCGATTTTCGACTACGTTGGCCAATCACCACGACTAACCGACTGCGTGGGGCATAATATTATTGTAGTGCACATACAAGTGTGTGCACCAACACAGATGCAATCTGTATTCCTTTACTCTCATAGCCTGATGAGGCAGCAATCTGACACGACCGAAGAGAGAGCAGGCGCAGGAGCAAGGAAGGGTGAAACTGTGAATTTCTGAACAGAAAACTCAGGTACATATTTTTGCCCCACTCGGGGAATAGCCCGAGATCTGGCGCTACCGTCGCTTTAAAGTGCGACAAGAAAAGTAGTGCACTTGAAAGTTCCTTAGATACATCACAGATCAGTGAAGTGACAATACCTACTACATAATGGAATGACTTACCGATATGTTTCGCCAGTTGTTCTGTAGTAGCGAAATCATACCCTCCGCTTTTTTGAGGTGAAGGCCATGACAGCTGTTGAAATAATAATAAAACGAATCAATTAACTAGCTTAATGCTAATTGCATTTTATTTATTAACATTTATGTTTGGACTGAGCAATGATAAAATAATCAGCATCATTGTTTCCAGAAATTAAAATAATTGTAAACTTCCACATTCTACTAAAAACCGGCTAAGTGCGAGTCGGACTCGCCCACTGAGGGTTCCGTGCCAACTTTAACTGAATTAGGGAATCCACTTACTTTTACTAAGTAAAATACCACAATATTTTGTCGACTGCGAATATAACTTTGTTATTCATAGTGTTTGTATGAAGTACAAAGTTAAATTTGCGGTTGTAGAAAATGTGCTATATCTCTAAAACTACTCGTTCGAACCCGTCCGAACCATTTTTTGTAGAAAGTATTTATTAAGATCTACATTACATATTTTTTTCAAAATTTACACTTGCTTGGTTTAGAAGTTAGATGGGGGGGGGCGCCCATTTTACCACTTTAAGCGTCTAACTATGAAACGTTAGACTTTAAAAGAAAATGGTTTTGGGAAACTTAATGTCATTTTAAAAGACCTATCCATAGACACCCCACACGCATAGGTTTGACTAAAAAAACTTTTTTTTGGTTTTAGTTTCATGTATGGGAGCCCACCCTAAAATGTCATTATTTTTTATTTTTTGTATGAGAATCGGTAAGCGGTTAACAGGATACATCTTCCTACCAAATTTCAACAGTGTGATGCTTATAGTTACAAAATAAAATGGCTGTGACATACGGACGGACAGATAGACAGACATGACGAAACTATAAGGGTTCCGTTTTTTGCCATTCGGCTACGGAATCCTAAAAAATAAGTTTTTTTAGGAATTGTTCCATGTTTCAAAAAAAAATATACTATACAGCTGAAGAGTATGTTTGTTTAAACGCGCTAATCTTAAGAACTACATTTTTTTTGTTAGATAGCTTGTTTATCGAGGAAGGCTATATGATATAATACATCATGCACGCTGCAACGCGAGAGGAGGAAGCAAACTCAAAACCCTAGTGCAACATAAGCCCCAACCAGTCCCGTCAATACCTAGCCAAAACGTAGTCAAACGTAACGTAGCGTAGTAAAAAATGAATTTCAAGTTGAATCATAATCTGATGCAAGAAATGGAGGTATACGATAAAAATTACCTTGACCAGTACTTCATCGTGTATAAACTCAATGCCCGGGTTAACAAAAGAGAATGCGTCATCTTCTAGAACCAGCCCCACATTTACATCTGCAGTCATGTTTGACAGTGATATTCTAGAAGTAAAAGAAAACAAAACATCTTGATGATACTGGTTACAATATGGCCCTGAAAGGCCCCTGTCAATTAAATATCTGAGCATAACTTTATTTTGATTGTTTTTCAGGTCCATCTACAGTCAGCTTTAATTACAATAAAACATAAACTTTAAAAACAATGCTACCTACGGATCACATCATGCTTAATTGTTCAGCTGTCAGACAATTTAATAATGGGTTAGTCAATTTTATAAGTTGAAGCATAAGAAACAGTTTTTAGGCAATTAATTTTCATTATTTACCTGCTTGAAAATCATCCTCAATAGGTTCAGACCTAAATAAATATAGAATAATATAAAAAAATGACAAAATTTTGAAGAATATTACACAATTTGAGGGTTTAATTTATTACATTAACAGATAATAAACCATACTTCCAAAACCTATTTTACTGTTGTAATGGGGGACTTCAACGCAAAACTGGGCAAGCGAGGCGAGAATGAGTTGAAGGCTTTTGGATATGGGCAAAGGAACGCCTGGGGACAGAGGCTGGTCGACTTTCTGGAGAAGGAGGGACTCTTTGCGATGAACTCTTTCTTCTAGAAGCCGCCTCAAAGGAAGTGGACCTGGTTGAGTAACGATGGCTATACGAGAAACGAGATTGACTTCATCATGACTTCCAAGAGACGGTTATTCAATGATGTCTCCATGATCAACAGAGTGAAAACCGGTCGCGATCACCGAATGGTTCGAGGCACATTGAATATAAATGTCAAATTGGAAAGGTCCTTCCTGATGAAGTCCAAGCTCCGACCAAATCGTGCTCATATCCAAAATCCCGAGAGCTTTCAACTCGAGTTGTCAAACCGCTTCGATAGCCTAAAGAATTGCGTATCAGTGGACGAAATAAACAACGGGTTTGTGGAAACTATCCAAACGATGGGATCTAAGTTTTTTAGGCCTGGCCGTAAAAATAGACCTCAAAAACTGTCGGTCCACACTCTCGACCTTATGGCAAAACGTCGATCTATGGCACTGCAGACCTCCGTTAATGCTGAAAACTACAGTCAGCTCAATAGACAAATATGGAAGTCCTTGCGACACGACATCCGTTGTTTTAACACTAATAGTGTTAAAGAAACAATAGAGCGGAACCAAGGCTCCAAAGTGTTTGCAAGGAACATGTCTATTGGGCAAAGTCTGTTGACGAACCTTAAAACGGAGGACGGCAGTGTAGCGTCGACGAAAGCAGAGGTTTTGAGGGAGATCAAAAGGTTCTATGGACAGTTGTACACCTCAGTTGCCAAACCCGTTGATAGCTCGGCCAGAGACCCACGAGCTATCCTGACCCGACACTACACCGAAGACATCCCGGACATCAGCCTCTACGAGATTAGGATGGCCCTAAAACAGCTCAAAAACAACAAGGCACCTGGCGAGGACGGAATCACAGCAGAGCTTCTGAAGGCGGGTGGAACACCGGTACTTAAAGTCCTTCAGAGACTCTTTAACTCCGTGCTGCTGGAGGGCATCACACCGGAGGCGTGGAACAGGAGTGTGGTGGTGTTGTTCTTCAAAAAAGGAGACCAAACCTTATTGAAGAACTATAGACCCATCTCACTCCTGAGCCATGTCTACAAGCTGTTTTCAAGGGTCATCACGAATTGTCTCGCACGTTGGTTTGATGACTTCCAGCCTCCCGAACCAGCCGGTTTCCGAAAAGGCTATAGTATCATAGACCACATCCATACGCTTAGGCAAATTATACAGAAGTCATAGGAGTATAATATGCTTTTACGCTTAGCGTTTGTGGACTATGAGAAGGCCTTTGATTCGATCGAAACTTGGGCGGTGCTTCAGTCTCTGCAGCGGTGCCACATAGACTATAGGTAGTTAAAGTGCCTTTACAATAACGCCACCATGACGGTCCGAGTACAGGAGCAGAACACGAGGGCGATTCCACTGCGGACAGGTGTGAGACAGGGAGATGTGATATCTCCGAAACTGTTCACAGCGGCATTGGAAGACGCTTTCAAGCTTCTGGAATGGGAAGGAATCGGCATCAATATGAATGGCGAATACATTACACACCTCCGATTTGCCGATGATATAGTCGTTGTGGCAAAGACGCTGGACGATCTTGGCACTATGCTCAAAGACCTTGACCGAGTCTCCCAACAAGTGGGTCTTAAAATGAACATGTAGAAGACGAAAATTATGTCGAGTTCCCTTGTTGTACCCACTCCAGTATCCATTGGGAACTCAACTCTCGAAGTTGTCGACGAGTACGTCTACTTGGGAAAAGTGATCCAATTGGGTAGGTCCAACTTCGAGAAAGAGGTCAATCGACGAATCCAACTCGGCTGGGCAGCGTTCGGGAAATTACGCAAGAGTGTCTTCTCATCTCATATACCACAGTGTCTAAAGACGAAAGTCTTCGCCCAGTGTGTATTACCAGTGATGACATACGGATCCGAAACGTGGTCTCTAACTATGGGCCTCATAAAGAAGCTCAAAATTACACAACGAGCGATGGAGAGGGCTATGCTGGGTGTTTCTCTACGGGATCGAATCAGAAATGAGGAGATACGTAGGAGAACTAAGGTAACAGACATAGCCTTGAGAATCAGTAAGCTCAAGTGGCAATGGGCAGGGCACATATCGCGACGAACTGATGGCCGTTGGGGCAGGAAAGTTCTGGATTGGAGACCCTTCGACCAAAGACGTGGCGTAGGACGTCCACCAACAAGATGGACAGACGACCTTAAAAAGATCGCAGGATCAAACTGTATGCAGATCGCTAGTGATTGGTCACTGTGGAAAGCCGTGGGGGAGGCCTATGTTCAGCAGTGGACATCCTTTGGCTGATAATGATGATGATGATGATGATGATGATTAACAGATAAGGCAACCTTTAATTCCCAATAATTATGTGTTTAATTATTTTAAAGGTAATTTATAGGCTAAGTGTCCCTTATTTGCTTTGATGAAGGCTTGCTTTTTTAGCATAAGCCTCCTCCAACTCCTGATAATGTTGTCAGGTTCCTATCATTCTGATAATCCTTCTTCAGAGTGCTAGGATTACTTTAAGGTTTTCTTCAGGTAAATTAAAATAAGTAAATAAATCAGTGAATAGCTGGTAGCAAAATAATAACAGTAATAGCTTACAAAACATGTCCCTCAGACATAACAGGTATCAAGTTGTAAAGGTTCTCGTTGAATGCACTATACAGCCCTCGTACATTGACCTCTCCTAGAGAGCACCGGAAAGTCAACCCCATCGATTTCAGGTCTAAAGACAGACTCTGCATGTGGAAAGTTGGTGGCTTAACTAACTCCAAGCGGGTAAGGTTACTGGAAAGAAAATGATTGTGCTAAGCTGTACTGATTCAACACTTTTTAAATACAAGTGTCTAAAGATATAGATGTTATTTCATAAAAAATATACAAAACATTCTCGTACTACTCACACTTGGGTATTTTTGGCGAAATAAGACGTATCTTCTAAACAATCTGGCTTGAATTGTTCACCATTTTTTGACTGTTGCAAGACAACATTTGTAAAACTCTAAAATAAAATAAAAAAGTTGTTAACAAGAGTTATCGAGAAGCGCAACTTCTGCGATTATTTGAGATTAAATATAATATTTACCCTTTTGATAACATCTTGTAAATTTGGTTGCACTTTCGTCAAGAGTTCATCCAGCTCCTGTTCAATATCCAGGGTATCTTTTTCAGTCATATTGATGTGCACATTACCTTATATATAAACTTTAATGATATATATAGGTATCAATTTAATTTAGTAAAATAAGTTTACACTTCGAAACATATTGCTTTATCAGAGGAGGTGTAGGTTTACGTGTTTTGACATAAAGCTGGTTGACAGTGACGGATCAGCTGTGCTGTGTGTGACAACGCGCTTCACATTCACGAAGTGTTCCGTTGCATAAGCAGAGGATCAGCATGTAAGATTGGTTGGTTAGTATTTAAACATGAAATTAAATAACTGTGTAATTAACTACAATTTGAAACCAAATCTAAAATAAAAGATCCAAAATTTTCGTAACGGATAGTTATCAACTGCACTGCAATGCAATCAAAAGAATAATGTGTCATCGTGACTGTACAGACTGTGTTATTGAGTGAAGTCCCAGGTGAAGTTCATTATTAAACTCGGAACGAGGAATTTGTTATCAATCTATGACATCTGCGCCAAAAATCGGACAAAAAACCGGTCAAGTGCGAGTCGGACTCGCGCACTGAGGGTTCCGTGCCAACTTTACTGACTGAGGGAAAAGTGAATTAGGGAATACACTTAGTAAAGTACCACAATATTTTGTTGACTGCAAATTTAATTTTGTTTTTCATAGTGTTGGTATGAAGTACAAAGTTGTTTGCGGTTGTTGAAAATGTGCTATATCTCAAAAACTACTCGTTGGATCCCGTCTGAACCAATATTCGTTGAAAGTATTTGTTAACATAAAATATTTTTTTCAAAATTTACACTTGCTTGGTTTAGAAATTAGATGGGGGGGGGGGGGGGGGGCGCCCATTTTACCACTTTGGAAGCGTCTAGCTATGAAACGTTAGACTTTAAAAGAAAATGGTTTTAAGAACCTCTATGTCATTTTAAAAGACCTATCCATAGACACCACCCACGTATAGGTTTAACTAAAATTGTTTCTGTCATTATTTTTTATTTTTTGTATGAGAATTGGTGAGCGATTAACAACCTACATCTTTCTACCTTTCAATTGTGTAATGCTTATAGTTACAGAATAAAATGGCTGTGACATACGGACGGGCAGACAGACTTGACGAATCTATAAGGGTTCCGTTTTTTGCCATTCGGCTACAGAACCCTAAAAAAGACATCTGTCCTGTCATTTGTCAATCAATGTTATCATAACGCTCACGCTCACGGCAAAAAAAAAAACAACCGAAACAAACATCCACAGAGAGAACAGCGAAAGTTTTATCAGTAATATTTTAAAAGAAAATCTCACTCAAGGCCAGTGTTGCCATATATACAGATTTATCTGTATATATACAGATTTTTCATCACCAATACAGATTACAGATTTAGCATAACTTTTATACAGATTTTCGTCATTTTCGCTTCCTCACATTATCTATGATAAAATGATTGAAAATGTATCTCTTTTCATATAATATAATCGGACAAGAACATTTTCAAACATTTGACAATGAGTGGCGACAAAGACTTAGATGGACAATTATCATATCCAACTCTTTTAATTTGTTACTGCTTTACTAAGTCTCCCTCATTCCAGAGCCGCAGTGGAAATAATGTTTTCCGCAATAAATTTAATTAAAACTAAAACAAGAAACTATTTAGGCACTGAAACGATTGAGGGACTTCTTTTAACGAAACAACTTCTTAGTGATGAACCCTGTTATAAACTCCAAGTTGATAAAAAAATGATTGTTAAAATGAGCAAAAATATGTACAAAAAATAATAAGTATTGTTTTCTTGAACATATTTTGTACAGATTTTATTACAGTTTTACATATTTTATACAGATTTGAGCGTTTTGTGTTCATACAGATTTTGTACAGATTTTTCGACCGTTCTTTCCAGATTTCTCGATCTGGCGTGTGGCAACATTGCTCAAGGCGAAAATCTCGCTGAATCAATCACGCTTGAATTGCCATTTGTTTGCGTGCGATGCGAAAATTATAAATCGAGAAATATGGAAATGTGTCGAGCATGTTTACAAACAGAAAATGCAATGATTCCACTAAATGTGACCTCAGTAAACAATTATAATTTACTAACAAATCTAAATGTAAGTTGGCAGGTCGTAGCTTTGTTGATAATTTTATGATTTTATAAAGTTACTATAATGTTTAATTTTCCTCTTCAGGTCACGCTGCTTGATGGCATGCCACAGTTTTTCTGTCTAATTTGTGAAACACTCTTGAAGACATTTGTAGATTTCAGAGAAAAATGTATTGCATCCGAAAGAACCCTGCAGGCAGTAATTCAAGTAATTAAACACCCTATCTCAGACCTGTACAACAGTAACTCCTATTAATGAGCTGTCTAATGCTGAAATAATTTTCCTTATCAGACCAGTACCTAGATCCTGAGATTAGTGTAATCAAACAAAGTCTTTAAGCTTTATGATGATAAAACCTCATGGATTGATAAGATGCCAGCAGTCACATAAACAAAAGAAAGTTACTAAACTCGTCCATGAATGGTTAATGCACATTTGTATGTTCTTATATTAAAAAGTTAGTTATGATTATAATTTACATTTCAGCATATTAAACCTGATGACGATTACATGCAAACTGAAAATAAACTGGATGTTCAACATGAAGTAAAAATTGAGATACTCAAAAATGAGTCTAACATTCCAGATTATAACTTCGATGAACATGTTGATGGGTTTGAGGATGCAGATACAAAACCAGAGATAGAGAGAAAACTAGGAACTGTTTCTGGTGCGTATCCAAGTTTTTACAGCCATACACATCATCACAATAAATTACAAAATAATGTTGATAAACACATTTTTAAAAAGTGTTTTACAGTGAATATTACTACAGCACCTTTATTTTATTTGGTACAGGTTCCAAGAAACCAAAACTATTAAAGGGTCACGAAAAGAAGAAAAGCAAAAAAGTTAAAGAAAAGAGAAAAAAAAAAGGTAAGATATTTTTTTGTCAGTTGCAAAGTTTCCTGACCAAAGAGATGCAGAAGAGATAAATATACTGGCTGCCAATAGCTAGGTAATGACTGCAAGATAAGAGTTATTTTGAAATTTATTTTTCTAAAATAGCTATAGTTTTACAAAGCTTTATAATAATAAAGTAAACTCATTTTATGCATGTTTACAATTGATCTGCTTTTTATTTTAGGAAAGAACCTGGCAAAGGTAGCTATTAAAAGTGAAGCTGAAACACAGTTGGCATGTGGTAAACAAAATTTATCATACTTGTTTATGAAGTTTACGGGAATATTACTCTTGGCATACACTGAAACTTTATTAATTAAATTGTCTTGATTTTAACATTTTTTCTCTGTCCAGTCTATTGTAATGTTACCAAACCCTTTAATAATAAGATACAAATATTGTTAGGCATTTAATATGAAGGTACTGTAGAGGTCACAGGCGCCTTACTATCTTAAGAGACAAAATAGCTTGCTTCTTTTTAAAGTAGAATATGTTTTGTTACGTGGCGTGGCAGTGTATGTGTGGTTAGGTGGCAGAGACCTTAACCTTACCTACGTCATTTGTATATTCCAGGTATATGTGTCAAGAAATTTGATGATAACAAAGAGTTGAAACACCATTTGGAACTGCACAAAGAGGAAAGGCAATGTCAAATCTGCAACGAAAATTTCAGCAGTTGGCCGGCTATGCTAAGCCACAGATTGGAGCACATACCACCAAACCAGGGGAAATGCCATATCTGTGACAAAAGATCCAAATCCAGTATTTATATGGAATACCATTACTTGACCACACACAATGATGGAGAACTGGTAAAGTTCCTTTCAAAGAAGTTTTTCTAAAAAATTTGTTTGATATTAAATTCAATGCCTCATCATCGTCAACTTTAATAGGCCAGGCTTTCGATGGTGGAGTTTTCCATAAAAATATACACACTTTTAGGAGTTCCAAAAGTAGCATAATGTATACATTAGGTAAGTGAGGTAGTTTGAGTCATACTCTACCACGTGGGCTCAGTGCAGATTGGTTAAGGGGTGTTTTAAGTGACCTACTTTGACAGCAAAGTTAGAAGACAGATGTTATCAAGCCGCCCATAAGGCATCTGACAAGGCTTAGCGACTTATATGTATAAACTGATATTAGCCGGGACCAACGGCTTAAAGTGCATTGAAGTCTTGGTCCTGTAAAACTGAATTAAAAAATAATAAGGTAATATTATTTCTATTTACACATTACAGGAAGTCCTGTTGACATGCAAATTTTGTAAAAAGCAATATGGTTCTCCTACAAGATTACGAAACCATATAATGTTCCTACATTCTGAAGTGAAGTACATTTGTGATTATTGCTCCAAAGGGTAAGCAAATGAATACGTAATTTATTAAGAATACATATCTTCATTAACAGTCGTAGGACGTCCGTTGCTAAACAAAGGCATAGTAGAATTAAATAAGTACTCAAGCCCCGAGCGAGCGATAATAATAAAGTAAAAAAGTAAGTAAAAATGAGACAAAGGACATCCACTGCTGGACATAGGCCTCCCCCACGGCTTTCTACAGTAACCGATCACTAGCGGTCTGCATCCAGTTTGATCCTGCGATCTTTACAAGGTCTTCTGTCCATCCTACAAAATTTGTATCACCTTGTAGTACCAACCTACAATTATCGATAGGTACTTAGGATGAAATCAACTCCGCAACCTGTTGCCTTCTTATCGAAATTGGGTCAACACTCAACACAGAAGAGATCACAAAATGTTGAAATCAAGGAAGAATTGACGCAGTTTGTCCCATTCGCATTTGGCTTCATTCGGATTTTGTCCCATTCGCATTTAGTCCCATTCGCAAAATGGTCACACACTCAGATAAATTATGTTTTTAACATTTTCATAATGGTGGTACTTATGTTTGAAAATATACATACTTATGTCAGCTTTTAATAATAACGTGTATTTTTTTCAAAAATCAACATTCTTACAAAATCAACATAACAATCATCATCATCATCATCATCGTTATCAGCCAAAGGACGTCCACTGCTGAACATAGGCCTCCCCCACGGCTTTCCACAGCGACCGATCACTAGCGGTCTGCATCCAGTTTGATCCTGCGATCTTTTTGAGGTCGTCTGTCCATCTTGTTGGTGGACGTCCTACGCTGCGTCTTTGGTCGAAGGGTCTCCAATCTAGAACTTTCCTGCCCCAACGGCCATCAGTTCTTCGCGCTATGTGCCCTGCCCACTGCCACTTAAGCTTACTGATTCTCAAGGCTATGTCCGTTACCTTGGTTCTTCTACGTATCTCCTCGTTTCTGATTCGATCTCGTAGAGAAACACCGAGCATAGCCCGCTCCATCGCTCGTTGTGTAGTTTTGAACTTCTTTATGAGGCCCATAGTTAGAGACCACGTTTCGGATCCGTATGTCATCACTGGTAACACACACTGGTTGAAGACTTTCGTCTTCAGACACTGACAACATAACAATATTTATTTTTATTTCAAAATCAGAATAAAAATTATGTTACTGTCGAAAATTAAATCTACTTAAAAACTGAATCATAATTCAATTGTGAATGGGACAAAATGCGAATGGGATAAAAATCGAATGAGGCCAAATCGAATGAGGCCAAATGTGAATGGGTCCAAATGCGAATGTGACCAGATGCGAATGGGACCAGATGCGAATAAGACCAAATGCATGCGAGTGGAACCAAATGCGAATAGGACCAAATGTGAATGGGACCAAATGCAAATGGGACTAAATGAGATTAAGACCAAATTTGAATAGGATCAAATGCGAAAAGGACTGAATGCGAATGGTACATTTTCTGAAATCATGACGAAATGCGAATGGGACAATCTGCGTCAAACCCAGATGGGAGTGCACATATAAACAAAAAACGATGCGTTTGTGAAAAGTTACCGTACTTATTTAATTCTACAATGACATAGGCGACCCCATATATTAAAGTGTAGCTGAAGATTTTTTTTTGCTTGTCACCTGTACGCAAGAATCAGTTTGTGTCTACATTTTATATACATTCTTTCAGGTTTACAATGAAAGACACGTTAAAAGTGCACATTTTAACTCACAGTGATCAAAAACCTTTGGTTTGCGACATGTGCGGGTTTCGATGCAAACTGCAAACCAATTTAAGGGTGTGTAAAGTTTTCATAAAAAAAAACTATTATACTAGCTTTACGTCTTTCTTGCGTCGCATCGGCGATTTGCCTGATAATTGTGCTTATCGAATGAAGCTTAACAAGCTAGTTTTTCAAGCTTAGTTTATTTGATAGAATATAATTCTGTTTTCTTTCATGCTGCAAAATAGTCACTGTTTTTTTTCGCCACTCAAATTACTTGATAGATTTGAGTGGTCGACTTAGAACGCTCCCAAACTCACGCAAAGTACGGACAACAGCACGACAAGGTAAACACTGCAGTATCTTATGCAGTTGTAATAAGGGCTAGTTTGCAACAAAAGTGGGTAACCTGATGTGCTGTTGACTGTACTATCGAGGTCACAGCCGCCTCACCACCTTAATATCCAAAATTGCATGCTCCGCCCGTTGCCTTTTATTTGAAGTGACGCTCGTTTTTGTGTCGTGTGTGTAAACTATCGTTGACCCTCTTCAACGCCAGGACCAAGGCGCTATTAATTTTTTAGGGATGCATCGACACGCCAATACAATACAATACCGATACAGCTACTTTTATAAAAATATCGTCGATACCGATACCGATACCAAAACACATAGTTAATTAAAATGAAAAATAATGTAAAATACACACTATGTTGGTAATATATTTTTAATTTCTATTAAAATGTATAAACAGTTACAGACTTTGAATAACACTTACTAATTAGTTACGATATGTAACTCAGTACCGTTACAACGAATTTACGACGGTTTTACTCGCTAGCGACGACGTAAAAAAGTCTATGGAAAATTACAGTGCCTCTAGCGGTTACTAACAGAACTAAAATTTTCTGTACATAAAGTAACGTCGTCGCTAGCGAGTAAAACCGTCGTCGCTATCGAGTGAACTCATGGTAACGGTACTGTTTTTGGTATCGAAAAGAATATACGCCTGATAGCAGTTAAAAGTTAATAAAAGCGTCTACCAAAGTAAGATACGCACGGACAAAGCGGGTAAAAGAAACGACACACAAAATAAACCGCGGGGATTCCCCGAGTAGTAACTAGTGCCTCGTTTGCAACGAACTAATTGAAACAAGATACACGTTTACATTACATTTTAAAGCGTGAAATTTGAAGTGTCGTATCGAAAATAAAACCTAATATATCGGCATCGGTATTGGTAACGGTATTTTTTGCAGCACTTTTTTTTTGATCGTACAAAGTATAAACTTCTATACAGAATATTCACGCTCGATATTAATGTAACTACTTACAATCACCATTATTTTTCAGGCCCACAAAATAAGAAAGCACTCGCTAACGAAAGTGAAATGCAACCGTTGCCAGATAGTTTTCGTTGACCAAGAGAAACACGACAATCATACTTGCCGCCTGCACGAGGTCATGTGCCCTGAGTGCGGGAAGATGCTGAAGCACTCTCGACAGGTACATAAATACGCATTGTTTTTACTTTTTAGGGTTCCGTAACCAAAGGGTAATAACGAGACCCTATTACTAAGACTTAGATGCCTGTCCGTCCGTCTAACTGTTACCAGTATCGCAAGTACCGCAATGGCTAGACAGTAAAATTGAAATTAAATTTCACAAATTATGTATTTCTGTTGCCGCTATAACAACACATCCAAAAAACTAAATAAAACAAACATTTAAGGGATGTATGGGAAATACAAAGTACGCGAATTTTTGCCCGTTTTTGCACGATGTTAATAACAACATCGCCAAAGATACCTAGGCAATTGAAAAATTTACCTATGTTGTTTACCAAGTCAATGGTTACGGAATCCATCGTGCGCGAGTCCGACTCGTACTTCGCCGTTGAGTCTTCTTTATTATTAGGCCTACTTGCGCACGATGATTAAATCGAGGATTACGCAAATCCTGGATTAAATTATCATTCTGTCTCGCTCAGTTTATTGGCGTTGACAGAGACAAAATGAAGACTTAATCCAGGATTAGCGTAATCCTGGGTTAAACCATTATGCGCAACTCCACCTTAGTATAATAATCATTTAACACAGTCTTAAAAAAATATGAAAGTAATGATCTTCGCGTTGTTTAAGACTTTGAATGTGGCTTCCGAGCCAGGATGGTCGTCAAACACGACTATGATAATATTGCAAAAAATAAGAAATATTTGTAAAATATTTCCTTCGGATATTGTGAGAGCAATCTCGCAACATTGATGACGCCACGCAGCCTACGCGTTAAAGAAAGCACTTGCAAAATTCAACAGGCTTGCTAATGTGACGGTGGCCGAGTGGTATAGACATACGCCCGGATTGCGTAAGACACGGTGTTCGATTCCTCGTCTGTCACAACAGCCAAAGTTGCTTTTTACAAGTGCAATTTGCTATTTATAAAAAATAAGAAGTTAACAAAGGGAGCCATGTAAATAAATATCCTTTTTTGATGTTACGAACTCCTTTGAAAGCTCTACTCGTGGTTGACCAATTTTTCTTTTATAACGAAATTTTATTTGTTTATCCATACATCGCACTTGCTTCGCGTGCTTGTGTATTAACACTTTTCGTGGCAGTGAACGGCTATAGCCGTAAAAAAGATTTTTTATTTATTTAGTATGGGTTCGCTCTTGACTCCAGACCAAGCCTAGTGCGACTAAGACGAAGTCAAAGATGAAACGAGCTCGCCCAGAAGAAGCCTGTTCACTCGAACTTCGAATAGATTCGGATTGTAATCCCTAGGAAATATATTGTGCCTGGAATACCTACAGCCCTGAAAAGTGTCAAAACCAACCCAAAAATTTTTTTTTAGTTAAAACGCCACCGCGAGACGCACAAAACAGTCGGCAGCTACAAATGCGATCGCTGCCCCGCCGCGTACAAGTCGCGCGAGGCGCTGCGCGTGCACGCGAGCCGGCACGACGGCGCGCGCACCAAGCAGTGCGACCTCTGCGCCGCGCGCTTCTACTCCAGCAGCGTGCTCGTCCGGCACCGGCGCATACACACAGGTCCGTGCCATCATCATCATCGTCCTCTTTTCAAAAGGTTTACAATCTTTTAATTAATCATCTACTTTATAATACCCTTTTATTATCAATCGATTCGATCATCATCAGTATCAGTCAAAGGACGTTTACTGCTAAACATAGTCCCCCCTACGATTCTCCACAGCGACCGTATCGGAGCGGTTTGCATCTAGTGCGCTCCTGCAATCTTTTTAAAGTCAGGCCTTTGTTCGAAAGGTCTAGAACTTGTCTGCCCCAGCAGCCATCATTGCTTCGCGCTATGTGCTCTGCCCATTCTCTTTAAGCTTACTCATTCCCAGGGCTATTTTCCGTTACCTCGGACACCGTCGCTTACACACGGCTATGTCGTGTCATTGATAAAGGTATTTTAATTGGCCTCAGTTCTGATCATAGAGGTCAAAAGGTTTTTTTTGAACACAATCATACCGCAAGTTTACCTGTGGAAACTATGTATAGGCCTGTCACAGAAAATAGGTTAGATAGATTTAGGGATACAATTAACGATACACTATATACAGTGAAACAAAATACTAATGATAGTGTAGATAAACAATATGATGACCTCTTTAACTTAATTAAAAACGATTTTAATGAAATTTTTCCCATAAAAAAGAATAAATCAAATAAGGTCAAATGTCAATTTAATAATTGGGCCACGCCAGGAATTCATAAAAGTAGGATTAAATTATATGAATTATATAGTCTACGAGAAAACTCTCAAGACCAAAACTTTATTGAATACGTTAGAAATTATTCAAAAATATTTAAAAAAGTTTGTGCTATAGCAAAATCCCATCATCTTCGTAGAATAGTCTCTAGCTCCAAAAATAAAGCAAAAGCTACATGGAGCATCATAAATAAAGAAACTTGTAAAAATAAATTGAGAGATGGTAAAGAACAATGGCAATGCTCCATACAATGTTTTACCTGAAAAATATTTTAAGCGTCTACGATTGAAAAAATGATTAAATGATAGCAGTTGCACTGAATTTTCATAATCAATAAGAATTTCGTTTTGTCGAGGCCACAAAAAAAGTTATCTTTATTTTTGTATTTTTAGGTGATATCGAAATGAACGCGTCTAATATAATAAAAATCTGAAAAAGCTACTAAAGAACGTTCCTAAGACGCAATGCGGCAGCCAAAATATAACAATAATGTCCGAAAACAGCTAAGCGAGAGTCAATAATAAAGATGATCCAAATTCAAAACCCATTCAAAATATACAACTTTTTTTTAAATACTGGCAAAGTGACGTTTGACTTTTGTATTTTTAGACGGATGTCAGTGTTGCTGTTGTATTTTACAATTTGTGTTAATAGTCTATTCCCTTTTTCAATAAATCATTATGGAATTTGCAATCAAGATATATTATATTGTTTCAAAATACATTTACATCTTTCTGTGTTGAAAACCTTAGTTATTTCTATATATGACGCATACAGTATTTTTTTCTTTAAATGGCAGCACCAGTGAATTTACTTATTAGATTCAAATGAGAGCTTTTTATTACATTTACAATTTAAGCCCGGCTTTTAAATGAGAAACCATTTTCGTGAAAAAAAACATGTTAAAAAATGATTAGCTTTTGCATAGGTCTCATTTCTAGACGCCTCAAAATAAACTCAGGTAAATTCCTGCCATTGTTCTTTGCATTAAAAATAAATGATAAAACATTAAATTCAAATTTAGAGGTTGCAACTGCTTTTGAATCGTTTTTTTCACATATTGCACCAACAACAACAAAAGAACTTGCTTCTTCTTCAGTGATAGCCGAATCTATTCTAAAAGTAAATGTCAGTGAATGTAATTCTCAACTGCACTTTAGGCATGTAGGACCTGAAGTAATAATAAAAACATTTTTAGAGTTGAATATGAAAAAAACGGAGGATCTGTGGGGACTATCTGTGCATATTATTAAGTCAATTATTAACATAATAGCCCCTCAACTAGCATTAATTTTTAACAAGTGTATTGATGAAGGCCAGTTTCCTTGTTTAATGAAGATTAGTAAAATAATACCACTTTTCAAAGCGGGTGACAAAAGTGACCCCTCAAACTTCCGGCCAATATCGATTCTGCCAGTCTTGAGTAAAATATATGAAAAGATTATATTCAATCAAATTTTAGCACACTTTTCATCGAACAAGTTATTACATAACAAACAATTCGGTTTTACTAAAGGAAGAAGCACAGCGGATGCAGGAGTTGCTCTTTTAACACATGTATTTGATGCCTATGATATTAGGCATGATGCTTTAGGGATTTTCTGTGATCTATCGAAAGCGTTTGATTGTGTGGATCATGAAACATTACTTAAAAAAATATGTCACTATGGGGCATCATTGAACTCATTAAACTTAATTAATTCATATCTCTCAGGTAGAATGCAAAAAGTATATATAAACGGAACTGAGTCTTCTGGAGCACCTCTAACAATGGGTGTGCCCCAGGGATCTATATTAGGACCTCTTTTATTTTTAATATATATAAATGACCTCCCGCATTTTGTAGGGAATATTTGTGATATAGTATTGTTTGCTGATGATACTTCACTTATATTTAAAATTCCAAGAGGTGAAGGAAATTTTGACGATGTAAATAATACTCTTTCACAAGTATTACATTGGTTCACTATTAACAATCTCCTTCTTAATGGAAGTAAAACTAAATTTGTAAAGTTTACGATGCCTAATGTCCGACAGGCATCAACTCAGGTTAAGATTAAAGACAAACCGCTTGATACTATTGACTCCACAACATTCTTGGGAATCACATTAGACTCCAAACTACAATGGGGTCCTCATATAGAGGCCTTGTCAGGGAAACTAAGCTCAGCTGCTTTTGCTGTAAGGAAGATTAGACGTTTGACTGATGTAGAAACAGCTAGGTTAGTTTATTTTAGTTATTTCCATAGCTTGATGTCCTACGGTATTTTACTGTGGGGCGCAGCTGCTGATGTAGAAACAATCTTTGTGTTACAAAAAGGAGCCGTGCGAGCTATTTATAATCTTAAACCTCAAGATTCCTTACGAGAGGTGTTTAAAAAAATTAGAATATTAACTCTAGCCTCTCAGTATATTTACGAAAATTTAATATATGTAAGGAAAAATTTACATTCATTCACGAAAAATAGTGACATACACAAATATAATCTAGGAATAAGGATAAGCTTGCTATTCCACAATTTAGGCTTCGAAAGGTTGGTAATTCTTTCATGGGGAAAGGTATAAAATTTTTCAATAAACTACCAGAACACATTGTAAACTTACCGGTTAATAAATTTAAAACTGTTATTAAAGAAACCCTTATGACGAAAGGGTATTATAAAGTAGATGATTATTTAAAAGATAATAATGTATGGACTTGCATGATCACTACAAACATTGTAAACCTTTTGAAAAGAGGCATTGACAATAGTGACTGAGTTTCTTGCGCAGCTTCTTCTCAGCACTAGCCCACAATTGTCCCGAAGCTGTGGTAGGGTTTATATTGGGACGTGTAAAAGTGCCCCCAGTGGGCCTATTTGCATAAATAAATGACTTTTATGACTTTTATGTCGTCATCATCATCATTTTCAGCCAAATGACGTCCACTGCTGAACATAGGCCTCCCCCACGGCTTTCCACAGCGACCGATCACTAGCGATCTGCATCCAGTTTGATCCTGCGATCTTTTTAAGGTCATCTGTCCATCTTGTTAGTGGACGTCCTACGCTGTGTCTGTGTTCGAAGGGTCTCTAATCCAGAACTTTCTTGCCCCAACGGTCATCAATTCTTTGCCCTGCCCATTGCCACTTGAGCTTACTGATTCTCAAAGCTATGTCCGTTACCTTAGTTCTTCTACGTATCTCCTCATTTCTGATTCGATCACGTAGAGACACACCCAGCATAGCCCTCTCCATCGCTCGTTGTATTATTTTGAGCTTCTTTATGAGGCCCATAGTTAGAGACCATGTTCTGGATCCGTATGTCATCACTGGTAACACACACTGGTTGAAGACTTTCGTCTTAAGACACTGAGGTAGATGAGATGAGAAGACACTCTTGCGTAATTTCCCGAACGCTGCCCAGCCGAGTTGGATTCGTCGATTCACCTCTTTCTCGAAGTTGGACCTACCCAATTGGATCACTTGTCCCAGGTAGACGTACTCGTCGACAACTTTGAGAGTTGAGTTCCCAATGGATACTGGAGTGGGTACAACAAGGGAACCTGACATAACTTTCGTCTTCTCCATGTTCATTTTAAGACCAACTTGTTGGGAGACTCGGTTAAGGTCTTCGAGCATTTGCCAAGATCGTCCAGCGTCTTTGCCACAACGACTATATCATCGGCAAATCGGAGGTGTGTGATGTATTCGCCATTAACATTGATGCCGATTCCATCCCATTCCAGAAGTTTGAAGGCGTCTTCCAATGTCGCTGTGAACAGTTTCGGAGATATAACATCTCCCTGTCTCACACCTCTCCGCAGTGAAATCGCCCTCGTGTTCTGCTCCTGTACTCGGACCGACATGGTGGCGTTATTGTAAAGGCACTTTAACACTAGAGGTGTTAGGTGAGGTACCTATAGTATATGTGGCACCGCTGCAGAGACTAAAACACCGCCCAAGTTTCGATCGAATTAAAGGCCTTGTCATAGTACACAAACGCTAAGCATAGAGGCATATTATACTCCTCTGACTTCTGTATAATTTGCCAAAGCGTATGGATGTTGTCTATGGTACTATAGCCTTTTCGGAAACCGGCTTGTTCGGGAGGCTGGAAGTCATCAAACCTACGTGCGAGACGGTTCGTGATGACCCTTGAAAACAGCTTGTAGACATGGCTCAGGAGTGAGATGGGTCTATAGTTCTTCAATAAGGTTTGTCTCCTTTTTGAATCCTTTAGGCAATCGAAGCGGTTTGACAACTTGAGTTGAAAGCTCGGGATTTGGGATATGAGCACGAGTCGGTCGGAGCGTGGACTTCATCAGGCGGGACCTTTCCAGCTTGATATTGATATTCAATATGCCTCGAACCATTCGGTGATCGCTACCGGTTTTCATCCTGTTGATCACGGAGACATCATTGAATACCTAACCGTCTCTTGGAAGTCATGATGAAGTCAATCTCGTTTCTCGTAGAGCCATCGTGACTCAACCAGGTCCACTTCTTTTGAGGCAACTTCTGGAAGAAAGAGTTCATCGCAAAGAGTCCCTCCTTCTCCAGAAAGTCGGCCAGCCTCTGTCCCCTGGCGTTCCTTTGCCCGTATCCAAAGGGTCCCACCCTCAACTCATTCTCGCTTGACTTGCCCAGTTTTGCGTTGAAGTCCCCCATTACAACAGTAAAATAGATTTTGGAAGTATGTATGGCTCTACTTACGTCCTCATACATTTCCTCCACCTCTTCATCCGAGTATGTCGAGGTCGGTGCATATACCTGTATGACCTTCAGTAAATACCTCTTGGATATTCTGAGTTTAAAGTATATCACCCTGCTCAACACACTCTCGATGGTCTCGATATTGTTGACGAGGGACTTGTGAACGAGAAACCCGACAAACCTCCTTGAGACTTCTGTTGGTTGCCTTCCCGGTAGTAGACCAGGTTGCCGGACTGTTGAGTTATCGTGTCCTCGCCCTTACTAGGGACTTCTGATAAACACATTATGTCCCTCTGTAACCTGCTCATTTCATCCTTCAGCTCGAGCAACTTCTTGCCTGTCCTCAGTGTGCACACGTTATAAGTTACCAGGGCCAGTTGTCGTCGGGGGTGGCAGCGCGATCGCCTCTGGGGATTCTTAACACCCCTGCCCCGCCGTTACCGTGACCGCTACCAAAGTCAGGAATAGCGGGGCTGCCAGAGACTGGGGGCCTGGTTTTCTGGTGTACTATCATGTGAGGGGATTTTGCCAATACTCGCCACGCTTGGCAGGCGGGTTGGCGAGCGCAGAGGCGCAGCCCCTTGCAGCTGTGACGATGCTACCCGTCACAGTCGCAATATTTAGCTGCGCCTTATATTAGATGGATATACCGCCATCGGACGCGGCTATAGCCCTAGTTATATTGACCTTTCCCAGGTAGAAGTCCATGGGTGTCATTATACTGTCTGCGTGAGGAGGCGCTGCAGACAGACACGCCAGATTTTCATACAAATTTCTAAAACGTATTCGCATTGTCAATGTCGTGTGTGACACATGCACGTCTCAGCGTATAGATATAGAGACTTAAAAAAAACTGACGCATTTTTACTGCAACTCTGCAGCGCTTTAAGACATTATCGAAGACAGAGTTAGCCGTACGAAAGAGAAAGAAATGAAGGTACTTCTCTCCGGCGAGACCATTGCTCAAGTTGGCGTTGTCAAAGAAGACCGAATAGAAGTCATAAACACACGCATGCGAGGGCGGGACAAATGTGCACTCCGATCGATGTCGAAGCGAGTGTGGCACGCTTCAAATACAAAATACCCTTTGCAGGACCAGCCCTAGTGGTGGTAACAGCATATTAGCCTAATTTAAAGAGAAAAAAAACTAGTTTGGTCCTTCAGTAAATAATAAAAAACAATATTTTTAATTAACAGACGGGGACAGCTCTGAACGACTCCTGCTCTTAGTACGACAATACTACCTGGTTGTCGTAAGAATAGGCCTGTCACTGTTACACTGCGCTGTGAGAAAAGCGTACAAAAAATCAACTGTATTGACACGAAACGACCGAAAGCGGGTAAATGAGCGGGAAAGCGGGAGGAATGTGACATTTTTGACAGGTCCAGTCTTATGACAACCGGGTATTATTTGTTTGCACAGACACAATTGGTCTAACGCCCACTGAATCCGAATATCTGTTTCGTTACCATGAGTTTACAGCGGTTTTACTCGCATAGCGACGACGTTAAAAAAGTCTATGGGAAATTGCACGGCGCCTCTAGCGGTCACTTGCAGAACTAACATTTTCCATACACTTTACTAAACTGTAAAGTATAGAACTGGTGTATGATAATAGCATATTTAAGTAAAGCAGTACAATCGGTTTATCTCATGGTTTAGAGTATTTTTAACACTCTGTGTCATATTTTATATTCATAAAGATGAAATGAGACTCGAACCAGCACTTTCTGGCTAACCGGGCCAAACGTTCTACCAATTGAGCTACCGTGTTGTCAGTCCGACCTTGCGAAATTTGTGGTCTCCTATGGATACGTCATATACGTCAGTTACAATTTCATACAACAGTTCCGTTCCGTACAGTTTAGTAAAGTGTATTGAAAATGTTAGTTCTGCAAGTGACCGCTAGAGGCGCTGTGCAATTTTCCATAGACTTTTTAACATCGTCGCTAGCGAGTAAAACCGCTGTAAACTCACGGTAATTAATAATATAATTTGTTTCAGGCGAAAAACCTTATGTCTGCACCATTTGCGGTCGCGCGTTCATTTGCGGCGGCAGCCTCAAGGTGCACATGAAGGTCCACGGCCTCTTCCTTATCGTTAAGAAAGATAAGCTGCCGGAAAACGCTACCGAAGTATTCAAAATGTAAGAAAAAGTTTAATTTAGTGTAATGAATAAAATTATACAAACCACGTAATTGACCTATTATTTTATAGAAATTCCGATTGCTATCTTTCTCTTCTTCTAGCCTTATTCAATCATTTTGGGTCGGATCTACTAGTCTATTTAGCTAGCAAATATAGATAGTACAATCCACGAAGGCGCGCGCCACCAGTCTTACCTAATCGTTTATAGTAGGTACATGTTTGTAAGTTGATATGACAAATGATATCCTTTAAGGATACCGATTTTTACCTTTATACAAGGAATCCTAAAACCGAGTGGCACCACACACACACCTACCTTCACGGATGGCACTATGTATAGATAGAGGAACACGTTCATATATTTTGCCTAGCTTAGGCAAAATATATGACTTAGGCTGTTGAAGTATTTACGAACTTTGTACATAGGACCTTATGTTTCTGAGGCATAATTTTTCCGTGCTATCTGGGTTAAAAAGGCGTAGGTTGGCTATATGAAATAAACGAAATTGCGTTTATTATTTTTTATTAAGTTTGGTAATGTTTAAGCTTTCAACGTGTGCTAGATGCAGTTTCTTGGATTCCCCTTTCTCATTCGGCGGTAATTCAACTTCAATGCTGTCTTCTTTCTTGACTACGTAATCGGGGTCTTTATGACTTTTCTCGTCAGCACTCGCGTGTTTTTCCTTGACCGATTTGTAGAAATGATCGTCAGGGTCAACGTAACCAAAAAGATCGGGATCTGAAAAGGATAGGAAATAATAGCCCGTCTCACTCTCACGCTGTATCATTTTAAAGGTTGACTTAATAAAGTAAGCGGCTTGACGCATGCGGCATCTCGGAGCCGCGCGGCTTTGCCGCAACTATGGGAATTGGGAGTGTATGGAGCGACGAGCCGCATGCGGCCATGACACATCGTGTGATACCTTTAGGGCCGATTTTTCAATAAAGTAAGTAAAGTTAGCCTGTAACATCCCACTGCTGGGCAAAGGTTTACCTCAACTATGAGGTAATTTGAGCCATACCCCAACTCAAGGGCTCAGTGCAGGTTGGTGGTGGGGTGTTTGCAAGGCAAGTGACCAACCCTGCTGTCAGATGTTATCAAGCCGCCCATAAGGCCTCTGACTAGGATTAACGACTATTATACGATTATACGACTATAATATCAACCGATATTAGCCGGGATCAACGGCTTAACGTGCCTTCCGAAGCACGGAGATGCTCGTGATGTACGTCACTTATAAGATCGGAATGGTCACCCATCCAAACACGACCGCACTGTTAGATTGCTTCACTTTGGTATCACTACCAAAGCGCTGCTACCACTGCGCTACGAGCACCTCTATATAATATTCTTCAATGGTCAGGTGGATCTTTCTATGTTCAGATTAAACTTATGTGACTGATAAATTATAAAGCGACAGGTTAAAAAGAACCAGCTACGTATGATCGCTGACAATCAGGTGACGTTTTCAAAGTAGCCATATTGTATTTTGTTCATAAAATTAATATTCCTATCGGAATAGAAGGACAAGTAAAAGCTGTCAAACGAAACCGATTTAAGATGTCAGTAACTAACATAAGTAAGTAACATTTGTAGCTTTAAATGAGATAACCTTTCAATCAAGTGATTTATAACAATGTTCCTAAGATAAATATAGTAGTTTACTGCATGATAAACAGTCGACACAAAATATTGAACATGCAGCTCTAGTGTAAAACTAATGATAATTCATTTTACAAAATATTCGTCGATATACATTCCGTGTGTTATTATGTCTTTATTTTTTACGTAAATTTTGTAGAATGTTAAAAAATGAAAACGTTTGTAGAATAGAATAATTAAACTGCGTACTTTAAATTTGAAGCGCATTGGTAAATATAAGTCGTATATTAAGAGGCTTCGATTTGGACTAATCTACCTGTTAAATGATTATTTGTTGGGGTTTTGCCGCTGTAATGCATAACAATCAATCACTGATCAAGTCTCCATGTTTCAGACGCATTATTTCTCCAAAATATACACAATTTCACTTTTAAATATAAAAAATCAAATGCACGTAATTTTCAGCGAGCTTCTACAGGGCGGTCAACTGTTTGACATCTGACAAAAATGGTTCTGCTACCCATCTCTTTTTATCACACAGTTTGCTGCGAGTGACATCTCGCTTTTGTCGTTCTATTCCAAAGGGATAATAATTGTATGATTTTGTTCGACAAATATTTCTTCTGACTATTAAAAAATCAGCCAATCTAATTGCACACTTCAGATAACTGCAATTTAAAACGTCGAACCGAATTATAACCTTAATTATGTCCTTGATACTTACGACAATTCGTCAAAGTGCGCAGTGCCCTTATGTTGTGGTATAGCGTGTTGGTCATAATAGAGATCACGTGGAACTCTAAAACATGTTTGAAGTTGGCGATCATTCTGTTAGCTGAACCTTCCACTGTTAACGATTCCGGTCTATGAAAGAAAGAAATAAAAAAGAATATCATTAAAAATATACGCTGCATGGTAGAATTCTTAGGGATTTCTATGAAGTTATGTATGAAAATCAGCGAACAGCGTGAAAATCTGTAACGTTTATTCCACAGTGACTTAAACTTGACTTGCTATGTCAAAAAGCCTATACCTTGATAGAGAATGATTGTATTGAGTCGATAATATTATAGCAGTTTCGAGGAGGAAAACCACTATCATATAGGAAAAAACCGGAAAATCGAGAAAGAGGCAGATAAAGAAAATGTGTGAGGCTATATATCTATCAGAAAAGCTTCATTTTAGCAAAAGTGTTTCTTACACATTACAACAACACAGACCTACTTTAGAAAAAAATATGTATCAAAAATCTGTGAATTTTAGTTTTAGAGAAGACATTGAAGCCAATAATATAACGCGTTGCTACAATCTGGCAACAATAAAAAAACTTACTTCAGTTGCTTAATAAAATCGAAGTTGAGATCAGCTGTTTCCGGTTCCTTCAGAAGAGATATAGTCATGTGAGTGGTGAGTTCGTCCGCAGACAGAACCAGCAGCCCGGAGAGCGGCGGCACTCCCGTCGTCAGATACACCATGTACTTGTATATCACCTGAAATATTAACCCAGAATATTATAGAGGGTGTAAGAAAAAGGCGAAATACTATTTAAGGATATGATAAAACCTCCGTGGTAGAGTTGATAGCACGCTGGTTTCAGGCGTCGCCATCTCGTGAGGTTTCGGGTTCGATTCCCGGTCGGGCCAATGTAGAAAACGATCTTTTCTATATTGTCTCGGGTCTGTGTGTTGTGGTACCGCTGTTGTGTCTGATTCCCATGATACAAGTGCATTGGCTACTTTCTTTGAGATCAGAGCAATGTATGTGATTGGTGTCCAAAAATATTTTTAATTTTAAAAGTTTTAGCTAAAAATAAACAACTCTTTTTTCCCATACTAAGTAAATAAATTGTTATTTACCAAAAGTGTTGACCCCTGAATCTGCGGTCATTCTTTAGCGAACCCCCGCCCGCAACCCTCGCCCGCCGCACACACACACACCTAACAGCTGATATTTAAGGTTGTCACCGATAAGTTTTTTGTTAAAACTTTAGCATCAATTTACTCAGTAATTTATTTTTGCACGAGTTTGTGGTTTTGCATAGGAACTACACATTTACTACTCTACACGTTCTTTAAATTTTATTTCGCCTTTTTGTTACACCCTGTATACAGGCTGTTGTCTTAGTCAGCGACGAGCGACTCAGGGGTGGTAGTACAAACGATACTGATGCCAAAAAATAAATATATTTTTATATAAAATTGAAAAAAACTTATAAAATCTATTTATTAATACGATACAGCGATCGATTCAAAACTACCAACACCAGTTTGTCTCTTCGTAGCTTACTAGCTACGACGTAGTATCTCGAAGATACGCGCTTGCTACGCGCGGAGGTGCGAGTTGCCTTATTCGTTTTGTCATTTTTTAGAATGTTGTGAAGAATTTTTTTATATAAAATTTGCATATAATTAAAAATTAGAATAAGTATAACTCATATTATAATATGAGTATATATATATATATATATTTATATTATAATCAGGGATTGGATACAATTCAGGTATTATAATCCCTGAATTGGATGTCACTGACCAAAAAAACATCCCGTACATCACCATTATTTCCTAATAATCCTACTAATATTATAAACGATTTGGTTTGTGAAGATAGATATATGTTTGTTACTTCTTCACGCAGAACCTACTGAATGGATTTTGACAAAACATAGCAACAAATATAGTCAAATACTGGTATAGCTCATAGACGATCATTTATAATAGTTAGGGAGGCGAGGTAGCTAAATGGCGTAATTCAACGGCGCCGTCGAGACCTATCAAAATCGAAAGATAAAATAATTTCGAAAAGAAAAGCTCGTATGGTAAAAACCATTTTAGCGGTGGGTTTGGCGTGTACGGTTTTTCAAAAATTTAAAAAAAAAACAGTTACTTGGGCATTCTCGAGCGCGTCAGATATTCATACTACGTATGCCCCAAGTGCCTCTGATAACCACGGTATACTGATCTGCCGGTTTGCGTGGTGAGGATAGGCATATAAAGTAGTCAAAAATGCAAAAAAAAATATTTACTCGAGCGCGTCAGATTTTCGGAAGGGGTGTTAAGTAGGCCCCAAGGAAGCTCCCTTTAAAAAAACTGTCAATTTCGGCGTGACCATAAGTTACGCTGAATTTTTGAAAATGCAAAAAAAAAAAGTTTTTTTGAAATACTCGAGCGCGTCAGATTTTCATAGGGGAGGTTTACCTCGGTATCCTGAAAGCATATTTTCTTAATCTGACAAAAATATTGGTGGGTTCTCTTAATCTGACCGGAAAGGTTTTTTGGTTTCTTTTTTTTTCCTTTCTTCTTTCTTTTTAATAATTCTTCACTTCGTTTTGCTTACGGTACGTCCAAAATAGAATTTGAGGATCAACAGGCTATTGAATAATATACATACATGAAACTGTACATGTTAATAATACTTTTGTATACAAATACGCGTAACTTTTTCCGAGTCCACGAAAATTGTCGAGAAGCTTTAGAAAAAAAAATTGAGATATAATAAAAGTAACATAATTTAATCATCGTTATTTCATATTAAATTTTTTTAACACCCTCAGTTTTTAAGATATACTCAAAAAACCGGGAGTTTGAATTTTTATGATGCTTCAAGTCAAAAAGTTTTAACTTTGGAAAAAAATGTAAAAAGACCTTTTTTGTGTAAAATAAAATTACCTTTTTTGTTTATTTAATTTTTTTTTTAATGTTAAATGTATCGTTTGCGACTTATATGCCGCAACGCGTTTTTCGGAAGACGAAATGGCTCCTCCACACTCCCGGTCATGCGGAAACCGGCAGATTTTGTATTTTTAGTACGTTTTAGATTATCGCTCTCGATATACGCTCGAGAATGCCGGATTAAGGTTTTTTTTTTACAAGTTCGCGACCCTATAACACGGCGGCGTTAAGGACTTATCGTCAGATTAGTTAAATTTAGTCTTAAAACACTAAAATCAACCCCCAATATCTTAATCTGACGCGCTCGAGTATTTCAGACTATCGATTTTTTTTTACTAATCTGATCGTCTATCCTAGGCGCGCGTCACTACATATAGAGCTAAATACTTTACGAGGTTGTTCTATTAGGTCCAAGGTATCTCTCATATCTTAAACTGCCACGCTCGAGTATTACCGAAAACTCCCCTATTCGCCTCCCTAACTATAATGATATTTTTTGAAATCAGACATCTCTAAGGTTAACATTTAACCTGGTCATACGATAGCTTTTAATACGTAATTTTTCTAATAATTCGTGAAGGTAGGGTTTTTGGTTATGGCCATCTTTTCGTTGCACGGTAATACTGGCATGACAAGCGACATGATTGGCTAGATTCGTTTGAATCGTTGCGTGTTCGAGTCCGAGCAGGGGCCCTATTTTTGAATCACTCGCTTCGAAATGGCGAGTGATTTTCGTTCGACGAGTTTTTTTCTATGACTTTTAATTCATCTTCGAACGAAAATCACTCGCCATCTTGAAGCGAGTGATTCCAAAATAGAGCTTCTGGAGCTCTATTTTTGAATCACTTGCTTAAATACGGCGAGTGAATTGCGTTCGAAAACCAATTAAAAATCAATGAAAAATCACGCAAAATATAGAGTAGGTACTCATAAAATTCAGTTATGTTTTTTCAAATCACTTTTGCGTGGAATTATAGTAATTTTAATTGGGAAATCGGACATTAATCAACGAATATCACACGCTATCTTGACGCGAGTGATTCAAAAATAGAGACCTGGTCAAATCATAATTTTGTTTATATACGTATATAATCTGTATTATAAATGTATAAAAAAGAAAGTCGTGTTATTTACACTATTTATAACTCAGGAATAGATAAACCGATTTTTTGATTGTCTGACAATTGAAGGGGAGATTACTTAGAATTAGGAGAAGGACATACTTTTCATCCCGTTCGACGTGGCCGGGGCTGAGGCGGGGCGGGGCCGGGGTGAAACAATATTCGCAGGGATCGCTAGTTATTAATAGTTAAATTTTCTACACCAATCACATACATTGATCTGATCCCACAGTAAGCAGCTAATGCGTTAAAGAAATCAGACACAAGGTACCACAACACCCAGATTCGAGACAATATAGAAAATTTGATTTCAACATTGACCCGACCGGGAATAGAACTCGGAACCTCGCAGCGGCGACGCGTTGAAACCCAGCGTGCTTGCCACTACACTCAAAGGTCGTCAATTATTTCTCTCCGGTCCGGATGTTGTGATGCCAGCGTTGTTTCTAATCAATGTGATAATTAGTAGGACCCCTCTTATTTACCTTCAGAGAGCTGAAGCCTAATAGGGCGTCGACGATGCGGACGTCGTTCTCCTTCTTGCAAGTGGCCACGGAGCGCCGATACATAGTGTCCAGGCCTCGGAGGACACCGTTTTGCAGTTTCAGTTCCTGGTCACAACAATCATGATATAGAGGAAGTTCGGAAGACATTACGGAAATTAGTGGCATATTCCGAAAAATATTTATTTATTTTATTTAAAACTCTTCATGCACCAACAAAAGGTACATCTGGCGGACTTAATGCTAAAAGCATGATCTACCAGTCAACCATAGGTCTATACAGAGAAAATGCCGGCGGTGCGAAGGAAGTGATAATTATGTATTAATGTATACGGCCCAACAAACATTTATTAGCTGAATAATATTTGCATAAAAGAAATTCGACTGACTTTAAGTTGCTTAAGTTGCGGACATAACGTCTGTGTAAGCGCTTATACAGACAATATTCAAGCGGTTTGGGCACAGATTAACTAGCTTTAATTTGGATAACCGCTGAATAATGGCCACATTGTATCTAAATAAGTGTACAAGAAGATGGATATCTTCTGAATAAATGCTGAATTAGCTTTAAAACAGCAGTTATAACAATCTTATTCAGTTAGTAATATTTGAGCTAAGCTATTCAGTTTTTATTCAAATTGCAGATCTAAATCGTAATTTTATTAAGAAACTAGCAGCCCGTCCCGGCTTCGCACGAGGTAGACAATTATTTATTTTTGGAAATTTGAATATAAAACACTTTTTTTCACAAGTATTTAAAAAAAATATATTTATTAATTATATATTTAAAAAAATCCCACAGTTATATTTGTATGTAAGTCTATTTATGTTCAATTCCTTTGATGGTGTAAGTGGCGGGCACTTAAATAAGTAATATTTATATATACATTTGATGGTGTAAGTGGCGGGCACTTAAATAAGTAATTTTTATATATACATTTTTACTACGGTTTTTTTAAGTAATTAGAATAAAAGCAGAGTCGAATAAAATATATACAGTCTAAATTAAACGTGGACAACTTTCGACTAAAAATGTATCTACCTATACATCTAGGTATTTCAAAGAAATTTTTGTTCGTGTCGATAGAAACTTGCCTATCATTATTTAGTATTTTCCTTACGAAATTTTTTTTGTTTGGTTTTGTTGTTTTGTGCTTATTATTTTGTTTTTTTATATTTTTTGCGTTTTTTTTTGTTTTTTATTAAAAAGGGTTTGTCATTAATCATTTTTATTCTTATTATTACTTAATAATTTTCATTTTTAGTATTTTTTATTTTACAGGTTTACTTTTACATTATTTACAGATATAATATTAAGGTATATTTACGTTTTTTTTTCTTTTATATTTGTCTGTTTTTATCTTAAAGCTTCACTGTAAACTACGTTGGCAGTGGTGGTAGATGGCAACAAAATATATTGATTTTCAGGAGATCCCACTCGAGAAAGGGCAACATATAGTTGTCCATGAGAAAAGCATTCATTTCTTAGGTCGATGCCAACCATCGAAAATGTTTGACCCTGGGACTTATTTATTGTGAGGGCAAATGATGTTTTTAGAGGAAACTGTAACCTCTTAAAAGATATAGGCAAGTCCGTAGGAATCATGGGGATCCGCGGTATGTGGGCGAGCTGTCCGGCCGCGGCCCCAGTGATTATAGTGGCTACTATGACGTTCTCCCGCAATTCCTTCACCAGAAGTCTCGTGCCATTGCACATGCTGGGAGGGCATAGGTTCCTCAGCAGCATTCAGGGAGTGCCTACCTTTAATTGTAGTTCGTGGGACGGCAAGCCGGAAGGATTCAGGGAATTTAAAAAATCTTGTGGATAGTGCACTGTATCTTCGATGTTGCAAACTGTGTCAATAGATTTGTAAGATTTAAATTCACCGGGTACTTTTTCCATAATATTTTTGTTTATCTCATTAACCGATTCATTTCGCGGGGACACTATCGCTCTCGAACAGAGCCAATTGAAATTTCTCTCCGTAAGATTTTGTATGTCCGGATATATTGTGTCCACAAGAATTTCTAGACTCTGAACGATTTGACCCAATTCGTTATCCAACAATACCTGGGGACTGTTTGCAACCGGAGACGGTAATTTTCCGTCTCCAAGTTTTAGAGGTTTTTGTGAGAAATTATTATCGTCAATGTCACTTAAATGTGCTCTCATATTTGTGCGCAGATTAAGAGTTTCAATCGATTGCCATAAAGTTGATGATTTAATGTAAGCTCGAATAATGTCAGCTCGAGTACCTTTTGTTATAACTGGTAATGTTTGACGAAAGTCTCCAGTTAAAACAAACGTCACGCCCCCCATTATACGGTCTGAGCTTCGGATGTCTCTCAGCGTGCGCTCCACGGCTTCCACGTGCGCCCTGTGGCTCATGGTGCACTCGTCCCAGATGACCAGCGAAGTGTCTTGTAAGAGCTGCCCCAGCGGACCGTTTTTGCGGATCGAGCACACAGATTGTTGTTCCAAAGACACAGCCAATGGTAATTTAAACGTAGAGTGAGCAGTCTTTCCATCATTTAATAGGGTTGCAGCAATTCCTGATGATGCCACTGCGACAGCTTTTTTTCCAGATTTACGTTCTTTTGCCGACACTAAATTGGCAAGGAAGGTTTTGCCTGTTCCACCGGGCGCGTCCAAAAAAAACAGTTTACCGCTGTGATTTTCAACACTCTGTACTAAAGCATCGAATGCTATTTTTTGATCTGCCACTAACTTGGGTACATGCGTGTGACAAATACAGATAACTCTTTAATATCATGCGGACGGCACGGTATCGCATGGACGATGTTTTTTTGCCGATTCGGGAAAGGCAATCCAAAATCTGCTAAATGCTTGTCGTTCAACTGAACGACAAGCATTTAGCAGCTTTTGGAACTCCAAAAGCTTGTTTTCTATTTGTATCAAGCCTTCGTTGTGTACGTCACAATCCTGATCTTGTTGTTGAGCTGCACGTCTGATGTCCTCACACAAATCGTCTTTGAAAGTGTCCCAAAATTTGAGAGCTTCAGAGGGGAAACAAAATAATAAAATGACCACAAACAGCTCTCTTAACTTTAACGGGCAGTCAGAAACCGAAGCTTCTCTTAAAGTCCCATTGGTTGTCATTTTCTAGTAAACCTAAATCTCTGCAAGCAGCTTGGTATGTTTCTTTAACTATGACATCAACGGTTTTTAAGTCTTGGAACGATGTCGGGCAACGCACATGATGAAGTAATATCCTGAGATACAAGCACTCGGATTGAGAAGGATGGACGCTGTACACTCGGCCCAACACCGCATCTTTTTTTACACCGGGATGACCGACTACGTCTTGGCCGCGTTTCCTTCTTGAGAATTTGTTATTGGCCCATGTGTAATAATGAGGGACCTCATGATAGAGTAACGTTTTGGCAAATTCATCACTGCGACACAGGTCAAAAAACGCCGTGAGAGTCGTTTTTAGTGGATTTTCAATTACACGTTGTATATTTTCAGCTGAAAAATATACCCGTTGCCCATTTTCTAAGTGTACAGCCAAGTTAACAACGGTGGAGTGTCGATCGTGAATAGGAAACTCTAACAATCTCCACACTGCCTCCGATGTACTAATGTACCGTCGTCCGTTCAAATAATTTTCCACTTCGTCGTGAGCATTTCCCACGGCGCTATGGCGGTTTTGTTTACTGTTTGAATTTTTTAATTCGTAATATCTTTTGAATGGAAAGTCCAATTTAAATAATTTAAAAACTATTTTATAGGTAGTTAAATGGTCTTGACCATAAAATAATTTATTTGGATAAGGATTAATATAAACACATAAATAGCATGGTTTGAATTTGGTTAGCATTTTAATTAATGTTTAAAATTAAAAATGTTGTTGTAGTGACATAACTACAATAGTTGGACATATGCTACCGCGGAGTTTTTTGTAGACATTATGATGTTCTTCAATATTGTTGTACATTATTTTGTTCTATCGCTAATTGTTTCGGCAGCGCATTCGACGAAAGACATTTTAAGACTCATTTTTCTACACCTTCGGTTACATTGTTCAAATTTTACCAAGGATCCCTATTTTTTTTTCAAAATGAAATGTAGCCTATGTCAAATTGGAAGAATGTAGCATCCTATTCGTGAAAGAATTTTATAAATGGGCCCAGTACTTTTTGAGCCTATTCATTACAAACATACAAAAATAGGTACAAATCTTTCCTCTTTATAATATTAGTGTAGAATATTAGTGTAGATAATTCAAATAAAATCATAAAAACCGGCCAAGTGCGAGTCGGACTCGCCCACTGAGGGTTCCGTGCCAACTTTAACTGAGTAAGGGATCTACTTTCTTCTACTAAGCTTAAATACCATAATATTTTGTTGACAGCAAATATAACTATGTTTTTCATAGTGTTTGTATGAAAAACAAAGTTATGTTTGCGGTTGTTGAAAATATGCTATATCTAAAAAACTACTGGTTCGATCCCGTCCGAACCAATTTTCGTTGAAAGTATTTGTTAAGGTCTACATTACATATTTTTTTCAAAATTTTCATTTGCTTAGTTTAGAAATTAGATGGGGGGGGGGACGCCCATTTTACCACTTTGGAAGCGTCTAGCTGTGAAACGTTAGACTTTAAAAGAAAATGGTTTTAGGAACCTCTATGTCATTTTGAAAGACCTATCTATAGACACCCCACACGCATAGGTTTGACAAAAAAAAAATTTTTTAGGTTTTAGTTTCATGTATGAGAGCCCCCCCTGAAATACCATTATTTTTTATTTTTTGTATGAGAATCGTAAAGCGGTAAACAGGATACATCTTTCTACCAGATTTCAACAGTGTGATGCTTATAGTTACAGAATAAAATGGCTGTGACATACGGACGGACAGACAGACAGACAGACAGACTTGACGAAACTATAAGGGTTCCGTTTTTTGCCATTCGGCTCCGGAACCCTAAAAATGAGACATTTTGTTTCGTACGTCCAGTGTCAACGATGGACGTCAGAAAGATTAATAAGAAATTGGTAGTATTGACTTCACATACTTATTTCACGATTTAGAAGTGTTTTTTCTAAACGCACGCTCTTTTACTGTGAAAACATATATATCTTTGATTGTTAATTTTCACGCGCCACACGATAAATTACAATTTCGTTAATATTTAGTCTTTAATAATTTTATAAGTGAAATATTTTCTCTGCATTTTAAGTACTATAATACAGTAAAATACTGAAGATAAAACATTTTGATCACATAAAGCATTTTTCGAAGTAAAAATGGTGCTTTTGATACGTGATTTTGTATTTCCTTTCTAAAAAAAAGAGTTTAGATAATGGCGTCATGTTTATCTTGGTTAAGAGCGCGCTCGCCCGGCATTTTGTTGCTTAATTCTGCATAAAAGTTGGTATTTGACCTCCTATTCAAATCTTATATGGATAAAAGTACATTTAATAACTCATTTTTGAATAACAGTTCCAATATTACTCAACTTGATACTCTTATGCAGTTTATTAGGGATTATTAGATAAAAGTTTGTTAGGAACAAGCATTAAGATTCTTCTTGCTAATATTGTTGGTGAATTAGAATAATGGTGTCTCGTATCGTGCGTAAAATAATAAGGTTTCATGACAAACATTTCAAGAACAAAAATCCGGAATTAATATTATTTACACTTTAAACTGAATAAAAGGGTATTTGGCTCTTCTGTCTGTGTAAGTTAGGTATAAGACCTTCTCATTTACAATTTAAGCAATCGTTTTCTGTGTAATAGCCAAAAATTCTGCAGTATTCAGCTTCTGAATAGTAAAAATAATTTGATGTGCTAAGCAACTTAAAGTGAAAATGAAACAGGTTATTCAGAAATAATCTGTTTAATTGAAAGTAATGTCAAAATTATACAGAGAAATGCTGAAGAACATGTCTGTTTGTATTGGTCTGGGTGTTTTCTATGTATATCATGTATGTATTTACAAAAAAAAAGTATTTAAGTATTATATCCGTTGTCTGGCACCCATAACACAAGCTTTGAGTAGCTTACTTTGGGGCTAGATGGCGATGTGTGGGAATGTCTAAAGGATATTTATTTATTTATTTAATCTTCAGCTACTTTACAGCTGTTAGCATTCTCATTTGCTTCAATTTAAATATGGTTTACTTTAAAGTACTACTTACGACCATTATTCAGTTTGGATAAAGGTAACCAACTTAATACAGAAGTTATCAAGCTTATAGAAATATAATATTTCAAAAACTCTATTATTCAGCATAAAGCTCTCACGTCAGCCGTTATACAAATAATTTGAAGCTTTAAACTGCTTATTGCCAGCACAAGTTGCTGTCATGCGACTTAAATGTTTGTTGGGGGTATTTATGTAATAAGTAATATGTATGTATATTTTTTAGTTTTATTTAATCAACCTCGCACTTCTGCCCTTCTATCACTTTCTTCGCGCCGCGACATTTTCTCTGTATAGACCTATGGTTGACTGGTAGAGAATGCTTTTAGCATTAAGTCTGCCATATGTACCTTTTGTTTGTGCATGAAGTGTTTTGAATAAATAAATAAAAATAAGTGATAGAGGAGCAAAAGAAAAATATGTAGACATTGTCCTTCTTTAGCGCGCAAAAATTTGAGTAATTCAAATTGTCTGTTCATATCGGAATAACAAAAGAAAAAAACAGTTTTTGATAAGATTTATGCAAGATTCTTACCATGCCGTTGACGGAGTAAATGTCAAAACTTGGCAATACCACATTCGATGCGTTTACTTGGTGCAGTTTTCCCTTCAGGAGTTTGATCGCTTTGTCTACGTATTTGTTGAGCTCCATAGTCTTCTTCTTTTCGTATTCGCTGAAGTCAGCAAGAGGATATAAACTTTTTTCTATTTTAGCTATTATACTGACAGTGCAAAGAAAGAACAAGACAAAACAGTGTAATAGTTAAAACAGGTGTATTACACTGTTTGCGTTATTATGAATAAGGGAGCTAGTTTTCCACGGAACAGAATTAATTAAGGATACAAGGTAATATCTGAGCGACAGGTGCCGGTAGTCATGTCTAGAAAATCATAAAGACTAGTTGACCAAATTTCAAAAAATCGATACTACTTTGTAGTATTAAATATATTAATCAATAACTTTGATATTTTTAAAAATATTCAACTAAAATGGGCCTAAAACTTAAAATAAATGACGTTACTACTACAATCGAAGGCCTTAAAATACTATAAAGTTGTCTATGACAGCAAAAAGTCCGCCATTATGCAAGGCGTTGGCGTTTGTGTGTCATATCCTTTGATAGGCGTTTACGGCACGTGACCAAATGTGTGTTTAAGATAAACTTAATTATTAAAAAAAAACTAATTTAAATTCAGAAGTTATGTGCATACCATGTCAATCACTAGAGTAGAGACCACAAATATTTTCATCTGTTCGTAGTGGAAAGGAGCATATTGCTTCGATCTATAGTAAACTTTATGTAGGCACCATGATCGGTGATCAGTAAAGTATTTTATAACTACAGTCTATGAGTTGTCCCCTTGCGGTTACATTATGTTTCAATATCTTTAATTCTTTCGACTACAATAAAAAAAATTGTAAGGAAGATGAAGCTTGTGTGTTAATAACTTAGGCACAGGTAACATTTAGTTTAAATTTCTATTTTGTACATACCCGTTAAATAAGAGAAAGACAGAAAGTAATAGAGCAATAATGTTATGTGAATTTACCGGAACGGTATACTAGCTGCAGATCCGAGTGGGAAGAATACCAAATGTTCGTTGAAGTAATCGCGCAGCCACTCATCTAAATCTGACTTCATTCTTACGATGAACTGATCTGCAAATTATGAATGGGTCAGGAACTCATTGTTATTCGAAATTACGAGATAGTCTTTTACGTGACTACAAGTTTCTTAGTTTTGCATGTTTGTGGTAGGTAAAATAAAGTTAGCCTGTAAATTTCGCACTGCTGAGAGGTCTGAACTCAAGCATGAGTTGGTATGAGCCTATGAGCTGTACGGCACGCTCAGTGCGGATTTGTCTATGGATTTTGGAGGAGTATTTGCAAGGCAAGCGACTAATATTGCTGTCAGATGATATCAAGATGCCAATCATAGAGCCACTGAATACTGCTAAAAGGGTAAGCTTAACGACTAATACCAACCTTTTTTGACAAACGGCTTAACGTGCCTTCCAAAGCACAGAGATGCTGGTGATATACGTCACGTATATGATCAGAATAGTCCACCCATCCCAAGAAGACCGCGTCATAGGTTGCTTAATTCTGGTAAAAATCTTGGTCTGGTACCAAAGCGCTGCCACCACTGCACTACGAGCACCTTCTTG